>CM067349.1:12363594-12586094 GCA_034190875.2 Urechis unicinctus
ATTTTGCCTTTATAAAGTTTCCACTAACGGCTATAAACTATTAGTGGTAATGTATTAGTATTGTTGAATAATGGAATTGCCGAGTAATAGAATATAGAGAGTGGTAATAAACTGGGGACGAATCAGTTTGGACGAGTGGTGTTTCTCCATGGAAACAAGTTAGCATTCATGCTGTTGATGCAATGTAGTGAATTGTACCTGAGGTATCGGAAAGCATGATCACCATAATTCGAGAATAAGTGAGCATATGAAGAATACCAGACTGATAATGTCGATTATTTCGGACTTTCCAAATATCAAGCATTTAAAGCACATACACGAAGCATTCTTAGTATGATCCAAAGACATTCAGGTCGTCATCGTTAATCTGACCTGCGGTATTGATATTCCCACCGTAATCAAGCTTTGACTAAGCAGCATAAATTACTAAAATATTACAAACTGAACAAATAAAAGTACAGTGTTTTGTAAACCTTGCATACCTTATGAATGTCCTAGAGGACGTTATTATATGGTACCGCCTGGGGACCCTGTAGATGTTATTTATTTGACTTGATAGCGTTCCCGCCAATCGTTAGCTAGCAAAAACATGTCCCTTGGCATAAATGTTAATGCATTAGCACGGTAAAGCTGTTAATGGCTAAATAAAAGACGACAGAGAGTGGTGACAAATGGCATTGAATCAGAATTGACGAGGGTTGTTAGTTGTGGTGCCCAGGGACACGCTCGTTTTCTTGTTTACTTGCCTATATATGGTGCTGTTTGCAGATGACACAAAACGTTACACCGAACTGAAGTTGAAACACCAGGCATATAACGGAAGGAATTCGTTATCTGCAAGCTTATAATTTTAAACAACTCGTCTCCATACAGGCATGGTTCATGGCGGTCAACGTTTTGACAATATGTTACGCAAACGTCAATTTAACACTGGGCATAGTATGGTTCGACAGCTTGTCTCTCTCTCTTATGTCAATTATAGCATTTGTTCTAACGGAAATTAATATTATCCCCCCTAATCTTGTTCTTACTTGTCATTTGTGTTCTAACACTCGCCTGATGATTTGGAAAAGATAGAAAAATATTACACTGGCTTAAAAACCAAATTGTTTTGATACGCATCCTGAACCTGAAAAGGTCAATCATATCCCGCTTCGGCCGGGGTACCCTGTTTTGCCCTCTTATTAATAACTTCCCTTTGTATGCTGGATGTCAACTGTGATGGGGTGCACATTGGGGGAGGCAGTATGGACTGTGGAGTATAAATCGACAGAGAAGCAAATTATTTTGAAACTACAAAAGTTGGTGTGATAAACCATGATTGAAATAAAAGAAAAGAGAACAACGCTGGGGGGAATAGAGCAAAAGAAGGAGAATGGGGGCATGTCTATAGCATGAGTGGTAGAACAGTAGAATGTCAAAATGATACACGGAGGTACATACAGACACATATAACATGTGTTGTATCCATACAAAATGGCCTTAACCGCACAACTGCACGTACACAATTTGCTACCTCGGCGCTTTCACTCATATGTGCGGCGTACAAATGTACGATCGCTGGTATTATACCACGCCATTTACCGCATGGTCGCCCTAGGATAGGGTCTACCAATTATGGTAATTTTACCTGCTGCCTAGTTTCCTATAATATTACGGCTTTACCAATATTCCCCAAGACTATTGAGCAAAATATAATGCTTCCTATAGTTGCTTTCGACCTTGGTGAAACACATTCATTGTCATTTGTGACTCGTAGGAACTCATTAATTGTCCATTGCATCGTCATTTTATACGGCTTCGTTCAACGAAGGTGTTGACGAGGTGGTTTTTTTTTTTCATTTGCAATCAAAATACACTTTCCATTAAGAGGAGCAATATATGCTTGTCGCGACGAAAGGACAATGTACCCCAGAATACGACAAATAGAAGCCAGTGTATTAACAAACGCCCTTTGGCTTTGCTACCTCGTTTATATACCTACATAACAGCTACTAAAAAGGTATTAATGTTGTTTGGCTTTCAAAACATGAGCGTCCATATTGTCTATTCAGATAACTTTCCTCCTCTTTTCTCATTAATAAATCGCAGATCAGTGAGTGGTTTATCTTTTTTCTTGGCAGCAAATGCGGTCGTCGGCTTAACGTACTATAGCACTTTCTAACAAAAGTCTGAGCATAATGTGCTTGTGTCGTCATTGTGCTGTTCTGTCGTCGCTTTCGGTATTCATATCAGACAGTTACCTATACAGTTACCTATACATGGCAACAGGCCTCTCGATAAGCATACGATATGAAGAATAAATTGGCAAAAAAGTTTGAATGGTCATGTCTCTGCATTCACAGCTTTCTCATATAGTGTCCTGCCAGTTGTAGATAACAGAGTTTCTGAATGACTCACTATGATGGTGTTCAGCACATTTCAATGCGTACATTCGGTTTGCTGATTTTCCTGCGAATTCCGTCTGATGCATTTGCGCCATATAACAGAAGAATGATTCAGGGAGTCTTGTTTCCACACCTAACTCTCACTATAGCAAGTGTATCATGTATCCCACAGTGTGTACGGCCCATCACTTCGGCAAAAACAAATATGATTATAAGAGCGCTTTATTCACGTACCTCGTGTCCTGCTTATTCCCACAAAGTTCTGATTACACGATAGCATCACATTTAGGTACATCATTGTATGTTACAGCCAGCTAAAATTTCACCACGGCATGCTAATAGTCCATCTAAAAAAATAGCCGCAAGCGACGGTACCTGATTTATAAACCCACGTCGTAGAACATCATTTATAAAACGATTACAGCCTGAGGTCTTGACGCCAATGAACGCCCAGTCAATCATCACAGATAACTCACTGTCTACCAATATGAGCACTGGTTGACCAACACCTAGTCCTAATGATATAGCCACAGCTGCAAACGGGCACTCATAGAAACTCTGCTCAAAGCTAGTCGCTCGCTTTCGACTGATTTTGAAATCAGCTGCATCTTTTACAACTCCTAGTTGGTATTTGTAGTGTGCTCATGTCTCTGCTGGTGTTGTTTGGATAACGTGACGACCGAATCATGGATGAATACCTGCCACAGCACCAGATGTCCAACAAAGCTTATCCTTTGCCTGGCAATCCGCTTTAAACGTATCTGGCTGAACCCGTGATAGCTTTTGATATTAGGGGCAAGTAGATGGCAGCACAGAGCTCTCAATACCTTCCTGTATCCAGTTTAATCAAAAGTTGTCTGGACGATACGGAAGCAGACTAGCGGCAGGTTTGAACTGACAAAGCCTTATTATATGCTGATCTTGTATGCTCTGCAACAATACAAAATCAGACACCTGTTCACTTCATTTATTTCCGTGGCCTGACATTTCTACAATATAAGCATTATTGCGACGGAGGAAGAAGAAGAGGGGGGTAGCGTGGATCACATAGGAAATTATATTATCGTGTTTTACTGGTTATGATCTCATTAAGTTTAGAATTGAACCTTAGCCTTACGACTTTAAACGCCAACAGGCAGCGTTATCTGCTGCAGGCTGGTGCGCAACCACTGCCGGTCATACAATGCCGATTCCTCATTAATAACTCATCTTTGATTTGAAACGAAAGGAAAATGATCAGATAATGATACAACTCAATCGACAGAGTGAGAGGTCGTTTTGTTGAAAATATGACGCGACCACAGTATACATTCCCAGCTCCTCCATCACTTCGTATATGCCCCGTGTCAAACAAGTCTGGCTAGGAGGGTCGCCCGTTTGGGGAATGACACCAACTCCACAAATCCCGTTAGGCGCACTGCTATAATATAGTCCCAAAAATTATTGTTGGAAAAATAAAGCATCGTAAGTTACACGTGTTTTGCTATAACGGGACCACGCTATCGCTATTGTAGTGCAAAACAAGGTCATTCCATTGAATGCCTCTCGCAAAATGGCACTTTTTATCAGCAATAACGTATTTGTCATCGGATGTTGGTCAAGTGTTGCTAACCCAACCATAACACAGCGAATGACATAATGAAACAGTCCAAACATAACTAGCGTTATGCCATTCGCCAACCAAACTAATTTCATGGAAAGAAGGTTAAAGTTGCTGAAACTGCATGTAGTAAAGTTGTGTGATGGCCTGAGCTGAAAACAGATGAATCTAAATTATACGAGTACACTAGTTGATGTAGAATCTATCGCATCCCTTTTTCCGCATAACTTCGCAGCGCTATGCATAAGTGCTCTTACAAATAAAAATGAAATGCTCGATTTGATGAACCATGTAGATGCGGGTGTTTGTAATGGCAGCATTAAGAAATCATATTGTTACACCTTCTTTTAAGAAACAAATTTTCCTTAAGCTAAAAGGGAACAAAAGTGGTTGCGACCGTGACCCTTTTTCCGGTGACTTGACTAACAAAAACAATCACACCACCTAAGGTGATCTTTGATAAGTTCGCTGATTACCCGCAAAACTTGTTCTTGTTAATTCTATCGTCCCTAAACTTTCAATCTATCCCATGCATGATGCTCTAACAGACACATACAAACGCAGAATGTTGCAACAATGAATTATTCCATCATCTATTAGCTTCGGTTGAGTGAGCATTCCTTAGATTGCGCTGTCGCGTGTCATATTCGCACATAACACGTAACGCCATCAGTTTATAGATACATACTCTTTACGACCACGTGAAGCTTAAGTTACGATTTTTTTGGTTTTTTTATTTACACCTGAATAATGCACTTTACCATGTTAATACAGTCGGCGTCGGTATCATCGTTGCGATCAGATCACGCTTCCCATAACCAAAAGCCAGCCACAATGACAAGCGATGGAGCAAGCAGCACATCCCAGCATACAACCAGGGGTAGCTATTATCGATTTGCATAGGCGACGGTACTCTGTTTCACAATAGCGTATCATATAGGACGATGTATAAAACGCGTCACGTATTAACAACCAAGACCAAATGAACGCATGGACATCTGGATATCCTTATTACACGTAGGTTGCAATACCTGAACTGACACGTGGCCAAACTAGATTACCAAATAATGTATATCTAGCATATGGTGAGTTTTCTGGAAATGGCAGATACATTCAAACTGTTTTGACTTTGGACACTTTCGTTAAACGCTTACATTAATAAACGTTCTCCAAGCTGCATCCTACTCTGTTGCACTGTATTACGCATGCGTCGCACGTACGCTAGCTGTCAACATAGGCGAACAGCTGACTATAGCATACAACAACTTCCTCATCCATCGACAGAACACGAACAAACAAACCACTTGTTAGATAATTTCCAGACCGCAAGGAGGCGTGCCAAATTCTCTCACTACACCTTCCATCATAAGTAAACAGCAAGCTCGTATGCTATAATTGTTTATGACTGTGAGAATGTTTGAAACATTAACTATTAATATGCTTACCGAACGGGGCCTAATTTGACCATCTGAAATTAACACAGACTTTGCGTGCTAAACTTATTGCTTGGCCTTGATACATAAGAAATTTGTGTTTGTTATTAATATAGCACACGGAGGACTGCATGTTTTGCGAGACGTAACTCAAAGATAAATCCAACGCTAGACATGCCTGGCAATGGTCAGGCCGTTTTTCTCTGCCATGCATACAACTGCTTAAAGAGATACATATTATCATACAGACCAGCACGGTCAATGCATTTGGCAACTTGAGAGTGTGCATGTTTATGCTTACAGCCTTCTATGGATCTCAGCGGGCATTATTGCAATACCACATGCACACAGCATGTTATTTCGTCAGACGTTTACGGTTGGTTAACGCTGCTGAGTTACAATCACCTCCGATAATAATTAATCTCACTGGACGGACCGGCGCAATTAAGTACATATCTCACTCATCACATATCTATCTGTTCCATCGCCGATATGAGATAACCAATCACTTTGCTTATAAATACAGTATTTTGGAGTGCATGTCAAGGCGCTATATTGTACAATATGCTCTGTCGCATTGTCCCACGACGTACACACTATATCAACATGTGTCTAATATGCAGAGGTTGTTCGTCTAAAACCATAAAAACTTTTTGGTTGGATTAGTTTGTCACTGGAATACCCATTACAATTAAAATACTTAAATATACATAAGTGTTTGTCAGGAATATTAAAGAATAAGATACGAACAATTGGCATTACGCGATAATATGGTAAAAATATGACAACCACCCTTTGTTCCAGATAGCTCAATTTACTTTTTTATTAGCATAACATTTACTTTCTAAGCAAAACGTTAACCGTTGTTTGTGACTATTTCTTGCTATGTACATAAGTCATATTGGTCGTGTTCAAGTAGGTCACTGGCTCGATTGTACAGGCATGACGTTCCGCTGAATTAATTTAAAGTGAGTTTGCGACTACGTACATCTCACAGGGATTTGTGTTGGCCATCCGGCCGCTATCTTCTATGTATACATAAACTCATGGGGAACATCGATTATGCCACCAGCTCACCTAAAATCTCGCCTCAACAGTTTACGAGCCTATCGCGCACCAATACAATTGAAAACATGTTTTTCTACCTAACAAAACCATCCGTTCAACAGCTGTTTTAGCGGAATAGCAAGTATCCTGTATGCGGAAGTTGATTGATCACCATACCTTTATCCGGGGCTTAGAAATCGCGAGCTCATATTTGGATTGTCGACATTTGTGCTTTAGGTGCCAGAAAACATTATTCCAATTTATCTTCGTCCTGGTGTCTCTTAGCTCCTATGTACTTAAATTCTTAAGCGATGCTAGGGTTTGAAACGGCAAGCAGAAGAAGGCAAGAAGGGTATATATATATATATATATATATATATATATATATATATATATATATATATATAATATATATATATATATATATATATAGATATATATATATATATATATATATATATATATATATATATATATATATATATATATATATATATATATATATATATATATATATATATATATATATATATATCAATATATGGGTGCCCTAAGGATCACTTAATCAGAATCATCACCACGGTTGCATTGTTATTGTTAGTCATTCGTAAGTCATATCGATGCGATACACAGAAAAAGTTTGCGGGTAATCAGCGATCTTATCAAAGATCACCTTTGGTGGTGTGATTGTTTTTGCTTTCTCAACACAAGCCGCAGTTATTCTTCTTGTGAAAACTGCCCTTCTCATTTATTCCACTGTAACCCGGGAGGTAAAAATCCTGATCTTTCACGATTGCATCGGGTAATTTTTTTCTTGCAGGTAGATGTTTTACAACGACTCACACAGTCAGCATTCCCACACTATGGTAACCAGGGCACACGATTGGCAAGCCGATGATATTTGAGATGGGAAACATTCTATTAGAGATGCAGATATTTAAACTAACAGCCCATTCAAAGGATGTAGTTAGTCTAGTGCAATTATCTAGAGGAACCCAGTACGGTTATTGTGTAACATTCACCTGAGCATAATACAGATGCCACCTCAAGTCGGTAAGCACCTATTCTTTAGTGACCGAGTTGTCTACTAATTGAGCCATCGAATAGTGGTAGAGCTTATGCAATTACGGTATGAGTGCACAGCCAGGGAGAATGGGGCCAAACAAACAATCCGGGACTTGCTGATTGCAGTTACAGGCACAATATATTTACATTACAGAAACAATAACGACTATTAATCTCTTACATATATGCTATAGTTTACTTTTTTTACTTCAAAAGTGTACCAAATATAATAGGGGTGTAAGCACAAGTTAAGTCTTAATCACAAGCTATGGATGATAAGATATTGCACCAGGTGTCAAACTGACAGAGCCTCATAAGATGTCAGTCTAAATTGCTCATCACAGAAACAGGCACCTGTTCGCTACATTTGCTTCTGTTGGTGGATATTCTCTCATGTTTGGACGAGTCTGACACTAGGAGGAGATGACGAAGGATATTCAAACACCCCCCCCCCCCAACACACACACGCTCACACACACTCACACACACACACACTCACACATGCATGTACATAACTGAAGTTACCATATATAATTAACAACCGCCACGTGCTCCTTAAAAGGTTACCATTGTTTGCTCTTTATCATTCAAAACCTATTTGAAAGCTCTTTTGCATGTTTTCCTCTGACTGGCTGCATCTTAGCATGAAATAAGCATAATAAATATGGTCCTATATATTAGCAGAACAAATAAAGCTAATAGAGACCGAAACGATCGAAACAAGTAGGAGTGAGGTTGGAGATAATGGTGAACAGGAGAGCAATGAATGTGATGTAGTCAATCGTGTCATTTTTACCGTTGGTTTATTCCATCTTACTTTTTAGAGAGCAAACAAAGGGACACAATATTACCCCCCCCCCCCCCCACCACCATTAGGTACACACCTCTCTGTACCTCTTTCCCTCACCACTTCGTTCTTACCATCAGCTCTCGAATACTGTTGGTCTGTGCCCGGTTTCACTGTAACGCCGGATGTCTTAAAACGGGTTGCAGGGGATAACGCTGCTGAAATATATGTATGTATGGCATTAATTAGGTTTAAAATTGGGTCTTAAATGTTCTAATGTTGTAATTATATTGATTAGGAGTAGTTAAATCATCTGTTCTTCTATACGAATGCATGGGTACGTTATGTATATGTCTTGATGATATTTCAGATGACTGTCACGTAAGGTGATGTTCCTAAATGTGACGGAAGAGTTTCATTAGAACTTCGTGAGATTGAGCAAGAATAAGTAACATGAATAAAGCAGCATATGACATTATTATCGCGCTAATGATCTGTTTTACATATTTTTTTGGCCAAAATGATACACTGTGCAAACAATGAGACTCTTAAACTCGTTTATTAATTTATTTTTCTTATCGTTTGCACTGTTGCATGTATCGCACCTACTTTTGCTGTTGAGTATTTGCTCTGTTAACATTGATTTTTTAAATAAATTATTAATTTTCATGGAACCTAAAGAGAAATGCGCCTAATGATGACGCTAAGGCCGTAGTTATGCGTCAAGTGTCATGTCATAGATTCGAGCAACTATGATGCCCCATCTGGTGAGAGGCGTTGGATGAATGATGATATAAGCATTATATTTCCCCATATTACCTTTAAAAGTTTTGGCAGAACCATGCGGTTATTGGTACATGGGGAGCAGGTATATTTACCGTATATGGACGATTCTTGTTACTCAGGCAAGCTATTTATCGCATGGTCTACTGCTAGTAACCATCGCTTTGTTTGTCACATGTTCCAGCGTCTGAAATCGCAGGTAATGCGTACTTTGACCTTGTCGTATTCTCATCAGTACGACGCCTCGACGTCACGGAAACCAACCTGCTTTCTATCGTATCATTTGCCTTCCTTTTGCGATAATAGCGCTTGCATGATTCTTTATCGACTGCATGGTCTCCATGGCTAGCCTCCAGACCATTCGCTTAAAATTCTCTGTCATAACGAATCGTTTGTAAGTGCGCCTACAAAACTGGCACCAGCAATCAGAGAGGCGTTATTGAGTTTTGTGGATTGAGTGAGCAGATTTGGGATATGCACCAGCATACTTCTTTAATATAAGATAAACTGCATCCGTGAATGCCATCCGCACATCTTGAATTGTATGTATGGCCATATTATTCCCATCTCTGGCTATGCAACTAATTTATCATGGCGACCCACCTGATCAACATATTAAGAAATACCGTACCTATGCGTATTGAGTATAACGTACACATGATAACTTATCATGATTATGTCGCCTGGAGGTAAAAGTATCATCAAACATTAACTGGTGCCTTCCTTTATAGTAGGATACAAGAAGTCAATGGTGTCGCTCGATAAAGACATCACAGACGAACAAAGAATGGACGAATAAGCAAGTAAAAGGGTGTTCAATGTTTGCTGCCACGCTGTGTGATATGATGCAGAATAATGTTATCAGTTGGTTTCAAGTAGGCCGATAGGTGCCCCATGTAGCAATGATAACGTTCCACTGTAGCATGGATGAAACATAAAATAACTACATGGTCGTTAGGTTAGCCTCACGTAGTAAGGCCAGAGGTGTTATGTTCTAAATTGCTGTGAAAGTTGCTGTCACAGACCGTAGAACGCGACGGCATTGGTTTGGCTCGATCAGCCTTGCTCTTTGGCTTTGCAGTTACGGCATCCATTGGTATGATGAGCTGTCTCCAAACATTGTCGACTACACGCTTGTTTGCAACGGCACAATGCTTACGGTGCATTGAGCTAAATAACTGCTTTCTAATGTTAGCGTCAACACATTTCATTAATAAGTATCATTTTCTCCTTGACATGTAACCAGTACTATTATACATGTCATTCCTGGCACTGGTAACATGTGCTGCAAGCAAGCAGTCTTCTAGATTAGCCCGACTGCCAGCGAAATTGCACATGAAAGATGATAAAATATTGAAAGTTGCTACAAGTCAATCAACTGAATTATGTGAGAATTGAAATGTTCTAAATACGTGACTTCATTGGAACACCAAACTGTTATAGATGGCCTGGGTGGATTATGTATCAGTATTGCTGCATTCGCTAATAAGCTCCTTATTTTTCACAGTTCCTGTAAGTTGATCTTGCAAGAACGTATAGATACTTTAGGTCAGGCGAACGTAGCGCTATAATTTCTTACATTTGCTGGCAATTAATTAAGACAGAGGAGTTGTGACGTCAAAAGCAGCAAATACATTCATATGCAATTATTGTTACAACTCTGAACAATTGCTAAATGGAGCAGAATTGCTACTCACCAGAGGCAATATACAGGCTCTTACGACATAATCTGGAATCAATTTGCTCCTCACGTGTGGTTATATCGAAATGGTATGGATATTCAGACGAGTTACAGAACTTAACAGAACCATCTTGCTGTGACACCCGTTTTCGAAATGCATCAGACGGAATTCGCAGGTAAATCAGCAAACCGGATGTTTTCACACTTTTTATGTTACAATTTGACCAAAGAGTGTACGCATTGAAATGTGCTGAACATCATCATAGTGAGTCATTCAGAAACTCTGTTATCGTCAACTGGCAGGACAATATATGAGAACGCTATGAATGCAGAGACATGACCATTCAAACCTTGTTGCCAATTTATTCTTCATATCGTATGCTTATTGAGAGACCTGTTGCCATGTATAGGTAACTGTCTGTGATGAATACAGCAAGCAAAGACAGACTCGCAAATAGTAACAGAACAGCAACAATGACGACACATGCACATTATGCTCAGACTTTTGTTAGAAAGTGCTATAGTACGTTAAGCCGACGACCGCATTTGCTGCCAAGTAAAAACATTAACCGCTCACTGATCTGCAATTTGTTAATGAGAAAGAGAAGAGGAAAGTTATATGGACGCTCATGTTTTGAAAGCGAAACAATATTCATACCTTTTTAGTAGGTGTTATGTAGATATATAAACGAGGTACCAAAGCTAACGGGCGTTTGTTAATACACTGGCTTCTATTTGTCGTATTCTGGGGTACCTTGTTCTTTCGTTGCGACAAGCATATATTGCTCCTCTTAATGGAAAGTGTATTTTGATTGCAATTGAAAAACCCACCTCGTCAACACCTTCGTTGAACGAAGCCGTATAAAATGACGATGCATTGGACAATTAAAGAGTTCCTACGAGTCACAAATGACAATGAATGTGTTTCACCAAGGTCGAAAGCAACTAAAGGAAGCATTATATTTTGCTCAATAGTCTTGGGGAATATTGGTAAAGGCCTGCTGTTATAGGAAACTAGGCAGCAGGTAAAATTACCATAGTTGGTAGACCCTCCTAGGGCGACCATGCGATAAATGGCGTGGTATAATACCAGCAATCGTACATTTGTACGCCGCACATATGAGTGAAAGCAGCGAGGTAGCAAATTGTGTACGTGCAGTTTTGCGGTTAAGGCCATTTTGTATGGATGCAACACATGTTATATGTGTCTGTATGTACCTCCGTGTCCGATATTGCCATTCTACTGTTCTACCACTCATGCTATAGACATGCCCCCGTTTTCCTTCTCTTGCTCTATTATCCCGGCGTTGTTCTCTTTTTTTCTATTTCAATCATGTTTTATCACACCAACTTTTGTAGTTTCATAATAATTTGCTCTCTGTCGATTTATACTCTACAGTCCGTGCTGCCTCCCCCAATGTGCACCCCATAACTTTGTTTCAGTTGACATCCAGCATACAAAGGGAAGTTATAGATAAGAGGGCAAAACAGGGTACCCTGGCCGAATTGACCTTTCAGGTTCAATATGCGTATCAAAATAATTTGGTTTTCAAGCCAGTGTAATATTTTTCTTTCTTTTCCAAATCATCAGGCGAGTGTTAGAACACAAATGACAAGTAAGAACAAGAATATAGGGGATAAATGGAATTTCCGTTAGAATAAATGCTATAATTGGCATGAGAGAGAGAGAGACAAGCTGTCAAACCATACTATGCCCAGTGTGACGTTTGCGTAACATATTGTCAAAACGTTGACCGCCATGAACCATGCCTGTATGGAGACGAGTTGTTTAATATTATAAGCTTGCAGATAACGAATTCCTTCCGTTATATGCCTGGTGTTTCAACTTCAGTTCGGTGTAACGTTTTGTGTCATCTGCAAACAGCACCAAGTAAACAAGAAAACAAACGTGTCCCTGGGCACCACAACTAACAACCCTCGTCAATTCTGATTCTCTGCCATTTATCACCACTCGCTGCCTTCGATTATTTAGTCATTAACAGCTTAACCATGCTAATGCATTACCGCTAATGCCTAGGGACATGTGTTTGCTAGCTAACGATTGGTGGGAACGCTATCAAGTCAAATAAATGACATCTACAGGGTCCCCAGGCGGTACCATATAATAACGTCCTCTAGGACATTCATAAGGTATGCAAGGTTTACAAAATACTGTACTTTTAGTTTATCAGTTTGTAATATTTTAGTAATTTGCTGCTTAGTCAAAGCTTGATTACGGTGGGAAGATCAATACCGCAGGTCAGATTAACGATCACGATCTGAATGTCTTTGGATCATACTAAGAATGCTTCGTGTATGTGCTTTAAATGCTTGATAAGTCCGAAATGATCGACATTATCGGTCTGGTATTCTTTATATGCCAACCTATTTTCGAATTTTGGTGATCATGCTTTCCGATACTTCAGTTACAATTCACTACATTGCATCAACATCATGAATGCTAACTTGTTTCCATGTATGTACCTAAGTGTGATCCTATCGTGTAATTAGAACTTTGTGGGAATAAGCAAGATGTGACACCACTTATAACACTCGTCCAAACTGATTCTTCCCTATTTTATTACCACTTTCTACATTCTATTACTCGGCAATTCAATTCAACAATGCTAATACATTACCACTTATGCCTTGGGAGTTGCTAGCTTACCGTTGGTGAAAACTTTATTAAGGCAAAATAAACAACATTTACAGGGTCCCCCAGTGTTTAACAGTTGAGAAACGTTCTCTATGACTTTCAAAACGTCGGCGGGGCATGGGCGCTCACACAGAAAATTAGGTTTCTGTAAGTTCTTGACTGGTAAATGCCAAAGAAAGATATCACGAGAAAGTTTTGTGTGTAATCATGTTGCTTAGTAAAAGCTTGATTTCAGCAGGAAGTTTTATGCTTCCTGCTGGATTGTCAGTGAACCATTATTTATCACCTGAAACATTTTTCCATGGAAATAAGCTTTTGCTGAATGCAAATGCAAATGATGTAAAGAGCATCTAAACTCGCGGTTTCATGGGGACTTGACTCTTGCATACAATTGACTTGCTCGATGATCTGCCTGATTTCCGATGACAAAACGTCATATTCACTTACGATGCACAGTCATGATGATGGCGACTATACACTGGCTTTGTTTCAAATAGTCATACTGAGGCAGCGTCACCTATAATTCGAGTTACATGTTAACACGGTAATGGCATAAACACAGACCCACAGTTTGTACTTAATCAATAATGATGGGCGGTCTAATACTTGAATATGGTACGTGGCGTCGTTGTCGGGGCAATGGTTTATTTGGTTTCCTAAGACAGGACCTGGGTTATTCACGCCTCCAAAGCCATTCTACAACAAGCGGTTGTTCTGGGTTGATTACTCTTGCATATTGTACGTTTGCTTGTTACAGAACAATGTATGGAGAAGATGAAGCTTTGGCAAAGGTAAGGAATGCTTACGTAAATACAAAGGTTAATGCCGTTCATTACTCAATATCATGTTCCTCTTGGTTTGTTTTGCAGTCGTAACTAATGCTAATGTGCCTGTCATTATTGATAAGTGTGATGCATACAAGCTCCCCATCTTGCTGCATCTATCAGTTTTAGGGTTGGCGAATATGCACAGAAAAGAAAAGTGAAATACGATGGTTTGCCTAGGTCCTCATCAATAATCTACGGTAGCAGAATACATAATGATACGTTACATTTCCCTTTATAACAACAAACGTGTGAGAGCATTGATAGCGCGTATCGTTTAATGTGACTGGTTATATCAGCTAGATAAGACGACTATACTTTATCAGACATGCAACATATGGTGGGCTTTAGCACCATTAACGACCGTGCACACACACACACACACACACACACACACACACACACACACACACACACAATATATATATATATATAGATATAGATAGAGATAGAGATAGATATATATAGATATATATATATATATATAGATATATATATATTTATAGATATATATATATACATATATCTATATCTATATATATATATATATATATATATATATGTATTTGTGTATATATATACATATCTAAATATATATATATATATTTATATATATATAATAATATATACACATAAGAGATATATATTTTAAATATATACACTCTATATATCTATATAGATATATATATATATATATATATATATATATATATATATATATATATATATATATATATATATATATATATATATATATATATCTCTCTCTCTATATATATATATATATATATATATATATATATATATATATGCATATTAATGCTTCTACACCCGATGTGCATTAGTCGCTAATCAAGGAAAGCTGGGTCACGGATTCGGCTCTGCTAGAAGAATACAACTACATATTAAGTTATAAATCAAAATGAGTTTCAAGGTAAATTCTTGACGGAATGCTTCTGTTACTATAGACCGATTTAGAAATAGAGCCCCCTTTTGTCGGCATACTTATCATGGTAGGTGAGTGGTTCAGGATGGTTAAGAGCAAAACAAAGATAATTGTATCTACAGCTTCATTCGTGTATTTTGCACGTGACAGCAGTGCATGAGAAATGCAATACCAAGGGCTCTTAATGTCGGCGTCTTTTCGCGCCATGCTGGTCTTTGAAGATGTTTATTACTGCAATAGGCTGTTTTCATTAGTAGGCTTCCGATGTATGGTGTACTCTTGCGAGTTACAGAACTGAGTATCAGGTAGATGAAGCTAAGGGGTAGCTGTTGAATGCTATCGCGAATACAAAGGTTAACACTGTTCATTACTCACTATCAAGTTCTCCCTGGCTTGGCGTGAAGTCGTGACAACAACTAATGTGCCTGTCATTCATGCTACTTAGATCATGTGATGCATGGAAGCTGTCTATGTTAGTTTTTTGCCAGCCCCAGCTGGTGAGAGGCGTGGGATGAATGACTATACGATGCGTTATATTTCCCGATATTACCTTGGAGAGTTTTGGCAGAGCCATGCAGGTATTGGAACATGCCACCGTCGGCTAAGTCACGGAAACCTACCTAATTTTTATCTTTTTACTTGCATTTTTTTCGCGATAATCACACCTGTGTAATTTCTGACCGGCTGCACGATCTCCCTTAAGCCACGGCCAGACTCCAACCCACTCGCTCGCTATCTGTCTGTAATAACGAATCTCCTATTAACGCGCCTAAGCAACTGACGCCAGCAATCAAAGAGGAATTCTTTAGGAGGAATCGGAATTGTGTGATCGGTCATGGGTTGCGCAGCAGCTTGCGCAGCCTTTCAGCGTCTGACTTCGTTGGACTGACGTTGCATGAACAGGCTTATGAGATGGCATCCGGCACAATGCACTTATATACTTGTCACTATTTGTTTGAAGATGTCATTTTTTTCTAGTACTAGCCCCGTCCAAACATTTACGCTAGAGAATATCACCTCACAGAAGCTGACGAAGCGAGCAGGTGTCAGTGTCTGTATTGCTGCAGAGCAAGCTAGATTAACACCTGATGAGAGTTTGTCAGTTTGACACCTGGTGCTAGCCTGCTTTGCATCTCTCAAACAACCCTTAATCAAACCGGATACACCACGATAATGACGGCTCTGTGCTCCCAGTCACTGACCTATAACATCAAGGCCTACCCCAGGGTTAAGCCAGGTACGTTGCTGAAATAGAAAGGTTAACTCCGTTCAGTGTTCAATATCGCATTCTCCATGGCTTGACGGTAAGATTTAACTAGTGCTAATGTCGCTGCCATGGTTGGTACATGTGATTCAACCCAGCTGATGTCTGGCGTGAAATGAATGTAAAAACAAAGAATAGAATGTAAATATGCGGCATCCCTAGCTGCAATCAGCACGTCTCCGATGCATTATATTTCCAAATAGAACCCGGCGTGTATTGTCAGTTGAGAGGCTCGATACGCTAATGCTGTAAGACGACCCTGCTACATGCTACTCGTGGTGATGTCTAATACTAGTACCAGTGCCTTCATATGAGGCATATTAAAGTTACTGAAAGTTTTGTAATGTGATAGATACGACACATAAAAAAACTAGCAGTATACATAATTGCTACCCTCTTGATCAGCATATTAAGCAAAATATTTCCCACAAACAAAACCGTACAGATGGGGTAACTTGAGGGTCAAAATAATATCAAACATAAACAGAAAGTATCCTAATGGTTGGATGTAACTAGTCTTTGGAGTTGCTAAAGGAAGCAGCCGAGCACAAAATAGACGAATAAACTCATTCAGGGTGTTCATTATATGCTGCAAAGCATAATACAAGCCCGGGGTGCACTGCTGTCTTTCCGTCAAGGCTTGCCCCTGTGAGCCCGTCGAGACTAGCGTAGATTGCTTCTCCTAGCGGGAAGTGTGATTTGATTGCAGTAGAAAACACCCTTTTTGATGACAGTTGGCGGGTTTAAGGACGATGCATTTGACCATAAATGTAATCCGATAAGCCACAGATGACGATGAACGTGTTTCACCTTGAGACATTACGCTGAATTATTGTTTCTGGTTTAGCCTGGGGGACCTGTTGATGTCGGGAAGTTATAGGTGATTGGGGAGCAAGTAAAATTATCTATATGTGATGAGCCCTCTAGCGCACATATGCAAGCAATGACACTGTCTAGAACCAAGAAATATGCATATGTGTACCATATATTTAAACTCTTGAAAGTGCTGAGAAACCGAACCGGGGAGGTGGTATGTTAAAACCCTGATTGGACACCGCATACGATGCTTTTGTTTTTATGTCACCCGTTGTGTCTTTGTGTTACTCTGCGCCTCCTTATATCAACATCTCACTCTCCCTTTATCTCCCTATGTCTCTATCCCTCTCCCTCATTCTGTTTCTCGTTCTCCACCCCCCCCTCTCTCCCCTTCTATCAATCTAGCTCCCTCACCTCCATTTCTCTATGAATTGATGTGTTGAGTGATTGAACCACCCTACAATTGAGATGTTACAGTCTCGAGATCAAAACCAAGGTGAATGTATTTCTATGCATGGTTTGAAACGTGATCCAGCACCCTCTATGAACATTGAATGCATTCTTTGATTAACGAATGCAATGAATGCGCAGGCTGTCGCGAACGTCAACGAGGACACCTGCAAGGCAGATATAGAGGGATATCTCACTGGAAATAAAGGGTTCCGTTTTTCGAGGATATGTTAAATAAAATATATTGAGCAGTGTAAAGCTATGTTGTTAGTTATATATTGTATATTATTTCTTGTTCTTAATCATATAATAATTTCGGACAAACACAAATGTAAATGAAGGTCTTTCAATTGTTATAAGTAAGCTAGTGACACAATAATCCAATTCAAAAAGTACGATCACAATAGGCTTCGCGCTGGCATGATCAGACTAGCTGAACATACAAATATGCTCTTTATGTCAAAGTAGAAGCAGAGTAATTCTGCATCTTATAGCATTGATAAAATAGATAGATAGATGTTGGAGTGAGTTATGTACGTTTCGCAGTCATGTACAATAAATTGCTACTGAAGGGGATTTTAACACTGTTCTCAGAAACGATTATCTGCAGTATACTTCTGACCAAAGAAACGGACTGTGTGTATGAGGTGTTGCAATTAACCTTGCTGAGATCCATAGGAGGTTATAAGTATGAAAATGCTCACTTTCAAGTTACCTTATGCATTGAGAGTTTTGGTGTGTCTGATAAAATTTATCTCTTAATGTTATTGTACTACTATAGAGATAAACTGCCTGACTATGGCAATGTACGTCTAGCGTTAGATATACCGTTGAGTTAGGTGACGTAAAGAAGTAGACCCATCGTTGCTATGTTGATTACAAACACCGTGTGTGGATCAAAGTACGAAGCTTTGTATTAAATCACAATGCTGAGCAATGAGGTTAGCACTCCAAGGCTGGGTAAGTTTCCGATAGTCATATTGGTGGACGTCCGGTACGTATCGGGTGTACTCTAGCGTAATACAGAGAATGGTGCATTACACTCACTATCATTAACAATAGCATCGTACGTGCTTATTGCTTACTTATGAAGTCTTTGAAAGCGGCAGTCAGCTGTTCCCCGATGTAGACAGCTTGTGTTCATAAGACGCATGCATGGCAAATAGAGTAGCTTGGAGAAATGTTACGAATGTTAACGGTGAATGAATGTGTTCAAAGACAGAATAGTTTAAATGTATCTGCCACATTAAAGAAAACTCACCTTATGCCGGATATAGATCATGTTTCATCGTGTTTATCCAAGTATTATATACTGTCAGTTCAGGTATTGCAACCTTTGTTTGATACGGATATCCCGATGTTCAGGAGTTAATTTGGTCTTGACCTTTTTCGTTCCAGCTCTTGTCAGGCAGCCTGATCGCAATATCATAACCTCGGCTGGAATTCACGGTCTCTGGTAGCAAAGGGAATGATCGGCCAAATAGGTATAGGTGCTAAACTAATCGAGTGGGCATGATTTGCATCTCTTTTATGCTGAGCAATAACATCAACAGACAAGAGATCACAGCGAATAAATTGAGCGGACAGAGCTGTGTCGTCAGGACCAGAAAATCATTAATCTGCAGCCATTGTTAAGCAAGTGGTCAGAATAAGCTCCGCCTTTGTTTCCTTTGAGCTTACAAATATATTACTTTACAACCGAGGGTAACGCAACGTGATTCTTCCCGCTGTCAGTACAAATACCCGCATCGATTAGTTTCATCCTATCGAGCATATCATTGTTATTTGAAGGAACAATTCTGAATAACGCTACGTACTGATTCGGAAAAAGGACCGCTATATATTTTACAGCAGTTGGTGCTTTCTTATAATTGTGATGAATCTATTTTCATCCTTCAACTTAACTAAATGCATTTTCCGTAAAATGTTCCTTTTTTATACAAATATCCGGCGGGGGGGGGGGGGGGAGGGGCAATGGAATAAAGGTATTTATGTCTTGGCTTTATCATAATGTCATATACTGTGCCTATGTGACTTTCAGTGTACCTTGTTAAGCTGCAGTCAAGGCGAAAAAGTTGACTTTAGGTCATGAACTCATACACACAGCATTGCGCTGGTCAAAACTGTCGCTTCATTTTATTCACTTTTCCGAATAAATTGTTGAGCCAAAAATAGTTATCGTCCAATACATCATAATTCATCACAAATGCAAACTTGAGCCGGCATGGTATTCCTTAATGTCAGTGCCGACGCGGTGGCAGTTTTTCCCAATTGAAAGGTCTTTAATAATGTCCTGAACATATGTGACTGACAAGGTGATCAGTGATAACTGGTGTCAGCCGCGTTCTGATGAGTGATGTGACTGACAATGTGATCAGTGATAGCCGGTGGCTGCGGCGTTCTGATGAGTCAGCTTTCACACCGGAAGCTTTCACTCCCGCGGAATTTACGCAATTACAGACAATCGAGAAAGCGGAAGGGACATGTCGCTCGTTGATATATTGGTATGTATTGTGACACGAGTGCGTGATCAGGCATTCTTTTGTGTCGGCAGACCTGCTCTTCCATTGAGATCTGAGGGCATCAAGCTTTATTCTTATGTGAAGTGCCTATATATTTAAGAAGAGTGATCAACGTTCGTCAAGTTGGCTTTGAAAACGGATCACAAAGCACCTTGGTACATTAACATGCAGGTAATTGATGTAGGGAGCGTATCCTCCAAAGAATACGCCCTACCCCCGCCACCACCACACCCCCCTTCCCCCCTGCCACCCCCCCCCCCCCCACCCACCCCCCCCAACCCCCTCCCGGACGACCCCTTCTCGGGAACAGGCATTATTTTGAGAATAGACAACTTGAAATAAAGAAGGTACTATCAGTTCGGGGAGGATGTCATCGCATAGAGAAATTGCGGATCGAATAGAATGCTGCCTTGGCGTTTCATTTGTTTCATGTAAATATTACCCGAACAATACCTCATACTGGATTGTGCAAATCTCTGCATGTCACACTTCCGTGAATATTGATACGATAGCATTGATAACATATCTAGAACCCCAAATAAGATGCCTGTTTGTAGCAGCATGACGCTCGGTTCAACATACATAAGACCTGTTTACATTTGGTTGCGTGTTATCGGCATGCCATTCAATGCAACAGGAACAACTCGCTGCTTTATAGAAACTTAACAAAGGCTATTTGGCTATGCTGTTGTTGACATAATGTCTTGCTGAATGCAAATAATGCAAACAATATCAAAACACTCGGCGCAATGTGGACTTCCTGCGCTCTTGTTCACTATTTAAGCAAAAATTGATCCGCGTGATTCCACACGAACACAGGCGTCATAAACAAAACAAGACTAACAACTATAACCTAGCTATGTGCATACACACCGGAACTCCGTTTAACAGAGTTTGTCTTGCACACTTAGATAGTATGGTAAATTATCCGTGACTAATTATCAAAGAAATATTAAGCCGAAGTAGAGCCGCTCATTTTACCCACATGAAATGATAGATATAATACGTAAATAATTCACGCCCTTATTATGTTTGAAGAAAAAATATGACGCTATAAGTAGCTTGTTTTTGTAGCCAACTAATTATGTGTATTTAAAGATGCCTGCTACATTTCTCTCGCTGTCTCTCCTCTCTCTCTCTAATTCTCTCACCTTGTCTCTCTCTCGGTTCTCTCTCTCTCTCTCTCTCTCTCTCTCTCTCTCTCTCTCTCTCTATATAGATCTATATCTCTCTCTCTATATCTCTACATATATATATAAATATATATATATATATATATACAAATAGTATATATATATATATATATGTATATATATTTATATATATATATATCTATATCCATAGGAATATATATATATATATATATATATATATATATATATGTATATATGTATATATATATATATATATATATACATATATATATATATATATATATATGAGACATATATATATAGTATATATCTATATATATATATATAGATATATATATACATATTTATATATATATATCTTAGATATATAGATATATCTCTCTATCTCTCTCTCTCTCTATCCATAGACAATGATCTCTCTCCCTCTCTATCCATAGATATCTCTCTCTCTCTCTCATCTCTCCAAAATATTCATATATATATATATATATATAAATATATATATATATATATATATATACATGTATATATATAAGTGTATGTATATAGGTATATATGTGTATGTAAGTATTTATATATATATATATAAATATATATATCTATATATATATTGTATATATATATGTATATTGATGTGTGTATATATAAAGGGGATGCTGTAAGGAGGTCTTATATACGAGACAGGCGTTGGTTTGTGATTACTCAAATAGGTCATCCAATGTACCGCGACACTTCTAAGCACATGTAGAAAGCAACAAGCCGGAAGCTCTCAACATGTGGTCGATACATAGGTCTTTGCAACTGAGGTCTAGTAGTAGGTGGCTGCAATGCAGTTGTCGGATAGTAAGTAAAGAGCGTACTGTTATAATTTATATTTTGATAATTCATTCTATAACCTCGAGCGATGATAATTAGTCTGAGAAATAAAATGCGAGAATATTTCAGCACAAAACACATCGCAAGTCCGTGCTTGCAGGAAACAATCGTCGTATATATATGAGTGCATGCTTTAAGGACTCGATTAATAAATCGATTCCATGTTTCGCACATTTTCATCCACTAAGCCAAAATATCAGTGTCTTTTCATCAATGCTAGTTATGGTCGCTCTGTCATGGTCACTGGCCCTGACCCTAATTAGTGAGCGGTTATGGTTGCTTCCTCATCTAAGGTTGGGAGAATATGGACATGCATACCGGAAAACGTCTTCCACGACACGCTGATGGCAGCTACGGTAATTGTATGCATAGCGCTTATTCTGTTAACTTAACCCTTGATTTGCAAACAACTGCACCGTACCAGCCAAATAAGCGGCTTGCAAGCATCCTATCTTCTAAGTTGTAGGAATTTACAGCTACATTAGTTCGAGTTACGACTTCACAGCAATTTAGGAGGAACAGGTTATTGAGTAATACACGGTGTTGAACCTAGTATTTACGATTGCATTCAACACCTTTCCCTTAACTTCACCTATTTCATGGACTGTTTTGTAAGGGGCAAGCATACAATATACACTAGTTGACAACCTAGGAAAACAATGCAGTGATAATCTAATCACTCACTAATTAGCAGATATTTTTGTAATGATTTGCTAGAAGTAATTCGACGCTAACTTAATTGAATAGGCATACTTTGGGAGGTTGATTATACTAAATGTATGGGATAAAGGTCATTTTCCAATAATCTAAGGCGAAAGCGATGTTACGTCACTAGCGTCAGTCTTTACAGCTAGTATATATTGCCTTACATAGCCCAGCATGAATGAACATGGTTCCGTATTCAGATGCTTTTCTCCTCATTGTTATGCAATTATATCTAATATCAAGACACCTTTTGTGACATTCACATGGTATGAAAATCATGCTTTCTCTCACGCTAAAAGTCTTTTTTCAAATTGTCGAATACGATGTGAGCTTATAAACCAAGGTACCACATCGTACCGAATTGTGCACAATAATGGCTGCTAACTGTCGTATCCCGGAGTGAGCTACTATCACAGCATCATTGCTTGTTCTTGCCAGGCGAGCATGGATCGTCATTTCTGGCGATAGTGGAAGATATTACTGACCAGATCTGGTGAACCGAGTTGGTTGAAATGACTCTGAACTGTACGGCTTAACGCAATTATGGCAATTAATGTGTTTAAAACTGATTCTCATTAACTAAACGATGCTTTATATTTCCCAATATAACCTTGGGGACTATTAATAATAGCCATGCCGTTATCGGGATTTGTGGATCGGGTGTAACTTTAACGAGGTGCGACCCTTCTAGCTTACATATGCAACACTTTTCGTGATCGACTTCATCAATTCGTATGTCCCATTTTGTAGCCTTTGAAAGTGAGCGGAATGCGAGCTGTCGTCGTGTTGTATTCTCATCACAGCACCTCCCACTCTCTCGGCTGCGTTATGTAAACCTTCCTTCCTTTGTATCTCCAACTTATCATTTCCCTTTCCTTCACGAGAGTCACATTTATATCATTCCCAATCCGCTGCACGTTCTCAACTATGTCATGGCGAGCTCCCAACCTTCTCGCTCACAACATTTCTTTAACTTACGAATCACCTATTAATGCGGCTGTAACCGTTGCCGCCAATGACGGAGGATTTATTTGCGAGGAACCATTATTGTGTGAGCCGGCATGGGGTTGTGCGCCAGTCTGCGGCTGCATACGCAGCCTGTTGGCGTTTGACGTCGTTGAGCTAAGGTTGCATTTCTGAGATAATGAGAGCGTATGCAACATAATGCAATAAACATTTTTTATCTATGTTCTTCTTGCTCCGTCGAAGAAGTGCGACTTTTGACGAGAATATCACGCCTAGAGAGCAGATGAAGCGAATAGGTGTCTGATTCTGTGTTGTCGCAGAGCAAGCTAGATTTACAACTGAGGCTTTGTCAGTTTGGCACCTGGTGCTAGCCTGCATCAGTATCTCCCAAACAACTCTTATTTGAACCGGATACTGAAAGGTTATGGTAGCGCTGTGCTCAGCTACTGGCCAGAAATATCAAGGGCTAACACGGGTTAAGCCAGGTACGCTTGAAGCGGATTTCGAGGTAAAGAAGAGGCTGTTGAGGGAATGTGATGCTATGACGGGTGTTCATCAATGGATTCTCTGGTTAAGTCTTTCTATAAACCAAGAGCAGGAACTACCATTACCAACAAGAGGCGGTCCAAATGCGGATGATAGTAAGATCAGTAACAAAAACTAGCGACTAGCTTGGAGCAGCGTTTTGTTGAGTGAGCATTCGCAACTGGGACTCTATCACCAGGACTGTATCATTGGTCAACCCGCGATCATATTGGTATGCAGGACGTGATCAGTGATAATTGACCAGGCTTTCATTGGCGCCGGCTCATAATCAGTCCTGCACTTCGATTTAGATCTGAAAAGATCACGCTGTATTCTTATATGAGAGGCACTATGAGACATGAACGTTTATTTGGTCCTGGAAAATTATCCAAAAGCCACCGTGCACATTAAATCTAGTTTAGCATCGCACAAATGTACAGAAATTGCGACAAGTTCAGGTGCTATAATGAAGAAGGAGATGGCTCTCTGAAGGAATGATCTTTTCCCAATCTCTCTCAAGAGTATAATATAGCAATTCGATGACTCATACATTTGTCTGGAATCATTGTTACTTGTGCATGATGATGATAGTTTAAATCGACCGAATAACTGCGGACGAAATGTACTACCATGCACTTATGTATACGACATTAATGTAGCGGTTGATTATATAACAGGGCACCAACTGTAACGTATCCTGTGTACAATGACCTACATATGGACATATGGACGTATCATATTAGCTGCAGCCTATGCGTCAATGCTCAGTCTCGCAAGGCCTCCAATATCAGCAGAAGTAACATCAATCACAAGAAACACATGGCTCACATGGTTCACACATATTGTCAACTAACCTTCAATAAAGTTAAATCCCACCCACCCCCCCACCTATATTCTTGATTCAGGATGTATGTGTCTATCCATCGTATCGAACCTGTTATCACATACGATATGCATCAATTACAACAGTGCTGTTTGGCAAACACATAGAAGTCAAAAGGTCTTTCAGTTTGAGCAAACCTTACACACAGACGTCATAAAGTGCCAGTAGGTAGTAAATGCTGGAAATGATTATCCTGCCTTATTGTAACGCTGTTCCGTTATCTCCATCACGCCGACTGAAGCTCCATTAGTTTCTGTGCTATAATGTTAGTATAGCAATAATATAATGGAGTGCCATTCGTAATTAACCCGCTTGACATAGCCATTGTATCTTATATATCAACAATACTCTCTCCATAACACACTGATTGCTGGCACTGCTGATATGTGCATGGCAATCATTGGAATTTCACCGAGCGCTCTTAATATCATGTGAGTCGTTTTCTTGTTAATACACTAGTAGTATAGAGACTGGGGGTACGAGCACAGCTTCCAAAATGGACTTACATGAGCCAGCGAACCGCTCGCACCCTCCCCCCCTCCATACCATATGAGCCAGCCCTTCCAGCCCCCCATGGTCCAGGGCCACACCAGTAGTTAGTCACCATAGAGGTCATCGAGTGAGAAATATCTGCGACCGTCGCTGTAAGTTCCATTTTTCACGCGGTCAAGGTCCTGTATAAACTGGGCAACCTTAGCGTCGTTCTTCTCGATAAAGGTGGGATCAGGACGAGCGGTTATCAATTTCATCGTAAAGAGCTTCCAACAGTAGAAAGCCCCCGTCTACCTCTCCGTGGTCCCACTCCGTCTTCCCAACCAAAGACCGTGATGCTCCTGTTCCAAGCCCAGGCAATTATTAAACCCCCCTTTTGCGCCATAGTCGCCTTCTTCAAGCGCCTCCACCCCGCCCACCCCAAGCCACCGTCTCCTTATACTTCTTCCGATCCTTGTGATACACCTGGTTATACGCCTCACCCCTCCCCAGGTCCTCAAAGGAGCAAAACCTGAAAACGCAATCGACAAACACCCCGATGGTCGCCACCAGACTATGGTGCAGCCCCAACAGAACCTGAGGCTTATACATATTTGGAATTATCCGCTGAGTGTAGGGGCACTTTATCTCGAGCAGCACAATCTCCTCAAGATGCCCCAGACAGACAGCATCCACTCCCCCCCCCCCCCCCCACCAACCACGCCGCCGCCAAATTGGGAGCACACTAAAGCCATCCGGAGAGTAGGCCGTCGCGCCACCCTCAATATAGATATTATTTCCATAGACCTTGGTGCCGTACACCTTCTCCAATACTGCAATTGAAACCTCCTCAAAAGTCGTAACCCAGAGGCAGGGTGTGCTAAAGCGAACACACTCATTGCTAGTTTTTTTTCAGTCAGCTTCTTGCTATAGCTGCTGAAGTAGTTTTGCCCTATAATTGCAGAGTAGTCACTTCCTCCAACGCAGCCCTTCCTCATGGTCTCCCACTGGTCCGTATTTTGTTTGACTACTGTATGATCGTTGCAGAAAGATTTTATCGCCGCCTCCATTATACCCAACAACCCCTACTCTTTAAATGGACTGTCAGGGGGTCATACCTTAGCAGGTTTAGGGGGCGATTCTGCCGCTTTCCAACATTTTGCTTTAATGTCACTCTTCATTTGACTACATTTCATGATCTTGACCAAAACGAGCTTAAACTCATCATCTGAGATATACCCATCTTCAAGCGCCGCTGATACAATGTCAGCAATGGTATTCAATTTGCTTTGAGCGAGAATGCGGATCTGGTCATGCTTTTTCAACTTAATGGCCAACCGCCGACTGATGAATTTTCCAGCAATTACAACTACCCCACAAGCGGCAGCAGTAGCACCCAACACTGTGGCAATAGGAATGGCAACTACTGTAGACATTACACCTGCACCACTTGCGCCAAGACACATACCAACAGCAACTAAAGCAGTGTCTACAGCGTCCACTGAGTTTACTGCACACCTATATTTTTTGTATATAGCACAATATTTTTCAATCTCTTTCTCAAGGTATTGCTTCTTGAGGCTGATCTCATTCAACCCATAGGCGAGCCCTGGATTCTCATCAGACGGCTCCGGAGGAATGGGCGGGTGTTGTTTCATACTACCGTTATAGGCACATAAGTCTATAAGTCAAGTTCAATTCGGAGTGATGCTACAGACCAAGTCGCCCCTCTGTTTTGAGTGGTTGTATAAAAGTTAATAACGTTGCCTTGTTCTAGCTGTAAAGGCTGGTCTAAAGATATTACAACAGCCCGTTGGTCAGCAGGCTTACTTATTCCTACCACTTGATTCGTTCCATTAATAACAGGAACGACTGCTATAGGACCAGTATCAGCACCAACACCCGAAGACAACCCCATACGAATAATCCTACCATTGGATAACTTGAGTCTTGTGAATCTCGACCCCTAGCCCCATGGCCAAACGACCACTCATATTCACTGCGAAGAGCACCACTTGCTTCTGCCCATATAGTAATGTGGGGTTTTGTTTGGGAGTTTATGTGTTCTCTCAGGTACCTGCGATGCTGTCTGTGTCTCTCATCAACATACTTTTTATTAGCAGCATCTTCAGGCGATATTGGGTCTCCCAACTGAACGATTTTATTATCTCCCATTTCAAGGTCTCCAGCCATAGTACCGCCACTTTTATCTATTGTTTGTGAGTCACCAATAGAAACATAGGTCTTTGTTGCATATTCGCAGAGGTTGGCGCCCTGATCCGTTTTCAGTTGAGCTCCATAAATACTCGCTTTTATTGACATCTTGTAAATCGAGAACAACACCAATAGGTAAGTCGTGGTTGTTCAATAGACGTCCCTTATTATCTCTTATCTGAACCTTCAACTCATTCACAGCTCTGACAGTAACACGTTTTGACACAGGATTAGCAATGTTTGTGGTTATGATATCACCGAAAGAGCTGTCCCCAAATCCCAAAACCCACAACTTCAAGAAGCGTAGTGGGCGCACCATCAAGCATGTTGTGCGTGGTACTGACTTGATCGAGGTGGACATAAAGTGGGTTAAAGATGCTAAAGTTCACGGGCCGGTCGCCTTTGTGAAGACCTGAAGGAATCCATCCTCCACCCAGACCGGTATCAAGACCTAATATTTTGAACACACCGTCACATCGTAAAGACACAGAAGGAATTGAGAGGGTTTGAGAGGGTAACAATCCCAGTTGAATAATCAACCTCCAAACTAGGACATAAAATATCCCGATTTATAAGTTCAAATTCCTCCTGTATACGCTTGAAGCTCCAGAGGCCAGGCAGGAGACTGGAACGTTTTAACCCCCCTGGCCCAGAACCATCTGGCAGCCATAGAAGGGGCAGATCTGATTCAATTTTATACCAACCCACAGTATACGTGATTGACCTTAGGCCAACTCATAGATCACCTGCACTATTGTCAACAGGATTTTGCAGGGACACAGCCTCGTCGCTTTGAACATTTGACAGAGTGTGATACATAGCACTATGAATAAACAAGCCTTTAGTTTCAATAGAAAAGCTGCATATAAAACAGGTGGGGTGTATCCAGCCTCATATGGTGCGGGAGATAAACTCAACCGACAAACAATTCAAGTCGTTCACAATGGTGGTACATTCACAGCAAAGTTTCCTGATCTATTCAGTGACTATAAGGTGCTGCTGGTAACAGCGGACAAAGTAGTAAAAGACTGGTTGACAAATCCAATGCAGTTTTGGCAGAATCAGTTAAACTTTGCAGTGTGTTTTACAACAACCGGCTGCGGCGGATCACCTCGAGGCTGGGATTCCACTCGTGAAATCTCTCTACACCTTTCACCTTTATTACACAGTGCGTCGCCTATTAGCAGAACTGCAAGCGCCTCTACCTCAGGATCATGCCTATGACCCCTATAACAATCCATATGACAAGAGGGCATATGAGAGACTATGCACTAATTTTGGTGTTCAACCGAACACAGACTGGCGCCAGAAGGCAACCGTAGCTAATAGTGGCATTGGTATCTTAAATACACATGATGCGTATGGTGACGAGAGTGTCGTCAAGGTTGCTGGTCGAAACGTTCGTTATGACCCTACACGGATGGCTTTTGAGGCGGAAAAGGATACAAAGCCAGGTTTTGCCCACGCGAGTAACCTACAATCCTTTCAGGAGAAAATGGGTGCTGTTCTACATCTAGCACAGGGACCTGAAGCAGACGAGGCCTGGAGTACCTTCATACTGGACACGTCTGAGGGCTTTACACAGACCGGCGTTGAACGAATTAACCACAGCATTCGGACTTATGTCTGGGTCATTCTTAGTGCTCAGGCGCAGACCCGCTCAGAGATACTAGGTGTTGGCACGTCCTTTGATGCTCAGAAACTCCCCAGTGGACATTCCTTCATCCATCCGACGGTATCAGAACGTCCTCCAGAATGCCTCCTCAAAAGCCGTTGCTTATGTGTTTGGAACGGGCCTGTACATGGCTCCGTCAGATATGAGCCTCACCATTGGAAACGTTGCTGGGTACAACAATCTCATTACCATCGCGACTGAGGAGCAGCAGATCGGCAGCAATAATGATGTCAACTCAGTTGCGGTGGTTCCAGATAGAGGAAGCTTTGACACTCCGCCAGATACAGATATGGGAGTCCCCTCTCTGGGCCCGGCCCCCGTGGTCGAGACCGGTCTTCATGGGCGCACGAGGATGTGAAAATCGCTCTTATTGTAGGCGGAATCGCTATAGGTTTAGCTGTGCTTTGGTTTGCTACGTAGTAAGTCACTGAGTATTAGGAGGCTAACTCCCCCCCCCCACAGCCATAGCTGCGGCCCATACATGTTCTGCCATCCAACCAGCCACCTTTGCAGCTGACTTAAGCAGCCATGATACGATGGAGCCAATGATTCCTGGAAGAGCAGCTGCTGCCTTACCAGCTAGGCCCTCCAGAACGTTTGCCAAGGAGTTCAGCTGTTTTTTAATCCATTCTTATAAGCTGGCGTTGGTGTTGGTGCAGGGGTTGCACTAGTGCTCCCTCCGCCTGTCAAAGCAACTACCAGGGTCGAGATTGCCAATCCAATCGCAGTGAGGATGGAGGCAATTGTTATTCCCTGCTCCCGGAACAGGGTGCGTACACGCTCAGATAGCGTTGTGTCCTCGTTAAGAAGTCTGTTGATCGTTTCCCTGATGCGGTTAATTTGGGTCCGCAGCATTTTTCGGTTTACAGAGGCAGCCTCAATACGGGCGCTAAGTAGATCCTTCAGCCTTGAAAGTTCATTCGCTGGAAATTTCCATGCTCGACTATCCCCCTCCCTTCCTTCTCCAGGCTTGCCATTTTTGCTTCTTGCTGTTTTATATCCCCTTCTAGCTCAGTTATCTTAGCTAGGTTGTTGACCAGTTCACCCATCGGGGTCTGCATAGCCTTGTCAAGCCCCCTAAGATCTCTGAGTGGTAGTTCGTTGTCTGTTTGTGTGCCTATGTCTTCCATAGCGTTATGAACGCCCTCTATGAAGCTTGTTTCTTCTACTCCACCTTGCTGTGTCACGGCTTCAAGGCTGCTCATTTCTAACGTCTCGTATTCGACGTATCTTAAATTTTGTCAATGAAGTTAGTCTCCTCATCCCTTTCCCCCTCAAAATTCCCATCTCCCAAATCCACATCTTCAAATGTTTGGTTATCAAAATCCATGTCTGTGTGTTAAAGATATAAGTGTAAATAAGCATTCATTATGTCCAGTACTTACGGGCGCAAACTAAACCCACACCGCCGGATACGCGAACCCCTTGGGGTAAAGGGCGTGTGACAGTCTGTAGTTATTACAAACAATCCAAGCACTATTGACCAGAACCAACAACTGCTGGTTCGCTTCCCCAATCTAGGCGCAGACGACGTCATTGTTCCAGCGACAGCACGGCAGGCCTTTACAATTACGCTGACCTCAACTGATCTTAACCGCAGCGTTGTGCAAAACCTGGGCCGCACAGTGGTCAAGAAAATGACAATCCAGATTTCTGGCAATGAGGTCATGTTTATTGATGACAGTGATGTGTATCACTGTTACCACGACTTGTGGCGGACTGCACAGAAGAGACAGGGCCTCCAGTACCAGTGCATTGACACATCAGATGACAGAAACACAAATGAGATACGAATGGGGACAGGAGACAAGGATGAGACCGAGCAAGAGGACCTGGCCATAGCCGTTGTGTATGGTAACAGGTTCTACGTTCCGCTTGACTTTGAACTCCTCGACAGCCACATGCCATTCTACCAGAGTGCGCTTAGTGACAGACTGGATTACGAGCTCACGTTCAACGACTAAAACCTCGTGATTCATGCGACAGGTGACTCCAGGTACAAAATTGATGGCATCTCGCTGGAGTATGACATGGTTACCCAAACAAAGTTGTCCCGCATGATACGCACCCAGTACACAGGTCGGCTCTTGATTCTGTATGACCGTGTTCTTCGTCACAGGAAGCTTGTATACAATAAAAGAGATACTGTGGAACATCAACCCGAACGTGCCGGCTCACAGCATGAAGGGCATCCTACTGCTCTTTGAAGACCCAGCCAATGCCTCATACGCCAGGAAGACAGAGTCGTTCTACAAACCAAAGATTACAAAAGTTGAGGTGACCATTGAGGGCATCCCCAACCAACTCTATGCCCAGGGCATGCGTGGCTACCAGCAGTGGGATGAGGTGAAGAAGGCCTTTGCAGCAACGATTAAACGACACCCCAGTGTAGCAATAGCTGCAAAAGACTTGGCATTGTCAGACGTTTCCCTAGGAGAGTTTCACCATTGAGATCACAAAAAATCACAGGCGGCCGGCGCATTGAACATTTATATGTATATTGTAATGGATGCACAGCTTAACATTAAAGATGGCAGATTCATCAGCGCAGTCTACTTACAATGTTTTGATGAAACCGAAACCTGAGTTTACATTTCCAGATGGTCCCTGTTCGGCAATTGTTTGTGGGCAGACAGGATGTGGGAAAACCGCATTCATGTTCGATCTACGTGAAGGGTTCTTCTTCGGTGCCTTTGAGCATAATGTAATCCTCTGCCCTACCATACTTTTCAACGAGGCATATCAGACGCGGTCATGGGTGTGGGATGATTCAGAGGTCTACGTCGTTGATCCAGGGGAGCGGCTCCAAGACCACCTGAGGGCTTTCTACCATTGTTTTAAGGGCGAGCCTACCCTCTACATTATTGATGACTGTACGGCTACAAAGGCCCTAACCAAGAAGAAAGACATGTTATCTAAACTGGCCTTTAGCGGCCGCCATGCGCAGCAAAGTGTCTGGGTCCTCACCCAAAAGTACAACCCTGTGCTGAAGGACTTAAGTGAGCAGACTCGCTGGATGATGCTCTTTCACACCAAGGACCGTGACTCATTTGAAGACGCCTTGCGTGAAAATGGTGTAATTCCAACAAAAGAGGAACGTGCCACAGTTGGCCAACTACTAGCAAAGACCAAGCACGCAAAACTGCTGCTGAAGACTGATCAACTTACTGCATATGCCGTCGATTGAAGTGATATTGGCCTTGATAGCAGCCGCTGCCTCAGTAACCAATTTAGGTTTCTTCATCAGGGTAGCGGTGCAGTATTTTGAAGCTCGAAGGCGTATACGTATATTCATGGATCCTGATACCATTATTGATAAACTCCTTGTACAGGACACGACTAGCGTAGTGGAGACAAAGTCTGGGTGAGGGGAACCTATTTGCACCCCTGGTGTAGATATGTCTTCTAAGAGAGATAGGCTTGCTGCCGTCATAGCCGGGGGTCAGGCCCGTCAGTACCTTGGTTTGGAGCGACTAACAATTGACCAGGTTGAATCAATGCTTGATGAAGAGATCATAAAGCTGTATGTGAGATACGAGGCTCGGCTAGGCGCTAGCATGACGCGCACTCTAGGTCAATCATTGCTACAGCTATACTCAGGTATTGCTTGTATGTTTCTACCAATTCCACCAGAACACCAACCAAAGATAATTACAGACCTCAAGACTGACCCGTTTGTTGGACACGCACTAAACACTGCCACTTGTGAGCTATATAATCGCTATGGCATGTTTTAGCTCCATTAACTGCGGCTTTAACAACAGTTAAGCACTGTCAATTTGGAACAACCACCGAATCAATAGGGGCCAGTGAAGAGGAAGACACTTCCTCGCTATAGTATGTGTTTAACTCCGCTATAGCATGTGCTTAACTACTCCATAACAAGTGTTAATTACGCTATACCAAGTACTTACTAAGAGCCGTCAATTGGACAAATAAATGTAGTAAGTAAACATGGAAGAAACGAACACGAATCAAGGGGAGAGACAACACCAGGGGAGATAACGTCAGTGACCACTACAAAAAACGCTAAAAGGGTTGCGGCAGGACAAAAGGGTGCTGCAGCTCAAAAAGCCAATTAAAATAAGCTTCTGAGAGAGCTCCGAGAGAATAAGGCCGCGCTTACAGAGGCTAGAGATGAAGCTGTCGAGCCAATATAAATGAGCAAGCCTCTGGAAAGGTGAGCGTGGGGAATATGGGCTGTGCCTTTGGTTGTCGGGGTGTTTGGACTCGCATTGTATTGCTACAGGCACCAGATGGTAGCCTCACACCCTAAACAGGTTGTGGTACAAAAGCCTACGAACGCTCATTTAAAGGATCCATTTTATATGGAATAAGATGAAAACACCAATTACTGATGGAAAAATGCTCGTCAACGCACTGTACCACGTGCAGTTGTTCCCGGTATTTCAATAGGTTATGCTAAGCTTGCTAACGTCTTGATTTCACCCCACGCGACCTGGCTATGGCTGTTGCCGATGTGTCACTAGCTATGGCCACAAAGGATATGCTAATTAAACAAGGAATCTTACCAGTTGATATACTGAAATAATGGCCACACTCGCGCTGCTTGTTGGAGGCGCTCTTGTTAACGCCCTTGCATTCTCTGGGAGCAACTTTTTATTCTCTAAGTTACGAGGCAGCCAAGTGGACGCAGAACGTAAACGCCATGATATGGCAATCGAGCAACTTCAATCTGCTCAGGCAGCATGGGCCAAGAAGAGAACTGAGCATTTAGACTTCATCAATGAGCAACTGCGCCGCCAGGGACATGCCGAGCATACTTTTAGGGATGTAGACGAGGCTATGCGTGAGTACTCCCTGATTACGAATAAAACCGTTGACCCGCTGGGCCCTGAGCCTCTGCTTTCAGACTTCTACGAGCCCTCAGATGATCAAAAAGGGCGTGAGGTGGCGTTCATTATACTGGGTATGGCGGCGACTGGGCTGGTTGCATACAGGCTGGCTAAGTAGGTCATTTGGAGACTCGGGCATTTACTTTGTATGGATCGTCGCATGCAGAAGATATACCTGCCAGCGAATCTACCTGCCAGTGCCAAAACACATTCCAAGACCAAAGTTTGATGTCTCTTGTCCCTAATGAGGTTCACCAAGCCAATCTCTTATTTCTTCCTCATGACGTTGTGAAGCGCCGGACTTACAAGTATGCCCAATCAGTGGTTGATGTGGCCTCGCGCTACAAAGTGGCTGAGCCATTAACTACAAAAGAGGCTAAAGAGGTCACAGGTGCACTGGAGAGGATATACAAGCGAGGACCACTGGGGTGGCCCAAACTACTTCAGGTCGACCCCGGACAGGCGTTTATAGGTGCAGCGAATCAGCTGTTAGTAAAACATGGAGTATCAGTCAGGCGTGGCTGTGTGAATATCCATCAAGATCAGGCTATAGTGGAATGCTTTAACCGAACACTGGCTGAGCGACTCTTTGGTCACCAGTATGCCGTAGAGTTAAGAGATACTGGAACACGATCGACGGAGTAGGTTTCTTGGCTGCAGGCTGTAGTCTCTGCGATAAATAATGAGGTGACCCAATTGACTGGAAAAATACCTAAAGATGCTATAAAGGTAAAACGAGTTGCACAAAAGCCCTCTGCAGTCGTACCAGGGCACCCGCTGGGGATCAAAGAGCAAAATCTTCCCTCTGATGTAGGCGTTTGCTACCTGTACCAGCCTGGTGAGGCAGAGCAAGACCACCGCCGGCGGGCCACTGACCTTGTGTGGTCAGTCAATGTTTACCGGATTGGACGCTCTGTCACTAAATCTGGTGAGCCTGTACTTTACTATTTCATGGATGGACCGCTCCGTGGCTTTGTAAAGGAGGAACTGCTTGTGGTGCCGTCTGATACCCAGTAACCACCAGATGGTATTACCAATTAGACATTAGAGATCTATAGATATAACAATGGTAGTATTTGACAATAAGTGCCCGTGGATATTACTCGGAAAGAAAGACCCCTGTAACAGGCCCTGTACGCAAGAGTTTTGTAACTTACACAGATATAATATAAAACATGGTGTCGTTAATCGTCTTTGTACGGGTTGTCAGAAGGCTATAAAAAATAATAAGGTAGGATTGTGTATGGATTGTGGGTTTCGATAAAGTCAACCACAGTCGTGTTCGTCGAAAGAAAAAATTGCTTCACAACAGACTGCAGGGAGCCACTGAACGGGGATTCCCCACTGAATAAAAATAGAAATCCTGTGGCGCTGTCAGCAAGATCAAAGTCCGCTCGCTGTATAGTAATTGTCTATTGTGTATCAACAAAAATCCCTTTTAGACTAATGGAAGTGTATAGTAAACATGACTTATAATCAGCGAGCACGTGAAGCCAAAACGATTACGCTCTAAGGTTGAACTCAAAGCACTCCAAGTGCGTAATAAATATGACCGTACATACAAAGAGATGTTGGCTAGATTCAGGGCTGGGATGGCTCACACCCCTGTCTCCACCGCTGCCCCACGCAGACCAGTCCCCTCAACCCAGCCGCCAGTCCCCACAGTGCGTCTTGCCTTCAAGAAGACTAAGTGGGCTGTTAAAAACTATTTGCGTGGATGGGTGATGAACGTTCCTGAGTCTTACCCCCTTAGCTCGGACCTTATGATGTTCTTAAAGGGCATGCATCAGAAGATGTATAAAGTTTTGACTGGTGAGCTGAAAGAGCTAGGTGGAATCAAGTGTCAGTTTGCCCTTAAGGTAAGACTCACCAAGCACGCCGATGATGACAGCACTGAGTATTTTGAGCCTGCGTTGCGTAATAAGCAGCAGGTGGTTCTTTCCTCTGAGGACATGGGCGTTGCGTGCTTTTAACATCCAAGAGCGGTTGGAGAAGTGGACCAGCCAAGGTTCTGGCTGGGAGTTTGAGACGGTCACAACTCTGTGGATTGATATTGCCAACTACCAACCGTTGAAGGGTGGCTCCTACCTGCGACTTCCGGCTGCGCTGGCGGCTAAGCAGACCATCATAAACGTAAAGCACTGGGACGACTGCTGCATTCTATGGGCTATTGTAGCCGCTCTGCACCCGGTTGCCAAGAACCCACAGCGACCATCAAAATACAAAATTCAGTGGCTGTTGGATCTGCTGGAGGGTGCAGGTGTAGAATATCCTACACCATTGTCGCATGTTGAGAAGATAGAAAAGCATGCTAACCTAGCCTTAAATGTTTTGGCTGGGATGGGAAGACCACTATCGTACATCAGTAAGCACTCTGGTATTCGTATAAACCTCATGTTGATTGAGAAGGACGGCTATGTGGTTGTTCGTTGTGACGGTAAGACCGAACCCCCTGTGGTTTACAGAGGAAACGATGCTGTGGAGAAGTTCTTACAGGCTATGCAGCAGGAGGAGCAAAAGATCAAAGCAGTTCTGTCCAAGCCTGTCCCTATGCGGATGACTCAGGAGGATAGAAGGGCACATAAGGCTGCAACCCACTGTCATATGTGCAAGAAAAAACTGGGCTGTGACTCTGTCTTCGATCACTCCCATATAACAGGCATGTACAGAGGGCCAGCCCATAACGTGTGCAAGATAACATCCATCCCTGTGGTGTTCCATAACCTGCGGGGCTATGATTCCCATCTCTTGATGCAGGGTATAAGCAAAATGGAGGGAAACATCAAGTGTATCCCTAACAACATGGACATTTGCGCTTCATTGACAGTGGACAGTTCCTCCTGGCCTCGCTTGATAAGTTGGTGTCTGCTAACAACCCAGATGCCTTTGCTGTGACGGCGGAATATGAGCCAGACCAGCTGAAGCAGCGGTTGCTGTTGCGTAAGGGAGTCTTCCCCTATGAGTTCATGGACAGCTGGGATAATGTTGATTCCCCTCTGCCGCCAATCTAGGAGTTCTACAGCAAGCTCTCTGAGAAGGGGATATCTGCTGAAGACTACGTACACGCACAGAAGGTCTGGAGTGTGTTCGGGAGTAGGAACATGGGTTACTACCATGACCTGTACCTGCGTACAGATGTACTGCTCCTGGCTGATGTGTTTGAGGTGTTCTTAAGCAGTACGGTTTGGATCCGGCTCACTTCTATACCAGCCCCGGTTTGTCATGGGATGCTTTGCTTAAGAGCACAGGCGTGGAACTCGAGCTACTCACCGACTATGACAACCACCTGTTCATTGAGAAACGTCTACCCGGTAAGGCCAATAACCTGCTCGTGGATGACTTTGACCAGGATAAACCAACGAGCTACATCCAGTACCTTGATGCTAACAATTTGTGTGGGTGGGCTATGAGTCAGCCTTTGCCAACTATGGGTATTGAGTGCGTGGCTCGGCCAGATGATCTACAGATACAGGACCACCCAGATGATGCTGAGACTGGATACATACTTGATGTTGACTTGGAGTATCCTACTGCTCTTCATGACGAACACAACGACTACCCGCTGGCTTCGGAGCGGCTTCTTGTACAGAACGACTGGTTGTCTATCTATCAGAAGAACCTCCTGGGCGAGTTGGGTGGCACCCTGGGTGAGGTTGAAAAGCTGGTGCCAAACCTGCGGAAAAAGGAGAAGTATGTGGTGCACTACAGCAACCTCGAGCTGTATCTGTCTTTCGGGTTGAGACTTACCAAGATCAATCGTACACTTGTGTTTAACCAGAGCCCATGGATGGAGCCTTACATTCGGATGAATACGGATCTGCGTAAGGTGGCCAACAGCGACTTTGAGAAGGACCTGTATAAGCTGATGAACAACTCTGTGTTCGGCAAGACCATGGAGAACCTCCGCAGGCTGGTCAATGTTAAGATTGTGCGCTGTACGGAAGAAGAAAGAATGCGTAGGCTTATCGCAATCCCGCCTACTCGCGTTATCAGGTGTTTGATAATGACCTGGCCAGATATGACAAGAACCTTGGCTTGTTGTACACGGATACGGATTCTCTGCTTATGGAGATACGCACGACTGACGTGTATGCTGACATGAAGGAAGATGCCCATCTCTTTGACACAAGTAACTTTCATCTCCCCCGTAGCCTCTACAGCAGTGTGAACAAGAAAGTTCGGGGACAGATAAAGGATGAGTGCGCCGGCGTGCCCATCAAGGAGTATGCTGGTCTGCGCCCTAAGATGTACTCGATCTTGATGTCAAGCCAGGGTGAGATCAAAAAAGCAAAAGGTGTGAAGAAGGTGGTGGTGAAGAAGCATCTACGCACGTTCAGTATGTGGAGTCGCTGTTCACCCAAAAGCAGCTTCGCCATGGAATGAACATGCTCAGGAGTGACTGCCACAAAATATATGGGCTCCACATCAACAAGGTGTCTCTCTCCCCTTTTTGACTCAAAGCGGTGGATAGCTGAGAATGGCGTAGACACTCTGGCCTATGGGCACACGTCCATCTGTTGAACAGATGAGGGCTGAGATATCGAATGAGCACCGATGAACAAGTGGTGGTGGCCGAGTTGCGGGCAGATGTGGAACATATATGGGAGGAGAAGGTGGACCTTGAGATTGAGGTGAGGGATTTGGAATCAAAGTATGAGGACCTTTTGGAGCGAGTGAGTCGTTTAGAAGAGCTTATTCCGCAGGGTTCTGGTGTAGATTGTTGACATTGCTGTCGCCCTCTTTAGTGGCCCTGGAACATGGGGGGCTGGAAGGGCTGGCTCATATGGTAATGGGGGGGGGGGGTGCGAGCGGTTCGCTGGCTCATGTGAGTCCATTTTGGAAGCTGTACTCGTACCCCCAGTCTCTATACTACTACACTATGTCTAACGCTTATAGCGTGAGGTCATTGTTTTTTCCCCATTGCTATATAAATCATGCAAATTGTGGTTTTGTAAATGTTTATTCAAAGCTTTTGCTGGCCTTTGTCAGCCCGTCGGCTTCTCCAAACTGTAAGTGTGATTGGACTGGGGATGAAACTATCAACCCTTTACCCATTTGAAGAAATTTGGTGTACGGAACTACAAAGTGTTTGGCCATAAATGCGGTTCGATAAGCCACAAATAATGTTGTACGAGTTTCATCCAAGTCGGCAGCAACCCAACCACTAATTTCGAAAATTATGGTTAAGCCCTACAGATGTTGAGAGCTAGCGAGGTAACCATTAACCGTTACTCGGTTGTCTTTCAAAGGCAGACTTATGGCAAATCTTTTTCCTCTCTTGCAAATTTGCAATGCGTTCTACTACTGACGGTTCAATGTAATAGCCATAGCCATATGTCAAACGAAGACCGATGTAGTAATGGTAGTCATCAGGCTGTATCACAAATTAAGCTCATGAGCTCAATATATGATCTATACTCTTAGGCATACGACGTGCTACAATCTCCCTCAATAAATGATATAATCTTCATCAAGAATGTGCGAGGTTCTGTATGATAGAATTTATAATGCAATAAAACAACGACACAACCCTGGCTAGGTATGAAATAGATATATCGTACCCCGGTCTGGTACATCTATTACTGCACATTATCAAGTTAAGTGAATTATTCAGGTACAGGCTTAACTTCAGCTTGGCACAATAGTTATTATTACGACTAAAGGTGATATCTGCTATATCATGGTGGTAAGTACAGACACCTAAATACGACAAGCGGCAGCGTTGTCTGAAGAATACTAGACCCAGGTCTATCTGGGCCTGGGTCTGGTAGCACTCCGCTTATTAGTGATGAATTTATTCACTGTTACAAGAAGCGGTTTTCGTGAGTGGCCTGCTGTAGTATATCGTCTCATGTATGGCGTAGGTAAGGCATTAGGAAAGGTTAGTAATTTTTGCTTACACTGCTCAGCACTCTCCATGTCTCCCTTGACTAATGCTTATGTTCCTGCCATTAATGGTAGTTGAGATGCAAGAAGCTGCCTATTCGCCTGGAATGAACCCAAAATACTTTTTATTTCGGTAATGTCAGACAAACTGCAACCGTAATTGCAATCATCACGTCTTGAATTGTATATAAGTCCACATTGTTCCGTGCACTCGCTATGCAACCATACCATCGGCTGCGATGTTTTACGCTATAGGTGTTTTACAAGTTATCAAATACGGTGACATCTTATAAAACAGTGAAACACTAATATAAGTCAATCCATCTATCTTTATAACTCCGTTCAACTAATGCATCTATCCCTATAAATGAAGCAAGTTGATATACAAAACAGACCTCAGCTACCTCGCTGCTGCTGAGTTAGTTAGAGTCAATACAGCCTGATACAGCATCTTCTTGGCAACTCCTAAAGCAACCGGATACATGACGATAATGACAGCTGTGTGTTAGCAGCTAATGACCTTGGATATCACCCTGTCCTGGGTTGACCTGGGTACGCTATAAGGAGGAAGGGAAGGCAATAGCGAGGTTCTATGAAGCTGGTTTTTGTCCACACGGAACGAGCCACGAAATAGATAAACACATGTTGTTTTCAGACCTCTTAGACCAATCAACCTGAAATATTTTTTCGCAACTTTTGTACAGGCCAAACGTTATTGTCCCTGCGCCCTGCGTGTAATGGGGCGTTGATTGGCGGCGGATGATTGACAGATGTGACGTTCAATTAAGATCTGATTTCCTGGAAAGCCAACATGACCGAAGAGTTATGTCTTAGGTGGCTAATATGACTTCAAGCCCAAATGCAAGGGCTAATATGTATTGTTAGTTAGTTTATACTAGCTTTTGGCATGGTGACGCCTGTGTTGAGAAACTTATGGAAAGCCCGGTATTTAGGCTTAAAGTGACTCAGCAGCAGCGATCATGTTTGGTAAAAGATATGCATCACTTCCCAACGCATACTGCACTTTTTCTTGATCAAGACAGGCAATGGATAATTCGCTCAGCTCAGATTTCCTCAAGCTAACTTAAACCAAAAAACAGCACGACATGCCGGTGGATCCTCAATGCCGCAAAATGTCGTCGAGTGAAATGCAAATACATCAAGGCATTCCAGTTTTAATGTCGACCGGACATATGAGCATACCCGATCCTAATGATGCCACAAATATTATCATTCTCTCTTATGTATTAATTTCTTGGCTCCTGACTACTGACTGCGTCTACCGTCGATGATAGTTTTATGCAACTTTTGCCAAGCAAACACATCCCCGGTTTCAAAATGCCTCCGATGTAATGCGGGATTTCATGGTGCATCTTTAACCTTAAAGATGGTAACGAAGCCAGTCAAGCAAGACCTAAAGCGGCTTAGGCGACCTCATTTTTGCCACTTTACCAAGTAGAGTTTTAGCGGCAAAATCATGTATTTTGTTATGTATTTCTATGAGAGGTTTGCTTAATTGATTAGCGGCAGTTTTTAAATGCCAACTGTGCTCTATTTCGGTATTGAGTGCCACATCAAACCTGATAGAAAAACAAATGAACGCAGTTGAGAAAGGTCTGTATTGATATCTCTTTGTTTAAATGGTTCAAGGTAGAACACGCGCGGTGGAAAGTTACTGTTTCGTGCCTCGCATCAATATATTGTTGCTCAAGAAAGAGGAAGAATAACAACAAGAGCCTGGTCATAATATGGTACTCCCCGTTTATATATCACGTCATGTCGTGTTCTATAATTTATCTGTAAGTAGTTCGCTTGGTTAGGTAATTATTCATGCAAAATCAGCAAGGACCCGCCACTAACCATAAGTTGGCGATTAGGATATTGCGCTGATGTGAAAACGTCATGTCAAGTAGCCATCCGACTAATATATGTATCTGAACGTTGTTGATATATAAATGAATGAACTCAATCATGGTTCTAATGAAATCAATCCATGCTAAGAAAGTGAAACCAGCCTCGCTTGGTTAGTAACATTATGAAATATCTTCCCACTGCTCTCACACGATCCTCCCCTCACCCTCTTGGCCAAGTCCTTCACTACACAAGGGTGTTGTAAAAAAACGAAACGCGACAGCATTGATTGGACTCTCAAAGCCTATTCTCTTTGGCTTTGTAGTAACGTCATTCATTGGTGCGATGAGCTGTATGCAGAAAATGACTACTTTTTGTTTTTACTTTTTCACGCTTGTTTTTGCAACAGCACAGTGCTTGTGGCGTGTGGAGCTAAAATATTGTTTTTTCAATGTTATCGTAAATACAAAAGTTTGAGCAGTTCATTAATAAATATCATGTTCTCCCTGACTCGTACCCAGTGCTGGTATACATGTCATTATTGACACTCATATTATGTGATGTATGCAAGCAGTCGTCATGACTATTTCGAGTTGGTGTCATGCCAGTGACTATGCACATGAACGATCAATTAAAGTGACCACTATTTCCTCGGAGATTATTGGTAAAGCCGTGCCGTTATTGGCAATTATGAAGCACGTTATATAACCATAACTGGATGACCCGTCTATCACTGACATGACATGATCTAATACCCGAATTTGCATGCCGTATATTTAAGCTCCTGAAAGGGCCGGGGATTTGCCAATGTTTGGGACGATGTTAATTAAGCTGTGATTGCGATGAAGACGCCTGGATTCGACACGTTCCTTGGTGTCTCTCCATGTCATTCTTATTGTCCGCTCCCTCATTGTATCAACATCCATCACTATCTCGTTCTCATTGTCTGTCTTACCATCATCTGTCATCTGTTACATCTCCAAATCGCACTTGTTTTGATACTCCAGTATCAATTCGTCATCAGTGCGACTTGACGTGTATATTCTCATCATTCAAATGCATATTGCACTAGCGATCGCACTTTCATGGAACCAGAAATTGCGCTAAATAGGTTGTCGTGTGTCATGCGGCCACAAAGAAGTATATCTGCCCTATTATCCATTCCCGTATCTGACATTTTTTTGAGCAAGTTAGACAATAATAATTGATACTTCGTTTTCCGAGCAGGCGGATTTTTCACTCCCAGTGCGTAACACCAAATCAATGTTTGGATGCGATGACATATATAAGCTAGCTGCCTGGACACATTCACTGTCACTCTTGTCTTCCGTATTACATGTAGGATGGAAGCTATGTCGAAACGTACATTAACGCATTTTTATAACACATGTATCTCCGGCTTGTATATGGTGATTGGGACTCTCTAACAAAGCCTCACTTTCCGCCTGACACTGTATCAATCTCGCACACCCTCTCTTTCTCCTTCTTTCTCTCTCCTTCTCTCCCTCTGCAAACTATTTAACTGATCCTCGCCGTACCCTGCAATCGCCTTTCATGGAACCCCACGCCACACTAAAACAATCTATTGTCGTGTTCCTTTGCGGCTTTTAACACACTTGTTTAGAATGATCTAATCATCTAAGTCGCAAAACATCATTTAGGCGTTTGTCTTCAGATATTCTCTGTTGTTTCGCCGACTTAGAGAGGGTATGCCGCAATGTCAGATAGACTAGTGCGTAACAGTAAATCATACCTATGCATATAACATATATAAGCTTCCTCGATATGCTGACTGTTCACGTCCTCGTCTTCGATTACAGAGATGGAGCTAGCCTCCCGTTACGCGCTAGCCATATCGCATGTGCATAATGGCTTGCCTATATCGCTTTTGGGTAGCCAACAATCAAAATCTCACTTTCCGCCTGACACTGTATCAGGTCACAGCACCCTCTCTTTTCCTTCTTTCTCTCTGCTTTCTCCCTCTGCTCTCAACTAATTATTGATCCTCGTGCTGGGTATCCTGCAATCCGTGGAATGAACAGCTAGGCAGATGGATGCCTCACTCTATTGACAATCTATTCTAGGCCTGTCCTATAATGCAATCTTTTGACACACTTGTTTAGAATGATCTTAGTCATCTAAGTCAAAGCAAAACATCATTTAGGCGTTTGTCTTCAGATATTCTCTGTTGTTTCGCCGACTAGTTAGTGCGCCGTTACACCAAATGCTTACATTCTCTATTTCGCAATAGACACTCTCATATGTTTCCTTATATGCAGCACGATCGCCGATACAAGATGACTAGCCGCCCGTCCAATAAATATATATACATATAAAACTATATGTATTTAAATACATACATATATATATATATTTAAATATATAAAGATAGATATATATGTACATATATATATATGAACATATTTATATATATATTCATAATATATATATATATATATATATATATATATATATATATATATATAATTATGAATATATATAATAAATATGTTCATATATATATATGTACATATATATATCTTTATATATTCATAATTATATATATATACATGTATATATATACATATATATATATATATATATATATATATATATATATATATATATATATATATATATATATATATATAACTGCGAAATGCGTACGTCATGCGTATAGATATGCAGAAGACAAACATAACATGTTCAATCGCGTTCGATATATTTGAAGCGTTATTTGAGATACCAACGCCAACTTGTATGTTTCAATACAGAAGCTATTTTGGTCCTTGGGTGCCTTGTTATTTTGTCGCCGATTCTAAAGCACTTACTTCATCAGACATGGGTTCACTGGCTACAAATGAAGACGTCAAATTGTAATGTCATGCGCAGAAAAATCATACATCCGCGTCACTTGTTACAGCTAATGCAAACGGAGTAATATATACACTAATAAAATGCCAAATACAAACTCTTTCGTCAACACTTTAGTTTTTGATTTTTATATATTTGCAGGTACGGCTTGTGACCTGAGTATGATAATTATATTCAGATGATAAGCGTAAGACTACTGAATAAGCGTTGAGCGTTGTCAAAAGTAATAGAAAACTGTATGAGCTTATAAAATAGGGTACCGTCGCATACAGATATTTGTACCAGAATGACTGCACCAATCGGAATTGCACATCTTGCCCTTCGTCTTTGTGTGGATTTCTTACAGAAAGTTTGAATATGCGCTCGAGAATTATATCTGTCATAATACGTCCAGTACCTTAATGTTGTATTTTTGGAGAAAAGGTAGGCCGCAAGGTGGCTCTGTTGCTTTGCTTGGTATTGAATCACGAAATTGGGATATTATAAGAAGGCAAGCCCTCATCTATGGTTCCTTTAATTAGTCATCCATGGCCACAACCTTTGATAAGTACAAGCTGTTTTTTTAACATCATCCGCCGGACGGAGGTGCCAATATGAGAGCATTCACGGCCGAGATCTTCATTGGTGTTGACTGATGGACAAACCAACCTTTCAATTGAGCCTCAAGCTATATTCTCATATGAGAAACCTCGAGATTAAAGAAGAGTGACACATATGCGTTTAGATGAGCATGGAAACGGACCCAAAATCAGCCTTTATGTGCCTGTGTTGCCGATTGAAGCGGATAATCTTTCTAGCTTGTTATAATGCCATACCCAACAACAAATACCCGGAATACACGAACTGAAGCACTTTACACGACTCACTAGTTTTAATCATATATATATATATATATATATATATATATATATATATATATATATATATATATATATATATATATATATATATATATATATATATATATATATATATATATATATATATATATATATATATATATATATATATATATATATATATATATATATATATATATATATATATATATATAATATGTATGTGTATAATACTTGTGTAAGGTAGCACTGGTATTGACAGTATGTTACCAAATTAATCATCGGAGTCATGTTAGCAGGATACTATTCTGCGAGCACGACTTCACGTAAGAGTCATGCTATTCAAACCTTCAAATAATTAGCCAAATCTGCTGACTCATCTGCTATATCCAAATTTACAAGTAGGCATGATATATAAATGGTGGCTGTGAGCTAGAATCGGTATTATGCTCCAGATTATAAAACGCAAAAAAATATATATATTTAGGAGGAAGATTTGTGACGTCACTGCAGATATGTACTAACCTGAGGCCACATACATCATTACGTTAGCGATATGCTTTTGTCGCCTCAAGTTTTGCGACTGGCTCATGATATAGATATGCGGATGATAGCCAGAACCTGTGCCATCGCGTTAAAACTCGTATTAAAGGTGTTGCAAATAGTGTTATGTAACGTAAGCTTGTTAATCAGATACCAACCCTATCGGGAATGTTTTATTATAATTGCTTTTCTTTGTCGTACCCATAGGCGCACTGCTGTCTCTTCGTCATCGCTGTCCCTGTCATTCCTACTTGACTGCATAATTTGCTCCTCGTAATGGAAAGTATAATTTGATTGCAGATGACTATCCCAAACCGTCAGCTTCCTTCAGTGAAGAAAAAGATGAAATGACGATATATTTGACCATAACAGCAATCCGGCGAGCTACAAAAGATAATGAATGTCATTCATCTGGGCTAGCTGAAGCTAAACTTAGTATGATAGTCTGGGAGACTATTGATAAAGCCGTACAGTTATGTGAACTAGGGAGCTGATGATAAATACTACTATCATTGGGTCAGCCTTCAGACATGCGGCAAATGACGTGGTCTAATACCGGTAGCTATGCATTCGTACACTGTAATTTATGGTGGTAGAAGTTCTGAGAAAGCAAATTGCGGACGGGAAGCAATGTGATTTATACGGTGATATATTGAATAGACGCGCTCTATGTCTATATATGTATCGCTGTGTCATTGTACTTGTATGCTACTTACTATATCTACATCACTTACTTCCTCCCTATCTTTATCTTTCTCGCCCCCCCCACCTCCCTCTCGCTGTCGCTCTCAGTTTCTCTCTCTTAATCATCTTTTGACCCTCAAACATAGTTGTTATTACACTATTTGGTTTTATCGATTAATATTATATAATCATATATAAGCTCGTGAATGTATCAAGGAAGCAAATAACAGTGGCGTGGTTTAGGATATCATAAATGGACACAATCCATGTTGTATGTGTTTGTCTGTCACCGCGTGTCACACTGTGCCATTCTTTTTTTCTGTAACTCGTTATATTGACACCCCCTGACCTCTACTTTCTCTTTCTCTTTTTCCGCCATCTCTCTATGTTTCTCTTCTTCTCTTACAATCATCTTTGGTCGCTCAAACACTCGTTTGTCCTGTTTCGCCGAAAGTGCACCCCAAGACTCAAACCCCAGCCTCACTTTACTAACCCTTATCCGCATGATCTCCCGTGACCCAATCTCGGCATAACTACATGCCTCTATCTGCGGCGATGATATAATCGTCTGCTCCACCTTGTTTGTTAGACACCAGTCATGTGAGCCTGTACCTGCGGCTCGCTCCCCTGTACGTTGCGGCAAGCATATCATCTATTTGCTTACCTTTTTTTGCAGCATAAGGATTTTCATTTGACACCAGCATTCAAAGGGAATGTATTGATAGGAGGGTAGATTGTTGGAGTATGTCCATGATGTGGTTGGCGAATGGAATGTAGTTGAAGTGGTTGATTATATTATACACAGACATGATCACGAAACAGTCCGATTATGGCCTTCGGTTAGCAAAAATCTTGTTCCATTAGGCAGCAGTTCACAGCTGTCGCAACAGCCACAGAACAAAGTATTTCCCGCCAATGACATTAACACTGATTGGGCTGCAACCGCAACTGAAAGGCAGCGGAAATTGTCACCAACCGCTTATGTTTGTATGTCGAGTGGTGCGCATGCGTGATACGGTGTTCATTGGCTTCGGCTGTTGGACCAACCTAACTATCAATTGGGATCCTAGGGCCTCAAGCTATATTCTTGAATGAATGGTCGCGAAGAGAATGAAGGGTGAGACACGTGCGTGTGGTTAGTCTTGGAATTGGATCCACAAGCAGCCGTGTATGGTTAAGTGCTTGCGTTGCCGAATGTTGTGTTGCGTTGTTGTAGCGTCACAAAAGGCGCTCTTTGACAACGAATTCCCATAATACACAGACTTCGGTTAGAAAGTGCTTAAGTACGTTACACCAATGGTGTCTTTTGCCTTCAAAATAAGAATAAACCTTAACAATGGTTGACGAATGAATAACATGTAAGAGGACAAACACAATTGTCATAAGTTCAGCTTCGTACAGTCGCAATTCATAAGGCCAGACATGTGATATTTGGTAACATACTGCTAATGATAAAATGAGTGAGTTCTGAGAGGGGCGACATTCTTTGACTCCCAAGGCCATTGTTCCTTGAACGTGATATTGTGTAATGATGTCAATATTTGTTGCAATGCTAACCTTAATTTCTAAAACATGAGTTTATTTCACGCTTGTGCGCTACAGCACAATGTTTGTGGTGGATGAAGCTGCAGCGATTGTTGCAAGTGTAAGCATAATACGAACGTTAACACTGATCAGTACTTGATATCGAGCGCGCAGTGGTTTGTCAAGATGCCTAACTAGTATTAGCGTACCTGCCATTATCGGCGCATAGAACATGTTATGGGTTTAATATCAGCGAAAATGAATTTGTAATCAAATAGAATATCGACAATATATTAACAATTATTGATTATTGTAGCAGTAGAATTACGAGTAGGGAGCACGTAATATGCTAACCGCTAAACGAGGAACCATATTCGCTGACTCATAAGCTTCATTCATTGAGCACATTAATGATAACAGTTACTATAACCTGGCTTTGTTCAAATAGTCATATAGGGGCGCCGTTTGGTAAAATTCGTGAATGATTAAGTTAGAGAGAAGAGTTATTAGGGAAGCTTCTCGCAGTTATAAACAACAACCACGCATCTGTTATTCATTAAGAAGTGATGGGCCTTATAATAGGTCAGTAACGCTCTTTTGACTTATGATGAGGCAATTCAAACTTGCAGCGAGCGGTTTTCTTAGGTCAACTACTCTTGTATATTATATGCTTGCTTGTTACAGGACAATGTATGGGCGAGATAAAGCTCAGGCAAAGTATAGGAATGCATACATAGATACAAAGAATGAAGCCATTCATTTCCCGATATCGTGTTCTCCCTCGCTTGTTCCAAAGTCGTAATTATGCTAATGTATCTGTTATGCTAACTATCTGGATGTATCTAACGGGTTTTGTGCCGCACAATATGCACCAAAAAAATGAGAAAACAGTGATGGTATGGCTGCTGACAAATCAATTGTCTGGGGTAACAGAATAAGCTGTATGTAACTGCAACAAACACGTCTTGCATGTCGTTGCCTGGCATGCATGTCCACATTTGCCAGGGTCGTGGATAAGGAAGCACACACGCGTACTTATAAACCTCATCCCTGTTCCAGTCTACATAAGCAGATAACTAGGAGACATTCTCCCAAAAGAGTATATTACCTATATGACTCTATAGGCATGATTTATAAGTGTGGGTACTGAGCTAGCATTTGTATCATGCTTTGGTATATATATTACAATGACTTCACAGGACGAGTTCCAATTGGCAATGAGTTAGAGGAGCTAAGACGCCATGTGCCGAATATTAATGATTCCGTGTCAGCTGCTTCACAGCATTTAATAAACTGACGCTAAACACTTTCGTCATCTTTGTTGTGCAGTTCTGATCTATTTTGGGGATACGTTATGAAGTTTGCTTTGATCGTGGTTCTTGATTTATGTTGGGGTTCATAAATAATCAGATACGACCCCAGCTTATAAAATAGTGTACCATCGCTTGAAGAATTGTGTGGCTAGCCATGGCGGTCTGTGCTGCTTGCCTTGCGTCGTTGCTGGCCCTTGCCATCTTATCAAGGCTAGCCTTGATTGCTTCTTCTAATGGAAAGTGTGATTTGATCGTTGATGACCCCACCTTGTCTATTGGAAGGCGGTGGACAAAACGACTTAACATAGTAATACGGTGCTGATAGAATGAGCCACACATGACAATAAATGCGCCTCATCCTGGCCATCAATGTGCCTCATCCTGGTCCTCAGCTACTAATGGAAGTATTATATTTCCTAATATAACCTGGTAGAATATTGGTTAAGCCGTGCGTTTACTGGGATTGGTGGGGCTGGTTGATTAACATAAATAGACGACCCTGCTGACTCCGACATGCGACACATGGTGCGGTCTCAGACCAGTGGCCAGGCTTTATATGTTGAACACTTGAGCCTCTAAAACTGTTGTGAGGTGTCAGTGACAGTTGTTTCAATTCAACACAAATTGTATACTACGTGTGTTTCTCTGTCTCGATATTTTCCCCTAACTATCAGTCTGTCTGTTAGTCTGTCTCCCGACCCTCGCCATCCCCTGCCATCTGGCCCGAGAGTAAGGAGGGATGAGGATGTGCCATGCCTCGAAGTAAGAAAGGATGAGACGTGCAGCTTGTTGACCCGGGAAATGGATACAAACGCAACCAGGTACAGTTAGGCGTCTGCGTTGAATACCATCAACCACATGTTTTAGTTAGAACGTGATGTAGTGCGTAAAGGCGATGGATTCATTTGCTTTCAAGATATATATAAACCACTAAATGACCTGAGCTGTGTAAGCAATCAATTTGAACAAATAAAGCTGAAATTAGTAAGACCCGGGCAAGGTAACGGTAGTAAAAATAAACGTAAGCTTCACTTAGTTAAAAACGCTAAGGCCATATGTGTTATTCTCTTATATATTTGGAAAGGGCAAATGATTACAGGCGAAAAGCAGAGACTCTCATTTCACATTTGAACAAGCATGATGAAGTTACCCATTGCCACCATAGCCTGTTTTCCTAAGCTCACTACTTGGGCATATTTCATGCGTACTTACTGGGACATCTTAGCTGTGGATTGAGCTTCAGTGATAGTTGTGAATGTTAGCATACAAACCCTGTTCATGAGCTGATATCGTGCCCTCCCTTGCTTGTCATGAAGATCTGACTGGTGCTAATGTACCCGCAATTCTTGGTACTTAGAACATGTAATGCATGCATGTTGAGCTCTTGATTACTTCTACCGGGCCTAATGTGGGCGAGTATGCACATACAAGAAGAGAGAATATAACTGTACAGCTGTTCAAAAATATATCATCTATTTTATTGCAGAAGTTGTTCTAACGTGTTGCGACACATATTGAAGACCTTATGAATGGTGTTTTGAAATGTAAGCATGTAAAGCAGGTACAAGCGTTAATAGGCTGTTTCTTGTCATATCCCGCGTGCACTGCTATTCCTATGACATAGCTTGCTTTGTCATTCCTTCACGACTAGCATAATCTGATCCGCATATTGGAAAGTGCAATTTGATGGCAGATAATAATCCCAACCTGTCAGGCACCCTCAGTGTCGAAGCTGATGAAGCAGATGACGATGCATGTGACCATAAGAGAGATCCGACGAGCCACAAATGACAGTTCATCTAGAGCAGCTGACATGAAACCGTGCCCTAAAGTATCCTGTATAGCCTAGGTCTATGTTGGTAAAGCCGTTATGAAAGCATTTCAAAGTAAAAGAGTCTTTGAACAAGCCCAATATTTCCTGTATCTTGCCAATCATCAGGTGCGTGTGGCACCATAATACGTCATGTAGATCCGTCCAGGCGTATGGAAATTTTTCATATAAATCTGCAAATAACAGTAGCAATTAGATGCACGCGAAGAAGCTTCGAGGGAATTCTACGGGGTAATGGCGTAGTACAGTCGGACATGGATATATTATCATCAAATGGGATTTGCACACTAATCTGAGCAGGGAGAATCCTCCGCATATATATATTACCACAGTCATAAATACTTCTTCGAGAACTGCTTGACTTTTGGCCCACGAGGTCTAAGTTTATTTTTGCGCTGCTGATTTTTGCTGCAATAAGCTGGTTTTGATACCGATGTATTTGACAGCAAACATTATGAGGTGTATATATTTGCTCTTTCGTCATCATGCCCGTGAAATACTTATCTGATGTTGTCTCAAGTTTTGCAGCATGCGTATGATAGAGATATGCGGATGATAACCGGAAGTTGTTCCACCACGATGCACCAATTAGGCGTGACTTGCAACGGGGACTTTGAGCAGGCATTTGTGTTAGGATCAGTTGAATGTAAAATAATGACTTAATACGATGCAGGTTAATTGGCTACCAGTTAAGATGCAGAAGTTAAGACGTCGTTAGCAGAATCTGCGTCAGTTGTTACTGCTATTGATCAAGCGTAAATAAAATGAACGAATCAAATGCCGTGTACAGACACTTACGTCATTATTTTTGTGCATTTTGGAACTGTTCATCCATAGTTCTTTATTTAAACCATCCAATAAATCACCAGGCGGATAAACTCATGCATTTTGGCAAATCTAAAGTATTCAGTCAATATGCACTTGACAATTAAGTCTGTTAAGCTTAGCCGGTTAAATGAAATGTATATTTATGGGTGCAAGAAGAGGTTGCAGTGAGTTTCTGTAGATTTGGTTGAGGTTCAATAGGAGAATGGGAATGTGATAATGTAGCCTTAATAACAATATGGTTCCTTTAATTGGTTATTGTATGAAACACGAAATTTCCTTAACAAACGTTGTTTTTTTCCAACGTCACCAACAGGAAGCCTTCAATATGAGACTTATTATAAAGTCGGTAAGGTGACTTGTTGGTATAGGAATTCCAAATGATCATTCATGCTCCGAGGCTTACAAACAACACTAGACCATTAAGACTGATAAAGCCACGACCGCAATAAAAACATTCCTAAAAGGCGGAGTAAATTGTCGTCAACCGCTGTGTTGTGATCGGGTATTCATTGGCGTCGGCTGTTGGACAAACGAACCTATCAATTGAGATCCTAGAGACTCAAGCTGTATTATTGTATGAATAACCTCGCCATTAATGAAGGGCGAAACACGTGCGTGTTGTTGGCCTTGGAAATGGATCCACAAGCAGCAGCGTATGGTTAAGTGCCTGCGTTGCCGAATGCAAAGGCAGATCCTTGTAAGGTCATAGAATACTATCCACGACAAAAAATCACCTGATTACACAGATAGTTTGAGGGTGCAAAAGTACGCTACACTATTGGAGTTTTTTGACTTCCAAATAAGGATACACCACTTACTAGTATAAGTTATATATGTAATCAATTTCAACCAATAATATTGAAATCTATAACACTTATGCAAGGTAACACTACTTAAAATACAGTAACAGCAGTCGAAAAATATGATCACTCTCCCGTGTAATTACTGGACACAAGTATAGAGGCAACACCATCAGGTTATCATTAAGTACACCGCTCTCAGTTAATGAAAGAATTAAGCGAATCATTAAAGTCGTTGAACGAGGCTCTGAGAGACGAACCACGAATCGACGTATTCAGGTTTTTCTAAGCACCAATAACTGACTCACGCCCTACACTGTGTCGTGCACAATAAGGAATGCCCGACGCATTACTTTGCCCTGCCTGACATTTATATTGCTGCACTTAAACATGGCTGACGAATTATTTGATATTGTGCGCGCACTGCTTTGCCAGGAAGACCTTAGTAGTATTAGCGTACCTGTCAGTATCGGCGAATAGAACATGTTATGAACAGCAGCAGTATGTTATGGATTTAATATCAGCTGGCATTAATTTAAAATCATTTAGAATATCGACAATATGTTAACAAATAAATTATCTTAATTATTGCAGCAGTTGACAATTCTACGAACACAGAGTTAGGTAAGAGAAGTATGCACGTATTATCCCAACTCTAAACCAGGAACCAAATCCGCTGATTCATCAGTTTCATTCCTATTTACAATCTGCATAAGCAGATAAATTGCAAATTATCATGCTAAAAGATTGTGGGCATAATATGTACCTGGCAATGTTTAGCGAGAATCGATATTATGCTCAAGTTGATATATTGCAAAAAAATCAGAGGATTTTGGTCAACCAACAATAAATTGACGAGGAGGAGTTGTGACGTCATTGGCAGCAAATACATTGTTCTGTGGCAGTTGCTACATCTATGAACTGCCGTTAAATGGAGCAAGATATATGCTAACCGAAGGCCATAATCGGGCTGTTTTGTTATCATGTCTGTGAAATTCGTTTATCGCAGGACACCTCGCGACATGCGTACAATATGGAAATGAGGATGAAAACCAGCAGTTGTTCCATTGCGTTGCGACATATGTTAAACTTCTAATACATAGCGTTATGTGATGTGGTTACATGAATCGTGTTCCAGCAGAAGAAGAATGTGTTAGTAGAATGGTTCTTCCCTGTCGTATCCAGGGGTGCACTCCTGTCTCTTTGTCATTGCTTGCCTTCTTATTCCTTCGTGACTAGAATAGTTACCTCCTCATAATGGCGTGTGTAATTTGATTGCGGACCCGCAGCCCCCTTCAATAAATGTATTTCTTTATAAAAGCGATCTGATGAGCTACAAATGAAAATTATTGTGATTCATCTAGGCCGGGTGCAACTAAACCTTTTTATACGATTTCTTTGTTAGCCTGGGAGAACGTTGGTACAGTCGTGCCATTATTGGAAATTAGAGAGCAAGTGACATTACCAGAATTGGGTGACCGTTCGGACATGTGGCTAATGCGTGATCTGATACTAGTAAATTTGCATTTGTACACCTAATATTGAGTCTAGTAAAATGTTTGGTATTCTTTATGAACTTCGTTAAACGTCAGCAAATATGTTTTCAAATACCACACAGACGACCCACTAAATTGTAATACCGCGACTAATGATGCTCTCTTAGATATGCTTCTATAGAAATAAGCTTTTCTTGAATGCAAATTAAACAACAAAATGACGCGCACTTTCATATGCACTTATGTTGCACCTTGATCCGCCACATTCCAGATGAGGCGACGAACGTCAAATTCAATCAAATACACAGGTATGATAACAGTGACTATACTTTGGCTTTGCATGAATAGCGATATTTGGGTACAGTCTGGTAGAATTCGTGCTTCATTGTAAAGTTAATTATTTAGGTAAACTTTTACACCCTTTCACAGGCATCAACCAAAATCCCATGCTATAATCCATTAACTTACGATGGGAGGTGCAGTTCATAAATATAATACGCGGCGGTGTTGTCTGTGAAATGCTAGGCTTTGGTTATTGACGTTCCGTTGACTTATTGTGACGTAATTCAATACCGCAGCAGCGGTTTACTTAGGTCAACTTATCTTGTATATTATATGCATGCCTGTTGCTGGACAATGTAAACTCATAAATCAATAACATGTTACTCATAGATCGTTATGCAGTTGCTAGTAAGAATGCGTGATGTGTACAAGCTCCCTGTAGTGGTGATCTAATAGGTATTGTCGCGTATGAATGACAAAATTTCCCAAGGCTTTAGATAAGGAAGCACAACCGCCCACGTCGTCCCTATAAACGCCATCCCTATTCCCAGTCTTCATCAGAAGATGACTAGGAAACATTCAGCCAAAAGCGTTTATAACCTAAATGATTTATGAGTGGGGGCTCTGAGCTAGCATGTGTATTGTGCGCAGGTTAATATTGAACAATGACGTCACAGAACGAGGTCCAACCGGCAAGCTGAAGGAGTTGATATGCCATGAGCAGAATATATCTGATTTTTCGTCAGCTGCTTCAAAACATAAAAAATAACCTACTGAATATACCGCCTCTGTCGTCACCATTGTTGTGCAATTCTGATCTATTTTCATGATATGTTTTGATGGTTGCTTGATCGTGGTTCTTGACACATGGAACTGTTTACACACAATAAAAATCGACGCCAGCTTATAGAGCAGGGTACCCTCGCTTGCAGGATTGTGAAGCGGCCGTCATTGCTTCTTCTTGCTATCTTATCAAGACTAGCCTAGATTGCTTCTTCTTTTGGAAAGTGTTAGCTGATCAAATCTGAGAAAACTGACTCGTCACCCCGCCCCATCCCCTCCCTTACCTTAGTGGAAGGCAGTGGCCACAAAGTGCCGATAGAATGAACCACAAATGACAATAAATGTGCCTCATCCTCGTCTTCAGCAACTAATCGAAATATCATGTTTCCCAATATAATATATATTTCCGAATATTGGTTAAGCTGTGCGTTTATTGGGATTTGTGGGGCTGGTTGATTCACATAAATGGGCGACCCAGCTTACTCGAACATGCGACACATGGTGCCGTCTCAGAACCAGTAATCATGCCTAATATGTGATATATTTGAACTAAAGAAAGCGTCCTGATGTGTCAGTGACTGAGTTATATTTATTGGACCCACATTGTAAACTACGTTTACCACGAGTCTGTATGTCTCTCTGTGCCTCAATATTTTACCCTTAGTGCGTGTATGTCTGTATGTCTGTATGTCTGTATATCTGTCTGTATGTATGTCTGTCTCTCTGTCTGAATGTATGTATGTATGTATGTATGTATGTATGTATGTATGTATGTATGTATGTATGTATGTATGTATGTATGTATGTATGTATGTATGTATGTATGTATGTATGTATGTATGTATGTATGTATGTATGTATGTATGTATGTATGTATGTATGTGTATGTATGTATGTATGTATGTATGTATGTATGTATGTATGTATGTATGTATGTATGTATGTATGTATGTATGTATGTATGTATGTATGTATGTATGTATGTATGTATGTATGTATGTATGTATGTATGTATGTACGTATTTCTGTCGGTCTGTCTGCTTATCTCGTGATCTTAAACATCCCCTGTCATCTGTTCCGCTACCTACTTGCCACGCCCTTCGTTCTGCCTCATTCCTCTCCTTGACACCGCCCACTCCCATCACACGCAGCCCAATCACCCAGCTCTACCGTCACTTTGGGCACACTTTTTTTAGCGCCTCGACCTATTCTCGACAAAATCACCGCTCTCTGACTGTCGTCTGTTGAGGCAACGCTCGTTTTGGCGAGCCGTTACACATTATGCTTACCCTGCACTCCATTTTGATTGCAACACCATGGTAGCTCTCATACGATCCCTGCCAGCCTGCTATCTCCTCACTTCTGGTCTCTATGTAACATAAGAGCCGCCTATTGTTGCGCTTCTGGCACCAGAAATCTAATGTGTGATTTTTATGCAAAACCGGGGATGTGTGAGAAAACGGGGTCGGGGCACCAGTCAGCAGCTGCTGGTGCCATCTTTTTGCATTTGACGATTATAGGTTAAGGATACATTACACGGCGAATGAGATCGTATTCTGTACAATGGAACGTTTTGCTTCTCTCTTCAATCATTGGACCCGCGTGGTGTAATCGTACGCTTGTTATGGACAGATGGATGGCTGAAATGTTGCCCCAGACAATCACAGCTTCTTCAAACAAAACCCCGCACTCGGACTCGTTTTTCTAGCTCAGTACATCTAATCCCTGGGGATACGAACGTTGGTTTAAAGAACAGGTGCCAGCTTCCGTGTTGCTGCTGAGTAAGCTAGAGTTACAACTGATGCTGCGCGGTGGGTTCGACACCTGGTGGTGATAGCCTGCTACAGCATCTCCCCGACAACTCCTAAACACATCTGATACATGAAGACAATGGCAGATGTGTGTACGAGACTAATGGCTTGGGATATCAAAGTGCTATAGTGTGTTTTGCCGACGGTCCCATTTTTTTTCAAGCAATATACAGACCACTGAATGACCTGGGCTACATATGTAATCAATTGAACAAATTAAGTTGACAATAGAACCCGTGCAAGGTAACAATAGTAACAATAAACTAAAGCTTCACGTAGTCATAAGTACTAAGGGCAGAGGTGTAAATCACCACCTTATTTAATGTTTGGACATCCATGACGGAATTAATCATTGCTTATTTCACGCTTATGTGCTAGATGAAGCTTCAGGGATGGTTGAGAATGTTAGCTAAAATACAAAGGTGACTGTTCATTAACTAATATCATGCCCTCAACCTGGCTTACCACGAAGACCTTATAGGTACCAATGTACCTGTGATTCTTGGTACTTAGTTATGTACGCAAGACGTGGCACTTGATTACTTCTACCGGGTTTAATACCTGCGAGGACGCATATAAAAGAAGAAATAATATAGACTGTATGGCGGTTTACGAACGCATTATATTAATTCTTCTAGCAATGGAATATTCTACATTTATAAACCAAATTAAATGTGACGAGTATGTCGCGAATGACGTGGGCGAATTATGTACGTGCTATTCCAGCTCTAAATAGAGAATCAAATCCGTGAAGGCATCAGCTTGAGCCCTATCAGCATGAGCAGATGACTCGGCAATTATCGGCCAACATATTATAGACTCCAGTTGACATGATATGTAACCAGCGGTTTTGAGCTGGAATCTGTAATATGATCATGATATTGTGCTACAATAAATTCACATGACCTGGCTCAGTCGACAATGGAGGAGGAGTTGTGACGTCATGACCAGGATATTCATGAATGTGCGTCAGTTGTTACAGCTACTAACTATTGCTTAATGGAACAGGATATTTGCTAACCTGCGGCCAAATACGGGCTGTTGCGTCATCATGGCTGTGCATTGTAATCTTTTATCTCCTCACGTTTTGCGACTTGCGTACGATATGGATATGCTGATAATAACTAGAAGATTTCTTCTAAATGGATCGAAGCGATGTAAGCGTATATATGAGATAAAGCGCTGACGGGCATGTTTTAGTTGAACGACTGGTCCTTGTCTTATCTCGGCGATCAATGCTGTCCAAACATCATTGCTTGCCGCGTCATTCCCGCGCGACATCGATTTCTCCTACCCAGAACACAGACGATACACTAATACCCAGAATACACAGTCTGTTGTTAGAAAGTACAGTTACGCCAATGGTGCATGTTGCTTTTAAACTAAGTACCGTCGCGATATCACACCGTTGTTCAACGTAAAACCCCACCATCACCTTACCTATCAAACTAAAGATAAAAACCATCACTGGTCTTAGTTACATATGGGACGTATCAGCCGCACCTCCTCAAACATCAAGTGATCAAAACGAAAGTATACAGCTGATCATTAAAATCGCTGAACGAGACAGGGACAGACGGTTCAGAGATTCAATGATATAGATATTCGTTGTCTGTATTCCTAAGTTGACTTTATTTCATGCGTGGGTGCTACACCACGGCTATTGGTTTTCCTGCCATTTCATTCGTAGCTAGCATCATTTGCTCATTTGAAAAGTAGCATGAAATGATGTTGCATTTGACCATAAAAGCGAATCGACGAGCCTCAAATGAATGTAATTCACCTAGGCCAGATGCAACAAATCCCTGTATTATAGTTTCCTGTATAACCTGGGAGACTATTGTGGTAAAGCCGTGCAGTTATGTGGAGTCAGGGAGCAGGTAGTATTACCATATTAAGGTTACGCTTCTGTCATGCGGCGTAAGGCGCCGTCTACCAAAAACTATGCATTTGTGCACCGCATATTTAGGATGGTGAAAGTTCTGAGATAGCAAATTGTGGACGTGAAGCGATATTACTTAGGTAGGAATATTTTGAATTGACACTACACGCGATGTATGTCTACTTTTGTCTCTCTGTGTCATTCAGCGTGTATGCTACTCATTATATCTACATACCGACTCATTCCCCCCCCCCAAATCGATCACTCTCTCACTCCCTCTCTCTCACCCTCTCTCTCTCACCCTCTCTCTATTTTTCTTTCACTCTCTCTCACACTCTCTCTCTCATCCTTTTTGCTCTATCTATCTATCTATCTATCTATCTATCTATCTATCTATCTATCTATCTATCTATCTATCTATCTATCTATCTATCTATCTATCTATCTATCTATCTATCTATCTATCTATCTATCTATCTATCTATCTATCTATCTATCTATCTATCTATCTATCTATCTATCTATCTATCTATCTATCTATCTATCTATCTATCTATCTATCTATCTATCTATCTATCTATCTATCTATCTATCTATCTATCTATCTATATATCTATATATCTATCTCTCTCTCTCTTTCTTTTTCTCTCTCTCAATCGTTTTTTGGCACTCAAACACTTGTGGTTTTTACACAAATTGTTTTTGTCAATTTATATTCTAGCTTTTCATACCGTTTGTGCTGCCTCTCCCAGTGTGCCCCCCCCCCCCAACACTGTTACTCGGCCCGGTCCTTTGAACTTGCCTTAGTTGCAATATATCACATGACGCTATTATGTGGCGGGAGGACCCTTTGCTGTATATGTGTCGTTGATGTAATCGTCCTCGCCATCTTTTGTTCCTAACAAATATTGTTATGCACCAGTCATTCTAACATGAGTCTTTATCGGCATCATGCTGTCCTGTACGTTAAGGGTAGCCTCTCATCCACTCGCTCACTATATATATATATGATCGTACAAATATGTCATTTGGGCGCTTTTGTCACTGAGGGAAGATATTGATGAGCGGGCAAAGCAGGGAACCAGTCCACAGCAGAATATGCTTGACGTTTTTGGGTTGAGGATGCATTTCAGAGCAGATGAGTCTTTAACTCAGCACAATGTTTCCAGTGTTTCCCAATCATCAGGCGCGTGTGGGAATATAATACGCCTTGAAGAGACGCATGGGCATATATGTGGGTCAAATATTGAAACATTGAAGAAAGCGCTCGAGCCCAGTCGAGGTGTATTATGTACATGAATCACAAAGTGGACGAGCAAGAGCCATAAGGGAGGATATATTGAAAAAAATGGCTGTTGGACGTTGAGGGTGTGTGCAGAGGGAGATATAGTAAAATCAGACAATTGAATAATGAGAAGCTAAATCTTTGTCATTTGGTCGAAATATCATTGTTTCATGCTTTACTGGTCGTTACAAGAGTAAATCTGCTATAAAAGCTGCCACGAAATCCATTTATAGATAGGTTTAGTGATTTGAGCATGGCAATGGCGTTGTACAGTCAATAGCAGAGTTTGCTTGCTTGGCAGATTGTTATTGTTCTTGCTTACTTAAGCAGATTCTCCTAGTAAAACACACACACTCGCCACTTTACAGAGGCATTGGCCATTTAATTGTCTTGGACTATAGGAATGTCAGTAAGACTGAATGTTATTGTAGGCATGAGAGAGAAAACCTGTCGACCCATAGACCTGTATTTACCAGCGAGTAGACCTCCATGCATCTAGCCTGTTACACCGTGAACGTCGGCACTGTTTATGGTCGCAGTGATGAAGAGGAGACGTCAAATGAATGGTAACTAGAAAACGGATGTTTATTTCTAAATGTGGGGGTACGGATTCCATATCCCGCAAGTCCGAATATACATTGCAAAACTATGGTATGGAGTTACTCTGGTCATGTCCAGAGGCTACTGCTGAGCTGGAATTCCAAACTACGTGCCGTACCGTACGGAGTTGGCCTTCCAACTTGGTCCGAACGACGGAGACTGTTTCGTTGCCCAAATACTCAATGTCTTTTACTTTTGGGGACGGAGGTATTTATACAAGTGTGTGGCGTCGTCAGCAGGCGTGGAGGTACAATTACCTTTAGCTTTAATCTAAGATCAAACGGTCTGATGTTAATTGTTATGGGAATTGAGGGGTTTGGAATGTTTACCTCAAAGGGACCTACTTGCTACACCGGGACTATTTAATTTGGATTGTTACCGTTTACTTCAGATATCAAGGTTAGGTATTTAAGAAGAGGGGGGGGGGGGGGGGGGGGGTGGGGTGGTTTATGACTTATCACTGGTTGGCGACGCCTACTACGGTTAATGCATAAATCTAATTGATAAGGACGGTCACACCTGTATGGAAAAGTTCTCATTCCGGTATCATGTTTAGTGTCCTCTGCAATTGTGTCTAACATTATGTCAAAAGCACTGTCCAGATCATGTACGCAGATTAAACAATAAACGGGTCCTTGGACGGATCCTTTGAGGGACAACACTAATAACCAATCTGCCACGCTTTGACTTTGATTATTGAGCCATCTATGTATCCATGCTTATGCATTACCACTGATGCCCCGGGCTGTGCTTTGGTAGGAACTTAATCAAGTCACAATAGAAAACATCTACATGTTCCCCGGTGTGTGCAATTCGAGTAACGTACCTCTAGGAATTCTAATAGTTTGGCGAGGCAAGAACGCATACACAGAAAACCATACTGCGATTTATACACTAACAATGGGCGTACCACCAAATTTTATGGGCGTACCACCAAGTATTTTATGGTTGTGTAATCGAGTCGCTTAGTCAAGTGTAGATTGCAGTGAGCAGAATTGCTGCCTCCGATATGATTGTGAACATCACTACATGTTGGATTACCAGTTATAATGATCGTTACCTGAATAATACGCGCATCCGTTTTGAATTCATTCTATTTTGATTGTCTTAAGTATAGTAATTATATGGCTAGTATTCTTAAATATATAAATTACGGTAAATTTATATTGTTACAAAGCGGAAAATGCTTACTTATAAATGTTTCCATTGAAATAAGCTTTTGATGAATGCAAATACAAAAAATGTTAATGATATTAAAATGCGCAGTTTGATATTGACTTCATTTGCTGTTGCACACAATTTAGGCACACTTTGATCTTCTAGATTCCACTTCAGTTTAGAAAAAGTCCTAATCAGTCAGATCCACAGTCATGCTAGCAGTGACTAGACCCTGGCTTTGTTTTAAATAGTCATACGGGGGCACCGTCTGGTAGAATTCGTGCATAACAAAAACATGGTAAAGTTAATGATTCCTTTTCCAAACAAAACATATTTTACTTCCACTTTACAATGTCATAAACAAAAAGCCAACAGCTGTTTTTCGTTAACATATGATGGGAGGTGTGATGGGTGAATACGATACGCCACAGCATTATCTAAGAAAAGGCTTTCTCAAGGCCTTAGTTATTCACGCTCTGTGGACTTGTGATTGATAATTCCACCCCGAAGCGAGGTGTTTTCGTCGGTCGATTACACTTGCATATTGTATGCTTGCTTGTTACAGGACAATGTATGTGGTAAATGAAGCTTATGCAAAGGTTAGGAATGCTTACGTAAATACAAAGGATAACGCCGGTCATTACTCAATATGATGTTCCTTCGGGCGCAATGTACCTGTCACTACTTAGAAAATGTGATTCAAACACGCTGCCTCTAACGGGATTGTCTTCACTATTTGCTTTGCGATAATGACTCATCTGCTGCACGCTATCTAACGCGTCACGCCCAGCCCCCATCCACTCGCTCATTATGTCGCTGTAGCCTAGGAATGTCATATTGCTGAGCTTCTGCAACTGGCACAAGCAATTAGATAGGAGGTATTTACGAATCATCTAGGCCGAGCGAGCAGCTAAGTGTGGGGTACCAGTCAACAGCAGTCGACGTAAACTTATTGCGCTGAACGTTTTCGAGTTAAGGATGCATTTCAAGAGCCAATTACATTGCACCTAGAGAGTGGGATGTTTTATGGATATCTTCATTCACTGTGGAAGTAATATACTGGGTACAGCCTGCTTAGCAATTGGATGCCACACATATTGTCCCAGCCAATGACAGCTTCTTGCCACGCCCCCTCTCCTTCGGGCATATTCATTTATATATGCGTCTAATGTTCAATAACAGAGCGGGAAAGTAATAACCTCTAACGGTTGATTATCTAAGGGTTCTTCACTAAGTCATTCCATTATTAGCTCGAGCGCAAATAGGTACGAGCATTTGTTTTTTTCAACAATCATCCGTCTGTCAATATGAGGCTGAAAATTAGGTCAGTGAAGTGATAGAGTGAGCACTAAATATGAAGCCTTCACTCGCAAACAAAATAGTCAGACGATATGTATATATTTATATATATATATATTCATGTATATATATTTATATATATATATATATTTATATATATATATATATATATATATATACTATATATATATATATATATATATATATATATATATATATATATATATATATATATATATATATATATATATATATATATATAAAGAACGCCCGCAATTTGTTGTCAACTTATAATAGCTGGTGAACACTAAAATATCTTCACTTTGATGCTGTAACAGTTTTTAACGTTTTAGGACTCATCACTTGGCTATGCATGTTCCTTGTCGGACATGTAATCCCATTATTGTCATTTGAATAAAGCATTTCTACAAATGCATCTGCCCATAACCTAACCCATAATCGGAATATTTAGCCCGAATTATATTTCTCCTCGTTTGGGTAGATAATAAGATGAGTAAGCTCTCAATTTTGAAACGGAATTATACAAAATTCGCCCGAGGGATTTCGTTTTGAGTGTATTTCTAGCTCGTCCCCCAACGGCTGAATTGTTAGGACTTGTGGACATTTTTAGAACATATAGTTTTGGGAAATGTTTTATATGCCTATAAAGATGAATTCGGCATTATCGTTCTGAAATACATATGTTTCAGATTAATTTTAATGTAAACTTTTTCGAGGTCACTACGTAGGAAAGTCTTTGGGGGACATTTGAGTGTATCAGCAATACTTATTTTTGTAGACTTACTTTGCTCCTTATAACGACAAGTTGAGTAAATCATTGTGAGAAACATAGGTTGTAATAATGCATCGCAACTCGTAACCCCTATCCAGTGGAGAGAAAGATGAAATGATGATCCATATGACAATGAAAGCGACCAAATCAGCTACAAATGACGATGAATGTGATTCACCTAGGCCTGCTGCAAATAACCCCTGAATGTTGTCCTGCAGAATGTTGGTACAGTTGTTCCGCTATTAGAAACTCGAGATAGTAATGATACCACAATAAGTTGAAACTTCTGACAGCCGATTTATTACGTGATCTGATTCCAGTATTTGTACACCGCATACATGCAAATGGAAAAGATGTAAAGAGCATTAGAACGCGCGGCATAAACTCTTGCTGCTGTACACTTTTGACGCGACGCACCTTGGTCTACTAGATTCCAAATGGGGTAAGAAACGTCATATTCAATTAAAAATACCCAGCCCTGATAACAGTGTCTATATCCTGGCTGTAATTCAAAAAGTTATACTGCGGCACTGTCTGGTCGAATTCGTGCTACGTGTTAACTTGGAAAGGTGAATGATACAGTTAATTTTTTTCTACACAGAGGACTCTTTACTGAGGTAGATTTTATTTCAACTTCAAATAGTCATCAACATAAAGCATGCATCTGGTGTTCATTAACTTATGATGGGAGGTGTAACACTTCATCATTAACCGCGGCAGCATGGCCTGAGACATTCAAGACTTGGGTTTCTCAAGCCTTGGTTTTGCCGCTTTGTTGACTTATGATGACGTAATTCAATCCCGCAGCAGCGGTTTACTCTGGCAGCCTACTGTTGTTTATTTTATGCTTGCTTGTTTCAGGACAATGCATAGTCTGGATTAGGCTGAGGTATAAGAAAGGAATGCTTACGTAAATACAAAGGTAAGCGGTCTTCATTATTCAATATCATTTTTTAATCCTGGCTTTCCCTGATGTGGAAACTAGTGTTGATGTGCCAGTCATTCTTGTTGCTTGGTACGTGTGATGCGTGTAAGCTCACTATCTGGCTGCATCTAGCGTGATTCCGGAACTGCCATGCGCAGGCCATGAATGACGTTGTTTGGTATGCATGACTATACTTAACAGAGCCTTAGATAAGGAAGCACAACTACTCACTCATAAACGCCATCTCTATTTACAATATACATCCGCTGAGTATATGATCTAAATGACTGGAGTAGGCAAGATTCGTAACCGGTGGTTCTGTGCTGGCATTTGAATAATGCTCTGGTTATTGTAAAACAATGACTTCACAGGATGAGATCCAGCTGGCAATGAGATGATTTTTTGGTCGTGTTTCGTGGTTCATGGAGTGGTTTACAAATGAGCAAATACGAGGCTAGCTTTTAAAACAGTGCTTGCCGGATTGTGTGACTGGCCGTGGCTGTCGCCCGGCCAGCGCTGCGAGCCGTCACCATTGCTTCTCATTGCTATCTCATCAACGCAACCTAGATTGCTTTTCCTTATGTGAAGTGTGATTCGATCGTAGATGACAGTACTGACCCGTCACCCCGCCATACTCCCTCACCAGTGAAAGACGGCGGACCGCATGACTTACCATTTTTACTGCAGTGCCGATAGAAGAGCCACACATGCCAATAAATGTGCCTCATCCTGGCCCACAGCAGCTAATGAGCGCCTTATATTTCTCAATTTGAACTAGGTAGAATATTGGTTGTAGCCGTGCGTTTACCTGTTTACTAGGATTGGTGGGGCTGGTTAAATTAGCATAAATGAATGAACCTGCTGACTCCGACATGCGACACATGGTGCGGTCTCACACCAGTGGCCAGGCTTTATATATTGTACACTTAAATTTATGAAAGTATCGTGATGTTTTAGTGACTGAGTTGTTTCAACTTAACACAAATTGTACACCCAAGAACCGTGGGTCTGTGTATCTCTCTGTCTCGATATTTCACCCTAACTGTGTGTCTGTTAGTCTGTCTTCCGATCCTCACCATCCCCTGCCATCTGTCCGGCTACCTGGTCGCCACCACCTTTCTTGTGCATTTCCCCTCCCCTGCCCCCTATCCCACACTGCCCACCCCAAATCCTGATCAGCCCATTCTCTGAGCCCTACCTTCTCTATGGGCACACTTGTATGCTTGATCTCAGCGCCTCGTACCATTCTCGTCCAAACCACCCCTCTCTCTGTCGGCTCAATGTGGAGGTTAGGCTCGTGTTGGTGAGCCGGTACACATTATGCTTAGCCTCCAAGACGTCCCTGCCAGCCGCCCATCTACACAATTGACGTCTCGCTGTAACATTAGAACCCCCCCATTATTGCGGCTCTGCAACTGGCGCTAGCAATCAAAGGAGAGATATTTATGAGTGGGGGTGTGTGAGGTGGCGAGGATGGGAACCAGTCGACGGCTGCTGGTGCCATCTTTTGTGAGGTTGACGTTTATGGGTTAAGGATGCATTCCACGGCGAAAGAGATCGTAAATGGTACAATACAATGTTTTCTTTCTCTCCCCAATCATAAGAACCGCATTCACTCTTAGAAATAAAGGTTCTTGTGGGTTCTATCTGGAACCGTGGGGTGCTATGAAGAACTTCAAGGTTCTATCACAGGTTGTAAGGTTCGAACTGGTTCCAAAGGGTTCTAAATGAAATTTCAGAGGTTCAATTTAGAACCCTTATGTATGGTTATATATGTCACATAGTGTTATATTTAAAACATTGTGTATGCGTAAGTTATATGATTTGGCGGGTGGATTTGAGGGGTGAGGGAATAAGTTAAGGGTTGTTGGGAGAAAAGCAAACGTATACAACTGTGTATCGAACAGTCATTAAGTTCGGTGTCATTATCAAATGTCGCCGTAAAACCCAAAGTTAAAACGAATCCACAAACACAATAAAGTCATAAAACCCTAATTATAGCCCGGCATCACAGGCACCCAAGTCAGTGTATTGATTTGGATACCTGTGCCCACTATCAGAAGTAAACATCTGATATTCTTCGACTAACCACACTGAACAATTGTATGTAATTTGGGTGATAACCATGACGCGTGGTAAAGGTGAGATGGGGTAAATACTTGATGAATCGGATGAATTGCATGAAATAGAAAAATAACGGAAAAAAGTAGAAACGCCCAAATTATCATACGTATTAAAACGAGTATATATATTTTTGCTCACCCGGTAAGTGCCTCCCCAATTCGCGGATATATTTCACCTGATGCTGAGGTCAGCTCAGATGCTCCGGTCAGGTGGCTGCGGTTTCGCAAAGTTTATTCACGACGGAAGTTTGCCTTAGTTCGACATTTGCATCGAAGGAATTCAGAGTCTTTGCGCGCCCTTACTTTAACAGATCGAACCTGACTATTTTGGTAAGTGTTTAAAAGTGATTTCATTTATTCCGTATTGCATATTATTATTGATATTAGTCTAGTTAAAGACATATGTGCACTTGTGATTTGCGGTATTTTTCATTCACCTCACAAATTTAACGCGATGCTATTACATTATAGCCGAGGGTCTCATGATTGAAATATAGTTATCTATGGGTGTAATATGTTTTTATGGTCCCTCGTTGTCCTTCTCGCCGATTGTTTAAATCCAATCACTGGTTCAAGAATTGCTCATGAGTTTATATGAAATAGAGGATCAACCTGATATGTGATTCGAAGCAGAGCTGATAGCCATTGTCTTTTTAAAATAACTGCCATCAACACTCCCTCTCTCCCACTTACTCAACTCATAGCAGTTCATTCAACACGACCCCCCCCCCCCCCACCTCTCCCTCCCTCCATCCCACTGATTGACTGACTGACTCACTTACTAACTCACCAACTTATAGCTCAACCAACAATCCCCACTCTCTCTATCACTGTTTCTTCCCTTCCCACTCGCAAACAGTTCATTCAACACGACACCCCCCCCCCCACCTCCCTCCCTCCCACTCACTCATAGCAGCTCAACCAACAATGCCTCCTCTCTCTATCACTCTGTTTCTCTCCTCCCCTCTCTCAGACAGTTCATTCAACACGACCCTTCCCCCTCCCTCCCTCCCTCCCTCCCTCCCTCCCTCCCTCCCCCTCCCTCCCTCCCTCCCTCCCTCCCTCCCTCCCTCCCTCCCTCCCTCCCTCCCTCCCTCCCACTCACTCACTTACTCATAGCAGCTCAACCAATAATCCCTCCTCTCTCTATTACAATATTGTCTGCATTTCATATATGTAAACCTATTTCAAATTATACTTTCTTCCAGACAATGAAATAGATGGAAAGACACTGGTTGGTCTAACAGAACGCATGATTGAACGACTTGTTCCAGTGATCAGGAAGCAGCTGCTGTTCACCCGAAAACTGGACGAGCTGAAGTCCCAAGTCCGACAGGTACACGTTATAAATATGATATGACACATAAGATACAGAGCAACTTTTTTCTCAATATATATCTACATTGAACCATGATTATTGTAGGCAATTGTTATAAGTTTTTGGCATAAACAAAGTTAGATCGCAGCTATAGCTCTATAATATTATCTCCTTGAATTAACAGTTTAACATGCACAGGGCATTATGGCAGATTTGTTTATGACTGCTATTAGGTGAGAGAGGGTCATGAACCAACTTCTCTGTATCCCAGTCATGCACTTAACTGTTCCATTTTGACAGATCGTTTCTATAGATATCTTATCTGATTATATCCCACTACACATGACTTTATTTATCACAGGCCAACTATTATAACCCAGCAGACAGCCCCAGTTGCACCAACTCCTGTAGATGGACTGGGAGATCCTCTGTTAAACCCCTGGCCAGCCATCTACAGTTAGCCTAATTTTCCACCTGGTAATCGTACGCTTGTTATGGACAGGCAGGCAGACGGATGGCGCAAATGTTGCCCCAGACAATCACAGTTTTTTGCTTCCCCCTAGCGCCCCACCCCTCACCCACCACCCCATTATTCTAGCTCAGTCCAACTAATCCCTGGGAATACGAATGTTGGTTAACAGAACAGGTGCCCGCATCCGAGTTTGCTGCTGGGTAAGCTAGAGTTACAACTGATGCTGCGCGGTTGGTTTGACACCTGGTGATAGCCTGCTACTGCATCTCCCCGACCACTCCTAGACACACGGGATACATGAAAACAATGGCAGATGTGTGTTAGCGACTAATGACCTGAGATATCACAGGCTGTCATTGGTTGAGCGAGGATCGTTATGAGCAGATTTCTGTTAGAAAGAAGCGGCAGTAGTGTGGTTCTATGAAACTTGTCTCGTGCCCGTTGTCCTTGTGGAGAAGTAAGGGGGTTTGATCCTGGGTTCTTGAAAAATCCGTCCCATGAGCCATGAGATTTACAGGCGCATGTTGTTGATTATTAAGTCGCTGAGATATCCACGATGAAAGGGTGCTTGCAGTGTGGTTGTTTGGTGTGCAATATCGCGTAGGGTATGTGATAGTGTGGCGGGCGTTCCATTAATTAGTTATTCAATTGACAACCAGTGGAGAAAAGCGCAAGACGTTTTTCTTAAATCATAAACATAAAGCTTTCGATAATAGGCTTTTAATTAGGTCAGTGAAATGCTGGGGGCTTTCCTGATCGAGAGTTCATACCCGAGATCATTGGGACTGACCCACATGACAGGCGAATTTCCGCCGATCGCGCACATTGGAATGCAAAGAGGCGTACATGCGTGATCTGGCATTCATTGGTGTCGGCCGACGGATACAACTTGCCCTTCAATTGAGATCTGAGGACCTGAAGCCGTAATCTTATATGACATGCCAGGAGAGCTAGAAAGGGTGAGACATGTGCGGCTTGTTAACCCGAGAAATGGATCTAAACGCAGCCAGGTGAAGTTAAGTGTCTGCGTTGAATACCATCGACAACAACAGGTTTTTGTTAGAAAGTGCTATAGTGTGTTAAGGCAACGGTCTCATTTGCTTTCAAGCAATATTCGAACCATTGAATGACCTAGGCTACATACGTAATCAATGGAACAATTTAGTTGACAATAGAACCCGTGCAAGGTAACAATAGTAACAATAAACTAAAGCTAATAACTAATATCATGCCCACACCCTGCTTGCCAAGACGACCTTACAGGTGCCAATGTATCTGTGATTATTGGTACTTAGTTATGTAAGCAAGACGTGCACAGGGTTTAATGCCTGCGATTACGTATATAAAAGAAGAAATAATACAGACTGTATGGCGGTTAACCAAATCATTATCTGAATTCTTGTAGCAGTAGAATATTCTCCATTTATAGCTTAAGTTTAATGCGACGAGTATGTCGCGAATGGCGTGGGTGATTTATGTACGTGCTATTCCAGCTCTAAATAATGAATCAAATCCGTGAATTCGTCAGCTTGTTCCCTATCAGCATTAGCAGAAGACTCGGGAAAGATCAGCCAACATTTTATAGACTCCAGGTGACATGGTATGTAACCAGCGGTTTTGAGCTGGAATCTGTAGTATGATCATGGTATCGTGCTACAATAAATTCACATGACCTGGCTCAGTCATCAACTGAGAAGGAGTTGTGACGTCATGACCAGCAAATACATGAATGTGAGTCAGTTGTTGCAGCTGTTAACTACTGCTTCATGGAACACATATTAAACATCTAAATGGTTGGAAGCGATGTAAGCATATATATCAGGTACCGCCATGAACGGGCATGTTTTAGTAGAACCACTGGTCCTTGTCTTATCCCGTCGAGCACTGCTGTCCCTACCTCATTGCTCGCGTGTCATTCCTTTGCGACATGGATTGCTCCTCATAATGGGATGTGAAATTTGATAGCAGATGAGATTCCAAACCCGTTAACCCCTTCGTTGAAATGAGGTAAATGAAATGACGCTGCATTTGAAATGTAAGCTATCCGATGATGCTCATCTGACAATTGATGTGTTTTGCATTGATAAAGTTGTAATGGACCTTTTACATGGCACTTTGCTATTGGATATCGACTTCCTACAACATTCAATATTATTTTGTCGAAATGCACTGTGCACATTTTGAACGAAGAATAAAAGCATATATTAATTAACGCTGAGCCTCAGCGACCTATTTATTAATTGTCTACTACCCAGGATTTTACTCAATTGCATCACTCGAACTTAATTTTGTTGTCCAATATTCTTTGATTGATGGAATAAAATTACGGCTGACGGTGACAAGAAAACCATTGGTCACGTGTCATGTGCCCACAAAAAAACATGAAATTACTCATGGATGCATTCTCATTTCTGGCATTCATTTGAGACAGGTTTGCTACAAACGCTGATTCTTCCGGTTCCGAGAGGCAGTCAGTGTCAGCTGCACCATAGCATATTCAGAAATGACCAATCACCAATGATGCTGCCAAAGGAATATTGCTGCTAAAAAACACGGGTAATCATTATTTGTAATGGTAGATGTGTATATGCTATATGCCCAGTTGAGTGTAAAAGAATGACTTTATGAGAAGTGGGTTAATTGTCTACCAATTAAGACGTTCCGATGTCTTGGGTCGAAGTTGTGTCTGTTGTTACCGTTATTGCTAAACGAAATATATTCTGACCAAATGCCTAGTAAAAACACTTCCGTCATCATTGGTGTGCCATTTTGAACTACTTGCCAGTCACGTTTGATGTCCTTAATTATATATCATGTCCAGATGAAAGACAGAATTTTATTGGGACTTTCATAAATAATCAAATACAATATAAAATGATGAAACCGGGTACAATCCCTGCAGACAGACAATATATATATATATATATATATATATATATATATATATATATATATATATATATATATATATATATATATATATATATATATATATATATATATATATATATATATATATATATATATATATGCTTGTGACGTAAGAAAAATATATGAAACTTTGTATATATATATATATATTTGTATATATATATATATATATATATATATATATATATATATATATATATATATATATATATATATATATATATATATATATATACAAAGTTTCATTACCGAACGGTATTTTTCTTACGTCACAAGCAGGCTGTCAATATAGGACTGATAATAAGGTCAAAGGGTGACTTGTTGGTAGCAGATTTCCAATGTATGAGCGTCCACGCCATGCGGCTTACAAACAACGCAAGAAAACGTTCTTGTGGCCGCCCGCTTATATTGGAATGCAGAGAGGCGCGCATGGTTTATCGAGTATTCATTGGTGTCGTTTGATGGACAAACCTGCCTTTTGATTGAGATCTTCGAGCCTCAAAGTGTATGAATTGGCTCAAGGTTAAAAAAAAGGGTGAGACCTGTGTGTGTCGTTGGCCTTGGAATTGGATCCAATAGTAGCCGTGTAGACTCAGCGCCTGCGTTGATTACCGAATGCCAAGGCAGACCATTGCAGCGTCAAGGAATACCCTCTACGACAATTAATACCGAGAATATACAGACCTTTCTCAGGAAGTTCTGAAGTACGTGATACCAATTGTGCATGATGCTTTCAAACTAAGGACCTAAACGATATCACCTCGTTGTTCAACGTTAACCCCCACTGCTACCTTACCTTTCAAACTAAGGATAAACCACGGTCTTAGTTATAAATGAAATTAATTTCAACAAATTAATTTGAATTTGATAACGCTTGTGAGAGGGAACACTAGTTAACATGCAGTAACACTAGACGCAATATATGATCAGCCTCCCGGGTAATAAATGGACACCAGTAGGTTATAATTGACATAATCACCCACTATGGGACGTATCAGACGCACTCCTCAAATATTAATTAAAGTCCTCAAAATGAAGTACAGGGGATCATTGAAATCGCTGAACGAGGCATGGACAGATGATTCAAATATTCACGGATGAAGATATTCATTGCCTGCATTCCTAAGCTTTATTTCACGATTGTGCTCTACAACACAATGTGTGCGGTAGAGGAAGCTTCTGTGATTGGTTGCCAATGTTATCACAAATACAAAGGTTAACATTATTCATGAACTAATACCGCGCGCGCACTGGCTCGTCAGGAAGACCTAAGTCGTAGTAGTGTTCTTGACTTCATGTTAACAAATAATTAAAGGAATTATTGTAAAAGAAGACTAATCTACGAACACGACGTCACGTGGTAAATGACTCAAGTAGGCTTTATAATTAACCGGTTGTTATGAGATGGAATCGATATTATGGTCAAGTTAATATATCGAGAGGACTTTGGTCATAAAGAATGGCATCCAGGAGGAGCACATTCATTAGTGGCCATACACGGGCTGTTTCTTTATCATGTCAGTGAAATGATATAGGTATGCGGATGTTAGCCAGACGTTGTTCCAACGCGTTGCAACTCATCTGAAAAGTCTTTTTAAGAGCGTTGTGCGATTACAGAATATAATCATATTCCAACACTAGGATTTAGCGGTAGAATAGCTGTTCTTGGTCATACCCAAAGGTGCACTACTGTCTCTTCGTTATTGCTGTCTCTGCCATTCCTTCGTGACTAACATAATTTGTTCCACATAATGGAAAGTGTTATTTGAATGCATATACAAATCCTAAACCGTCAGCCCCCTTCAGTGGAGATGAAGATGAAAAACGATGCATCGGACTATAAAAGCGATTCGACGAGCCACAAATGACAATTGTTGTGTTTCACTCAGGCCAGCTGCAACTAAACTTTGTATTATAGTCTCCTATATGAACTGGGAGACTATTGTTAAAGCCGTGCAGTTATGTGGAGTCAGTCAGGAAGCAGGTAGAACAACCATGATAAGGTTACGCTTCTAACATGCGGCGAATGGCGCCGTCTGCCAGTAACTATGCGTTCTGAGATAGAAAATTGTGTACGTGAAGTGATTTGATTCAGGCGGTAATACCTTGAATAGACACTTCATGCGCTGTATGTCTAGGTATATCTCCCCGTGTCGTTAATCTTGTATGCTGCTATTTATATCTACATCCCACCCTGCCATTCATTCTCGCCCCCCATCTCCTAATTGCTGTCTCAATCGTCCATTGTCACTCAAAGACTCGTTGTTTTGTCATAATTTGCATTTATCGATTTACATTCTAAACTTTAATCCCATTTGTTCTGCTTCCCTTGTGTGCATTCCAACACTATAACTCAGCCCCGTCCTCACATGAATTTGCTTTATTTGCAAGATATCACATGATCCGTTATGGTGGGGGGGAGGGTCTTCGCTCTATATGCATCGTTGATGTAATCGTCCTCTCCATCATCTTAATGCTATCAAATATTCCTTATGTATCAGTCACTCTCACATGAGTCTTATCCGGCAGCACACTGCCCAGTGCGTTGGGGCCAGCCTCTCATCTACACGCTCACTGTATCTTTGACTGGAAAGTATCTCATAAGGGCACTTTGGCAGTAGACACAAGCATTTGAAGGGGAGATATTGTTGAGCAGAGTACCAGGCCACGGAGAGAATATGTTTGACCTTTTCATGTTGAGGATGCATTTCACGCTAATGCGTCTTTAACTCAGCACAATGTTTCCAGTCTTTCTCTCCTAATCGTCAGGCACGTGTTGGAGCATAATACGCTTTGTGGAGACGGATAGGCTTATGAATGGGTCAAATAGTGAAACATTGAAGAATGCACTCGAGCCCAGTCGTGGTGTATCATATACGTAAATACAAAGGGGGACGAGCAAGAGCAATATAGGGGGATTTATTGGTGCAAATGTCCTTTGGCGTAGATGGTAAGATATATGTTAAATTCAATAGAATAATGAGAAACGAAGGTCTTTGTCATTTTGTCCCAATATCATTGTTTCATGCTTGACTGATTGTTGCAGGAGAGCATATTCCACGTAAGTCCGCATATAATAATTGTCATGAAATCTACTTGGCAGCGAATTGAGCATGGCAATGGCGCTGTACGGTCAAGACTAGAGTTTGCTTGCTTGGCGGATTGTAATTGTCCTTGCTGAATAACTATTCTAAAGCAGATTATCCTGGTAAAAACACGCGTTGGCCATTTCAGTGTGTAGGATTATCTGAATATCAGTTACACTGAATGTTATTGTTGGCTTGTGAGAGAAAACCGGTCCAACCATAGCCCTGTATATCCAGTGTTAAATTTACACCCGCCTTTTTCGAAAACCGCTACAGATTTCATTAAATATTGGTGATAAGCTTGTCAGGTTTTCTAGTTTTCGTTCAGGTGTTAAGTTTGATGTCCTCTGCAATTTTGTCTAACATTATGTCAAAACACTGTCCAGATCATTTACGCAGATTAAGCAATAAACGAGTCCCGGGACAGACCCTTGAGGGACAACACTAATAACCAATCTTCCATGAAACACCACTCTTTGACTGAGCCATCTATTTATCCACGCTTATACATCACCACTGATGCCACGGCCTGTGCTTTTGATAGCTAACCGTTGGTGAGGAACTTAATCAAGTCAAAATAGATAACATCTACGTGGTCTCTGGGGTGTGAGTAACGTTCTCTAGGAATTCCAACAGTTTGGTGGGGCAATAACGCTTACACAGAAAACCACACTGCGATTTATTCATTACAAATGGGCGTAAAACCATGCATTTATTGTTTGTGTGGTCTAGTGGCTCAGTCAAGTCTAGATTACAGTAAGCAGATTCACTGCCTCCGATATGATTTTGAACATTCACTGCATGTTGGATTGAATTTGAATCATTTAGGGAATAATATATCCGTCTGTTTTGAATTCATTCTATTTTGAATCTCTGAAGTATTGTCATTATCTGACTATTATTCTTTATTTCCTCGTTTATTGCCTCATTACGGTAAATATGTTTTGAAATACCACATAGACGACCTACTGACTTGTTAGCCATAAATGCTTACTTATATATGCTTCTTTTGAAGTAAGCTTTTGATGAATGCAAGTGCAAAAGATGTAAATGACATTAAAATGCACAGTTTGATATGGGCTTATTTTGCTGCTGTACACAATTTACGCACACTTTGGTCCGCTGGATTCCAGTTCAGTTTAGAAAAATTACTAATTAGTTGAGATACACAGTCATGATAGCAGTGACTATACCCTATACTGGTAGTTATGCAGGGTCACCGTCTGGTAGAATTCGTGCATAATGTAAACATGGTCAAGTTAATGATTCATTTTCCAAACAAAACAGATTATACTTGCACTTCACACAGCTATAAACAAAAACCGCACAACTGTTTTTCATTAACATAAGATGGGAGGTGTAACATTTGAATGCGATACGCGATGATTCCACTCCGGAGTGAGCGGTTTTCATCGGTCGACTACTCTTGTATATAGTATGCTTGCTTGTTACAGGGCAATGTATGGGGTAAATGAAGCTTGGGCAAAGGTTAGGAATGCATATGTTAATACAAAGGATAAAGCTGTTCATTACTCAATATCGCGTGCCTCCTGGCTCGTTGTGCAGTCGTAACTTCAACTAATGTATCTGTGTTTCGGGTTAAGGATGTATTTCAAAACAAATGAAATTGCAACTACAGATTTAGAATGTTTTCTTTGTCTCTTTAATCATTGTGCAAGTAATCAGTAGGCAGAGTCTGCTAAGTGATTGGATGCCATACATATTGTCCCAGCAAATGGCAGCTTCTTGCCACGCCCCATTTCTGTCCGGCTCATGTGTTTAATGTTCAAAAAGTAGCATACTGTAATGGTTGTTTATCTAAGGTTCTTCTAATTTGCCATCCCATTAATCTCGAGTGCTAAAAGGTACAAGCAGTTATTTTCTAAAATCATCCGTCAGATACTGTCAATATGAGGCCGATAATTAGGTCAGTGAAATGCATGTGACAAGTTGGAAGAGTGAGCATTCACCTCACGGGCTTTACACGAAACTAGATCAACACGCGAGGATACGCTTTGCAACATAAAAAAAGGGAAATTGTATTGATAGGCAGGGATGAGCGCATGTGATGTGGTATTCATTCGGCTGAGATGATGGACAGACCTGCTCATCAATTGAGATCTGAGGGCCTCAATGCATAATCATATATGAGTGGCTGGCAGATTAGAAGGACGAGACATGTGCGTCTAGTTGATCTCATAAGATGTTACCGTAGTCGACTTATTTAGCTAACATTACGGATGCCTTTTACATCAAACGATATGAGGTAAATAAAGAGAAGGAAATGATGTAAAATATTGCCTTTGATGTATAGGTTTTGATGTTCATTACTAATTATAATTATTACTAATTAGAACTAAAGTTGCTGACATTCTATTCACTTATACCACGTGATGCATACAGCTGTCTATTTAGCTGCTTCTAGTAATGCGCCAGCAATTTTCCACACAAAATCATCCTTATTAATCTCGGTTTATAGGTTAAGCTTTATGCTAACTTAACCCAACCTTCAATCAGCATGTCGTGAAGACGACGTCCGGTATGTATGACAATACTTTCAAAGGCCCTATATAAGTCCCCGGCGCACTCATAGCCGCCATCCCAATTCACAGTCTAGATAAGCAGAGAAATCGGAAATGATCTGCCAAAAGGGTATAGAAGTTAAATGGTTGGAGTTGGCATGATTTGTAACAGGAGGTTTCAAGTTGGCATTTGTATAATACTTAGGTGAATGTAAGGGAATAACGTAGCATCATGAGCCAAAAAAAGCGTCAATTTGCGTCAGTTGTTACAATTATAATCTATTGCTAAATGGGGCAAAATATAACTCACCAGATGCCATTCACTTGATCTTTTGTGATCATTGTTGTGGAATGCTGATTATGTTGCGGCATGTGCTTGATATTTATACCCACGTGATAAACTGAAGCAGATTACATCGTGTTTCTTCAGACATTATGTCATCTACAAATAATGAAACAAGATGCCAACTGATGCTACATGGTACTACCGCTGGTGGGAATGTCCACTGTGATATCTTATCTTGGCCGTTTCCTGGGCTGCTCTCCTTGCTTGCTCTTGCAACCTCGTCGTGCGTTTTGATAGTAGTTGACGATATCGTCACATCAGCCCCCTCAAGCGGAAGGCGGTAGATAAATGTGGACAGTGCCAATAGGATGAGCCATAAATGATAACAAATGATTTGTTCCCTGGCACTCAGCAACAAAAAGATTACAAATTTTTTCAAACATATTACTTGTGTTATTATTAGTTAAACCTCGAGATTATTTGGATTGGGGTAGCAAGCAATGTAAGCATGATAAGGTCACCTCTTTAGCCCACACATGTGACGTATGCTGTGGTCTGACACTAGTTACAATGCCTAGTATCGTGCGTATCTACGCTTTGGATATTGCGGCAACGCTTACTGTGGATGTGTGTATATACCGTATAGATGGAAATATCCCTCCATCTATATATATCCCCTTCCCTATTCATGTTATATATATATATATATAGATATATATATATATATATATAGATATATATATATATATATATATATATATATATATATATATATATATATATATATATAATATATATAAATATATATATATATATATATATATATATATATATATGTACATATATATGTATATATACATATATACATAAATATATATACATATATATATATATATATATGTATATATATATATATATATATATTTAAAAAGAGATGGAGAGATAAAGATGGATATATATATAAATATATATATACATTTATATTCTTATGTGTATATATGCATATATATATATATATATATATATATATATATATATATATATATATATATATATATATATATATATATATATATATATAATATATATATATATATATATATATATATATATATATATATATATATATATATATATATATATATATATATATATATGTATATATATGTATATATATATATATATGTGTGTGTCTGTGTATATATGTATATATGTGTGTGTGTGTATATATATATATATATATATATATATATATATATATATATATATATATATGTGTGTGTGTGTGTGTGTGTGTGTGTGTGTGTGTGTGTGTGTGTGTGTGTGTGTGTGTGTGTGTGTGTGTATATATATGAATAGGCAGGTGTGTGCGATTAGAATCGATTTTCTCCCCAATGTTGCCACAAGGATAGGATATGATTATCCAGATCATCAAGTTTATTCGATCGCGCTGCGACATATTGAGTGTTTTATACATGATGCAATGCAGTGTGTGGGCATTTATTAGAAGAGACGCAAATCTATATGATATGCCGAGGTGTACTGCTGACCCTCGTCGATAATAGTTCGTTCAGCCCATCGAGACTGGCATAGATTACTTCATCCAGCGGATGAGTGATTGGATTGCAGACGGAAATACCAATCCGTCTGCGCTATTTGTTTACAAACGGCAGTTGTTATGACAATGTATTTGATCATAAAGGTAATCCAATGAGCAGCAAATGACAATGAATGAGTTTCACTTACAGCCAACACCAACTGAATAATGTATCGTGTTTTCAGGTTTAGCCCGGGAGAACATTGCTGATGCCTTGCAGTTATTGAGAATTAAAGAACTCGCATTGACATTTAGGATGGCACACATGTGCGATCGGGCATTAATTCACAACTGCTTATGAAATTTCCTGCCCTTCAAATGGGATCTGGTAGCATCGTGTCGAATCCTTTGACAAGTGATCAGTGCCAAGATGATTATATGCCGATGTTTGTTTTGATAATTGAGTCCACAAAGAGTTGTGCACATCTAAGTGTCGGCTTTGACGCCGATTGCAATTTTGTTTTATCTAATGCATCATGCCTGTGCGCTCAGGATCCTAACATTGTTAATTACTACCTTTCTTACATAACAAAGCGGCATAAACAGCTGCTATGTAGGTTAGTTTGACATTTCATTAGGAGATGGGAAAATAATACTTAGGTGGTCTTCATCTATGGTTCCTGTAATAAGTCATCCACTTAACCGAAAGCTAATGTAATCACATTTTATTTCTAACGTCACCAGTCGGAGGGTGTCAAAATGAGGCTGACAATGAGGTCGGTGGCACGCAGGTTACATGTTGGTAGGGTCTTTCCAGCAAGTATGCAATCACACCCCAGGCCATAGGTATCATTTGGACTGACCCACATGCGAGGCGAATTTTTCCATCTAATTGTCGCCGACTCCACCCACGCGGCGCACATGTGTGATCCGGCATTCATTGATGTCGGCCCATAGATAGAATTTCCCTTCATTGTGATCTGAGGACCAGAAACCATATTCTTATAACGAAGGGTGAGACATGTGTGAATACTTGTCCTGGGAAATAAATCCAGCTATACACAAAGAATTCCAGCAAATTTAATTAAATTTGTAATACCTGAGCAATGTACAAAAGTCAAGATAAACACTAAGGTGAGATGTGCTATTAACTAACGTACTGCGAATGGGTAAATGAGTACATGTGAAAACCGGAAACGTCAGGGCCATAGTGTTTTTTACCCTTGAACAGGTATGATGAGGTTAATCATAGTTACGACAGCCTGCATTTCTGAGATGACAATTTGAGCATATTTTCGTTCGTAAATTTATAGTAGGACACGCCAAGGACCGAACCTGTGCTAGTTGTTGCTGCTATTGCTAAAAGGAGCATAGTTTATAAAGCAAATGTCGTGTACATTTTGAACTATTTTGAGTAATATGTGATATCCAGATGATAGACCGGAGTTTATTCAATCGTACTTTGTCAGATATTGAGAGTTTAACAAATAATTAGATATTACGAGAACAGGGTACCATCGCTTATGGACAATGTGCATAAGAATGGCTGTCTCTGGTCTGCTTTGTGCTGCTGACACTGCATCTTCCCTCCCAGATTGCATTTTAAAAGGTGTTTTTTGATCCTACGCGACATTACAAACTCGCCAGCCCATCTACGGCATGGCGGTGTTCGGAAATGCCGATGGAATGATCCACAAATGAGAATGAATGAGTTTAATCCTGACCCAAAGCAAAAACAGATGCATTATACCGATCATAAACAAGGTGAATATCAATATAGCCGTGTGGTTATTGGGTTATAGGGAGCATGCTTTACAGGTTCTGTAACACATAGCCTGTTAAATTATATATATATATATATATATATATATATATATATATATATATATATATATATATATATATATATATATATATATATATATATATATATATATATATATATATATATATATATATATATATATATATATATATATATATATATATATATATATATATATATATATATATATATATATATATATATATATAATGATGCCATAATTGGTTGACACTTCAGGGAGCCGACTTATTACGTGATCTGAATCCTGTATATGTACACCACATATATGCAAATGCAAAAGATGTAAACAGCTCTAGACCGCGGGGCATTAACTCTTGTAGCTGTACACATTTGATGCGCACATTGGTCCGCTAGATTCCAGATGGGGTAAGAAATGTCATAATGAATTATGATACCTAGTCCTGATAACAGTGACTATATCCTTCCTTTGTTTCAAATAGTCATAATGAGGCACCGTCTGGTCGAATTCGTGATGCATGTTAACATGGAAAAGTGAGTGATACAAACTTTTCAAGACAGAAGACTCTTTACTGAAGTAGATTATACTTCGACTTCACACAGTCATCAACATAAAGCATGCATCTGCTGTTGATTAACTTATTATGGGAGGTGTAAAACGTGATTAGTAACCGCGGCAGCATGGCCTGAGACATTCAAGGCTTGGTTATTGCCGCTCTGTTAACTTATGATGACGTAATTCAATCCCGCAGCAGCGGTTAAGTTAAGCCGACTACTCTTGTTTATTTTATGCTTGCTTGTTTTAAGACAATGTATAGTTTGAATTAGGCTGAGGTAAAAATTCTTACATAAAAACAAAGGTTACCACCCTTCATTAATATGTAATATCATTTTCCTCCTGGCTTGCTCTGATGTGGTAACTAGTGATAATGTGCCAGTCATTCTTGTTGCTTGGTGCATGAGATGCGTATAGGCTAACGTGTTTCTTTTTCGACCAATATTCAAACAAATTATGAGGAACCAACTAAGGTATGGATGCTTACAAATCAACTGTGTGGTGTAACAAACTCAGCTGTATGTATAACTTTACCGGAACTGCCATGCGCAGGCCGCGAATGACGTTGTTTGGTATGCATGACTATACTTAACAGAGCCTTAGATAAGGAAGCACAACTGCTCACTCATAAACGCCATCCCTAGTTACAATATACATCTGCTCAGTATATGATCTAAATGACTGGAGTAGGCAAGATTCGTAACCGGGGGTTCTGTGCTGGCATTTGAATTATGCTCGGTTAATGTTAAACAATGACTTCACAGAACAAGGTCCATCTGGCAATGAGATGAAGGAGTTGAGACGCTATGCGTCAGATGCTTCAAACCATTCAATAACCTGACGCCATATACCGACTCTTTCGTCATCTATGTTGTGCAATTACGAGCTATCTTCTGGATACTTTTTCAAGTTTGTTTGATCGTGTTTGTTGGTTCGTGGAGCGGTTTATAAATAAGCAAATATGGCGTTAGCTTATAAAACCGTGTACCATCGCTTGCCGGATTGTGTGGCTGGCCGTGGCCGTCGACCAACCAGCGCTGCTATCCCTGCGTCATTGCGTCTCCTTGGTATCTCATCAACGCAACCTAGATTGCTTTTCCTTATGTAAAGTGTGATTTGATCGTAGATGACAGTTCTGACCCGCCACCCCGCCCTTCTCCCTCACCAGTGAAAGACGAAGGACAGCATGACTTACCATTTTTACTGCAGTGCCGATAGAAGAGCCACACTTGCCAATAAATGTGCCTCATCCTGGCCCACAGCATCTAATGGACGCATTGTATTTCCTAATTTGAACTAGTAGTCCAGGAGCCCATGAAGTTTTGTTTAGCATTGCAAGTACAAAAGGTTTGAGGCATGCAACATGTTGATTAGGGTCAATGTACAATCAAATGGCCATTCTTAAGTTTCCACGCCTGTACCAACTCTAGGGGGAGCCACTCAAAATATCCCAAATTTAGATTTAATTAGCATAACTGAGTACATGTATGAAACCAATGATAAAATGTTCATTTTTAGGGTCTAAATAAAGATCCATCTTTCTTAACCCTCAACTCCTGTACTTAATCCATTTAAGAAAGCCACTAATTAGCGCTAATTAGCAATTTAATTAGCTTAATTGAGTACATCAACGAAACCTTCGCTAATGGATTTGGTAGGTTTACCCAACTAAGAAAAGTGGATTCTTAAGTGCCAAAACCTGTACCGTGACCCCTTAAGAAGGGGTCAAAGGTCAGGGTTAGTTCAACCAGGGCTATAATTAGCTTAACTGAGTACATGTATGAAACCAATGCTGAAATGTTCATTTTTACGCTGTAAATGAAGATCCATCTTTCTTAACCTCCAACTCCTGTACTTAATTCATTTAAGAAAGCCACTAATTAGCGCTAATTAGCAATTTAATTAGCATAATTGAGTACATCAACGAAACCTTCGCTAATGGATTTGGTAGGTTTACCCAACTAAGAAAAGTGGATTCTTAAGTGCCAAAACCTGTACCGTGACCCCTTAAGAAGGGGTGAAAGGGGAAGATCGAAAGAACTCGACAGTTTTGTGTTCAGGTACATAGATTTTAATTAAAATTCTAGTATCTATGATTTTTTTACTGAAAAGACAAACAATGAGAAACTACATCACTAGTGACTCATGCAACATGCTGTAAGTTGTTGGACTTGCTGATCGAATTTGACCATAATGAAGGGTGATTGGGGTATACAAACACATGAAGTGACTTCCTGAAATAGAGAGACTTGCATCTCCCATGCTAATGACTGAATTCTTGTCCCCTTAAAACATTTTGCAAAGAAACTTACATGCATGTTTTGATTGCATTGACAGACTATGGAGTAATATGGCAATTTCTGCTTTTCAGTTTGAAATTAAAATTCTCAATGATTCGAAATTTCAACCAGAAAAATGCAGAAATTCGCCTTATTTTCTTCATTGCAGGCCGAGCTGATTCCACAGTGTTGATTAGCAATGCACCATATTTTGAATATTAACCCAAACATTATCCAGTTACATACATGCTACATCGAATTTATTGTCTTTGAAAAATTTGGCTATATACATATTGTAGGCCTATGTCTTCAACAAACAGGAGAACTGGGCATGCAGTGCTCATCACCAGTACAGAGAAACATCTCAAGTGCTTCATCTACATAATTGTACTCATTTTAAGTTGGGTAAATAGTGTATATTTAAAGTAAGGTCTATGCCAAAAGACAATGATTGTGGCATACAAAGTAACGAAAAGAATTATTCCATTTTCCCCAAATATCACTTGGAAGACAAGCATTTCCCTGAAACATCATTTTTATCACAAGTGGAACAAGGTGTTAAAGGTCGTCAATGATGATGATGAAAACGCTGAAGATGTAGACATGACAATCTCTTCTGATGATGAGTCAGACTGGACAGAAGAAGAGGATTAGGTACAAGTGGGGAAGAACCTTATGCTGCCTGTGACCTTTAACACCTTGTTCCACTTTGACCCCAGCAATGGCAGCTAAATTGCTCGTTATTTACATTCATGATACACAAAAAATAATCTGTATTTCTTAATGATGAGGCTAGCCGTGTATTTCAGAAGCATGGCTTTGCATCATTTGCTTTGACCGCATTCAACCAAAAGGAAACTCAGTGATAAAAATGATGTTTCAGGGAAATGCTTGTCTTCCTAGTGATATTTGGGGAAAATGGAATAATTCTTTTCGTTACTTTGTATGCCACAATCATTGTCTTTTGGCATAGACCTTACTTTAAATATACACTATTTACCCAACTTAAAATGAGTACAATTATGTAGATGAAGCACTTGAGATGTTTCTCTCTGTACTGGTGATGAGCACTGCATGCCCAGTTCTCCTGTTTGTTGAAGACATAGGCCTACAATATGTATATAGCCAAATTTTTCAAAGACAATAAATTCGATGTAGCATGTATGTAACTGGATAATGTTTGGGTTAATATTCAAAATATGGTGCATTGCTAATCAACACTGTGGAATCAGCTCGGCCTGCAATGAAGAAAATAAGGCGAATTTCTGCATTTTTCTGGTTGAAATTTCGAATCATTGAGAATTTTAATTTCAAACTGAAAAGCAGAAATTGCCATATTACTCCATAGTCTGTCAATGCAATCAAAACATGCATGTAAGTTTCTTTGCAAAATGTTTTAAGGGGACAAGAATTCAGTCATTAGCATGGGAGATGCAAGTCTCTCTATTTCAGGAAGTCACTTCATGTGTGTGTATACCCCAATCACCCTTCATTATGGTCAAATTCGATCAGCAAGTCCAACAACTTACAGTATGTTGCATGAGTCACTAGTGTGTAGTTTCTCATTGTTTGTCTTTGTAGTTTCTCATTGTTTGTCTTTTCAGTAAAAAAAATCATAGATACTAGAATTTTAATTAAAATCTATGTACCTGAACTTTCTTAAAAACTGTCGAGTTCTTTCGATCTTCCCCTTTCACCCCTTCTTAAGGGGTCACGGTACAGGTTTTGGCACTTAAGAATCCACTTTTCTTAGTTGGGTAAACCTACCAAATCCATTAGCGAAGGTTTCGTTGATGTACTCAATTATGCTAATTAAATTGCTAATTAGCGCTAATTAGTGGCTTTCTTAAATGGATTAAGTACAGGAGTTGGAGGTTAAGAAAGATGGATCTTCATTTACAGCGTAAAAATGAACATTTCAGCATTGGTTTCATACATGTACTCAGTTAAGCTAATTATAGCCCTGGTTGAACTAACCCTGACCTTTGACCCCTTCTTAAGGGGTCACGGTACAGGTTTTGGCACTTAAGAATCCACTTTTCTTAGTTGGGTAAACCTACCAAATCCATTAGCGAAGGTTTCGTTGATGTACTCAATTAAGCTAATTAAATTGCTAATTAGCGCTAATTAGTGGCTTTCTTAAATGGATTAAGTACAGGAGTTGAGGGTTAAGAAAGATGGATCTTTATTTAGACCCTAAAAATGAACATTTTATCATTGGTTTCATACATGTACTCAGTTATGCTAATTAAATCTAAATTTGGGATATTTTGAGTGGCTCCCCCTAGAGTTGGTACAGGCGTGGAAACTTAAGAATGGCCATTTGATTGTACATTGACCCTAATCAACATGTTGCATGCCTCAAACCTTTTGTACTTGCAATGCTAAACAAAACTCCATGGGCTCCTGGTTTATAGGTAGAATATTGGTTAAGCCGTGCGTTTACCTATTTACTGGGATAGGTGGGGCTGGTTAAATTAACATAAATGGACGACCCTGCTGACTCCGACATGCGACACATGGTGCGATCTCAGACCAGTGGCCAGGCTTTATATGTTGTATACTTGAACTTCTGAAAGTGTCGTGATGCGTCAGTCACTGAGTTGTTTCACCTTAATACAAAGTACCTTGGGTCTGTGTATGTCTTTCTGTCTCTATATTTTACCCTAACTGCTACCTGGTCGCCACCACCTTTCTTGTGCATCCTCCATCCCCCCCACACCCATCCCACACTGCCCAACCCCAATCCTGGGCAACCCAGTCTCTTAGCCCTACCTTCTCTATAGGCACACTTGTTTGCTTGGTCTCAGCACCGCGCGCCATTCTCATCCTAACCACCCCTCCCTCTGTCGGCTTAATGTTGAGGTTACGTTCGTCTTGGTGAGCAGGTGAGCCGTTACGTCTTATGCTTAGCCTCCTCTCCATTTTGATTTTAACACCTTTCATTTCGCGATAGTCGCTCTCTTAAGGTTCCTTATCTGCGTAAAGATCTGCAAGACGTCTCTGCCAGCCGCCCATCGACCCAATCGCCGTCTCGCTGTAACATAAGAACCTCCCATTATTGCGGCTCTGCAACTGGCGCCAGTAATCAAAGAAGAGATATTTATGAGGAGTCGGGATGTGTGAGATGGTGAGGTTGGGAACCAGTCGACGGCTGCTGATGCCATCTTTTTGCGTGTGACGTTTATGGGTTAAGGATGCATTACACGGCGAATGAGATCGTTTCTGGTACAATACAATGTTTTCTTTCTCTCTCCAATCATAAGATCCGAGTAGGGTAATCGTACGCTTGTTATGGACAGACGGGCAGATGGATGGCGCAAATGTTGCCCCAGACAATCACAGCTTTTTGCTTCCCCCATAGCGCCCCACCCCTCGCCCACCAACCCATTATTCTAGCTCAGTCCAACTAATCCCTGGGAATACGAATGTTGGTTGAAAGAACAGGTGCCAGCTTCCGTGTTGCTGCTGAGTAAGCTAGAGTTACAACTGATGAGGCTTGGTGGGTTCGACACCTGGTGATAGCCTGCTACAGCATCTCCCCGACAACTCCTAAACACACCGGATACTTGGAGATAATGACAGCTGTGTGTTAGCGGCTAATGACCTGGGATATCCCGGGTTAAGCCGGAATTGTTATAAGCAGATTTCTAGGATAAAGGGGCGGCTGTAGTGATGTTCTATGGAGATGTCTCAAATCCAATGCCGTGGTTGGGCTTTCATACGTGCTTCTTGAAATACGCCCTCCATTACACCACGAGATCGATGGGCACTTGTTGTTTTCCGTTGATACCTAGGTAGCTGAGATATCTAAGAGGAAGGGGGCTTGCAATGTGCATGTTTGATGTTCACCTATGGTTCTTTTCATAAGTCATGCAAGAGTGGCGGAAAGCGCCAGTTGTTGTTCTTAAATCATCAACCGGAAGCTGTCAATATGAGGCTGATAATTAGGTCAGCAAAACGCTGGTGACTAGCTGGTAGCGGCGTTCCTATCAGTGAGCATTCACGCCCGCGGCCCACAAACAACATTAGATCATTAGGACTAATCAACCTACGAAGCGATTTTTGCAACGAAAACATTCGTAAAAGGCAAAGGAAATTGTCGCTCAGTGCCCACATTGGTATGCAGACAGGCGCACACGTGTGATCTGGCATTCATTGGCGCCGGTTGATTGACAGACCTGCCCTTCAATTGAGATCTGAGAGCCTCAGGCCGTATTCTTTTTGAGAGGCTTAGATATTAAAGAAGTGTTGGACATGAGCGTCTAGTTGGCCTTGAAAAATGATCCAAAAGAAGCCATCCTCAGTTAAGTGCCTGTGTTGATTAATGAATGCGATGACAGACGCTTGAAGCGGCACAGAATACCATTCACCGAAAAAAAGATGGCGACAGAGGATCGTTAAACAATGCTATAGTGCGACAGGCGATGGAGGTACGGTGGCGCTCGTGTCTCCAGCGCTTTCAAGAAGAAAATGAATCCGCCTGATGATCCATGCACATGTCTGCTATCCATTAGAGCAAATCGGATGGATGGGTTTGTTTTTATCGCTACAATCCATTGGTGTAATAAAGCGCTCTGCTGGCGATATTGCCACTTTACTACAGACCGGTACAAGTATATGGCCGTCACTATTGGCTTAATTGCCCGTGCAAGCTAGGAATGACACACAAGCCTTTTCTGGACGGTGCTCAATTTGCAAATACTGCCTCCATTATTGCGTCGGGCCAAACCGTTGGTCGTGAACCGTGGGGTAAATCTTCCTATAGTCCATATACCGCTAGGCCCGTGCCTTTTTCGTCAGATGCGGTTGTGGTTCCAACCATCGACGTTGCCCATTCCGTCCCCAATCACCCCCTGTCATTTCACCAGCTACCCCCAGCCTAACCACCTACCTCCACTAGAACCCAACAAGGCACACCCCGCCTTAGTGTTTGAGAGTACCTCACTTGGGCAGGCGAATATTACCAAAGAGCGCTTCAATCCCAGAATGCTCCACCCGCCACTCCACTCCAGCCCTTCATCCGTCGCTCTTTCCCATCTCCAGTCCGCTTTGTCCTCGCCACTCAGCCTGCCGCCCCCGCCGCCTCATCCCTATTATCGCTCACCCCTCCCACTTCATCCGAGGTTAATAACAGCGCTGCCTGTAGGTGTTATAGGCAGCAGCCGGTGCCCAGCTATCGGCGAGGCTATGTCGAGTTAATTTGCGCGGAAGTTTCCCTGGAAGCAGCACCGCTTTTGCCAGTTTGCATGGTGGATCGCGAAGCTGTAAAGCGAAAGAGTGGCATAAAGAGATCGCTTGCGCAAAGGAGAAGACAGTGGCATATGCTAATGGTAGATCAAAGGAATTACGGTGATCATTTTTCAATAGGTGAAGGTGCGCCTAATCAGTACAGATTGGCGGCCTCTCAGGTGAGCGCGGCATCCAGCGGAACTGCCGCGGATACGAACGGACAATTGGACGTGCTCAGAGCGAATAAACGACAGCGCGATTCGCAACGATAGCCAAAGTTGATTTACGTCGACTCATAAAAAGAACCAGATGTTTGTTCGACGTCGCTGATCTAAGAATTGTAGGGCACACGTACATGTCGCAGGTAACGCATTAGTCAATTAGACTGTATATTGGCCGAGTCGTTACCGTCTGGTGCCGAATCTGAACGCCTGCCGCAAGCCGACTCTAGCCTCTACAAATAGCTGATGGAATTGAACCGTAGTGATTTAATGTAAATATTATGTTTAATTATGCTTGGATCAATTTTGATTTTCGTTTTATTCATTGAGCAGCGGTTACATCTTCGTATTGCATTGTTTACAGTTGATCGCTTGCTTGAAGCACTGGGCGCATCTGTTGTCAGATGCGTGTGAGCGACGCCGCCATCGCGTGCCGCCGTAAATGCCGCCAGCACCCACTCACACTCGACTTAGCTATTGAGAATATGCAGCAATCAATCGGATCTATAAGCTTTAATAGCCTGCTGATTGTGCGTCGGCACATAAATAAGCCGCGGATTTCTGATGGTGGCAATTACAGCAGTGTATAATTCCAAGTGATGCGTGAGAAGTCTTAATGAGATCGAGGCGAGGTTAGCTGGCCGGCACGCACGTTCTTCACGATAGGCGCACTTGAGCGTACTTGTAGTGGTAATAAGCGAGGAGGGTCGTATTGAGGTAGTCTGAGGAGGCTGCGCCGCCCGGATAGCGCTTATGGCAGTTTGACAGCCCACTTGAGATAACCGCGCCTTATTCGTAATAGGGTAGAAGAGGTTCTCCCTGATACAGGCTGAGGAATATAGCAGAGACTGGATCGTACTTACTGTCATCTCTAGAGAGACTTCTTTAATCTTGTGTGCGCCCAAGCAATGTCAATTCATTTCCTAATAAGGAAATAAATATCTAGGACTGTCGCACGCTTGGCTGAGCCACGGCCGCTAGCCAAGATTCTCATCAAGCCTGGGGAAGGAAATTTCACACTGTTGCACACTGAGTATGCGCAAAAGACTTCTACGATCCATAGTGTATTTCATTAGGTGCTTCGACGGTGGATACCCCAGCGAGATCGCGATAAGGAAGACAGAGGAAGACTGTGATTACGGCCGACAATCACAGCGGGATCGCCTCACTCTCCGGATTACAAACTCCGAGTTAGGCCCATAACAGGATCTCCCGGATGTGGAATTCCATTAGGACATGTGGCGTAATTGCATCATGCTGCATCGCGGGTAGTGCCCTGCTAAGAACTGCTGAATGACACACTGTAGATTGATAAAAATAATGCCAGCTTTGATCACTCGCTCACCACGTCACCCCGCACTTAGTTTTGCCATTTGAGTTGTGATTTAGTTGCAGCCGTCCTTGCATCTTAGCGCACGGACGACCACCAGCTCTCGCGTGGTCATCCATCACACGAGAACATTCACGAGAAGACCGCTGCGTCACTGATAGCTGTTTCTATCACTGAATCAATATCCATATTGGCAGGACATCCGGTGTCATGGGAGAGGAGCGGAGAGGGCAGACGACGTCACAGCTGGGTGGGTTATGTTGGCATGGCAGCATGCAGAAGGCGTGTGTGATTCTGTACGTGACGATTACAGCGTGTCCTCGTCTGCTTGTGTCCGATAGGACTCCAGCCACGGCTCCTGGGGGTAAGTCAACTACAATGTCCGTCCTCACATATATCATTAACACACGGATCACAGGTATATCTCGAATATTACTCACGATTCCAGACTACCCAGTCAGTAAAGCGTTACCTGCAAAATGTCACCACGTTTGTGATGTATTGGAACACACAGGTGGGTAAGAAAACCACAGGTGTGTTAGAAAACCTATTACGCCAAGGAGACAACTTGTTGGCGGGAGCTTATGAGCTTCCCAATAATCTGACTGAAGTAGGGCTTATATAACACCTCATCTGATCGCGTTGTCGGGATCCAGCGAATTAAACTCAATGGGGCAAGAGGGCTCGTTCATAAATACGATACACGATGACTGTTAGTTTTAACCGGTAAGAAGAGGGTGGGTGTCAGGTTGTACAGTTCGCCCGTGGCTGAAGCCACAATGTGCTGTCTGAAGCGAGTGTGATAAGGCCAAGTCCTGCTGGGAAGCTGGCAGCCGACGACGTGTGTCGATCCGATTACAAAACTGAGCAAAGATTAGTTGTTGATGGAGAAGATAGCGCCACCGTAGGTAGGATATGTCGGTTTTAACGATGGCTTAACCAGAAAGCCCAGGTCGTATTGCGTCAGTCTGGGCCTCAGTGCGCGGCAATAACACGCAACACGATTCGCGATATTAATTGCCTCGAAGTAATCATGGTTTTACTGCATGGAGCCGCTTCTGTTGAATTCGTAGCGCGCGACGCCAATATCTGTAATGCACTTACCACAGAAAGCTACCTACGGATTTACATTTGCCTTCATTTCCGAGTGGTCACATAAACGTTCAGCTTGACTACTCACAAGGAGAAGGCGGATGGGTAGGGTCAAAGATTAGTCTCGCTTACACCATGCGGCATCAGCCGACAAAAGCCTAATGGTCGGCAGATCACACGGCTGGTCTTACAGGTAAAGAGCGTCAGACAATAGAATCGTTCGCGCGATGCGGGACGCATGGTGGCATCTCAAAGACGCACGAGGACATTAGTGTCCCTGTGTAAAAGGCAAACGATGACGGGATAACAATGAAGCAACGACAGTGACAGCGGGTGAACGATGGCGAACGCGGGTGTCAGTTTCACAGTGACAGCCGACTCAAATCGATTGACTGCACTAGTTTCGAAGTGATAGCGTGCGAACATGGCTGCCAGCGCTAGTCTCGAAGTGATAACGTACGAAGATGGCTGCCAGCGTTGGTTTCAGAGTTATAACGTACGAACATGGCTGCCAGCGCTGCTTACAGGGTGATAACGTACGAACATGGCTGCCAGCGTTGGTTTCAGAGTGATAACGTACGACCATGGATGCCAGCGCTACTTACAGGGTAATAACATACGAACATGGCTGCCAGCGCTAGTTTCAGAGTGATAACGTACGAACATGACTGCCAGCGCTAGTTTCAGAGTGATAGCGTACGAATGTGGCTGCCAGCGCTAGTTTCAGAGCGTCCACAGACGAATGCGGTTGCCAGCGCTAGTTTCAGAGCGTCCACAGACGAATGCGGTTGCCAGCGCTAGTTTCAGAGCGTCCACAGACGAATGCGGTTGCCAGCGCTAGTTTCAGAGCGTCCACAGACGAATGCGGTTGCCAGAGCTTGTTTCAGAGCGTCAGTTCTGCATCAGCACGTCTAATGTCGGATGATCTGGCTAACAATGATGTGTGTTATTTTGTCAGCTGAAAGTCAATAACTTTTGTTGGGTTTCCGGTGCGATGAATCTCTTTCAGATGGCCGCTGGGTGATTGATAGAGTGACATCTATTCAGGCATCTTCCTCGTGGTCGGCTACGCACTAAACACATCCACAGTAATTGCTTTTAAAAACTGAGCGCGTCGCTTCATACGGTCACATGACGGATTGTTCCTTTGATAAAAGCAATGCCGAGTAGCAAAAGCTGTACAATGCAATTTGCGTGTGAAACGCAGCGTAGAAGGGTTCATTCTTGTCAGCCTCTACACAATGGCACTACCAGTTGGTTAGCTCGCTGAAACGACCGGTTTTCTCGAGTTGTGATATTTGTTATTCGACACGGCGCTTTCTCGCGCGCAATTGCAATTAAGACACAAAGCCCACATGGGTCTTTTCATCGGTTAAGACAGAGCCAAGAGTGCCGGCATCGCGGGGCGGGTCGGGATCTCACCCCTAGACGGGACTGTGTGGTACGTGTGTTCTATTGACAAGTCATTAAATATTGCAACCCGTCAGGCACTTAGATCTCGTCAATTCAATGCCCACGACTGCTCACCTGGCGTCGTAAAAGCATTCAGAATGTAACTGACAAACACTGGAAGTGGATGACCTACCTCCATCATGGCTATATATGAACCACCCGCCGCCTCACTTGTAAATAACAACAACCGTTCCGGCAACCATACGCAGCCCACTTAGTGGATGGTGTGAGTCCTCTATACCATTGATAAATCATCGACCTTGATTTCACATCTCCTTCTATGTCCATACAGCAGCCTGGATCAGTGAATCGCCTGAAAAGCGCACAGGAGGTGGACATTTACCTCGGATCCATGCCATCGTCGGGAACGGTCCACATGCGACTGCAGCACTTAACCATAACAATGCCCACACTGCACTCCTGTTAAAAGCATTCAGCAAACATCAGTCCTATGCCATCACGACCTTGATTTCCCATCTCCTTCAACGTCCATACAGCTGCCTGGGCAAGTGAATCACCATGCCATGGACACGTCAGTCCATCGTAACGGTCAACCATAACGGATGCCATCATGCCATCACAGCAACCATAACGGTCCCATGCCATCACAGCAACCATAACGGTCTCGTGCCATCACAGCAACCATAACGGTCTCGTGCCATCACAGCAACCATAACGGTCTCGTGCCATCACAGCAACCATAACGGTCCCATGCCATCACAGCAACCATACGGGCCTCATGCAAATGCAGCAACCATAAAGGCCGCTTACAATTGCAGCAACCTTAACGGCCTCATGCTACCACAGCAACCATAACTGCCTCATGTCATCACCCTAACTATAATGTCCTCATGCCATCACAGCCATTATGACGACCTTGTGCAATTGCAGCAACCATACTGGCCTCATGCCATCACAACTACCCTAACGGCCTCATGAAAATGCAGCAACTTTAACGGACTCATGCAAATGCAGCAACTATCACGGCCTCATGCAATTACAGTAACCTGAACGGCCTCATGCAATTACAGTAACCTGAATGGCCTCATGCAATTACAGTAACCTGAATGGCCTCATGCAATTGCAGCGGCCGTAATGGCCTCATGCAAATGCAGCAACCATAATGGTCTGATGCAAATGTAGCTACCTTAACGGTCTCATGCAAATGTAGCTACCTTAACGGCCTCATGCCATCACAGCCACCATAGCTGCCTCATGCCACTATAGCCGCCTCATGCCATCACAGCCACCATAGCCGCCTCATGCCATCACATCAACCATAACGGCCTCATGCCATCACAGACACCATAACCGCCTCATGCCATCACCGCCACCATAACGGCCTCATGCCGTCACAGCCACCATAGCCGCCTCATGCCATCACAGCAACCATAGCGGCCTCATGCAAATGTAGCTACCATAACGGCCTCATGCAATTGCAGCAGCCGTAACGGCCTCATGGCTTCAGCTCCCACATATATGACCCATATCGTGAGAGCCACCATAAAGTCCATATGTGTTGTCTGAGCCATCATAACATAACTTGATGTTATCGACACTAACGATACTCTGCTTGAACTAAGATCGTGCTGTCCATTTACTTCTGGAAATGTTTTCCACCACGCCCGTCAACTAGTCAGCTTATATTGCGTAATAACCACCTACTGGATATCAGTTGCCGCCAAGTTTGAGTCGTGTTCTATAAGTTTATAGGCGTTAACGAGTGCATAAGAAAAGCTGCATTTATTTCAATAAGAAATATATTTTAAATACTAGAGCAATCCACAGCGATGTAGACGAAATCATTTTTGGCGCCCGAGGTTGTGTGCCGTTCAAGAGAATAACAGCCCAAGAATAACTCAGGAAATGACGTTCTTAACACCAAAGTAAGCGGAGGATACGCAATTCTTACCCCTTGCTTGATGCGGCCATTACAAAGTTCGATTTAACGGGATGCTTTTATTTATTTTAACGCGTTGCATATTTATTATTACAGCGAAGACGCTACTGTTAGCATGAGTGGTCCCATTCATCTCATTCGCCTCACATGTTCTTTCATAGGCTCACTTTCAAGGGAGTTTAAGTGCTGCAATGCGGTTCTCCAGATGGCAGGAACGTTTATTGTGATTTTTGGTTGACGTGAAGTGATACTGCTGTTGGTTTTGGCGGTGGTGCTTAGCATGGGTTAACTGACTGGCTGTCTCAGCGTCGTCACAACATATCGTAATGATGAAGAAATACACCTGGCATATGCTAATGCATTAGTCATGGGTTGAACTTCGGGCCTATTGTCATGTAAATGAGGGCTATAAAGTTATGCGCGTGATACTTCAGGCAATACTGTAGTCTGATCCAATTCGTGTCTCACTGAGCACGATATTACTTCACGGGTATTTAACGTCGCCGAATACTAACGACCACCTGAGCTTGTATCTATCATAGATTCGTCTTTTCTTTGTTTTGCATATATTGCTGCTCGGTACTTAGCTCAAACAATACATCTTGTTTACTCTTCCATGGATCATTGCCACTTCGATGTGCTGCATATGGTGATGTCATCTGGCGCTTGATAGTTACATTATTCAGCCACAGGCCGTTTTCCTGTGTAAACGAGCGGCTTATCTGAGCTAATAGGGAAAAGACGACCAGCGTTGATTTGGCCCCGACAAAATAACGCCATATGATATTGCTTGATAGCACCCGTACGCGCGCACAATATTTGATCCGGAGTCCGATATATCGTTGATGCCCCGCTTTTGAGCGCAGAGTTGTTTCCCGCTAGCCAGAAGATATTAGCGCTATGCGTGTCTATCGAATATTTCATCTGGGACGATAACGAAATAGAATTCACAATGGGTAGTTCTCTCCATGTTGAGGCAAAATGAATTCAAATCTAATGATAAACAAAATCACAAAACTAATTTATAAATTGCAAATTGATGTTAAACAGGAAAGCATATGCGATAAATTAAGATCGAACTCATCAGATTTAGTGTTTCTGTACATAATCGAACGGAAACCGCTTGCAATTTAAACGCCTGTTTAATGTGCACGGTTGCACAGGTGTCACGTCGTAAAGTTTGTGTCGATATACTGATGGTACAAAGTTATTATCTTAATGGGGAAATATTATCGGATAATAACGACGGGTATTAACTTGATAAGGAGATTTCGATCGCTGCATTGATGGGAGTTCTCACTGTAATTAAAATCCCTTATGGCGGATTCACAACTGTAGCACCTTGGCGAGTAAAGAGTTAAATGCAATTCCGGCTTTATTGACCTCGTTTGGCTAATGGAGAGCTGTTCGGAACTTAAAGCACTAATGTATCTCGCGGCACGTGTTCTGTGGATGTTCGCAAATTGTCACTAATTAACTTCAACAAAAGGCCACGCATTTCGTGGTGAGTTAGTCAGCGCCGCACGCGTGTTTATGATGCACTTTTATCACAGGTATGGTCTAACTATGTCTCCCTCAGGGAATTTGGGCGCTGACTACGTATCTGTCGGGCGCTTAGTGCCCTGACTACAGGTCTCCTGAGCAACCGCGGCAATTACAGCGGCTCTATCAGGCGACTTGGAGCCTGATTACGTCTATCCTATGGATTCCGGCCATGATTACGGTTCCTCTTGTCGACAAAGGTCTTGAACACGGTTCTTCTCTCGTGAGTCTAGGATCATGATTTAGTTCATTTGGGCCCCTTACCCCATACTACTGTCTGGTTTGATTCGATTGTACGGGGATATACATATATACGGTCTTTCAGCGATCCCAGCTAGCGAAATAGCAAAATTTATCTTTTGAGGAGTCCGCACTTCATATGAATGTTGTGTGGGTACTTATCTGAATGGATCGAGATAGGGAATCAATATCTCATGATCGGCATAATTTTGATTATCCACTGTTTGTTGTGAAATTAAGTAATCAGCTTTGAGAATCACAACTTTCATTCACTGCAACCTCCATCTTAGATAATATGACATCACATTATCCTGGTTAAGTTTCATTCGCCAGGTGGCTGTGTGTAATTTAATTGACAAGGCAATATCTTTGAATACATATTCCCCTGGTAATGTAGTTTTATCCATGTAAGCATCATGGACAAAATGACACATGCTCCTACGTTATAAAATGCTGAAAATAATAGTTCACAATCGACCAGCCTTATCCGCGCATGCGCGCAGCGATCGTCCCTGTCCCCCAAAACAACCATGGAGCCAAGCTGTCGGAGATGTCAGTTGTTCCATATTTGTCTGACTAGATTCAATCGCATATGACGAAATCGACATGGGAACTTTCCAAACTTGTTGATAATCATTCATTCATGTAAACATTATTTCTTCGTATGTACATTTTGCGTGTGCATCGTGTACGACTTGAACTCTGGTGTTTTGTATAACGTTGCAGGACGTCAACATGATATTGATTAGGGTGTTTGTATATTTGTTTTCAGTCACACAAGAGGTTTGTCAATGGAGCTCGTTCCAGGCTGAATGTTCTGACGATGAGGTTATTGTCATGACACGGGCTCGATACGGGCGCATGCGTCTCGGCCAGTGTGTCGACCGCGACATGGGTCATTTAGGCTGTAACGCGGACGTCATGCGTCAAGCAGACGCTCTCTGCTCGGGACGGAGACAGTGTGAAATACGGGTCCCGAGCTCCCAGCTGGAGCAAACGAGGCCGTGTTACGAGCTACAGAACTACATGGAGGCGTCTTATAAATGTGTATACGGTGAGTGCCACGTTAAGGCAGCGTTTCCGCTGAGAAAATGATGCTGTATTGGCCATAAACAATTACGAAGTTGTAATTGGATCTCACATTTCACGTCAGACTACAAATTAATTGTGAAGTAGTGCGTCTCGTTTCAAAATGTGACTCGCTTACGCTAATGTCTGTCTGCAGTTCAATCCATCCCAGACTCTGTCTGCAATACTTGTGACTTCATTAAGGCCGGTGGGACCACAGGTTACATTTCCAACGTTGTCACCCACGAAACAGGGTGCGGTTCGCGGGTGTGTCCCTGGCGGATTGAAGTCCATGTCGGGCAACGGGTCCGCATCACGCTTCTGGATTACACTGGGAGTGATGCTGGTGATTCCGCCCCGGGATCTGGGAACGCATGCACGGCCTACGCTGTGATCCAGGACGGGAATACATCCGAGTCCAAGCCTATTTGTAGCCGCACTGCGCACAGCAGCAATGACGGCTTGGTTTCCACTGGGCACTTTATAGATCTACGGATCCTAAGACCGTCCATGGAAGACTTCTATCTTATAAAATATGAAGGTGCGGGATGTTTATTTATCGACATTGTATAATGCTATAATTACTAGCAATATTTCAAATATAAAAGATGTGCGTTTGACGGAGCATGTCACATTGCAGCTGTAGGTTGTGCTCATAACATCAGCGCCCCCAGTGGCGCTACCGTTACATATGACGGTGATCAAGCGAACGTCAAGTGCTCTGCTAGTGGCGAGACTTGGACCATGACATGTGATGGTGCTACTTGGAAAGGCTACAAGAACTGCACTGCATGTAAGCGGCTCCCTGACGTATTGTGATCAAATCTATGCTTAATCACCGCCTGTATTTGTTTGACACGATGTTATTTGCTGTCACAGATAGCACAACAACATCCAGAGTAGAAGCTAGGTTGCCGTTTGGTACGTATCGACACATGCTTACTTATATACAGATTGGTTCATATGTTTCCGCCTCCTTGATATACATGCACTTCATTCTATCATTAACATTGCTGATGTTCCTGTGATGTTGCCCTGCAGGTATGTCTGTGGCTATTATAATCGGCGTGGCCTTCATTATCTGCGCACTTGTCGTTACCATAGGATTGGGCTGCTATAAGATGTGAGTTGTTGTCGCGGAATATTTCATAATGTAAACTCAGTACTGTGAACTGCAATGCTAGGCAGAGTGGTATATATACGTGCGTCCTACTATGATAGACTTTATCAATTGAGTCTATGTTACTGCAGCAAACGGAACGAGCGGTCGCGGCCAAGACCTCGCTTACAGCCTACACCAGAAGACTTGTACCAACGTTCACTACGGCGAGAGGAAGAGATTCATATGACATTCAACCCACCCGTATCCAATGACTGTAAAGAATTTGGCTGTCATTGTACATTAGACCGTCAGAAGGGCATCTACGATCCGAGGATTGACTACACCCATATTTGGGAGGCCCCACTGCCCAATGAACCACTAAAAAAGCTAACAGCCACTTAACACGTTCTCAAATCGCGTGTATTTATTCCTTCATTACTTCATCATTTGTAACATTTGTACGCTGTATTTATAACTGATCGTGGTCGACTGAGTGGATTCATTATTGTATTATACACGCACTTTCAATGTCCTCATAATTTTCAATAAATCATCCCTATTTGGTTGCTGGGCGTTGCATGGACCTGCTAACGCTACGCTAATTGACACCAGTAATGAATATCAAGTAGGTGTCTGGCGCGCCTAATCCAGGGTGTAGACGGATAGGATCAATCGTCCTCGATGAACCTTAAGAACTCCTTTGGTTGTCAAATGACTGGAAATTTCAATTTCTGAAACTCCACTTCTTCGGCTATGAGTTCCAGGGCGCTGTCTTTGTAACTATATCTTCTCCATAACCTGGACCATAAGAAAACGAGTCACGCTATTGCATGTTAATAGGCAATAGAGACGCTTGTCGACGAGCATCTTTGGTGCACAAAACATGCAACAAGACTTCAAACGCCAATCACTCCCTAATCGATCTACCATAATAAGCCGACTTGTGTTTCACAGATTCTTCCATGTTTGATATCCCTTTGTTGCCATCTAGACTCCTCCCTTCTATACTACCGGTTCCTGGTTTTTGTTTTATCTATTAGCCGTATATTGCATATAATGATCCTGCTCTCAATGAGGTTTTTTTTCTATGAATACTAATTATGATTCCGTTCTGTGTTCGACCGTCCAATACACGCGACGTAGCACCACATCCCACTATTAGATCTGGATGCTTATTCGGTTGTTGTGACTCGTAGATGTCCACAATCCCTTCGGGCTAACGACCAGCCTCCGCATCTTGGACCGAGCTGCCATTCTTAATATGTTGATATAAATCATGCTATGTGAGTCCTAGTCTGCGAACAATTAGTATCCCCAATATTAACCCTAGATATGCGCCCAAACTCTGACAGTGTGAAACGCATTGCCAATCCCTGGCGAGATAACGCCGCCGTCATTATGTTCATCGTTATGATCACCAGATTTACGTTTGCTATGACGCATGCAATTATGTGGCCAGCAATATTGACACATTGAAGAAGCCACATACATATTGATACATGAATAAGCAACATTCTAATTCATTCAAAAAATACGAATGTCAAGCCCTAAACCTGCATGTTCAATTTCATCCATGATACTATGTAATGTCTTGATACAGAGTACTCATCATCAGTTTCCCCCATTTATATCTTAACCCAAACGGAATTGACGCTAAAATGTATCGATTAAAAACAACCTGCGTGCTTTGCTTTTGCAAAAGCCTGAGAATTTTCCGTGCTATATACTTTACCGCACCTTACATAGACACACTGTACCTGAAATCTATAGTTCCTTTAATGGAACTGTCAATATAAAATGCGCGAGACCGAGCTGATAAGATTGAAATTGGTTTCCTAGCTTGGCGCCATGACATGTTGTATCCTAGCTTGGCATCCTTAGACCTACAAAAATTGTATTGATGTAATATCTTCTAAACTAAGGGATTATATCGTTACTATTAGAAATATCTATATAACTTGCAAATAAAAAAGGTGTAGTCAATGACCACCTGTCCATTTGAAGACCAAAATAAACGTTGATTATAACGTTACTATTCGAACTATTTATACAAAAATATCATACGAACACAAAAACATAAATATAATTGAATGAGGTAATCAAACTTATAAAACCCATGCTGGAGAAACCCGTCTGTGCGATGGAAAGGCAATTTGCATCTTACTGAGGTCTTGGCCTTTTTCGCTAATCAAAGGAGCCTATGGGTCCTTCGTGATCAACACTGAATTCAAACTAAGATCAACAGCTGTTTCAAAGGATGCGACTATAGACAAAAAGGTCCTAAGTGTTTCTTTGTTATTCATGAACGAAGTAAGTTACGCGCAATAACCACTGAACGCTGACTGAGGTATGCACGCCATATCAAAGGATGCGATAAAAGACATCGAGGCCATATGAACTTCTCTGTACTCCAAGAAAAGTCATTGCGTAACTCATCTTAACCATAGAATGCTGAAAGTGGTCGGCATGCCGTATCATAGTATGCGACTGTGGAATTCTAGTCATCGAACGTTTCACGTACTCGAGCGATTGCATTACAATGCAATTAAAAGATTATTACTTATGCCTTTACAAGGATATTTCAGACAAGATGGCATGATTGTGCCTGGTGGCACCTGAGCAATTGTATTTTGCAACTAGCAAGCATAATGCGAGCATGGCGATAGGTGAGGCCCCAGTAACGCATGTCGTATGATATATTTATCACAGACAAGAAGTGCATAAAAGCTGGCCTTTAACATAAGAAACAGAGGTTATGTGTTCTGCGCTAATTATATTGAGAAGTCAAAAAAGTTTAACCAAAACAAATATTCATTGAATTTGATTATTCTTTATATCAGTAGAATAAATCAGAGCACTATGTAATTGAAAAAAAGCGTTGTAATTACCTGTTAAAAATCAAGATATACCACATGATCGTTTATATTGAAGTGTTCGTGACGTCACTGGAGTTGGTTTGACAATACGAAAAGCTATCTAGTGCCCGCAATGCAAATTGTATATGTCCAAGGTACTACAACTTCCATGTAGCAACAATGAGTTTCGCTTTAGTTATTTGCAGGAACCAATAGATCACTTTTCTGAATCCTTATATTACAACTTGCCTCGTCCAAGACCGATTTGGAGGTCCGTCGAGAAGTCAAATTGTTCCTAAATTTGCACAGCTTAATACAGATGTCACCCGAAATAGGGGTATGTGTTGTTGTTTGTTAAAATATTGATGGATCCTCTAGGATCAGTTCCGTAAATGAATAGTTTCCAATAATCGTTACACAAGCAATGAGGGTAACCAGATCGGCAGCTAGCAGATGCTGGTATTTAGTACACCATATATCTCCAACAAATGTGGTTACCAAAACGTGAATAACGTGTAGCAGATAAGTTATTTCATTTGAAACCCCTGAATTTATTGTAATAAACATAATTCAGTGCAAAAAAATAAACCTCGAAAACAAAATTATTCTCTTATGGCAGAGCGGGGTAAGTGAATTGTAGCATATTCAGGCCCGTTAATATATACCACATTCATCCTCTAATTCGAGTGAACAGTCTCATAAATATAGATAAAATATATATATATATATGGATATATATATATATATATATATATATATATATATATATATATATATATATATATATATATATATATATATATATATATATATACACGTCTCATAGCTCGTTCCAGGTATCTTAAACGGAAACAATGGGAGCATGATGCATTGTTGGTATAAAAACTCATATATATATATATATATATATATATATATATATACATACATACATATATGTATATATATATATATATATATGATATATATATATATATATATATATATGCCATAATATCCTATATATATATATATATATATATATCTATATATATATATATATATATATATATATATATATATATATATATATATATATAGGGCTAGTTTCAAAATAACAGCAGAATAACCGGGTTACAAGGGCAAGTTTCATAGTTAAAGCAGATTAACTGGGTCGCCAGGGTTGATTTCAAAGTAACTCAAGTTGAACTCGGTCGCCAGAGGTATTTTAACAGCCACGGAATATGAACTCGGTCGCCAGCATTGTTTTCAGAGAGACAGCGCTGCAATTGTCGTATTGTATTGGTTATTGGTGTTAATTTGTCAGCACTATGTTAAAAATTTTGTTATGTTTTTCAAGTACAGTTGGCCACTGCGTTATTGGTAGCGTCATATCAATTCGGAATCAATTCAGATATCGACAACGCTCTAGACACATCCGCAATAATTGCTTTAAGCAGCTCAGAGCGCATCTTTATACGGTCACAAGACTATTTGTTCCTTTGATACACGCAATGCCGAGAAGCAGGAGCAATACAATTTAATTTGCGTTTGTAACCAAGCATAGAAGACATTTCGTCCCCAACCCATTCTCCCGCTTGCAGCATTCACAACTGACACTCGCAGTGGGATGAGTCAAACAATTATTTTTTCTCGAGTTGTCTTATGTCTTATTCTGCGCGGCGCTTTCTCTTGCGCAATAGCAATTAAAACACAAAGCTACTGCTGACAAGCAATCAAATCTCTCTCTGTCCTGTGGCGACCCACTCCTGCCGACGTTAATATCATGTCGTCTTAAGGGTTATTAAGATAAGATATGATGGATATTGGCCCACTGACAGCTTGTGCGGCTGTCATGAGAGATTCCATGTCGATAAACAGTGTATGGATAATATGGACAGGGTTGTCGACCTACCTCCATCACGGCTATATATGAACCACCCTCCTCACTTGTAAATAACTAACCCGCTCCAGCATTCATACTTAACCTCACATTGTAATCTGACACGGTCTCTTGCCATTGCAGCAACCATAACGGCCTAATGCAATTGCAGCAACCATAACGGCCTATTGCAATTGCAGCAACCATAACGGCCAAATGCAATTGCAGCAACCTTTACGGCCTCATGCAATTGCAACAGTCGTAACGGCATCATGTCTTCGGCTCTAACATAAAGGACCTATATAATGAAAGCCACAATAAAGTCCATATGTAGTTGGGGCCACCAAAATGTCACTTGATGTTATCGACACTAACGATCGTGCTGGCCATATACTTCTGGATTTGTGTTCTACACCACACCCGTACACTAGTCAGCTGATATTGCGCATTAACCACTTATTTGATAACAAATAATGCAATGTTTGAGTCACGTTGCCGACGTTTATAAGTATTTTTGACTGGGTTTGTAGCTCGTTTTTCTGCGTAAGAAAAGCTGCATTTATTATAAAAAGAAATATATTTTGAAACCAGAGCAATTCACTTGCTAGTCAGCGATGTAGACAAAATCATTTTTGGCGCCCGATATATCGATATTAGCGTTATGTGCGTCTATCAAATATTTCATCTGGGACGATACCGAAATACAATTCGCAATGTGTAGTTCTCTCCATGTAGGGGCAAAATGAAGTCAAATCTAATAATAAGCAAAATCACAAAACTTATTTATAATTTGCATATTAATGTTAAACAGGAAAGCATTTGCCAAAAAATTTGATCGTACTCATCAGATTGAGGGTTTCTGTACATAAACGAACGGAAACCGCCAGCTTACGTTGCACGGTTGCACAGATGTCACGTCGTAAAGATTTAGTCGATAAACCGATAGTACAGAGTTATCATCTTAATGTGGAAATATTTTCTGTGAATAAAGATGGGTATTTATTTGATGGGGAGAGGTTAATCACTGTATTGCTGGGAGGTCTCGCTGTACTTAAAATCCTCCATGGCGGAATCATAACCGTATCACCTGGGCGAGTTAAGATTTAAATGCAATTACGGCTTTATTACCCTCGATTGGCTAATGGAGATGTGTTCGGTGATGAAAACACTAACGTATCTTACGGCACATATTCTGTGGTTTTTCGCCAATAATCACTAAATTAACTTTGATAAAACGCCACGCCACTCATAGCTGTATGAACTATTTATTCTATGAATACTAATTGTGATTTGGCTCTGGTTTCGACCAATACACGAGATGGTGCGCCACATCCCACTATAAGGTCTGGATGTTTTACGGTTGTTGTGACTAGCAGCTATCTACAATCCATTTGCGCTTACGGCCAGCCTCTGCATCTTGGACCGAGCTGCCATTATTAATCTGTTGATATTAGTCATGCTTTGCGAGTCATAGCCTGTGAACAACTTGCATCCCTAATACTAACCCGCAATATGCGCCCACAATCTGAGAGTATTGTCAAACACCTGAACACTCGCTAGATATCGCCACCGTCATCATGTTCAATCGTGATGATCACCATATGTACACTGGCTATGACGCATGCACCAAGTATGTGGCGAGCGATATCTACACATTGAAGAAGCCACATACAATGTTTTGCTAATTGACACGTAAATAAGCAACATTCTAATTCATTCTAAATAAGAATGTAGAGCCTGCTAAATTTGGTCCATGATATTATGTGATGATAAGGCTGACGAACGCAGCGTCATGACAAACACCCCTAGCGATATTGCCAATGTATGAAACACTTTCTCTATCGCTCGTGATTGGTTTCAAAAGTTTCTACTTGTTCGTTAACAGTCTCCGACCATTAACTATAGAGTAATAATCGATCAATAATTGGTCTTGTCGTCCATGTCCGCCATTTATATCCTAACTCAAACACAATTGACGCTTAAATTATTTGCCGTTTAAAAATAACCTGCGTGCCCTATTATTGCCAAAGCCTGTCGATTTTCCGCACTATATACTTTACCGCACCTTACATAGACATATATATACCTTACATAGACATATATCTGTACCTGAAATCTATAGTTCCTTTTAATGGAATTGCCAATACCAAATGCTCGAGACCGAGCTGCAAACCGCCACATAAGCATGAAATTCGTATCATAGCTTGGCGCCCTCCTATATTTTTACGTAACCTATGAATTAATTTTTAGTTAACATGCTTAGACAATAAGAAATAATATATCGACGCAATTTCTACTGACATAAGGGATTATAACGTTACTATTTGAATGATCATGTAACTTTCAAATAAAAACAAGGTGCAGTCAATCAGCACCTGGCCATTTGAAGACCGAAATAAACATTGACGCGTTACCTTTCTAAGCGTGGAACGTGCTCGATCGCAGACATAATGTTGGGTACAACTATATCACTGTTACAAAATACATGAAAATCATTGAATGAGGTTAAGTCAAACATCCTTTCGAGAGAAAGCCGTCTGTGGAAAGGCAATGTGCAACTTACTTAGGTCTAGGCCTTTTTTGCTAATCCAATGAACCTATAGGTCATAAGTGATCAACAGTGAATTCAAACTAAGATCAGCAGCTGTTTCCACGGATGCGACTATAGAAAACAAGGTCCTCAGTGTTTCTCTGTTATCCATGAAGGAAGTAGGTTATGTACAATAACCACTGCAAGCTGACTGAGGTATGCACGCCGTATCAAAGGATGCGATGATAGTCACCGAGGCTCAATGAGCTTCTCTGCACTCCAAGTCATTACATGATTCGTTGTAAGCATTGAATGCTGAAAGTGGTCGGCATGCCGTATCACAGTGTGCGACTGTGGAATTATAGTCAGCGAATGTTTCACGTACTGGAGCGATTGCCTTACAGTGCGATAAAAAATTATTACTTATTCCTTTACAAGGATATTTCAGGAAAGATGGCATGTTAGTGCCTTGTGGTACCTGCAAAATAGGTATTTTGAAAACCGCAAGCGGAATGAGAGAATGGAGATGGGATATAAGTATGGCTTATGTAACGCATGTCGAAAAGTGAGATATATGTTTATCACAGACGAGAACGTGCCCAAAAGCGGTCCTTCAACATAGGCAACAGAGGTAATGGTAACTGCACGGATGTTGAGGCGGAAATCGACACAGAGGATTTTTCATCAACGTGCTGAAAGCATGCGGACCATGCGAGGCGTGCATGGTGCTATTTCATGGACAGGACACTTGGGCGGTGGCAATGCTCGTTTAGCAGGAATGAGTCGTACACTTGAGCAATGCACAGATATATTGTGCTTTGGCCAGTTTTGTCGCGTTTGAGATAATCGTCAAGCTGTATGGTCCGCCTTTGTGAGTGGAATTATTATCTCGTATTCATAGAAGCCACAGTCGCTTTAATGCATTTATGCACACTATAATCGTACATATTTACCATAAGATGAATGAGAGCTCTATGGTTTTGTTACAGTTATACAGATCAGAAGTTGTTTACTTAGCTATTGCCAGGACTCGGTGAAAAATTGTGACGTACGCTGATATTACTCCAAATTTGACCCAGCCGAATGACACTTTTGGAGTACCATTGTACGTTGATAAGGAGGAAAATTGACAAAAGATATTTTCATGATGTAGAACTAGCTATCAAAACTAAGCAAACAAGAATATTTGTTAGAGGCTTTTTACTATCAAAGCGTGAATAGTTATTTGTAAAGTATTATGTGGTTTTGCAGTTCCCGCGCTTTAAGAGAAAGTTATAGCGATTTGTCCATGAATAACTCTTCTTCGACTTTGAGGAACGCGTTAGCTGAATTTTTGACCGTGAATGCGATATCTCACCGAATAGTCCAGTTAATATTGGCATGCTACTGAGTGAAGTTGCAAGAAACAAGGTGTGTACTCATCAGAGTGGTTACCAACCGCCGTGGAATGAATACATGTTTACAGTAAATCCGGTAAAGGATAATAGATGTGACAGGTTATTATAAAAAGCACTGGTTATTGGCCCTTCACACATATTCATCGTGGAATCGTAAAGGAGTCTCATACTGAAATAAATATATTTCGTATCTTGCAGTTAACGAAAACTGAATCCAGGCTTACCACCTAAGAGAATATATCATTGATATAAACAAGTCTATAAAATGCAGAGTTCAATTAGTTTTAATAGATACAATCTATGGTATTGCCGGCTGTAGGCAGATAGACTAGTAAAATGAGTTACGATGCAAAGCCAGCAAACTATACCTCATGGTGTGCAGCGATATTGCACTTCATTGCAATGAATATGAAATTGTGATGGCCGTAAGCGCATATGCTGTACGTATAATTCCTGAGGCAAGCTCCACAATTTGCAAGTCAGTGCTCTGAATAGGACTCGACGATTTGGTACCAGATCACAACTCATCTTGATCATCACCATCAATCATTCCCGGGGCCTAGAAAGTTTCACAATGAGATCAGAGCATATTGGAGCAACGACATACTCATTTTACTAAGTAAGGAAAGGTGTCTAACATTGAAATAAACCTAATTCAACCATTCGCATTATTCGTGATGTCGTTTTGATAATATAACATTCAGGTTACCGGAGATCTATATTAGTTTCCGATTGATAGCTGACTAGCATATATTTAAATCTTCTTATGCTCTTGTACTTTAGCATGCCCTGCCCAACTTGACTCATGCTGTTATTTATTCAGCACGAATCTAAGTATGTGTAGCACGCCCGGCCTCTTAAGTAGCAGCGAAATGGCAAAGAGTGAGTTGATTTACACAGTGTGCTTCCTGCTTTGTGATGCAGCATAAAGAATACTCAGACCAAAGCTGAATATTAATCAGCAACGAACAATGACGCTGGCAATGAATGTGTCGGCATTAACTTCGAGAATAATGGAAATAACAATTCGCAATATATTGTCATTTCTCACAGAACTACAGAAGCGTAGCATAAGATTCATTCGGGGTTCTATTGACGTGGTGTTTACACATTTATTATTCATGTTAACATAGCTGCTGTTTTCAAAGCACACGATAATGTGCCTCAGTTAAACCCAATTGCATGAACTGTGAGTGACGTCTGCATAGTGCGCTTTATTAGGCATTATCGGCCGCGTAGGCATCAGACAGAAGGAGGAATATATTTGCCGCCAAAGAAATTCATTGATATTTGACGCGCAAATGAAAACTAATGTTCCATAAAACACAGACATTAAAATGAAAGCACTATTTTTATAATCTAACATGTGATAACATTGAAGCGTGGTTACGGCATTTGCAGTGGTTATTGTCCATGATTTGCGATGATGTCCCATTCAGTCGATGCAGCAACCGCAATGCTATTAAGAGTTTACTTGAACGTAAACATGTAAGCGTCAAGTTCTATTGGCATAAGCGGGTGGCATGAAAATGTAAAACCCGATTGAGGAGTATTGATAACAATCTGTGAAAAAAAAAGATTTGGCGCATATTAACGAAAACTACACGTGTTACATACATCACGGAAAACGACCCGCTAGTTTCTGATAAAGTGCACTGAACCGTGAGCCAATTAAACTTGCGATTCATTCGTTTGGTTCATTTGTAGCGTTTTTGCACTCGCTCATTGTTGATTTTATTCCCTTCTCACGTACAGAATCATAGAAATATATTCAGGTTTTCAAGTTCCACTTGTCTGTCATGTTCAGTAATAATTGCAAGTGAATGATGGCACATGCGAATTAGCGGGCAGATATATAAGTATCAATCCGCGATAAGCAGCATCCAATAAAACAATACACCGCCGAAAATGGTCCAGAGCGATGGTATGACAGCAAAGGGGCATATTAGGGGTATGTGGACAGGGTGTGATAGTATCAAAAACCAGCTTAACACTGCAGAAGCCATTGATACGCTGTTTTAACGAAGAAGTATCAATCCCAAAGTACCGTGACTTTACAAACAAAGTGAGCATTGGAAAATGTCGGCATAGGATTGCGAACGCAGAATGGGTCGGGGCTCGCTTTCTATTGTATTCCAACGGGACCAGATGTTATCTCCCATAGCAATCTGAATAGCAGCTGTCACTTGCAGAAAGGCGCACATCAACGTTAAATGACTCATTTGGCTAGCAACGCTGGAGTTTTTACGGAGAACAATGAGCATGTCAGGACAGTGGAGCCTGGCTTGCTAGACGGCCTTTGTCTATTCCGTTACATGGTTTTAATATAATGTAATCGTAAGTGTTGCACTCATTGCACGCGTAGTTGCACACTGAATTCCAATTGAAATGACAAGCTATTATTTGAGTTTATCATCATAACGAGAACAGTAGAACACGACACAAGCGAAATATAGGCGGCCAAACAAGATGACACAAACACATCGCCCACTTTAGTGCTTCTCCAATCAGCACCAGCGCCAGAAAGCTGGACTGTACTGTCTCTATTCAGAATAAGTAATTTATCCATATAATGGAGCTTTTACCATCTGATTCGGACTAAGTACCACATTACCTATGGTATTGCCAACTTCGTGACTTGGAACGTCTATTGACCGGAATGCAACTAACGATTACAAGCTGGATTGATCATCCACAACGTTTTTCTATGCATTGGGAGCTATTAAGATAGAAATATTTAATATTGTTACCAATTAGGATTTATTATGCATGAAAATCCTGGAATACGATTTATCTATCAGTGCACTCCCTCTCGGAATCACTCACTATCTCACTCATTTACTCACTCACTCCCTCATGCATCCACTCACTCGCTCATGCACTCACGCACGCACTGATTAACCCAAATGCTCGAAGGTTCGCTCAGTCTCTCGCGAGCTCATATCTTATTCGCTCAATAATCACGTCTGCTATTTCGGTCACTAATCAACCGGAAAACCTTTTCCTTCCATTAAAGCCACACCCACCAGCTCGGAAAGTCAGTATTCTACGAGCCTAGAATAGGATCCTACATAACGGGCGCATGTAGAAGAACGTTCCTTTAGCCAAAAGCAAATGTAATCGTCGAATATCTATTTACTGACGGATATCATATTCATTGCTGTAGAATTTTGATAGGCTTAACATCACATAGTCAACGAGGCGTCCGTCGGTTATTACAATAACTGCATTAACAAACACACCTCAAATGTTGGATATGGTGTTATACATAAAATCGGCCAGAGGTTTTCTGATTTGACCAAATTGTGTGGCAGTTATCGAATTATCGGCTGAACTTTTATGATTATTAAATCAATACGATGGCTTACTAGCCAACAGAAATGAGCAAAAGGCTGAAATAGTGATGTTAAAGACTCATATTTCGAGGTTTGAATGGGGGAGCCCCGATGTATATTAATCACAGACTCACAGGCGATGAATGGGCCAACCTACGATAAAAACGAATGCCAGTAAGAATGTACAGTGATGTGTTGTTCCTCTCGGAAAAGAGAACAAGTCATTCCGAGTGGTGTCCCATAAGCCAGCATTTTCACAACGGCAACGTGTTCGTATGGTTTTCAAACAATGAGATCGGACCGTAAAACTCTGAATCAAAATATATAGCTATTCTTTCAGCAATATTTCTGCCCCTTTTAAACGCTGATTTTCTACAGTGCGTCACTCTTGTTGTATACAAGCCTCCTGTGGCGAAGTACCCGGTCATACCGAATCGCGAGTCAACTTGTGCACTGGTTGCAGATCATGCGAGCCACCTCTGCCTTGGTGATCGTGTCATACTCCATGGAGATGCCATATATTGTGTAGCTGGCGTTGGTGACACCCATGTCGTGAATCACACAACTTCATTTGTTGAAGGTGAGCTCGTATTCCTGTCTGTCACCAGGAGCGATCTGGCAGAAGGTTGCAAGAAGCATCGGCTGTGGCCTGTTACTCTACTTTGGTTTTATCCTTGTCTCATGCCACCGCCCGTATCTTGGTCGTATTTTGGTGATTTGACGAGTCGATTCCCTGGTACTGAGCGCTTGCCCTCTCCTATGCGGTCTTCAATAGGTCGTTGTAACAGTGGTATATATTGCTGTGATCGATGGGCATGACCTCTCAAATCTTGATTGTTGCTTTCTTAAACACGAAGCACACTCGCCTTGTATTTCTCAGCCCCTGTGTTAGCTGCACGGTGGCGCTCTTTTTCTCTTGAAACGACTGGAGGTTGCTGGCGGGCGCAAAACCTGGCACTACAGAGTTTGCTGCCTCAAAGACATCCGTTTAAGGTCATATCCGACGTTGCGGCCAGCAATCCGGACGACACTACTGTAACCACAAGTTTCATGTGCCTAGAGGACACGAAAGCTATCGTGGTCGATTGTTGTTTTCATGGTGCTTTGTCTGTGGTACACCACACTCATTATATAATATGTTATAGGTCCTGTGATCGTATGGAGCGATCTCCGAGCAAACTCAGGTCGTAGCAGAGGCTGCATATGCCATACATTGGACAGTTGAGGTCGGACGTGACACAGGCGACATTTCACCTACCTTCCGAGAGGACTATAATGTGCCGTGCAGACCCGGCGTGGCAAGCAGGTCAACAACCCTGAGCGGCTTGGCGAAATAGACACGCATATCGCCAGTATGTATCGTTAGCTACCTGAACTGAAAATGAGAGCAAACTCCGAGAGTGTGAGCTGGAAAGCCTGAGAGATAAGCGGCAAGAGGCTGCCTTTGTGAAAAATGAAATGTGGTAGGCTGAGTGACGGAACATGTATGTCCCTCATTCGTTGCGCTGGGGGGTCGGTGGGATTCTTCCTGGTGCTCTGTGACCTTCTAGCTCTGCATAGTAAGCCAAAAAATAAATAGGTTTATGGCAATTCCGCCTGAGATTAGAGCGGTTTGTTCATATTTGTGCAGGCCCAGATCGTGTGTCTCGATGGTTTCATAGCTTCCTTCATGGGATGGCACATTCACGATGACATCTGGGTTAATGCCAACCTGCTGTTGCTAATACTCGATGGTAATCAGGTTGCTGTACCTAACGACTCGGCCTACCTGGAAAGCCATGCTGCTTGGCACCATGAAGAGGCCAAGACCAAATGCATATCCACCCTGCAAACTGCAAGACGGCTTGATATCTCTTCTCAGATGGTAGGTCAACGGCACTTGCAGTCGCGTCCTCAACGTAAGTCAAGACTACTTCAGGTTGATTAACCCAGCAGTTCCTGATGGCACTATGAGCCTTACGTATGGAGTGTTGAACATGTCTTGATTATTGCCCCTGTAGACAGTGGATGATATCAGGTAATTACAAGAGAGGTGGGTCGATTGACTTTGTCACCTTGGATACATTACACGCCCACCTCACGAAAGTACCACGCACATCACGTTTTACGGGGCTCCCATTTCGCTTCTTGCTTCTTAGATGGGGGCATGCACCAATATCCAAAATCCTGCCTTAAATTCTTATCATTGGGGTCCTGTGCATGAGTTGAATGATCAGTTACTGGATGATAAATGCAGGCGATTGAAAAACTACAACCTTTCTTGGAGCTTTGTTCATAACCTTTACTATATTCCAATTAAAGCGAGTATCTAATGACCCAGACCTAAATTGGAGAGCGACCATTCCGACCTCGCCAGTAGGCAAACCATAGGAGCTATGTTAATGAGCGACACAACCCGAAATACACGACCATTACCTCATTAAAGACTTTCAAAAAAAGGGACATGTATAATCGAGAGTAGTCACAGTAGACACTGTGTTGGTAATTGTTAGTTATTGTTGGTATGTGCTTTGGAGCAGGGGACATCTGAGTAATCACTGGACGCGCATGTCAGTACGCGCTTTTACCATATAACACTAGCAAGTATGTTTTAAAGTATATTGACAATATTAATCAACGATGAGGCCTTTATAGCATTGAACGCACCTGTTCAGCTACCACACACCCCGATATCAGCTATAGAGTGGCTAATTCTTGAAACACGTCCTTGTTCTAGGGGCTGGTCCAACACTACTACCACATTGTTTACTAATTAAAAAGAAGCTCTCGTAGTGTATACTCATAGCGCTAGACATACAGATGCACTGGCGATTTTGCAGATCGCCCTAACCGCAATTACAGGTTGCATTACATGTATAGGGGCCCTAAGGAGGGATGAGAGCCCTATATGGGCTTGACGAGGTCCGCCATAGATCATATGGGCGGCACGGTGTGGTCCAGGAGCCCAACAAGGGGTTGGGGAGGTGCTAGTACCTACACTATACATTACTTGTGAAAGCGTAAGGATGGAAGGGCCATTATGGTAGGGGGACCTGGTTCAGCCGCTTTCGTACCTGTAACACTTATTGGATGTTGAGACTGCAGATGAGATTATTTCCCTATTAGTTCCTAATGAGACTATGCGCATGACAGCTGAAGGGTTTGGTCTTGATGACGGTTTGGATAGAAAGTTGATAACTTATATAAATCAACTTTTAAAATATACAACCCATTTAAAGTCCACCTCGATCAAGTAAGTACCAAAACTCTGCAGTTGGAACCCTCACTACGCTTGTTGGGCCCTTGCATTTTAAAGAGCGTTCATTACAAAGTAGCTACTAAGTTTGCCACACCAAAGATCTAACGTCACAGTCCTGCATTTGCAATAATGAGAGGGCATTACTAGGTCACGCAGGCTCCAAGATGCCGGCTCTGGCCGCATACATCGCACTACGGTCTATTTTGGCCTATTGTATTGCGTACGAAGGTTAATATGATAGTAATATGATTGTTAGACGACGTTCCTTGATTGGGAGACATTTAGCCAGTCCGTTGAGTACTATATAGATAGCTTATTTAGGCCAGGGTGCATTGGTGATGTAAAGCTAACTACAATTTTTGTATTAGTGTATTTCACAACACGAAGAGCATGAGGATAAATACATGGAACTCACAACGTCCAGGTGGGTGATTATGTTAAACGGAATTAATTGCTGATTGCATTACGTCTTTTAGTTAATGTAAACCGATACATATTGCGCTTTAAGTGATCAATATATTTTCACAAGTGCTCTGGCTAAAAGGTATTACCCATTGGCATGTACTGGTATGTATTTGTCATCAACTTATGTAACCAACTTAAGATTTCCGATTTTTTTGTGTCTGCATTATGGAAACAAGCGACGTCAAATACATCTACTACAACCCGGAGAAGCATATGACTAGTAAAGAATCCACGTGGTGACAGACATAGCCTACAAATTACACGGCAGCGAGCTGTCATAGCCTTTTAATTGCTATATATTATATATCAATGACACAGGCTAAGTGCTCAAATGGCTGCATCTCTATGATGAATACTCATCCTCTGACACGATACGACACATCCTCTGACACGATACGACATCCTCTGACATGACGAAGTCTTTTTTAAGGGCGGTTTCAAGCACATAAACTTAGCTAAGTGTTGAACCATGTCCGGTTCCCCACTTAGAACTAAATGTGCCCATCAATAATCAAATGGGCGCTTTCATAGAACTTACGCTCTTGCTAAAACGGTTCATATAGGCGGATATATACAACGAGTAATCGGTCGGGCGGAATTTAGCACAAATTTACATTTTTAGTTTCACAATATCCATTTTCAAAGTAATGTGTTTGTGTCTACAAGTTTATAACAACATACATCTACGCATCTGAACAGAAAGTGGGGAGCGATTGCAAGAGACATATATTGCACTCTAATACAAAAGGAGTCGATTGATATTTGATCCTTCTGTTAAACATGCTTCGAATGATATCATACATTGCGTTGCTAAGATCACTACTTAAAAAATGCTCTCCAGTGTTCACTCTTGGATCAATACAAATACAATGAATGATAGGCAAAAGCAAACATGTCAATTTCATTCAATAAATTTGCAACATATGTCGTATGTTTCAGATCAGATACATCTTTTCCGCATAAAAAGCATTTTGCCGCTATGCGCGCTGTACCCCACATGAAGGAGCAGTGCATCACCTCTACCTGGCGACAAATCCCTTATGACAAAGACCAGCAATCATATTTGTACAGATAGTAACCTCGTTTGCGAACGTTTCTGTCCCTGGTTTACCAGATAACCAAAAGGTTCTTGAATATTCATTATTAAGTTATTACTGTCCGGATTCGATCTGTGACTGTTTCCCTTTTGTGTCAGACCGAATGAGCTGCCGGCTGGAATGAATGTTAATCAGCGATGAACAATGGCGTTTGGTAGTCATGTGTCGGTCTCAAATAGATAAGCGTTGAAAGTAGCTTTTGCTGCATTTTGTGAATCCGCTCGGTTCTGCAGTTGCGTTTGCAGACGATTGAAAATGAATATTTCATGTTGCAGATAAACTTCAATGATATGTCAATAGCGTCTTTTGTTCCAGCCAAAACATTTACATAAATGCCCTCTGCATCAAAAGTAAGAACGATTCAGGTATCACTGGTTATGAAGCGCTTTTGGTTCAACAGGACGATATTTGCGGATATATTCTTGCTCATGCTCTCTCTTTACGCCGCTTGATTGTGCTAACATGGCGTTTTAATAAGTTGGCGGTAATGCGACGATGAAGCAAGCTTGCAGCTTCGCAATTAACACCAACCTATTACTTCGGAATTCGCTCAGCACAAATCTTTAAAAAGGTCAACATATTTAATTGGCCGGTGTTCAATGCCAGTGTTTTTATTCCGCCCCCACTCCTTCTCCCTCTCAATAGCTTGCCAAGTTCCCCTTGAATGTGTTGTAGCAGAATTAAGAGGTGCTTTTATCCTTTGAGTATGTAAATACTTAGCCGACACAATGCTAACCCTACGTAAGTGGCCAATTGCATAGTTTGATAGCCACATTAATTTGTCTCAGTTTTTCATTTGCTCACTTCCCTATCCATTTACAAAATGTCTGAGTTTGCACCCTTGCAAGTTTCTCAAGTGAATCTATACAACATCCCAATCAAACTTTAGGTGTAGACCTTCTCATTTATGTGAATGAGCGTCTGAGGTTCCTGACGAAAGTCACAAAGCATAAGCTGCCCCATATTAACGTTTGGCAGCTTAGATAAGATCAGTTTAATGCATCATGACTAGGGAACAAAATTACATTATTTTTCTTTTCAGTATCAATTAAGTGTCGGACAGCGAATTGCTTTAGAAAACGTGCCATAATTCAGTCAATATAAATCATGCTTCATCCAGCTAAAGCCTCGTGTATTACCATCTTCAAGTGTTATTAGTGCTTTTGATGATGAGGGAACACATCACGAGATGTTAAGTATACTCGGTATTTATCGCTGTATTTCATTAAAGCACACGCTGACTTGCCTGAACTAATCCAGCCATGCGCTACAGAGCAGGACTGCTTGCCAAATAGCAGGCTATTGCCAAGCGTAATCCATGTGACAATATCTGGCTTATATACACCTACTAAAAGAGAAATATTGCATCAGTAGAACCAGTTAGTGTAGCAGTATATGTGGGTTTTATGCTTTATAATTATCATTGATCCCTTTTCACCACACGCAAACTCCTTCATTTGTATACAGTATGGGAATTTTACTGCATAACATCGCAGACGGGAAATGTATTAGAAATATAAACTTAATTCTGAAACTACAACGATTCGATTTGATATTTTGACAATCTAACAGTCAGCGCCGTACTTCGTAGCTCCGTGAGATATGTTATCAGTCAGCCTGCAACATCCGCCCCTTGGTGAACACTATTTTACGTCCTCAGTGAACAGACCCTGCGTCGAGTGTATTTCGACTGGGAATGTTTTCTTTGCAAAGCAGAACAAAAGACCTCATATCAATAGCGAAATTGTCACTGCATGAACAACAAGAAGCATAAAAGAAATAACAATTTTCATTTGATTGTTAATCCTCATAAAGGAAGAGACATTGACGTTACAGTTGCGGGTCATGCTTGCGGGTTGTGCTTGACGACTGAAGCTAGCATATGTTGCCTGTTATTACGAATGATATAATCTTTTTGTATTATTTCTCATGGCGTAAATTTTGCTCTAGCAGTATTGATCAAAAACATGCAAAGCTTTGATACCTAAAATCGCATCCATCCGCAGATATTCCGGGCGCACCGTATCCATCGTATCTGTAAGAATTGTCTTAACCCGCGTACAGGCAGTACTCAACGCCATCGGTGTGGCTTCTGCGCATGGCATATGAACATAATCGCCTTATTCTTCCATTATTTCATACGATGTAACATATGGACTTTTTGAAGCTCCATTGTATAATACATGTCTGTACCGCATTTATGTGTATGCGCTAGCGCTACATGTATATCGTCTTTGACGACACATTGCTTGTGTTGCGCATACTTTTTTGTATAGCATTAGTTATAGATGGGACGTTGTGATTTTCTAAGGAATAATCAATCCAGGGATCATATTGTGTACAGCATCATTGAACAAAACAGGCCACTCTTCACATATCCCCGTGCATCGTTCTATACAGTTGAACGTGCAAAGATGAACATCTTAATTCGTAAACCACAAAGCTATCGTAAAACACAAAAACGCATGACCTTCACTCTGTGGTTATGAACGGCTTTGCATCGGGAAAACAAAAACATCCACCAGGGAGCCATCTCACGCGGAAATGATATACGAGATGCAGCTTGCTGTTGTGATGACGATATTTATTTATCTGGCCAAGTTTCAGCCCTTGTGATTCCCATTTGGTGATGTAGACGCGCAATCACTGTAGCACGCTATGACAAAGTAGAACGGTTGTCTTTATCAGATATTGACCTCGTGTGATCTGTAAGTGCTGCACCCACCCAATTATTCTGAAATGAGATTTGCACCGTGATAACTGCCTCTAAACATTGTTCACCAATTTCAGTAGTGTCCTTGTCGAATATCAACGCATGTGCAATTCAAGTATACTGTGGTATTGTTAATTTGCTTATTTTGTGCAGCTCGCTCGTTTTTCATTCTGCATTTATGACATTGTATTGGCAGTGACGGCGCACATTATATGACTCAGGGCTTGCAACCTATGTGTCAGTTGTAATCAATAAGTGTGTCACATTAAATGAGTGCTTTCTGTGTAATTGGATAGCTGACGGTATTCAGACACTCCTGTTTCAACATGACATCCATCTGAATGCTACAGTTATAAACGCGTTTATTCATACTTGACGTATGGGAACAGGTTATCTTCATGCTGTTTAGGCACACATTTGCTGAAACAAGACGATAGCCTTAATGTGTACCATGGATATGAAAGAAAATAATTTGTACTTGGATCAGACAGTTCTCCGGCAAAGTGTGGATTTGTAGCATTGAATATCAGGCATATTTATTCGAAGTATCAGAGTTCTACTGTGTCAAGATAGGCTGAGGAATAGGACAATAAAACACACACACACACACACACACACACACACACACACACACACACACACACACACACACACACACACACACACACACACACACACACACACACACACACACACACACACACACACACACACACACACACACACACACACACGATTCCGATACACGAACGCACACGTACTCATGCGCTCACACAAATTTACATTATATAATGCAAACCGATCATTGCATTGAAATTATCGTCGATGCAGATAAGGTCAATCCATGGATTTTATTACCCTTTTACCACCAAAGCGACAAGATTAATACCTTATAGTACTTAAAAAAGGGAGCTTCGAAGGTTCTCTTTTACTAACATGGGGTTTGGAACTTTTTTGGCTGGCTTATTACATCGATGTACAGCACAAATATCGTTACAAGGATTGATTAAAGTTTGAACATTGCGTGTTCCTATCTTACATATTGATGCTCGAAGAGTATTAATCACTGCTGCCATCATACGGCTCAAACTACCAACATATTGCCCTATTAACAATATGAAGAGAAGACAAAGTTGATGGTTGACGTCACCCGTCAGAGACTGACACATGAATGTCTTGGTAGCATCACTAATGACAGATGCTGTAGTAATGTGCCGGCCTGCGCGCGCAATCTCGATATGTGTTTTGATTTAATTGTCACCTTTAACACGCGAAAAGGTGCGTTGCGAACGAGTAATTTTCACCAGGAACGCGTGGGACGGATCTAAACGTCAACAAAGGGATACCAAAGATGGGCGAATCTGTGAAACCCCGTGGTGTCTGCCAGTGTTGTGTTTGCAGGGCCAAGCAACCAAAAATGGAGGTGAATTTTTGAAAGTTATCAGAACATTGAAAGTGCGCTTTATATTACTGGAATTAATATCTCACACAGGTGTCACTTGATGACGCAACAATACAAGAGATAAGTAACTGTTGGTATTTAAGTCATTTACATGATCATTATTTTACCAGAATGATTGACGGGACTCACTCGTGTTATTATGGCTGATACAAGGATGAATCCCGCAACGTTATACACATCGTGTCTGTCAAGTAGTGCCGCCTACAAAGATTCTTATAAGTAACGGTTGCAGTCTATTGATTATAGAGAGAGAAATGGTGGGCGTTTTCAAACAAGCTCATTTATTCACTGCACGTCCCACCATCAAACAACCCCTTTGCAAATTACTATAGGAGCTGAGATTTGGAATGTTTGCTGATCGGAAATCAACCATAGAGATTGTGATGGACAGGTCTGTATATAATAGGTACGCAATAATAGTTATTTGTACCTCCCATTGTAATTCTACCTGATAACATCCTGCTTAAGGGTGATGACAAATTAATCAATGCATCGTATAGTATGAACTGCTTGCAAACGCTGATGATTATTTAAACCTAATTATTTCCGAATGTGGAACAATAAAATGATAAAATTGAGGTATGTTTGATGAAGCAAAGTTCTGTTATTTGTGCAAAATGGCTTTAGTTGGAACGTTTAGAGTTCTGCGTCTTCAAAAGGTTACACACCTTTGATCTGAACCCTTACTATCGATCTGATAAGAGAAGCTTATGCCCAGAGGCCAGTAAGTAAGGAATGCAATGAACAGCATGAAATGTTTAGTTACCGTAGCCATTGACCCCTTGTTATCGTTCTTTTAGACAGTATATTCAATATATTTCCATATATCGATTGCATCCAAGGCTAAGCATATGTTATAATATTATCGATCGTTGCAAGTGATTCCCATTTTGTTTTTGATTTGGCCCAGTTTCTGTTAGTACCCTTAGGTTTGATTTGGAGTACGAGAGAAATTCAAGGCGGATAAATACGTCGAACAATAGTACATGTGCCAGATTTCGTCTAAAATCAATCTCGTGGCGCGATGCTACCTTAAAAGCATGTATCGAATATAAATCGCATTACAATCGCATTACAGCTTATTGTAATCATGAATACACACCCATCTAGCATTACAGCTTATTGTAATCGCATTACAGCTTATTGTAATCATGAATACACACCCATCTAGCATTACAGCTTATTGTAATCATGAATACACACCCATCTAGCAAATTCAGAATAATTTCATGCCGGGAGCATGACAGGAAATGGGCAATGTGAGGCAAATGGCCTATGATGAAACAACTGCTGTAACAATAAATGCTTTGGTGATAGCTAGAACCTGCAGCACATGGAAGCATTGATTTGTTGCCCACTAAATCATGATGTGAACTAATATGTCATGTGTCGCTTATACTTCAACATGCTCGTAGAATTCGAATAACTATGCACAGTTGTGAGCGAGGATAAAATAGTTTGACTCTCGAAGTGGCTGTCAGTATTTATTCACTGTGTGTTCTGCGTTCTTGACAAAACAGCACACATGATGATACCGCAAACCAGAGCCGAATATCAATCTACGTTGAGCAATGATGTCGGCAATTAATGCGTCATCCTCCAAAAAAGATCATAACATTTACAATATGCAGCATATTATTTTTTCCTCACAGAGCTACAGAGGAGCAATAGAGGTTTCAGTTGAAAGTATCTTGACGCCATGCGCATAAACTCATCAATTTGCTCTAGTCAGTCCGAGGGTGTCCCGATTCGACAATACAACAACCACAGTACAATACACACTTGCTTCAACGACATTTCATTGATAGCCTGACAGGATGCGATCGATATTGCAGTTTAGATCTTGCAGAAATAATTGCCACTTCTGCAGAAATGCTTGGGTGCTACCCTAATACACAAGATGCATCATATAAATCGCAGGGTACGGTCTTTTAGCGTACAATCAATGGAAGCATCGTCAGGTTAATCGCTGTGTACCGTGCAGCAATGCGTTTGATGCCTGAAACATCTTCAAATATGCTTTGGGATATCACTGTTAGCATGAGCGTTGTCAGATATTCATTATCGGTTAATTATTACGAAAAGAAGAAATATCACGAATCATTAGCATTTTTATGAGATTATTGGTTTTACAGTTTGGTTGAAAAGTTCCACGTATTCCAGTTGCAGCATTGTTAGACGTACCATGGACTCGTGGGAAGGTCGTGCTAGACAATGCTGCCCAATGCTGCCCATTTGGAGCATTATCTTTCGTTATTGATCTCATATGTTTAATTTGTACAACAGCCACTTATTTCCGACTGTGATAATTTTGCATTACTTATTATATTAACGTTCAAACCATTCAGGCATATTTGTCCTCTTGGTTTTGCCCGTTGACGTTATGTCTCTTGACGCGTTACCACTGTGATGCGCACCTTGGAAAAAACGACAAAAGCTTGGCTGAAGTATGCGACCTTTTACAACGTAATCTTTACTATGGTCTTGTCATTACTAAAATGTGTTTATTTCTTTGGATTTGTCATTCTTGAGACAACACTGAGAAAACACTGGTAGACATTGATTAAATAAATCGACTACAAATAATTCACACTGTGATAAATCTGTTCAGCTCGGATCTTAAGGGGAAAAGTATTAACAATTCACAAGGTTTATTCTCAGACCGCTTGGAAAGAGCCGAAAACAACTTACTTTGCGTTAGTGCCAAACAGCATAGAATGGTGTCAGAATGGTGGCAACTTCAAGCTTTCCATATTTACTGAGCATGTCAATTTTGCTTGAGAACGGGCCACCTCGTATTTGGCACGTAGTATCAAGGGTACAGTGGTAAAAAACTGCCGATAAGGCAATTAAAAAAATTAGCATTACTAATCTTATTCACTGACAATATGCAATTTACTGCTCGTGATAATGTTTGCTGCTTTGTTTCACTAGGAATTAATGTTGTTTATAAGCCTCTCTAGGCAATGAGGGGAACAATTGTCCACATAGCATAATTCAGCAAACAATAAATCGCCTTCATATTCGATGCATGGTTACATTTATAACGATACCAAATGGAGTAAGATTTGATTGTAGAAAATGCATATATTAACAAGTAAACCAACAAATTACCAAATTTTCGATCGGCCAAGGATAAAGTCAATACAAAGTGTTGTAATCACCATATGCATATTAAAAGAGGCAACAATGTGGTTATGTTCCAGGCACACTAATGCGGTTATGTCGATTACACTAGCTGCATAAGCAGGGCAAACTCGTTCTGTGTTATGTAATGTGCAACATGCTACTCGGCCAGTTAATTGTTGTCCGTTTCTTTAAATACATCCTTTTGTCAGGTATTTCCAGCTACATTGGGAAGTACACAACTATACTTCATGTGCAGTGGCGCTTAAGCCACTTAACATGTGCTAGACTTTGGAGTGTTATGCACTGTTCATGGACGCTCTCTGTTCGGCAAAGGGCAACAGTATCACATCATTATTAACAGTTGCTAAACGGCCATAATTCCGAATGGATACTTTTAGCAACCATCGTCTTTCGTCAAATAGCCATACGTAACTCGGTGCCGTCCGGATGACGGTATTATCGCGGATCAGTATTCAGCCATGTTTTTCATCATAATTGAAATGTATCCATAAGTCAATGGAATCATAGACTTGCAGGTAAACAGCACTCGTGTTATAGGGAATGGTTGTCCGCAGAATGACATGCTTTATGTGATTAGTGCAATGAGTATAATACTAAGCCAGACCAAAGTCAAACACGAATTTAAGTCGAGGGAATGACCTATGATACTTGTGCAGTAAACAACAAAGCATATGGGTGGTTTTGTACATTAAATTCCGTGTCATTGTATGCGTATACGTTAATAAGGACGGTTTGTCGATTGATAATTACCTCGGCCATAGACCCCATGTAGGGGAGTATGCTTTATATAATCTCACATAATTAACTTCCTCAATTGAAATTCAAACCAAAGCTAAGCGTATGCTATTGCACAAACATTCTCTGCATCACAAAGCATTAGCATGCATCAATATGATCTGGATCAATGCATGGTATTATCGCTTTGTACCATAACTAACTCCATGCAAATTGAACCAAATCATTGCTACCTTACCGTCATCGAACCCACTCGTATAAGAAAGCCTGACTAGTAACCAATCGACGTCGTATTTTCAATCCCTCACCTGGTACCGACTACTAACCACGAAAGCTGCCTCAGCTGTGCCTATAACCTTGTATGGTCTTTAAGCAACCATTTCCCGATAACGGGCGTCGGCGATAGTTTAAGAGCAATAAGATGCTGTAAAATGTAACATTAAATTCTATTTTTTACAAATTTGCGAAGATAAACTACTTACAATAGGCGAATCCACTTGTTCTGAGCGAGGCTGAATGCACGGCAATGTTTATCCAGTCCTTGAACTAAGATCAATTCATAACAGTAAGTGGCGTTGTTAGGACATATATACTACTGAGTTAAGGTGCAGATCGTATAGTAATATGGTGTATATTTATATATATATATATATATATATATATATATATATATATATATATATATATATAGATATATATATATATATATATAGATAGTATACATACATGTATATAAGTATATATATATATATTATATATATAAGAGATATATATTTATCTATGTATATATATTTATCTATGGAGGGATATAGATATATATATCTCTATATTTACTATATATACAGATAGATATATATATATCTTTATATAGAGGATCTGAGATAGATATCTCTATATATTCTCTAGGATATATATATCTCTCTATCTCTATCTATATATATTCTCTATCTCTATATCTCTCTCTCTATATCTCTATCTCTCTCTATATCTCTCTCTATATATATATATATATATATCTATCTCTATATATATATATATATATTATATACTTAGGTGACACACTCACTGAGCTGAGTGAACTAAGGAATTATGTGACAACTCCCCCGAACTGACATTCGGCCTTGGATGCTGCAAGGTGTCACAAATGTATTCAGTGATTTGTTTGATTGCTTCTGGCAAGTAATAGGTTGCAATTTAATTCTGCTGCATGATGAATAAGCAGCTGTATGGATATACTTGGTTGGTTGTATGGCCGCAAGTGTTGTTTTGCTTACTTTAGTTATGTTACAAACACTCTTAAGTAGGTTACAACATGATATATTCAGATTTGACAGTAATTAGCATTGTGTATAGATATATTTCGGCTTGCTTTATTCTGCAGGTATCAAAAGAATAATGTTCACCACATTTGTAAGCGTGTTTAGTTCCCCTTTAATTTCTAACCGTTGTATTGTGGCGGTATTGTGGCGGTAAATGGCGGTAATTGGTGAATTCAATCATTTAAATAGTCAACATAATATATGTGATTACGACTGATGCAATAGTTAACAATCGTCTTATCCCTGAACAATTACGCTAGCAGTGTTGTTTAACGTTAGAGGGCTCTGGTAGAAGTCATCATAATGCTGCCTACGTCAACACTATCAACACATTAGAGAATATCATCGCAACCACTTAAGTTGCAGGTTGGGGGCTTGACATTATGTATGAATTAGTATGTGGCTTATGTAAAAGGGATATTAACCCGCATGTGGCTTCCTCGACGTGTGGTTATTGATGGCCGAATGCATGATGCACGCGGTATACGAGCATACACCAGGATATCATAGCGTTAGTATGCACGTAATGACGATGGCAAGACCTCAGGTGTGCATGGTACAATTGTTCCTGCTAGCAGATTATAAGAGGCTCTCAGTTGGTTGGGATCGTGGCGAGCTACGAGTCATATCAACAGAATAGGCATCGATATCTGATAGTGTGATGGGATTATCCATGTCCTGTATTGAATGGTAAAAACCGGAATCGAAACACGAGTACTATCTATCTAAATGCAATCCTAATTGCAAGGGCATCATACGGCTAGTAGGATGAAACTAATTAGTCTAGACGGCAACAAAGGGATACCACAGACCGACGGATCTGTGAAACACAAGTCGGCTTATGAAGATCGATCAATTGTTGAAGGATCAGTGTTTGTACTTGTACACCAAAGATGTTCGTCGACAAACGTCTCTATTGCTTATTAACATGCACCGGGATATAGAGAATATATAGCGGGTAAAATATCTGATGGTCGATAGTTCTCAATGATGCAAAGTTTCCGTGAAGCCATATCATGTTCAGTAAGACACGACATGGTTTGCACGCATCGGGCTGCATTATAGACTAAGTAGTTCCTTGATATACTTAACTGCCCTAAATATATTATAATAGCCCAGAACCCATTTAAACTGCATTTGCATATTCCCGATGTTTTGTCACCTCACTACGACATTTTTTGACGACACTGAGCCAGTTTCCACCCTTGTAACCCTCACTAAGCACAACCACCATAGCCACCGACAAAAGAGCTTCATTCAACTAACAGCATCAATCCTCGAACACTTCAAACAACCTCTATGTAATTCCCCAGCTTTTAGCTGCACTTCAACACCATTCAAAGTAAACCTATAAAAGACATCTAAGGCGAATCAGAAATAAAGAACCACTGTTGTTGAAAGTGTTGTCTTTGCTTCCACTAAAGAAAAATGCAACTATGTAAAGAAAAGAAAATGACTGATATTCTAAAATGGGCCCGTCAAAGTGAATTACACCTCTTACGCATACTTTGGTGTTGAGAGGGTTATTTCCGATTCAACACCATCTGATATCATACATACACAGTAGTGGTCATTAAAGTTACCAAACCATTATTTCGTCATCATCTCTGACTGGCAAGTGAATTTCTTCGGTTTAAAAAACTATTTATCTCTGTAGAATGAATGCAGTTCCATTTAACCACAAGAGTGAGGTAAATGCCAAGTTACTTCTGCAGAGCGACTCAAACCTTGAGGTGATTGATATCAAATAAATGAAAGTCATTAATATGCAATACAAGCCGAATGTTATGCTATGTAAATTACAACTCCAGGTGTAAATGGACTGCACGAGCTGAGCTCAGGCAGCGCGTCGCTAGTGTCGATAACATCAAGTGGATCCGACGTAAATGCAATTTGGTGGCTCTCACTACATGGGGCCGTTGCTACATTTACGCAATTCACTGATCCAGGCCGCTGAATGGATGTGAGGAGAGACGTAAAATCACCTGTAAAAAAGGACATGCACAGCATTCACTTAAGTGTTTGATTTATTTCTGAATGCTTTTAGTAGGAGTGCAGTGTAGGCGTTAAATGGAATATTTAACTTCTTGTCGGCATTAGGCATTGACAGATCGCCGCGTGTGACCTGTTCCCGACAATGACAACCACTAACCGGGCTGAGAATTGCTTTTAGAGAAGGAGACGAATGGCGGTAGTGCCATTGAGTCAGCTGACAAAGTGGGTGAGTTACATACAAATTAGGAGGGTGGTTCATATATAGCCGTGATGGAGGTCGACAACCCTGTCCATATTATCCATACACCTCGTACGCGTATCCACGTAAAGTCTCTCATGGCAGCTGCACCAGCTGTCAGTGGGCCTATATCTATCATCTCTTATCTTAATAACCCCTACGACGACCAGCATATTAACGGCATGAGGTGAGCATGTCGTGGCAATAGGTAAAATTCGTATGGTGGGTCGCAGCGGAGGACAACACCCGAGTACTTTCAATAAAAATGCTATGTTGTACATGAAGGGGTGTATAACGAGGAAAATTGAGCCACCTGTCAAGAGTACAACACCATCCGGACCAGCTCTGTCTTAACCAATGAAAAGACGTATGTGGGCTTTGTGTTTAAATTGCCATTGCGCACGAGAAAGCCCCGTGACGGCATAATTCAGTACTTGTATATCAGTTGACATGATTTAAGACCCCTGTTAAATTATTGTCTGAAGCTGGATTCCACAAGCACAAAAAGACATTCGATGTGGCATTTCAGGAAAAATTGTTGCGTATGTCTAAGGGATGTTATCTGACTATTGCACTAAGTTGCCAGGACAGGAGTGCCAGGTGAGACCACTGGAGCATGATGTGTTAGCACAGACTCTCTTCTATAACCATGGCGCTATTCAGCGATTGTCTCTGTTCATTGCTTCCTCGGGGGCAACATAACTTTTCTACAGCTTAAAGGTTCCCAGCAAATGGGAGCGCTTTGATGTTGCCTGTTTTTTCCTCTGTAATCGATTGGCCAAAGCTGCCTGTTTAGATCTGCCTTAACTGCCTGTCAGACAGATTGTTACGAGACTGACAATATGATAGAGAAGGTATATTGTGTTTTTATTTTGTGCATTTCTGCATGCATGTGTACCACGTTTAATGCCAAACTGGCCACACACTGTAAGTGCAGCAGGAAGCATTGGTTGACTGTGTCTTTATCCTTTTGTTACTTATTAGCCACATGTGGCTCCCAGGATGTTCTGGTCATGCATACGGAATGGACAAGGCTTTAACATGATTACAATATAACTGAACAATAAGCGATTAATGTACATGGAGCATTACTATTCCGAAATCAACCTTGACCCTAGCAAACGAGTGTACATCTAGTGTAAACTAGTTCAACAGGAGCATATTAATATGATTGGCAGAACACATGTGGCAACAAACACAAATACTCAAACAATCGACAAGAGAATTATGATCTGTAAACGACACTTATTACCATGCAAAAGTTGAAAAAGAGTATAACCCTGCATGGTAAACACCGGACTGACGAATATGTGTGCGCTGTTATGGTCATGGCAAAAGCTGTTGTAACATACCAAGTATATGAAGACACTGTTTGCCAACGACATTGATGTCAAATATAGCTATAGCGTAATCCAACACAATGACGCAATCTACGTTGATGCTAGAAACCTAAGCAGTCGACTTCCATTCATGCAAATTGCCGTACATTGCAGAACAAGTTACGGCTAATTGTCAAAACCACCATATATACGGAATTGCTATTTTGGTTTGACTTTGTTCGTTTGTCTGGGTAATGTATAAGAAATGTAACGGGATATGTAGCCCAGGTCATTCAGTAGAATCTTACAATGGAGATGTTGTTGCTTTCTATACTATTTATGAGGCAAGCGCAGAACCTATATGTAGCCCTGACTTGAGAGTGGCGATGTCAGGTGGAAGTCAATTCATGGCTTCAACCTTGCCTTCTCTGTGCTGCCCATTTGAACCAATGGCAGTGCCATGAGCATAGCTGCGTTCAACGAAGTATTACTAAATTGTGCCCTATATAAATCGTTGAACATATGAAAATAACGGACAAGGGAATACCACATTTGCCGGCCTGAATAACCAATGAGAAATTAACTACACGTTCATTCTTACACCTCAATAGTCACCCACTCGAATACTCACTCACATCTCCTCCTTTTATTTCCCTTTTTTTTGGGGGGGGAAAAAGTTAAAGACAACTTATGTTATTGTACGGAGTGTCCACAATATCGTCTACCGGCAAATGTCACTTAACGTGACACAGTTGATAATATCCTGTTCGGACGATTATCAAGGCTGTCAACATCCAATGCACAAATCTATCCAAGCTCCACCGTCGTATTATTGGTAAATATGATTTCTAAGTATGGCCTAAGTCTTACTTCACGCCCTTATGGCTCTCAGGCAAGTCACGTTTGAGGTTTGACTTGCGCCACCAACCGTTAAAGGCGGCGTTTTGCCTGTTAACGAGCAAGCCTCCATTACATTATACACAAGCAAACATTTTGTAATTTCAATCGTGGACCTCGTTTGGATACATTGATTGGCCCATTGTATGGGCTATTGGCAAACTGCTACCAATTATATTACATAAATCCTTATTTTGAGTGTTGTCCTATACAAGCGCCATTTCAAAGCACCTTCATCAGTTTGAGAGTATCATTTGAATGCTGGTTAGGTAATGTTAGCCGATTGCTGTTTTTTTCTTATTAGACGATTGCTGGTTCGGTCATATTAGCCGAATGCTGGTTTGGTCACGTCAGCTGATCGCTGGTTAGGTCATGTTAGCTGATTGCGTGTTAAGTCATGTTAGCTTATCGCTGGTTTGGTCATGTTAGCCTTTTGCTGGTTAGCTAATGTAAGCTCATGGCTGGCTTAGTCATTTAAGATGGTAAGGTCATGTAAGGTGATTGCTGGTTACGTCACGCTGGCCGATTGCTTATTAGGTCATGTCAGCCGATTGCTGATTAGCCCATGTTTGCCGATCGGTGGTTTGTTCGTATTAGCCGATTTCTCGTTAGGTCATGCTTGTCGATTGCTAGTTTGGTCATATAAGCCACACGTTGCCTACGCATTGCAGATTAACACTGCAGAAGCCAATTTATCTGCGATCATATTCTTCCTTGATACGTTAAGAACGCAATCAAATCATAAGGTTCTGACGTAAGGTAATTGGATCATAACGTTCGGATAATAAGCAATTGAAATATATATAAGGGCAATGTGCTGCTGATGTTTAGGTTTAAACTTCTTAAAACAGTTCAATGTAGACATTTAATTTAGGCAATCATACTGCTACAAAGATGATAGTTGCCGTCTTCACATAATCAAACAAATAAAATCTCGAGCACTGTTAGCTGACATAAACTCGGTCCACTCACGATCAGTAAATCACACTTAGTGAACCAACTGACGTATTATTTAACTACTCTTTGTTATGTACGGGATTTCCATTAGCTAGCCCAGTGTTGAAGGATCATTTTATCATGTGGGGGACTCTTCATTATAACCGGGCACCCATTTTAAAGCTTTAAACCATGTATGTCTGCTTTTAAACCGATGGTTGCAAAATGATTTCTGAAAAAAAGTACGCACACTATCAATGGAGCCTGCACTATCTGCATGATTATTTGAGGCATGCTTGCGCTGCAGCTGTGGGTAGCGTAGTCACTCTCGTACTAAGGCTTCATGGTTATTATCTACCTGATGCCGCGTGCTCCATAGACCGAGTGATGGAAAGGGAAGTGTGGTTCGGCATTAATTCCTCATTATCGATAATCAACTGATTGGCAATTCCTATGTCAGAGAAAAACGTGTAAACGAAATTCACATGCACTAGCAAAAACAACAACTTCTTTGCTCTCAATCACCCACTCACTCAATCACTCACTTACACACTCACAAACTTACTCAATCACTAACTCACTCACTCATTCACTCACTCACTCACTCACTCACACACTCACTCACTCACTCACTAACTTACCTACTTGCTCACTAACTAACCCAAGTACTTAATCATTCTTTCAGTATATCGATTGGTTGTCATTTATGTCAAGTAAAGGGTTGCAAGGAAATCTTAACAGATGTTGTCTTTGTCCTACGATTGTGAGAAAGTTTAAAAAATTATTTTATGAATTCGATACCATTCGCGCTAACTGGAAGGAAAAGTACCTCATTTTCAATGATCAGTTTGTAGTGCGATTCCAAACACATATAGACATGCACTCGTTGCGTTTTCTTTCATCAGTTTGCAGGAGTATATTACCATCGTCGTGATATTGCGTGGACATGCTGTTCAATTAACCATCAACAGTTGTTTGACACACGGGGCAATCAAATGACTCTTATCGTCATGAGCGAAATATCTATGGCTTACCGCAGCTCTATTTATCATGTTGAAAATATGAGCCATTACAAATGACAACCCCCGATGAATTTCAATCACCAGCAAGCAGCAGAAGCAGCATAGAATGTGCCAACCTACGACATAAAGGAACAGCAATAGCAATTTACAGCGCTGAGTTATTCTTTTTAGCAATCGGGATAAGTAATTCTTGGAGCAGGCCGAGTAGCCGCCATATTGGATTTAAGATGGCCGAATTCGTATGCAATTCTATTGGGACATCGCGAAGAGGACTGCAATTACGAACCCGATATCAATGTCGCTTTTTATCTACAAAAGCAATTTCAGCCCTACATAGCCAAGCGAGTATGAAATCCCATTCCTCTAGTAATAGTAGTTCGAGTAAAAATTATACTATCTGTGATTGATGACAAATACATAATTAAAAACACCCCACTCGTTCATCATCTTTTAAAGCTTGGTCTTAAGTAAAGCTGTCAATCAATTCTGTGAATCTCTACAGTTAAATTCACGGCCGGTTGATAACTTGCAGACAACCCTTGCTAATCTGAACATTTATTCCAGCAAGTAATATAGTGTAGCTATATAATGATCATGTGAGAATTAAATGAAGGTTTTGCAAGGGCATAATTTCAACTGGACGAGGTTCGATTGGTTACGTCTGTGAAGGCGTATTAGCCGATTAGCTGCATGTCTTCCTGTATGTTAAGTGATGTAAACTCCAATACTAAACACCAGACGTTGAAGATATTGTTTTAACAATGTACTCACAATCATATCCCAGAAGACTCATATTGTTTTAAGCGTATGCTAGGCGGGATATCTTGTGTTATACTAAAAACCGTGCAGTGTAATAGAGCTTGAATTACAGCTCAACCGTAGTGACGACACTGACTATAACAGTGTTTGATTTATTAATATAGCGGAGTGAAATATCACATTGTTGCAAGTGTGCTTACGACAGCAAATTGCCGCAAGTAATCAACAAATCAGACACATTCTAATTAAGGACTGTAATGCACAGTGAGCTGTCTATTGCGTGACAATGATTTGTTTATCAAGCAAAGAAAGATTCAACATTGAAAAATTCATGTGATTATCTGAATATTGGTTTCTAAGCCACATCGTTCCGTACAGCATATACATGACTTTCAGAGTTCATGGAAAGGAATTACAATATTTGTCCAAAGATATTACTGTTTCTTTCATTCAAATATATATGATTCATCAATTCGAACAAATGATCCAGATGATGATTACATTAATGGTCGAACATATGAAATCAAGTACCGGTGCAAACATTTAGCGTGGGTATGGTTTTTCGTGTCCATTACGGATACAATATGAACTTAAAACTGCGGTCATGCATCATGTTCTGAGGTTGAATACCTTCGTAACCAGTAAGACGTTTGCAGTACAAACGTTCAAGAGGAATCATGCAATAGCTAGGATCATGAATGATATGTTTTCAAATCACATCAACTTGTAATGTAATTCCTAGCTGCGGGCTATGGCAACATACATTGCACCACCGTCGGTATTGGCATAGTGCATTTCTCGTTAAGGTTAATAAGTTATTAACCTAGCTATTGTCGAAGGAACGTTTGCTATTAACGGCCAAGAAAGGCTCGTTCCGCACTATATCGACTGATCGTGTGTGAAATCCACGAGCCGACGCCTGCTGATTGTCTCTTTTCGTAATTTAAACTTTTAATATAGATAAGTGTTCTTCGGGCTACCTAAGGCGTTTGGCACGAATGCCCCTCATCGACGAGTTGCTGTGAGCGCCAGTTACTTCATGCTTTACGTCATTCGTCGTCGTCAAATGATCTGATACGATAACTCTCATGCAACTACAAATGTTTAGCATAATTTGCTGTTGTTATTCATCAAATTGAACCAAACCTTGATGTAAATGTAACATTGCCGCTATATATGAATTCATATGATATTGGGAAGCCACAGCAATGTGATGTGACAACCTCGATGATTTAGGAGATTGCTAAATGCAGGGTTAGCGGTAAGCCTGCTGTTTAACTACATTCTAGCGCAGACAGAGGTGCTTATAGGAATTTTCCCCCTGTGTTATTTCTCTTATATGATCCATGCACTATTAAGCTCATTTTGATTGGTTGCAAATAAGTTAGAATGATTCAGTGCAACAAGGGATCAGAAACTTACAGAATTAGTGGTCTTTAATGATTTGTTAAAGCCTTGGAAATTAGGAGTGAATACCTCACTCAACTGTGAAGTCATAAATTCTCCTAAATCACTCGTAATCTTATTATCGATGCTGTCGCGAACATAATATCAGCTCCTTCTTTGAGGTAATTCAAATAATTAAAATTGATTGAATAGCTATTCACGGTCGTGGGCCTGTACCGTGTGCCCTACGTTCGGTCTTATTTTGAAAGGAATATTCTGTTCAGGAATATGACGGTAGCTACTGAAGTGTAACAGGCAATTACCGTACATTTGAGCTAGGGAGAACGTTATTTGTGTTGGTCTTCGCGTTATTCTACGCCAGGTTATCACAATGTTTCTGCAATAGATCTGATGTCCGATGAGGTAATAATTAATGACTTGACAAAGTGCAAATAAATCACTTGGATATTTCCATTTAACATTTAGATTCTGTCGGATTGCAGTTGTTATATTTACACGACTCCACTTGCAGTACAAGTGTATTATGCGCCTCTTAATGTCCAGTGTATCATAGTTTTGCAACATTTGCGACCCATTTTCCAAAGAGACCGTGACCAAACTGCTTGTGAACGCAGAACCAAGGTATTACCCAACCACTCCCCCTTAAATAGCTCAGCCTCAAGTGTTTGTCCACGTGGGGTCGTATGCAAATGCATGATAAAGAGCTCTGTATGCGAGTACAAGCAGGTTTTCCGCAATACTTCTGCTTCGTCAGATGGCCGAAAACCCCACACTCTGTAGCGCGGATCAATCTACAACGTATTATATGATCGGGCGGTCACAAATGTTTTCGTTTCAAGCCATCTCTTGATAACATTATATAAGTAAGCAATTACGCAGTTAGCACCACATTATATGTCAGTGCCGTAACACCCGTAAACTTGTAACTGCAAAAACAGCAACATAAATGGCTCATAAATTAAATTGACGCAATCTTCGTCGAACATAACAAACGTCCTGAATTTCCTTGCTTTGAATGCCCAGTAACGTCATTGGATGGGGCTAAGCGTTCAATCGGGTACTAACGAACTGTATGTGCTAACAGTCATTTTAACTACACCATCTGTGATCATTAACGAAATAAATCGACGTGGCTGGTGCAAGTATCTCTTAATGGAAATATCGTGCGCGATATGTGTCCACTAAACATATAATGTTGCTCCCATCTATTGTTTGCTATTTAGGAAGTGTGTGGTGGCATGTTACAATGATCGATTGGGAGATAGGGAGAATGAGTGAATCAACCTACACATTACGTTCATTGCATAAATTACCTGCCAAATATGTCGCGTTGTGGTTTAATGATCATATCGCATCTTCTTTATTCATAATTTCTTGGAATACTACCTCTTTGTCAAATGGTGCAAAAACAGAGCGCAATGTGAGATGAATGCAATCAACGATAAAAGCGAAGAATTAATGATACTTTTCAACTCGAAATCGCTGGTAACAACCCTCTACCGGGCAGGCAATGTAATTTTGTCTTATGCTGCAATCTTTTTCTGACCTCCTGTTACCCAATATTGATGGGTACACCAAGTTATAGTTGGGAACATATTCCCACTCAGAACAGTCATATATGATGTAGCTGTCTCAGGTTATCTTAAGTAGCTCTTGATATCGCAAATGAGTTCAATGAGAGTTCAGGTGAGTTCAACAAAATAGCTAAACAATCGACATTTTGTTTATTCATTTGCATACTGCACGGTTGCACATAAAATACAGATGTGCAGAGCATAATAGATTATGGTTGTGCAGTCATTGAACCCCAGAAATATGCATTAATCAACAAAATATTTGCATTGAAGAATGTCATATAGAATTTGTCAGTAAAATTAAATTGCTTGGTGGATTAATAGACAACAAATTATCAAGTTTAGATCACATAAAGAATATAAAGTGTCCAAAGTGAGAGATATCGTAAATGGGCAATCACTAGTCGATTCTTACTTCACTCTTGTTTATCCTTTTTTGTCTTATTGCAGTATCATATGGGGATCAGCTGCAAATCAACATTTGATGAGATTATATGTTCTAAAAAAATAGATTGTTCGAATTATTTGTGGACCATATTAGTTAGCGTATACCACACCTCTTTTGAATCGATGTAACATTCTATATAACGGCATAGACATCTTGGCCTATGGTCACTTTAGTTTGCCGTCGGCCCCGTTGGGGGTCGGGCCCGCCCTGTTATTGCTTATGAGCCGCGTAGCCCTATTGGGGGTCACATCAGAGAACAACAATAGCGAGCAGGTAAAAAAATTGAAAACGCTGAATAGACTGTAAATAGTGGTGCACTGTAAATGAGTAGGGGTGCGCACCACTAGGTATACTACTCATATATATGTAATTTGTATATGTATGTATGTATGTATGTATGTATGTATGTATGTATGTATGTATGTATGTATGTATGTATGTATGTATGTATGTATGTATGTATGTATGTATGTATGTATGTATGTATGTATGTATGTATGTATGTATGTATGTATGTATGTATGTATGTATGTATGTATGTATGTATGTATGTATGTATGTATGTATGTATGTATGTATGTATGTATGTATGTATGTATGTATGTATGTATGATGTATGTATGTATGTATGTATGTATGTCTGTATGTATGTATGTATGTATGTATTGTTTGTGTATGTATGTATGTATGTGTATGTATGTATGTATGTATGTATGTATGTATGTATGTATGTATGTATGTCTGTATGTATGTATGTATGTATGTATGTATGTCTGTCTGTATGTATGTATGTCTGTATGTATGTATGTATGTATGTATGTCTGTATGTATGTATGTATGTATGTATGTATGTCTGTATGTATGTATGTATGTATGTATGTCTGTATGTATGTATGTATGTCTGTATGTATGTATGTATGTATGTATGTATGTCTGTATGTATGTCTGCTGCGTACTTTTTTAATATTAGTATATCAATAAGTACTCAACTATTTCATTTTGAGGGTATGACACACTCATTTGATCTGTCGTTGGGTTTTGTAGCAGAGTACGCCCGTGGTCTGGGTTCTATGTTCATGGTGGGATGGGGATGATGGATAACCAGGTCGACACTATCGTTGCATTGTCCCTCGTTCCTGTATAACCCGACGCCTAATCTTGATTTCCTTGTCGAATTGATTATACCGATTAATGATATGTGGCCTGGGGCAATTCCAGGGTAAAATAACCCCGTCTACCACACTAAATCGCTAGTGGTTGAGCAATGCTTGCCGGAAATACAGCTTCCACCATTCGCCTCCGAGAACCTGTAGGAGAGGGTTATTTGTCAAGAAAATAACATACAGCCAGTAGTTATTAAACGTCACCACATTTCAGCACAATGGTTTTCTCACATTAGCCCGCTGCTAATGTATGATATAAATTGATACCCATGGTATTCACATCGGCAGGGTGTCGATATCGGGGTAGTTTACAAATGCAGTTGTTACACACGTTAGCTACACTATTATTGTCTACTATTAATGTCTTTTCTTATTGAGATGGACGATTCTACGGCTAAGACTACAAACATATGACGGGATAAAATGCACTCCGACACGTTGCTATTGTAACCTCAGGCATTCCATGAGGGTGAATAGTAGGGGGCTGACTTTTCGCCATTATTTACAGCTCTTGTCGGTGGACAGGACACTTTGGCGGTGGCAATGCTCGTTTAGCAGGAATAAGTAGTACACTTGAACAATGCACAGATATATAGCGCTTTGGCCGGTTATGTCGCGTTCGAGATAATCGCCAAGTTGTATGGTCCGCCTTTATTTAACATAAGATAAACGAGAGTGTTGTGGTTTTGTAACAGTTATACAGATCAGCAGTTGGTTACTGCTGATTTAACTCCAAACTTGACCCAGCCGAATGCCACTTTGGGAGTACGATTGTACGTTGATTAAGAGGAAAAATGAAAAAAAATATTTCCATGATGTACAGCTAGCAATTAAGAATGTTTGTTCGAGGCTTTTTACTATTAAAGCGTGATAGTAATTTGTATAGTTTTATATGTTTTTGCCTTATCATTGCAGTTCCACCGTTTTAAGAGAAAGTTTTATCGATTCGTCCATGAACAACTCTTCTTCTACTTTTAGGAAGGCGTTGGCTGAATTGTTGACCGTGAATGCTAGTATCCTCACCTAATCGTGTAGTTAATATCGGCATGCTACTGAAGGAAGTTGCAAGAAACAAGGTGGGTACTCACCCAAGTGGTTACCACCCACCGTGGAATGAATACATGTTTACAGTAAATCCGTTGAAGGATAATTAATGTGACAGGTTATTATAAAAAGCACTTGCTATTGGCCCTTCACACGTATTCATCGTGGAATCGTAAAAGAGTCTCATATTGCAATAAATATATTTCGCATCTTGCAGTTACCGAAAACTGAATCCAGGCTTACCACCTAAGAGAATATATCATTGCTATAAACAAGTCTATAAAATGCAGAGTTCAATCAGTTTTATTACATGAAATCTATGGTATTGCTGTCTGAAGACAGATAGACAAGTGAAATGAGTTACGATGCAAGGCCAGCAAACCATACCTCGTGGTGTACAGCAATATTGCGCTTCATTACAATGAAAATAAATTTTTGATGGCCGTTAGCCGTATATGCTGTACGTATAATTCCTGAGGCAAGCTCAACTGAGGCAAGTCAGTGCTCTGAATAGGACTCTACGATTTGGTACCAGACCACAACTCATCTTGATTATCAACATCAATCATTCCCTGGGCCTAGAAAGTTTTGCACTGAGATTAGAGCATATTGGAGCTACGACATACTCATTTTACTAAGTAAGGCAAGGTGTCTAACAATGAAAAGAACCTAATTCAAACATTCTTATTATTCGTGATGTCGGTTTGATAATATAACTTTCAGTTTCCCTGAGGTCTATATAAGTTTCCGAATAATAGTTGACTAAACCAGCATGTAATTAAATCTTCTTGTGCTCTTGTACTTTAGCATGCCCTGTCCAATTTGACTTATGCTGTTATTTATTCAGCACGAATCTAAGTATGTGTAGCACGCCCGGCCTCTTAAGAAGCAGCGAAATGGCAAAGAGTGAGTTGATTTACACAGTGTGCTTCCTGCTTTGTGAAGCAGCATAAAATATACTCAGACCAAAGCTGAATATTAATCAGCAACGAACAATGACGCTGGCAATGAATGTGTCGGCATTAACTTCGAGAATAATGGAAATAACAATTCGCAATGTATTGTCATTTCTCACAGAGCTACAGAAGCGTAGCATAAGATTCATTCGGGGTTCTATTGACGTGATGTTTAAACATTTATTATTCATGTTAACATAGCAGTTGTTTTCAAAGTACACGTGCATGAAATGTGAGTGACGTCTGCATTGTGCGCTTTGATAGCCGTTATCGACCGCATTGGTCTCAAGAAGAAGGATGAATATATTTGCCGCGAACGAAATTCATTGATATTTGCTGCTTTAATGAAAACTAATGTTGCATGAAGCACAAAATTAAAATGAAAGCACTATTTTTATAATCTAACATGTGATAACATTGAAGCGTGGTTACGACATTTGCAGTGGTTATTGTCCATGATTTGCAATGATGTCCCATTCAGTTGATGCAGCAACCGCAATGCAATTAAGAGTTTACTGAAACGTAAACATGTAAGCGCCAAGTCCTATTGGCATAAGCGGATGTCATGAAAATGTAAAACCTGATTGAGCAATATTGATAACAATCCGTGCAAAAAAGATTTGGCGCATCCTAACGAAAGCTACACGTGTTACATACGTCACAGAAAACGGCCCGTTAGCTTCCGATAAAGTGCACTGAACCGTTAGCCAATAAAACCTGCGATTCATTCGTTTGGTTCATTTGTAGCGTTTCTGCACTCGCTCAATGTTGATTTGATTCCTTTCTCACGTACAGAATCATAGAAATATATTCAGGTTTGCAAGTTCCACTTGTCTGACACTCTGTTCATTAATAATTGCAAGTGAATCATGGCACGTGCGAAATAGCGGGCAGATGTATAAATATCAATCCGCGATAAGCAGCCTCAAATAAAACAATACCCCGACGAAAATGCTCCAGAGCGATGGTATTGCAGCAATGGGGCATATTAGGAGTATGTGGACAGGGTGTGATAGTATCAAAAACCAGCTTAACACTGCATAAGCCGTTGATACGCTGTTTCAACGGAGAAGTATTAAACCCAAAGTACCGAGACTTTACAAACAAAGTGAGCATTGGAAAATGTCGGCATAGGATTGCGAACGCAGAATGTGTTGGGTTCGTTTTCTATTACAATCAGAGCAGAAGCAGATGTTATCTCCATAGCAATTCGAATAGCAGCTTTCATTTGCAGAAAGGCGCACATCAACGTTAAATGACTCATTTGGCTAGCAACGCTGGAGTTTTTGCGGAGTGCAATGTGCGTGTCAGGACAGTGGAGCCTGACTTGCTAAGCGGCTTTTGTCTATTCTATCACATGCTTTTAAGATTATGTAATCCTAACCGTTACACTCATTGCACGCTTAGTTGCACACTGAATTCCAATTGAAATGACAAGCTATTAATTTGAGTATATCATCAAAACGAGAACAGCAGAACACAACATGAACGAAATATAGGTGGCAAAACAAGATGGCACGAACACGTCGTCCACTTCAATGCTTCTGCAATCCGCACCAGAAAGCTGGACTGTACTGTCTCTATTCAGAATAAGTAATTCATCCATATAAGGGAGCTTTTACTGATTCGTACTAAGTACCACATTACCTATGGTATTGCCAACTTTGTTGGAACGTCTATTGACCGGAATGCAATTAACGATTACATGCTCGACTGATCATCCACAGCGTTTTCCTACGTACTGGGAGCTATTTAGTATTGTTACCGATCAGGGTTTATTATGCATGAAAATCCAGGAATACGATTTATCTAGCAATGCCCTCCCTCCCTCCCTCCCTCCCTCCCTCCCTCCCTCCCCCCCTCCCCTCCCTCCCTCCCTCCCTCCCTCCCTCCCTCCCTCCCTCCCTCCCTCCTCCCTCCCTCCCTCCCTCCCTCCCTCCCTCCCTCCCTCCCTCCCTCCCTCCCTCCCTCTCCCTCCCTCCCTCCCTCCCTCCTCCCTCCACTCACTCCCTCCCTCACTCACTCACTCACTCACTCACTCACTCCCTCACTCCTCACTCCCTCACTCCCTCACTCCCTCCCTCACTCACTCACTCACTCACTCACTCACTCACTCACTCACTCACTCACTCACTCACTCACCCACTCACTCACTCACTCCTCACTCACTCACTCACGCACTCACTCACTCACTCACTCACTCTCTCACTCATTTACTCACTCACTCTCTCACACAATCTTTCATTCTCTAATTCACTCACGCACGCCCTCACTTGTTAACAAACTGGTTAACTGGTTAACTCGAAGGTTCGCTCAGTCTCTCGTGAGCTCATATGTTATTCGCTTAATAATCACGTCAGCTATTTCGATCACTAATCAGCAGGAAAACCTATTCATTCCATGAATTTCACACCCACCAGCTCGGAAAGTCAGTATTCTACAAGCCTAGAATAGGATCCTACATACCGAGCGCATGTAGAAGAATGTTCCTTTAACCAAAGGCAAATGTAATCATCGAATAATTATTTGCTGACGGAGATCATATTCATTGCTGTGGAATTTCGATAGGCTAAATATAACATTGTCAAGGAGGCGTCCGTCGGTTATAACAATGAGTGCAATAACACAAAAACCTTAAATGTTGGATCTGGTGTTATACATCAAATCGGCCAGGGGTTAACTGAATTGAGCAAAGCGTGTGGCAGTTATCGAATTAGCGGCTGAACGTTTATGATTATGCAATCAATACGATGGCTTACTAGCCAACAGAAATGAGTAAAATGCTGGAATAGTGATGTTAAAGACTCATATTTCATTTCCCACGTAGCTGAATTTAATTTTACCATTGATATTGTCATCGCTGAAATATTGCGTCAGATTTGCTTCGCGCAAAATTTGTTGTAATATGGGGCACTCACATGAATTTTTCTGTCTTGGGTGAAATCCGTTGAATGAGGGCAATTCAATTAACGAGGTTTGAATGGGGGAGCCCCAATGAACATCAATCACAGACGAACGCCTGTGACGGCGGTAAAAGGGCCAACCTACGATAAAAACGAATGGCAGTAAGAATTTACAGTGATGTGTTGTTCCACTCGGGAACGAGAACAAGTAATTCCCCTTGTTGTCCCATTTCACAACGGCAGTGTTCGTATGGTTTTCAAACAATGAGATCGGACCGTAAAACTTTGCATCAAAATATGAACCGTTTGCGAACGCAGGCGGGTTTTTGTGGACGATCATCGTGGGTTTTAATCGATTTCGGTTAACCATTCCTAACATAAGTTCGGCGGTTTTCGGAAACCGTCGGGGAGTCACACCTTTGTCACGTGACCTCCTAGGCCGATCGACTTCCGTCTTGCCTGTTGCAAAACAATTCTCGGCGCCTCAGGTTCTTAAAAAGTTATCCGGCATTAGTTATTTAAAAACGCATTTTTCACCTACTCTTGAAGTTTATACCGCGCAGACTTACTTCTCCACAGGTCGTATATTTCGTTTTTCTTCTCTACGTTTCACCATGCCACCAGTAGGCATGATCATCGGCCACTCTTTTGTCTCCGGTTTACAGCATTCCCTCGCCAATAACAATGGCGGCTTTCCTTTGTCTCCCACTCAAGCCGCAAACACGCTAAAAGTTCATCATCACGTCCCTCAACTGCATTTAGCCGGCAAAAGAGGTGGCACAGTACACGATTGCATTCCTTTTCGGCTCCTTTTGTCATTCTCGACATAGGATCCTACGATCTTGTTCAAAACATAGATCCTCTTGTGCTAGCTTCACACATAATCGATCTCGCAAAGACGTTAATCGCCCATCATGGCGTTCGACACGTCACCGTTTGCTCTGTGCTCTACAGAGGTGCCAATCTGAAACATCTTACAGTGCAAGAATTTTCAGCCAAAGTAAATTCGTGCAACACCTTCATGAAAAACTTTGCAGAGGTAGAACCACACATCTCTTATCATACCCACAGAGGTTTTTGGACATGTCCAATCACTCAGTGGTCCAAGGATTCAATTCACCCCAATTCTCCACTCGGCAGGAAGAAGTATTGCACTTCCATCACCAAAGCAGTGCGCAATTTTTCCAAACAAAAACTTATCTATGGCTAAATGTCTGTATAACTCCTCCCACACCTCACCATCATTTGGCTTCACTACCTTGCCCTAATGCCGCTCCACTTCAATTTCATTGGCAAGATTTCATTGCATTCATTACCACATAACAACCTCCACATTTTCCTATCATATCAGTTTACCTCGCGACAGCCTTGACATATTTTCTTGTCAGAATTGCATTTGCTACTATAGGCACCATTCTTTTACAACTCGCGACAACCTTGACATGACATACCATTCTTGTCAGAATTGTTGCTGCTTTTGCCATTTAATGTTACAACTCGCGACAGCCTTGACATATCATTCTTGTCAGAATTGTTGCTGCTTTTGGCACTTACTTTACACTCGCGACAGCCTTGACATATCATTCTTGTCAGAATTGTTGCTGCTTTTGCCATTTAATGTTACAACTCGCGACAGCCTTGACATATCATTCTTGTCAGAATTGTTGCTGCTTTTGGCACTTACTTTACACTCGCGACAGCCTTGACATATCATTCTTGTCAGAATTGTTGCTGCTTTTGCCATTTAATGTTACAACTCGCGACAGCCTTGACATATCATTCTTTTCAGAATTGTTGCTGCTTTTGCCACTTACTTTACACTACTTTACTATTCCTCTGGTCACACTCGCTTGCTGCTATCTCCATTGCATCCATTGTGGTTGTTTCTCTAACACATTGTGGTTGTTTCCTAACACACAACTATCCACACCTTGATCAGTATATAAATTTTCAAACAGCCTTGACATTTCTTCCATGCCACACAATTTAACTACATTTGGCAACAGCCTGGTCATATTTTACTTGTCAAATTTGTCGCAGCTATCGTTAAAAGTTTTGCATCTCACAATCAGTGTTTCTAGGCACAGCCTGTACATCTTTCTGGCCTGTTGTTGTTCAATATCTTCCGGACGGACTCTTGATTTTTGTTACAGCAGATATGTCTGGAAAAGGTGTAAAACGGCCTTCGAACGCATCCCAGCCACCTAGGAAGTCCAACAGACCAAAACGCCCTTCTGTTAGGCTACCCGTGGCTGCTTCAACCGCCTCCACGTCAGTTGCCACTCCACTCGACCATGACCAACCCATCACCACACATCAGTTGTCGTCCCCACCTGCCACAACGCAGCCAGACAATCCAGCAGACACAGTCAGCCAGCTCTTTTTTCGGGTTGACCAGCTTCAATCAACAGTGGCTTCACTCACCAACATTGTGAGCGATATGGTGAAGACACAATCTGCTCAGGGCTCATCTCAACCCAAAGCCCAGGTCCCATCATTGGCTCAGCCAGAGCAAATTAATGTGGAAGACACTACTCTTCAGCCTCCTGTCGAAATTAACTATGGTGAGAACAATTTGTCCTTTCTGTCGGCCACCTCTCAGCGCCCTGTTCTACTCTCCAGTGGAGTCAGGGCTGGCCACCATCTACCAGACAAAATCAAAATCAAAATAGCCACTGATAAGTACGTGGACTTTCACAACATCGTTCACCCAGACGCTGACCAGTCATACTCCATGAGCCTGGCCGGTCCCTCGGATGTGCCTGTTCTGAATTTTGCCCCCAAAAAACGCCGCCCCCTCACGGAGACCGAGTGGTGTGCAGCATGGGACGACTTTCTTTCCATTTATTCCGAGGCACATCCACATGAACTGTCAGACCTTATCACCTATGGGAAGTCCATCAAAAACCTCATTACCCGCCAGCAAAATTGGCGTCTTTACGACGAGCAATTTAGGAAAGACCGGGAGCTAACCCTTTGCTCGTGGGCTTCGATGAGGCTCGACTTGCAAATCCTCTGCTCCCAAACAACACCTGCTCCCAACCCTCCTACCAATGCCCAAACCACTTCTTTTCGTCCCCAAGAAAACTTCACCACCCATGTCCCGAAAGGGTTCTGTTTTCGGTTCCATTCCGCAGGCTCCAGGTGCCCTTCACAAAACTGCACATTCAAACACACTTGCCCTAAATGTGCAAAACACCACCCAATCTTCTTGTGCCAAGGCAACACCTTCAACACCACCAAAACCAACTTCTACAAGCAAACAAACCCCTCACAGCCTCGAACTGCCCCCGTGCCAAACAACAAAGCCAATAACTGCTCCAGGGTTACTCAAAGCAGCAGTTCATTGTCGATGGGTTCCGGAAAGGGTTCTTCATTGAATTTTCAGGCAACAATAGCCCCCTTCTTTCAAACAACTCCCAATCAGCCATAATGCAACCGCATATTGTGCAAGAAAACATACTCAATGAAAAGAAACTAGGTAGAATTCATGGCCCGTTTGTTACACCCCCCTTTCCCAATTTCAAATCCTCTCCCCTTGCAATAAGAGAAAAGTCCCAACTAGGAAAGTTTAGGCTGTTACATAACCTCTCTTACCCCTATGATAGCTCTTCAGTCAATTTCAATATCCCTAAATCTGCCTCCTCCACACATTACTCATCCATCCAAGACGTCTTTGTCTTAATACAGCAGGCGGGGCCCAAACCTTACCTCGCAAAGTGTGACATTGCGGAAGCTTTCCGTATAGTTCCTTTACATCCCTCACAGTATAACCTTACTGGTTTTTATTGGGGGGGTTACTATTATGACAGTTGCTTACCCATGGGATGCAGTAGCAGTTGTGCTATTTTTGAGGAGGTCTCTTCCGCCATCCTCTGGATTTTAGAAAACAAAAAGGGCATCCACACCATAGTTAAAGTGCTTGACGACTTTCTGTTCGTTGCCCCCTCCCAAGCACAATGTCAGCGCATGTTAGACATTTTCACCCAACTATGCATTCACATCGGGGTCCCCCTAGCTCCTCATAAAACTGTCAACCCTACCACTGTCCTCACATTCCTTGGAATAGAACTTGACACCATTGGCATGGAGGCCAGATTGCCACTTGACAAACTACACAAGTATTCAGGTCAAATTCAAGATGCAATTCAGCTTAATAAAATCACCTTGCGACACCTCAAATCTCTCATCGGCATGCTTCAATTTGCATGTACAATCATTACACCAGGAAGACCATTCCTTAGGCGGCTGCACGACTTGCCTATACACACACACAAACCCTTCCATTACATACGCTTAACTGCTCACACTAAAAAAGACCTTAGCACTTGGCTGCAATTCCTATCACATTTCAACGGCAAAACTATCATGCGTCAGATACATTCTGCCGACTCCCCATCTCTCCACATGTTCTCTGACGCATCTAAATGGGGCTTTGCAGCCACTTATGGTTCAAACTGGCTTCAAGGGGCCTGGCCGGCCTCATGGACCAATTTTGATATTACCGTTTTGGAGCTCTATCCTATCTTCCTTCTCATAAGTGTCTTTGCTGATAAAATTTGCAACTCCCATATTATATTACACTGTGACAACCAGGCAGTCGTCCATATCCTCAATAAACAGACAGCCAAGCACCAGGTGGTTATGTCCATTATCCGTTCACTAGTCCTCGTCCTCCTTCAACATAATATCCGCCTATCTGCTGTGCACATTCCAGGTATCGACAATACTGTGTGTGATTTTCTGTCCCGTCAGCCGGCTACCCCACAAGCATTGGCTCGATTTGGGATGAAGTTGTGCCCGACATCCATCCCAGTACACCTGCTACCAGCCTACTTTGTCGGGACTTAAAGAATCTTTTGGGCTCATCTGTCAAAAAGGCCACTTCAGACACTTATTTTCACCATTGGAGATTGTTTCTGCATTTCCTATCTTCCCACTCCATTCCAAACAAAATGCCCCCTTCATCTTATACTTTAGCTTTGTTCGTCACCTACCTCCGGAACCAAGGCCTTAAACACACCACCATCCGCACGTACCTCTCTGCCGTCAACTTTGTGCTCAGCCTTAAAGGATGCTCCGACATCACCAACTCTGTGCTCGTCAGCAAAGCCCTCCAAGCAATTCAACAGCAGGGCATGCAGGGGCAGGAAGGATTGCTTCCTATCACACGCACACTGTTGCACAAACTAATAGACAAAATTCCGATCATTACCAACAGTTTCTACAACCAAATCCTGTTCAAGGCTCTCTTTCTGCTTACGTTCTATGCCTGCATGCGGGCTGGTGAGGTGGTTTTGTCGTCCGATTCTCAACATGTGCTAAAAATCCAAAACCTCAAGTCCGTCAGCCTTGGATCCAGCCGAGGTTATGAAATCAATTTTGATACTTTCAAACACAGTAAATCTCAGGTCAAAACTGTACTGCAAAAAGGATCTTCACCTCTCTATTGCCCAGTTCTTGCCTTGGATGCCTTTCTCGCTGTAAGGCCTCCCCACGATGACCAGGTGTTTGTCCTTCACTGCAAACAGCCTGTCACCCGCAATATTTTCGCTAACATCCTTAAGCGAAGCGTTGAACTGTCAGGTCTGGACCCTATTCGATTCAACACCCATTCGTTCCGAATAGGGAGAGCAACGCAGCTGGCACTGGACCAAACCCCACATGCTACCATCCAATCAGTGGGCAGATGGAAAAGCGCAGCCTACCTTCAGTACATCCGGCCTGCACACGTCGCGCTCCCACCATAACGGTTCAAAGCATCTCCGGCACATCGACAGCACCTACCGCTTGTGTGTTAATAGTACAGCTCTGATAGCAACTGGGGGCAGGGCCAGCTTCTGCTGACTGCCCCTTGAGGCTTGAAGTCTGTACTCACTTCCATTACCCTCTAGGTCAGGGCCAGCTTCTGCTGTCTGCACCTTGAGGGGTCAAACCTATTGGCCAGTGTCAGCTTCTGCTGACTGCTTCTTTAGGTTTGTTTGTTTTTTCGTTAGGTAGCTACAAGTTGTGCGAGCAGGGGGAGTTCCTTATGGGAGCCAGACATGGCCTCGGCCCTGTCTTATGGCGGTTTCACTGGCTCCCATACCTTCATACATGTTATTCAACGCTAATATTTACAGCTGGGTATACCTCACTTTTAGTAGTACCTAATTTCACATCACCATGGGGGGTTTTGTCATCAATTTGAATAACTTTGGTGGGGGGGGGGGTTTTTACAATGGTTTATAACAAATAACTTGTATTAATATGTCTGTTGTTAAGCATGCTTCATAACATGCTATTTGTATATTGTACACATTTACTGTTTAGTTGCACTGCATTATTTTATCTGCAATTTGTACTTCATGAAACGGTAGCTGTTTTAATTAAATAAACATCTTATTAAACCCACAATATGTCTTGATGATTGGTTCACAAAAATATAGCTATTCTATCAGCAATATTTCTGCCCATTTTAAAAAACATTTAGGTCTTATTTTTTTAAGTCACGTGTCCATTGATTAAGTCAATAAAGTGGCCCTTTGCGCAATGCCGCATACCATTCTAGCAGCATATTGGCCAAGCAGGCGTTTGCCGTGGACATCACTGAAAAACAGCAACAAAACACGTTTCAAAAATCGACACGCCTTGCACGCGTAATTTCCTAAGGGTGGCCTACTACCCTCGTCAGCCCGAGAAATAGGCGGCACAGATTTATGATTACAGATTTTGTGTACACCAAATTACAGTTAAACGACGAACTAAATGCTTGTTGCTGGCCCTGAGTCGGGTATGTAGAAAACTTTGCGCCTTTGAGCAGTGTAGGGTGCATTGGTCATGTATTCCGAAAGGTATTACGATTTCGACCCATTGCCGTAGACGTGTGCAGATCGGACGAGCTCACAGAGAAAAGGCTAGGACACGACGGCCTGCTTCCAAGGCAGCATGCCAGGCGACGGCGAGGCAGCTCCCAACTCCATGCTATTCGGCAAACCCATCCACCGTATGGCGCGGGCAGCTATCAAATGCCCACTAGCTTTTTACATCAGTCCAGGATTTGCAGAAGTCCAGGAATTGGAGCTCATGGGAGTTACCCACCCAGTTCTCCTGGCCTGGTTTGGCCAGCACATCCCCAAGCAGGGTTGGGCCCCCACTTTGCTACTGACCTACTAAGTCGAATCAGGTCTCCGTGCGTACCTGCAGGTGTGCGTGGCTATTGTCTCATTTGGCAAAGAACATGAAATGTAGCTTCCACCAGACCATGAACATGGCTGTAGCATCATCGGCGATGTCACGCAATTTAGGAAAGCAGACACCAAAAGTCCCGTCCGTAGACGTGTGACGAACTAAGGCTATCCCGAATACCTGGTCATAGATACCAGGCCGAGTGACACCCTGTACGGCGTTGATCATTCTCCAGATGGAAGCTTTAACTCCATGGCATGCAAGTGTCTGCAATAGTGTGATTAAAGTGTTCCAGAATAGCCTAGTCTAGATGGACATCCACAAGGCCATGCTTGACGGAGACCCAATGCGCCCATGCACTCCCGCTCTGTGCCAAACTGGAGCCCCTGCAACATTGTTCGTAGACGGCTCTGTCGCTTTTTAGCATGAGGTTTCGTCCACTACTGTGAGGGCATATCCGGCGTTTCAAGCTGTTATAAGGAGAACAGGAGATTAGCATTGTGAACCGCATTAGGCATAGACACATCAACGTTTGGCAGAAGAATGTTGCGGGGATGAGGAGGTCCATCTGCCAGCGAGCCTGTGGCTTAAGCAAACCCCAGGAATCTTCCTCAGAAACCCGCTGCTGTAAGGTTTTTGATGACAGCCAAACTCATATCAAGCCACAAGCGTACACGCTGATTATGGACTCTCCTAGATTCATCCGCCAAGACTAATTGCTTTGCAGTCAATGCCCCGCTTTAGTCACGTCGGCTTCTTGCGGCAATGACCGTCTTCGTTTCATTCCATTGCTGGTAGACACGCATACCCTGATCAAACAGCTGGTAGGGGACACTCCAATGGTGAGCTCGACCTTTGTAATCATTGGGGTGTAGAACGACTCTTTAAGGGGCAGATTATTGTAATAATGACTGTAAGGTGAGAAATGTAGCAGCTGCTAGAGGGAGATAATTAACGCTTTTTGGAGAACCAATCTGCACTACTGTATCAGGCAAGTGTACAATAAATCAGCAGGTAAAATTGGCTGGAGCAATCATTCATTCGGATAGCTTGTAGTGGTGATAAACGACCACTCAGCTATGGCGTATTTGCAGTTCCATAGCATAAAGCCAAAACATACATGAACTGGCTGTCTCGTCCTCTCCTTATTCCTCTTGTCTGATGTCGATACGTTGTATGGTGCACAGCTTGCACAGGTACTTGGAGCGTTCTCCGAGCTATCTCAGATCGTAGCAGAGGCTGCATATGCCATACATTGGACAGTTGAGGCCGGAAGTGACACAGACGACATTTCACCTCCCTTCCGAGAGGACTAAAAGGTGCCATCTAGACCCTGCGTGGCAAGCAGGATCTTCCGGATGCTCTGTGACCTTCTAGCCCTGCATAGCAAGCCAAAGCGTCAATAGGCCTATGGTAATTCTGCCTGAGATTAAAGCGGTTTGTTCATATTTGTGCAGGCCCAGATCCTGTGTCTCGTTGGTTTCAAAGCTTCCTTCATGGGATGGCACAGTCACGATGACATCTGGGTTTATGCCAACCTGCTGTTGCTAATACTCGATGGTAATCAGGTTGCTGTACCTAACGACTCGGCCTACCTGGAAAGCCATGCCGCTTGGCACCATGAAGAGGCCAAGACCAAATGCATATCCACCCTGCAAACTGCAAGACGTCTTGATATCTCTTCTAAGATGGTAGGTCAACGGCACTTGCAGTCGCGTCCTCAACGTTAGTCAAGTCTACTTCAGGTTGATTAACCCAGCAGTTCCTGATGGCACTATGAGCCTTACGTATGGAGTGTTGAATATGTCTTGATTATTGCCCCTGTAGACAGTGGGTGATATCAGGTAATTACAAGAGAGGTGGGTCGATTGACTTTGTCACTTTGGATACATTACATGTCCACCTCACGAAAGTACCACGCACGTCATGTTTTACGGGGCTCCCATTTTGCTTCTTGCTTCTTAGATGGGGGTACGCACCAATATCCAAATTCCTGCCTTAAATTCTTATCTTTGGGGTCCTGTGCATGAGTTGAATGATCAGTTACAGGATGATAAATGCAGGCGATTGGAAAACTACAACCTTTCTTGTAGCGTTTTTCATGAATTTACTAGATTCCAATTAAAGCGAGTATCTAATGACCCAGACCTAAATTGGAGAGCGACCATTTCGACCTCGCCAGTAGGCAAACCATAGGAGCTATGTTGATGAGCGATACAATCCGAAAGACACGAACACTACCTCATTAAAGCCCCTCATTGTCATTTGGTCGTGATAAAAGGGACATGGCTAATCGAGAGTAATCACAGTGGACACTGTGTTGGTAATTGTTAGTTATTGTTGGTATGTGCTTTGGAGCAGGTGACATCTGTGTAATGACTGTACGCGCATGACTGTACTTTTACCATATAACACTAGTAAGTATGTTTTAAGGTATATTGACAATATCAATCAACGATGAGGCCTATATAGCATTGAACGCACCCGTTCAGATACCACACACCCGGAAATCAGCTAATTCCTAAAACACGTCCTTGGTCTATGGGCTGGTCCAACCCTACTACCACATTGTTTACAAATTAAAAAGAAGCTCTCGTAGTGTATACTCATAGCGCTAGACATACAGATGCACTGGCGATTTTGCAGATCGCCCTTTAACCGCAATTACAGGTTGCATTACATGTATAGGGGCCCTACGGAGGAATGAGAGCCCTATACGGGTTTGACGAGGCCCACCATTGATCCTATGGGCAGCACGGTGTGGGCTTGAGGAGGCGCTAGTACCTGTGAATGCGTAAGGATAGAGGGGCCATTGGGGATGGGCGACCTGGTTTAGCCGCTTTCGTACCTGTAATACTTATTGGATGTTGAGACTGCAGATGGGATTATTTCCCTATAAGTTCCTGATGGGACTATGCGCATGGCAGCTGAAGGGTTTGGTCATGATAACGGATCGGATGGAGAGTGGATAACTTATACAGATGACGGCCCTTCAACTTTTAAAATATACAACCCACTTTATGTCTACCTCGATCAAGTAAGTACCAAAACTCCACAGATGGAACCGTCACTCCGCTTGTTGGGCCCTTGCATTTTAAAGAGCGTTCATTACTAAGTAGCTGCTAAATTTGCCACACCTAAGATCTGCCGCCACAGTCCTGCATTTGCAATAACCCGAAGAAGCATAAGACGAGTAAGGAATCCACGTGGTGACAGACATAGCTTTCAAGTGGCACGGCAGCGAGATGTCACAGCCTTTTAATGACAATATATTATATATCAATGACACAGGCTAAGTGCTCAAATGGCTGCATATCGATGATTAGTACTCACCCTCTGACACGATAAAATGACGAAGTCATTTTTAAGGGCAATCTCAAGCACATAAACTTAGCTAAGTGGTGAACGTTGATTTACCATGTCCGTTTCCCACAAAATGTGCCCATCAATAATCAAATGTGCGCTTTCATCGAACTTACGCGCTCACTCTCTCTCTCTCTCTCTCTTTCTCTCTCTCTCTCTATATAGAAATATATATATATATATATATATATATATATATATATAAATATATAAATATATATATAAATATATATATATATATATAATTATATTTATATTTATATATATATATGTATATATATATATATGTTCATCTATATATATATATGTTCATGTATATATATGTGTATTTATGTATATATATATGTATATATATATGTATATATATATATATATATGTGTGCGCGTTTGTGTGTATTTATAGAGATATGTACATATGTATATATGTATATATATATAAATATATATAGATATATGCATATATATATAGATATAGATATATATATATATATAGATATATACAGAGATATATATATAGAGAGACATATATACATAGACATATTTATATATATACACATATATACATATATATAGATACACACATATTTATATATATATATATATATATATATATATATATATATATATATATATATATATATATATATATATATATATATATATATATATATATATATACATATAAACATGAATACACATATATATTTGGTTTAATTTTACTGCACACAATATGTTCCCTGGATTGATTGTTCCTTGGAAAATCACAATGTCCCATCTATAACTAATGCATCACAAATAATGATGTGCTACACAAGCAATATGCCGTCAAAGACGAGATACATGTAGCGCGAGCACATACACATAAATGCGGTACAGATATGTATTATACACTGAGGCGTCAAAAAGTACATATGTTACATCGTATGAAATAATGGAAGAATAAGGCGATTATGTTCATATGCGATGCGTAAAAGCCACAACGATGGCGTTGAGTACTGCCTGTATGCGGGTTAAGACAATTCTTACAGATACGATGGACACGGTGCGCCCGGAATATCTGCGGATGGATGCGATTTTAAGTATCGAAGCTTTGCATGTTTTTGATAAATACTGCTAGAGCAAAATTTACGACATGTGAAATGTTACAAAAGACTAAAGCATTCATAATAACAGGCAACATATGCTAGCTTCAGTAGTCAAGCACAACCCACAAGCATGACCCGCAACTGTAACGTCAATGTCTCTTCCTTTATGAGGATTTAACAATCAAATGAAAATTGTTATTTCTTTTATGCTTCTTGTTGTTCATGCAGTGACAATTTCGCTATTGATATGAGGTCCTTTGTTCTGCTTTGCAAAGAAAACATTCCCAGTCGAAATGCACTCGACGCAGGGTCTGTTCGATGAGAACGTAAAATAGCGTTCACCAAAGGGCTGATGTTGCAGGCTGGCTGATAACATATCTCACGGAGCTACGAAGTACGGCGCTGCCAATTAGTTTGTCAATATATCAAATCGAATCGTAGTAGTTGCAGAATTAAGTTCATATTTCTCATACGTTTCCCGTCTACGATGTAATGCAGTAAAAATTCCCAGACTGTATACAAATGAAGGAGTTTGCATGTGGTGATATATTAGAGTCAAAAAGAGATCAATGATAATTATAAAGCATAAAACTCACCACACCTCACACATACTGCTACACTAACTGATTCTACTGGTGCAACATTTCTCCAAAAATGCTTCATAATGGGTTTTTAGCGGGATATAACATGATTCATATTGACTGAATTATGGCACGTTTTATACAGCAATTCGCTGTCAGACATTTAATTGATGCTGAAAGCTGTTTTCACAGAGCTCTGTGACATTTAAAGAAAAATAAAGTAATTTTGTTCCCTAGTTATGATGCATTAACCTGATCTCATCTTAGCTTCCAAGCGTTACTATGGGGCAGCTAATACTTTGTCACTATCGCCAGGAACTTCAAACGCTCATTCACAGAGATGAGAAGGTATAGACCTAAAGTTTTATTGGGATGCTGTATAGATTCACTTGAGGAACTTGCAAGAGTTAAAACTCAAACAGTTTGTAAATGGATAAGGATGTGAGTAAATGAAACACTGAGACAGGTTATTGTGGCTATCAAACTAAGCAATTGGCGACTAGCGTAGGGTTAACATTGTGTCGGCTTATAATAACACTCGAACAACACATAAGAATTTTCATATCCATAGGATAATAAGCACCTCTTAATTCTGCTACAACACATTCAAGGGGAACTTGTCAAGCTATTGTGAGGGAGAAGGAATGGGCGCGGACTAAAAACACTGGCATTGAACACCGGCCAATTAAATATGTTGACCTTTTTTAAGATTTGTGCTTCGCGAATTCCGAAGTAATAGGTGGGTGACAATTGCAAAGCTGGAAGCTGGGTTTACCGTCGCATTCTTCTTGTCTTACCGCCAACTCATTGAAAAGCCATGCTGAATTGATCATAGCACAATCAAGTGGCGTTAAGAGAGAACATAAGCAAGAATATATCCGCAAATACCGTCCTATAGAACTGGAAGTGCTTCATGGCAAGTGATACCTGAATCGTTCTTACTTTTGATGCAGAGGGCATTTATGTAAATTTATGGCGGGAACAAAAGACGCTATTGACATATCATTGAAGTTTATCTGAAACATGAAATATTCATTATCAATCGTCAGCAACAACAACTGCAGAACCGAATGGATTTACAAAAGGCAGTAAAAACCGACACATGACTACCAAACGCATGGTTCATCGCTGATTAACATTCATTCCGGTCGGAAGCTCCGTCTGTCTGACACAGAAGGGAAACAGATGAGCCAATAATCAATAAGGTTGCAGTTGCTCAATAAATAATTGATAAAAAGAAAACCGAATTATTTTACAGACCGTTATAATAATGATAAGACAATAAGCATTGTGCTTATTATTGTGTCTATGAAACCGTGGCAACAGCTCAACCCTTTAAGAACAAGCCTTTCTTATCTTGCCGCTCTCAGGTCATGACAGTCTTTAAGGTCATATATAATTTGTTACCTTTCATGAATAAGTTTCGGGGAAGCAATACAAATCAATTGTTTCTATGAAGTGCGGAGCCGGAGGAACAGACCCTACCCGGAATTAAGCCGATATGGTGGATGCATCTACAATTGGTGTTCGTGTTATTGACCTTCATAAAAATACGTGCAAAGATGCACATCATAATCCGTAAACCACAAAGTAATCGGAAAAACACAAAGCAGGACCTTCACTCTGTGGTTATGAACGGCTTTGCATCGGGAAAGTAAAAACATCCACCAGGGAGCCAGCTCACGCGGAAATTGTATACGAGATGCCGCTTGCTGTTGTGATGACGATATTTGTTTGTCTGGCCAAGTTTCAGCCCTTGTGATTCCCATTACGTGATGTAGACGTGCAATCGCTGTAGCACGCTATGACTAAATAGAACGGTTGTCTTTATCAGATCTGTAAGTAATGCACCCGTCCAATCATTCTGAAATGAGATTTGCGCCGCGATAACTGCCTCTAAACATTGTTCACCAATTTCAATAGTGTCCTTGCCGAATATCAACGCATGTGCAATTCAAGTATACTGTGGTATTGTTATTTTCTGTCTTTGATGTGACCATAAAGCCCTGTGAAACACGACCATGATTCGTCATAACTTTGTTTGTTGATTGTGCAGTTCGCTCGCTTTTCTTTCAGCATTTGTGACATTGTATTGGCAGTGGCTGCGCACATTATATGACTCAGGGCTTGTAACCTATGTGTCATTTGTGATCAACAAGTCTGTCTATTAGTGCATTGGAATTACTCTCTGTTGCGGTATATAGTCGATTATTAGCCGCAATATAGACATTCACAGTCATTGCTCGCATTGAGGAAATGTATTTGATGGTTTAATTGTTTTGCCAATCGTTCTCTTATTATGGACTTATATCAATAACTAATGTATCCACAGCGACGCCTATTGCCACACTACATGACAAGGTATTAGAAGACGGCAATTGTGTCAAAGTTATTCACACACTCCTGTTTCCACATGACATGCATCTGAATCCTATAGTTAGCCAATTTGAAAATGATACCATATCAGAGTTTTTGTGTGTCAAGATAGGCTAGCAAATAGAACAATAAAACACACGCACACACGCACACACACACGCACACACACACACACACACACACACACACACACACACACACACACACACACACACACACACACACACACATACACAACACAAACGCCGATACACAAACACACACGTAAGCACGCGCTTACACAAATTTACATTAAGGCATACCTACCATTGCATTAAAATTATCGTCTTTGCAGATAAGGTTAATCCATGGAATTTACTAACCTTTTCTCCACTAGCGACACGATTATTACCTTATAGTATTGACAACGGCGCTGCAAGCGTTCTCGTTTACTATGATCTGTCGGCAATATGGGTTTTGGATCTTTTTGGTTGGCTTATTCATTTACATCCGAAATCCTCATTGGTTTGAAGGTTAATCCATGGGTTAGCGACACGAATATTACCTTATAGTATTTGCAAGCGTTCTCGTTTGCACTATGATCTGTCGGCAATATGGGTTTTGGATCTTTTTGGTTGGCTTATTACATCCGTGTACAGCCGAAATGTCATTGGGAGGCGTTGAATGGATTGATTAAAGTTTGAACATTGCGTGTTCGTGTCTTGTATATTGACGCTCGAGGATATTCCATCACAATACTGCTCCCATCATGCGGCTCTAACTACATTTCAACTACCAACATACTGCCCTATTAACAATATGAAGAGAAGATAGAGTTGTGGTTGACGTCACACGTCAGAGACTGACACATGAATGTCTTGGTAGCACCACTATTGGCAGGTGCTGTGTTCAACTGCCGGCCCGCGCACGCAATCTCGATAAGGGTCACCTTTGACACGCGAACTGTGTTCTGTGAACGAGCAATTTTCACAAGACACGCATAGGACGGATCTCAACATCAAAAAGGGATATCAAAATTGGGCGAATCTGTGAAATGCAAGTCTGCTCATGGAAAGAGATCGATTACAGAAGGATTGTGTTCAATGTCTTGTAGTATTTTTTTTTGAAACAAAGGTGCTTTTTGTAAAACCTCGCTATTGTCTAATAACATGTAATAACTCTTTGTCGGATCGTTCAGGATATTTGGAATATGTAGTTACAAGAGCAGCGATTGCTAACACAATGATAATGACGGAATACGACCAAGGACGACTGATCATATCTGACAACCATCGGGATGAGGCGCCAAGCAGAACCAAACGCAATGCACGGATTGGCAATGCAGCCCGTGGTGTCTGTCAGTTTTGTGTTAGCAGGGCCAAGCAACCAAAAATGGAGTTGAATTTTTGAAAGTAATCAGAACATTGAAAGTGCGCTTTATATTACTTGAATTAATCATCTCACCAATATAAGAAATAAAGATATCTCACACAGGTGTCACTTGATGACGCAACAATACAAGAGATAAGTAACTGTTGGCATTAACGTCATTTGCATGATCATTATTTTACCTCAATGATTAACGGGACTTCTCACTCGTCTTATTATGGCTGATGCAAGGATAAATCCCGCAACGTTATACGCATCGTGCCTTTACATGTAGCGCCGCCTACAAAGGGTCCAATAAGTAACGGTTGCAGTCTATCGATTATAGGGTGATAAATGATGGGCGCTTTTTAAACAAGCTCATTTATTCACTGCACGTCCCACCATCAAACAGCCCCTTTGCAAGCTACTATAGGAGCTGAGATTTGGAATGTTTGCTGATCGGAAATCAACCATAGAGATTTTGATGGACGATGGACGTGTCAGTATACAATAGGTACGCAATAATAGTTATTTGTTCATCTCATTGTAATTCTACCTGATAACATCCTGCTTAAGGGTGATGACAACTGTACCATGTCGCAGATAAACGTCCGTGTTCTAGACTAGTCAGTGCATCGTATTGAATGAGCTCCTTGCGAACGCCGATGATAATTTAAACCTAATAATTTCGGGATGTGAAACAATGAAATGATTAATTGAGGTATGTTCGCTGAAGCAAAGTTCTGTTATTTGTGCAAAATGGCTTTAGCTGGAACGTTTAGAGTTCTGCGTCTTCAAAAGGTTACACACCTTTGATCTGAACCCTTACTATCGATCTGACAAGAGAAGCTTATGCCCAGTGGCCAGTAAGTAAGGAATGCAATGAACAGCTGGAAAATTGTTATTTACCGTAGCTATTGATCCCTTGTTATCGATCTGTTAGACAGTATATTCGATATATTTTCATATATCGATTGGATCCAAGGCTAATCATATGTTATAATATAAGCATGCTTGTCATGATTCTGTCAGCTGCAACATGATATCGATCGTTGCAAGTGATTCCCATTTTTGTCTTTGATTTGGCCAAGTTTCTGGTAGTACCCTTAAGTTTGATTTGGAGTACGAATGAGAACATTAAGGCAGATAAATAGGGCGAACGATAGTTCATGTGCCAGATTTCGTCTAAAATTATTCTCGTGGCGCGATGCTCCAATACAACCATGTGTCGAATATAAATCGCATTATAATGTTGGGGTACGGCTTATCGAAATCATGAATACACACCCATCACGCAAATTTAGAATAATATCATGCCGAGGGCGTGGCAGGAAATGGGCAATGCGATGCAAATGGCCTATGATGAAACAACTGCTGTAACAGTAAATGCTTTGTTGATAGCAAGAACCTGCAGAACCTGGAGGCATTGATTAGTTGCCCGCTGAATCATGACATGAACTAATATGTCATGTGTCGCTTACACTTCAACATGATCCGTGAACTGGAATAACTATGCTCAGTTGTGAGCGATGGTAAAACATTTTGCCTCTCGAAATGGCTGTCAGTATTTATTCACGGTGTTTTCTACGTTCTTGACACAACAGCACACATGATACGCAAACCAGAGCTGAATATCAATCTACGCTGAGCAATGATGTCGGCAATGAATGCGTCATCCTCCCAAAAAAGGTCATAACATTTACAATATGCAGCATATTATTTTTCCTCATAGAGCTACAGAGCAGCAATAGAGGTTCCAGTTAAAAGTATCTTGACGCCGTGTGTATAAACTGTTACTCATCAATTTGCTCTGGTCAGTCCGAGGGTGTCCCGATTAGGCAATACAACAACCACAGTACAATACACACTTGCTTCAACGTCATTTCATTGATAGCCTGACATGATGCGATCGATATTGCAGTTTAGATCTTGCAGAAATAATTGCCACTTCTGCAGAAATGCTTCGGTGCTACCCTAATACACAAGATGCATCATATAAATCGCAGGGTACGGTCTGTTAGCGTACAATCAATGGAAGAATCGTCAGGTTAATCGCTGTGTACCGTGCAGCAATGCGTTTGATGCCTGAAACATCTTCAAATATGCTTTGGGATATCGCTAATAGCATGAGCGTTGTCATATATTCATTATCAATTATTCATCGCGCAAAGAAGTAATATCACGAATCATTAGCATTTTTATGAGATAATTGGTTTTACAGTTTGGTTGAAAATTTCCACGTATTCCTGTTGCAGCATTGTTAAACGTATCATGGACTCGTGGGAAGGTCGTGCTATCCTGCCCGCTGCTTTATTAGTTTTATTACAAACAATGGTGCCCAAGTGGAGCATTATCGTTCGTTATTGATCTCATATGTTTAATTTGTACATCAGCCACTTATTTCCGACTTTGATAATTTTGCATTACTTAATATATTCACATACAAACCATTTAGGCAACTTTTCTCATATTTGTCCTCTGGGTTTTGCCCGTTGACGTTATGTCTCGTGGACGCGTTACCACTGTGATGCGCACCTTGGAAAAAACGACAAAAGCTTGGTTGAAATATGCGACTTTGTAAGATATAATCTTCAGTATGGTCTTTTCATTACTAAAATTTGTATATATCTTTGAATTAGTTATTCCTGAGACAACAAAGAGAAAACGCTGGTAGAATTTGATTAAATAAATCGACTGCAAATAGTTAACGCTGTTATAAATCGGATCTTTAGGGAAAAATTCACAAGGTTAATTCTCAGACCGCTAAGAAAGAGCCGAAAACAACTTACTTTGCGCTAGTGCCAAACAGCATATCTTAGTAGACAACACATGCAATGTGTCAAAATGGTTGCAACTTCATGCTTTCCATATTGACTGAGCATGTCAGTTTTACTTTAAGAACGGGCCACCTCGTATTTGGCACGTAGTATCAATAGTACAGTGTAATAAAACTGAGGATAAGGCCATTAAAATCGTGGAAAATGTATATATTAACAAGTAAACCAACAAATTATTAAATTTTCGATCAACCAAAGATAAAGTCAATGCAAAGTGTTGCGATCGGCATATGCATATTAACAGAGGCAACAATGTGGTTGTGTCATAGGCACACTAATGCGGTTATGTCGATTAAACTAGCTGCATAAGCAGCGCAAACTCGTGCTCTGTTATGTAATGTGCAACATGCTACTCAGCCAGTTAATTGTAGCCCGTTTCTTTAAATACATCCTTTGTCAGTTATTTCCAGCTACATTGGGAAGTACACAACTATACTCCATGTGCAGTGGCGCTTAAGCCACTTAACATGTGCTAGACTTAAGTGTGTTATGCAATGCTCATGGACCCTCTCTGTTGGACAAAGTGCAACAGCATCACGGCATTATTATAGTTGCTGAACGGCCATAATTCTGAATGGATACTTTTAGCAACCATCGTCTTTCGTCAAATAGCCATACGTAACTCGGTGCCGTACAAATGACGGCATTCTCGCGGATCAGTATTCATCCATGTTTTTCATCATAATGGAAATGTATCCATAAGTCAATGGAATCATAGACGTTCAGTTAAACAGCACTCGTGTTATAGGGAATGGTTGTCCGCAGAATGGCATGCTTTATGTGGTTAGTGCAATGAGTATATACTAAGCCAGACCCCAACCATACAGCATATATGGCGAGGGAATGACCTTTGGTATTATGTAGTAAACAAAACAACAAATTCCGCGTCATTGTATGCGTATACGTTAATAAGGACGGTTTGTCGATTGATAATTACCTCGGCCATAGACCCCATGTAGGCTAGTACGCTTTTGATAATCTCACATAATTAACTTCCTCAATTGAAATTCCACCCAGAACTAAGCGTATGCCATTGCACAAGCATGCTCTGCATCACAAAGCCTTTGCAGGCATCAATATGCTCTGGATCAATGGTTCTATCGTTTTGTCCCATAACTAACTCCATGCAAATTGTTCAGTCACTCACCTGGTACCGACTACTAACCACGAAGGCTGCCTCAGCCGTACTTATAACCATGTATGTTCCTTAAACGACCACTTCCCGATAACGGGCGACGGCGATAGTTTAATGGGCAATAAGCTGCGGTAAAAATGTAACATAGAATTCTCTTACAAATTTGCAAAAATTAACTATTTACAATAAGCGAATTCACTTGTTCTGAGCGAGGCTAAATGCACAGCAATGTTTATCCAGTTCTTCAACTAAGATAAAATTGATAACATATATTATTGAGTTAAAAGCGGCGTTGTTAGTTGATTCATAAACCAAACGTGAGAAAGCGTGCACTAAAGCAAATTATTTACTGAGTTAATGGAGATATGAGAGAGCAAATGGCAGGGGTCATCAATCACGAAACCGCAGTGTTCAACGAACCGCTGGTCTAGTCGGTCCAGTTATAGAGTGGCGTTTATGCTGGCGGCACAATCCGATATTTACTAGCGAGTGAAAAGGCATCACTCTGTAATTGGTGAGCAGCAGGAAGGAAGTGTCACACACCTGTCAGTAGCTACATTTTGACTGTAAAGTAAACACTGGAGTGCTATACCTTCACTGGGAACCAAATCTAAGGTATTTGACAATGCATAGTTGCACCATCAATAACGCTGCAGTAATATGCTTCTGCACGGATCTCACGTATCACCATTGTCACAACGTTATAATACCAAATGAGACATGACTTTGGCGTCGGCTTCAAACAGGCAGGCAATGCCGCCAACACACGCACGAGAACCGATTTACATAAAGGAAACAGTTGTTGGATTTTACCTCTAGTTAAACATCACATCGCCGAAGAGAAGATACCGAGGCCATTTATCAATCGGAGAGGAAATAAAATACTAATCTTATCCACTTTCTTGCCTGAAATGGTTATATCTACAACCAATACCTCTGCAGCTAGGTCTATGATAGACTGTAGGCACACTCTATATGGCGTTGTAGCTGTAGACGACAATACAATGGGATTTATGGATTGTCGGATTCTGTGTAATGAGAGCCTCGTTAAATTTCCTCGGAGCTTTGCTGAACGCTTTTGGGCTGTTATCTTTCAAAACTGGAAATTATATTAATACCAACCACCTGCATCAACATATCACGCTATTTAATGCAAATTCAATTGTAGTAACACTGGACGCACGAGAATAGGCTAATATCTTGTTGTATAGTGCTATAGCTTCCATTTGATGGCAAGGTAACACCTTGGAGTTTAAAGCTCGCCTTTGATGACACATGAATAACTTACATGCATATTTGGAGGAAACGAATAGAGCTTGATCAAATAGCTGATTGGCGGGTACGATTATGTGTTTTTCTAGAATTTGCATTAAATAACATGTATACATATACATATAAATAAATATATATATATATATATATCATTATATATATAGAGAGATATATAATTACATAGAGATATATATGTATATATATATATATTTATAGATATATATATATATATATGATATATATATATATTATATATGTATATATATATATTATACATATGTATATAAGTATATATATATATATATATATATCTATATATATATATCTCTATATATATATCTATATATATATATATATATATATATCTATATATATCTCTATATATATCTCTATATCTATATATCTATCTATATATCTATATCTATATATATATATATATCTATATATATATATATATATATATATATATATATATATATATATATATGTTTATGTGCCACACACAGTGAGCTGAGTGAACTAAGGAACTATGTGACACCTCCACCGACCTCACATTCGGCCTTGGATGCTGCAAGGTGTCACAAATATATTCAGATATTTGTTTGATTGCTTCTGGCAAGTACAAAGATTGCAATTTATTCCTGCTGCATGATGAATAAGCAGCTGTATGGGCATACTCAGTGGGTCGTATGGCCACAAGGGATCAGCGTGTGTTGTTTTGCTTACTTTACTTATGTTTCAAACACTCTTAAGGAGGATACAACTTGATATATGTTATTTGACAGTACTTAGCATTTAATCCAGATATATTTCGCCTTGCTTTATGCTTCAGGTATCAAAAAGAATAATGTTCACCACATTTGAAAGCGTGTTTAGTTCCCTTTTAATTTCTAACCGTTGTACATTGCCGGTATTGTGGCGGTAAATGGTGCATTCAAACATTTAAATAGTCAACACAAGATGTGATTACGACTGATTCAATAGTTAGCAAGCGTCTTATCCCTGAACAATTACGCTTGCAGTATTTTTAACGTTAGAGGGCTCTGGTAGAAGTCATCATAATGCCGCCTATGTCAACACTATCAACACATTAGAGAATATCATCGCACCCACTTAAGTTGCAGGTTGGGGGCTTGACATCCGTATTATGTATGAATTAGTATGTGGCTTATGTTAAAGGGATATTAACCCGCATGTGGCTTCCTCGTCGTGTGGTTATTGATGGCCGAATGCATGATACACGCGGTATACGAGCATACATAAGGATATCATAGCGTTAGAATGCACGTAATGACGATAGCAATACCTCACGAGTGCATGTTACCATTTTTCCTGCTGGCAGATTATAAGAGGCTCTCAGTTGGTTGGGATCGCGGAGACCTAAGAGTCATATCAACAGAATAGGCATCGATATTCGATAGTCGGATGTGATGCTCCATGTCCTACATTGAACGGTCAAAACCGGAGTACTATCTATCTAAATGACATCCTAATTGCAGGCGCATCATACGGCTAGTAAGATGAAACAAATTAGTCTAGACGGCAACAAAGGATACCACAGACCGACGGATCTGTGAAACACAAGTCGGCTTATGAAGATAGATCAATTGTACAAGGATTAGTGTTGGAAATCTTGCAGAATGTTTTGTGCCCTAAAGATGCTCATCGACAAATGTCTCTATTGCTTATTAACATGCAGTAACGTGACTCGTTTTTAATAGACCGGGATATAGAGAATATGTAACGGGTACAATATCTGATGGTCTATAGTTCTATGATGTAAAGTTTCCGTAAAGCCATATCATGTTCAGTAAGACACGACATGGTTTGCACGCATCGGACTGCATTATTCCTTGATATACTTAACTGCACTAAATATATGATAATAGCCCATACTGCATTTGGATATTCCGGATGTTTTGTCACCTCACTACAATATATTCTGACAACACTGAGCCAGTTTCTACCCTTGCAACCCTCACTAAGCACAACCACCATAGCCACCGACAAAGGAGCTTCATTCAAATAACAGCATCAATCCTCGAACACTTCAAACAACCTCTATGTAATTCCCCAGCTTTTAGCAGACCCATTACAGCACTTCAACACCTTTCAAAGTAAACCTATAAAAGACATCTAAGGAGAATCAGAAATAAAGAACTACTGATGTTGAAAGTGTCGTCTTCGCTTCCACTAACAAAAAATGCAACCATATTAAATAAAATCATTCAGCAAAACTGAAATTCTAAATGGGCCTGCCAAGTAGTTTGCACCTCCTACACTTACTTTGGTGTTGAGAGGGTTATTTCCGACTCAACACCCTCTTATATCAACTGAGGCACACATGCGCAGTACTGATCATCATAGTTACTCAACCATTATTGCGTCCTCATCGCTGACTGGCGAGTGAGTTTCAAAATCTGTATATCGCTGTAGAATTAATGCAGTTTCGATTTCAACCACAAGAGCGAGGTAAATGCCAAGTTACTTCTGCAGTGCGACTCAAACTCGGAGGTAATTGATATCAAATAAATGAAAGTAATTAATAAGCAATAAAAGCCGACTGTTATGGTATGTAAATTACAACGTCAGAAGTAAATGGACAGCACGATCTAAGCTCAGGCAGCGCGTTGTTAGTATTGATAACATCAAGGGCATTTTAGTGGCTCTCACTACATGGGGCCGTTACGATGTTTGCGCAATTCACTGATCCAGGCCGCTGAACGGACGTGACGGGTACAGCATTCACTTTAGCGTTTGATTTATTTATGAATAAGAGTGAAGTGTAGGCGTTAAATGGACTAGATTTAACTGCTGGTCGTCATTAGGCATTGACAGATCGCCGCATGTGGCCCGTTCCCGACAATGACAACCACTAACTGGGCTGAGAATTGCTTTTAGAGACGGAGACAAATGGCCGTAGTGCCAATGTGGGCTACGTATGGTTGCTGGAGTGGGTGAGTTATTTACAAGTGAGGAGGGTAGTTCATATATAGCCATGATGGAGGTAGGTCGACAACCCTGTCCATATTATCCATGCACCGTGTATCCACATGGAATATCTCATGGTAGCCGCACCGCCATCAGAGGGCCAATATCCATCATCTCTTATCTTAATCACTCCTAAGAAAACTAGCATATTAACGGCACCAGGTGAGCAGGCCGTGGCAATAGGTAACATTCGTCTGGTGGGTCGAGGCGGAGTGCCAAATAACAAATATCACAGTTTGAGAAACCCGATTGTTTCACTCATCTCATTGCGAGCTCATTTTATTCGTTGGGCAAGCTGTAGAATGTAAGGGGGACCAAATGTGTTCAACGCTGTGTTTCACACGCAAATTGCATTGTATAGCTCTTGCAAAAAGGCATTTCTTTTATCAATGGAAACAAACCGTCATGGACAAAGTGATATAAGTATAGACAAAGTGCGGTAAGCAGGTCGCTTTGAAAATGTCATCATAAACATTTATAGTTTTGTTTTATAAAATGAAAATGACTTTTTTTTTTGCTCTTGCACGAAGTGGTCATATAAACAGCCATTACATATACAGATCAGTGAAATTTTTTCGTTGATGTCGACGGAGCTTTCCTTCTGACACCAGTCGGACTTTAATGGAAAACCATATGGGCTTCTTCTTCATCCAGCCCTTGAGTTCACCCTGTGTGCCATCCTTCGACTTCGTTGTTTGTCCTGATGGAACGTCTAAACATTCCAACTGGCGGTATCCCAGGTAGTTGATGTGAGCCAGGTGGTCGAGAGGTAGACGTAGAGCTCCAGAAGCCATGCACACTCAGCTGTTGGGTGAATGGATGTCGAACGATTTTGAAGGTGGGGTCGACATACCATGTCTTGGCTCAGGACATGATAGCCAGCTAGTGCGGTGACGGGAAGAGCAAATGCCTCTTGCCAATCACGCGGACATCTCTGCAAGCTAAACACAAGAACACATACAGTATTTGTGAGCATAATTAGAACCAACTGCCCATGCTATTAGGCATCACTGACAATCACTGTGTACACTTAGTAATAATTACATAGTCATCCAGTACCTCGAATATGAGATCCGTAGGATTCGTAGAGCGTGTGGCCTGTCGGGTGTGTTTGGCCATCCTTAGAGGTTGTCAGGATTGGGTAGATTATTGGCAGACGCAGGAGCACTATTCGCGTATTCACAAGCACAAGGCATAGTTAATGTGATGACATAACATCATTTGATATGAAATCTAGGGTGGACGGAAGCTGTAACAGATTAGCACAGAAAAGCAGCATCCGCGACTTTTCACTCCATATAGCAAAAGTGCCGCGGAAAAGTTCGTCAAATGCATGTTTATTTGCGTAGCATTTAAAGTAAAAAAACCCGCCAACTACTCTCTGTTATATACGTAGTTACGGCATTTCCATTAGCTAGATTATCCCATTTGCTTTGCCCAGTGTTCTAGGATAATGTTATCACGTGGGGAACTCACCCATCTTAAAGCTTTAAAACAGTTAAGCAATGTTTGCTTGATTCTAAACCGATGGTTGCAAAATGATTTCTGACAACAAGAACCCCCACTACCAATGCAGCTTGCATTACCTGTAGGATTGTTTGAGCCATGCTTGCGCTACATCTGTGAAAATGTGTAAAGCAGTCACTCTCGTACTAACGCGACATGATCAATATCTACCTCATGCCTCATTATCGAACATCAATTGATTGGCAATTCCTGAGTCAGAGAAAAACGTACAACCGAAATATAAATGCACCAGCAAAAACTACCAATTCTTTGTTCTCACTCACCCACTCAATCTCTCACTAACACACTAACTCAATTACTCACTGACTCAATCGCTCACTCAGTCGCTCACTTACTCACCCACTCACGCACTCATGCACTCGCTAACTCACTTAATCACTCCCCGGGTCTCTCGCTCACTCTCTCACACATTAACTCGCTCACTCACACTCACTCACTAACATATGCACCCATTCACTCATTAACTCACTCACCCACTTGCACACTAACTAATACGTTTACTAACTCACTTGCCCACTTGCTTACCTGCATTCTCACTAACTAACCCAAGTACATTCTTTACGTATATTGATTGGTTATCATTTCTGTCAAGTAAAGGGTTGTAAGGGAATCTCATTAGGTGTTGTCCTTGTCCTCAGATTGTGAGAAAGTTTAAAAAAATATTTTGTTATGAATTCGATATCACTCGTGCTAACAGGAAGAGAATGTACCGCATTTTCAACGGTCAGTTTGTAATGCCATTCCAAAAAATAATCGTCGTGTTTTCTTCCATTCGTTTTCAGGTTAATATTACCATCGTTGTGATATCACGTCATACTGTTTTTCAATAAACCATCAACATGGCTTATCGCAGCTAATTTTATCATGTTGGAAATATTAGCCAAACCCTGAAGAATATCAATCATCTACAAGCAGCCAAAACAGCATAAAGGAATAGCAATAGCTATTTACAGCGATGTGTTATTCCTTCAAGCTATCGGGAATAGTAATTCCTTGAGCTGGCCTAGTAGCCACCATCTTGGATTTAAGATGGCCGAATTCGTAAGGAATTCTATTGGGACATCGCAAAGAGGACTGAAATTACGACCCTGATATCATTGTTCGCCTTATCTACAATAACAATTTCAACCATACATAACCAAGCAAGAATGAAATCACTTCTCTATAGTAATAGGAGCTGTCGAGTAAAAGCTATACTATCTCTGATGGATGACAAATACATAATTAATAACATCCCCTCGTTCATCGTCATATAGAGCTTGGTCTAAAGTGTAGCTGTCAATCACTTCTGTTAATCTCTACAGTTAAATTCACGTCCGTGTGATAACTTGCATACTACACTTGTTAATCCGAACATTTATTCCAGCAAGTTTATTCCTGTGTAGCTATATAATTATCATGTGAGAATGGAATGAAGGTTTTACAATGGATTGGTTACGCCTGTGAAGACGTATTAGCCGATTCGCTGCATGTCTCCATGTATGTTAGTGAGTGATCCCAATGCTAAGGTCAAGACGTTAAAGATATCATTTAAAAAATGAACTCACAATCATATCCCCGAAGATATTGTTTCACGCGTATGCTAAGCGTGAAAACTAAAATCCGTGCACTGTTACAGAGCTTGAATTACAGATCGACCGTAGGAACGACACTGACTATAACAGTGTTTGATTTATTAATATAGCGGAGTGAAATATCACATTGTTGCAAGTGTGCTTATTGCCGCAAGTAATCGACACATCAGACACAGTCCAATCAAGGATTGTAATGCACAGTGAGCCGTCTATTGCATTAAAATCATCTGTTTTTCGAGCAAAGAATGATTCAACATTGCAAAATTCATGTTATTATCTGAATATGGGTTTCTGTGCACCAGCGTACAATACAGAATATACATGAAAGGAATTACAATATTTGTCCAAATATATTACTAAAATCACATTAAAATATATATAAATTCAGCAATTCGAACAAATCGTCCAGATTATGATTACAATAAAGGTCGAACATATGTAATCAAGTACCGGTTGCAAACATTTAGCGTGGGTACGGTTTACCAGTTATTCGTGTCCATTACGGATACAATATGAAAATAAAACTGCGGTCATGCATCATTTTCTGGGGTTGAATACCTTCGTAACCAGTAAGACGTTTGCAGTACAAACCTTCAAGAGGAATGATGCAATAGCTAGGATCATGAATGATATGTTTTCAAATCACATCAACTTGTAATGTAATTCCTAGCTGCGGGTTATGGCCACATACATTGCACCACCGTCGATATTGGCATAATGTATTTCGCATGAAGGTTAATATGCTATTAACCTCGCTATTGCTGAAGGCACGTTTACTATTAACGGCCGACGCTTAGTCCTTTTTCGCAATTTAAACTTTTTATGTAGATGGGTATTTCTTAGGCTACCTACAGCGTTTGGCACGATCCCCCTCATTGACGAGTTGCCGTGAGCGCAAGTTACTTCATCCCTTACGTCATTCGTCGTCGTCAAATGATCTGATACGATAACTGTCATGCAACTACAAATGTTTAGCATAATTTTGTTGTTGTTATTCATGTAATATTGCAGCTATATATGCATTCATATGATATGAGGCAGCCACAGTAACTCGAAGTGACAACCTCGATGATTTAAGAGATTGCTAGATGCAGGGTTAGTGGTTAGTGTAACATTTGCGGTGTAGTGTTGGTCGAACAACGAAGCAATTGGATCTCGTCAAGCCTGCTGTTGTACGACATTCTAGCGCACACAAAAGTGCTTATAGGAATTTCCCCCCTGCGTTATTTCTTTTATTTGATCCATGCACTGTTAAGCTCCTTGCGAAATCCTAAAGCCTAGGAAATTAGGAGTGGATACCTCGCTCAACTGCAAAATCATAAACTCTCCAAAATTACTCGTAATCTTATTATTGATGCTGCCGCGGACATAATATCAGGCCGTAAGTTCCAATAATTAAAATAAGCCTGAAGCATACATGCATGGATTGATATTCACGGTCGTGGACCTGTACGAGGCGTCCTACGTTCGGTCTTTGTTTGAATGAATTCGTTTACTTATTAGCACTATGACGGTAGCTACTGAAGTGTAACAGACGATTACCGTATATTTGAGCTAGGTGGAACGTTATTTGTGTTTGTCTTTGCGGTTACGCGACCTTGATCGGCCATCTAAAAATATTACTGCATTCTTTTTCTACGCCAGGTTATCATAATGTTCCGTTTTGAGTAGAGGTTCTCTTCTTCTGCAAAAGTTCTGCAGTCGGATGAGGAAATCATTGATGACTTGATAAAGCGCAAACTAATCACTTGGATATTTCCATTTAACGATTACATGCTGTCTGATTTCAGTTGTATATATACACGGCTCCTCTTGCTGTGTGCAGTACCAAGTGTATTATGCGCCTCTTAATGTTCATTGTATCATGGTTGTACAACATTTGCGACCCATTGTTCTATAGCTATTCCAGAGAGACAGTGTCCACATTGGTTGTCAGCGCAGAACCAAAGTGCTACCCAATCCCTCCCCCTTAAATAGCTTGGCCCCAAGGGTTTGTCTACGTGAGGACGTATGTAAATGCATGATAAAGAGCTCTGTATGAGAGTACAGGTAGCTTTTCCGCAGTCCTTTACTACGTCAGACGCCCGAAAACCATATACACTGTAGCGCGGATCAATCGGCAACGTATTATATGTTCGGGCGGTCACAAATGTTTTCGTTTTCATCTCTTGATAACAATCTATAAATAAGTAATTACGCAGTTAGCACCACATTATATGTCAGTGCCGTATCACCCGTAAACTTGCAAATGCAAAAAAAAGCAACATATATGGCTCATAAATTAAATTTACGTGATCTTTGTCGAACATAACAAACGTCCTGGATTTACATGCTTGGAATGCCCAGTAACGTCATTGTGTGGAGCTAAGCATTCAATCGGGTACTAATTAACGGTATGTGCTAACAGTCATTTTAACTAACATATCTCTGATCATTAACGAAATCAATCGGCGTGGCTGGTGCAAGTATCTCTTAATGGAATTATCTTGCCCGAGTTTGACCCTAATAAAACAGCCTTTGAAGTGTTTCCGATATGTGTCCACTAAACATATATTGTTGCAACCATCTAGTGTTTGCTTTTTGGGAAGTGTGTTGGCATGTTACAATGATCGATTGGGAGCTAGGGAGAACGAGTGAATCAACCAACACATTACGTTCATTGCATAAATTACCTGCCAAATATGTCACGTTGAGGTTAAATGATCACCTCGCATCTTACATATTCATAATATCTGTAACTTGAAGGTTGAGGGCAATTTCTTGGAAAACTACCTCTTTGTCAAACGACGCAAAAACAGAGCGCATTGTGAGATGAATGCAATCAACGATGAAGAGCGAAGAATTAATGATTCTTTTCATCTACCAAATCGCTGGAAACAAACCTCAACTGGGCAGGCAATATAATTTGGTCCTGTTACCCAATATTGATGAGAACACCAAGTTAAAGGTGAAAGTTGGGAACATATACCCACTCAGAACAGTCATATACTATGTTGCTGTCTCAGGTTATCTTAATAGCTCTTGATATCGCAAAAAAGTTCAATGAGACTTTAGGCGAGTTCAACAAAGTAGCTAAGCAATTGACAATTTGTTTATTCATCTACACACAGCACGGTTGCTACATATATTACAAATGTGCAGAGCATAATATGGTTGTGCGGTCATTTGACCCCCAGAAATATGCATTAATCAGCAAAATATAGAATTCAAATTGACACTTTGAACAGATAAATCTGATGTCAGAATATATCATTACGAAACTTGAAAGTTTGTGCTGTAATTGAAAAGAATTAATGTTAATGTTGGAATTCGACACTTGCTTATCGGACAATGAGCATCCCCGTGGGTGAACGCTGCATACATGCTGCTTTACTGAACGGTTGGACCATTGATGATAACACTTCGTTATACCGTCGATGTGTGGCTTCACTTCAAACAAATGGTTTCACTCGGGATCATCTAAAGTATATTATGACTGGAGGAACACAAGAACCCCATGGCTGATTGGTGCTTCACGTGAAAATGTAGTAGCAGCTTTGCGTCTTTAAATTGTTCGAAGTAAGCGGAACGTTATTCAGATCACGTCAATAGGTAATTTTACTCTTAACTGCGGGTCCTAGCCAGGAACAATGTGCTACGTTCGTTATCGGCTCATTGCATTTCCTAACTAAGGTTAATGGGTTATTAACCGAGCTCTTTTGCAGAATGAGTTGGCTTGTAGGGCAACAAAATTGAATTTCGACGGGTAGAATGCGACATATTTGTAGTGTGATAGACGGTCGCACTTTACTATGAGTAACCACTAGGAATAAAAATAAATATATTTATATTATTAACAAATACCAGCGTGGCGATTTGGCCTTCCATCTATGCCGTTGTGAGCCGCTTTCAGTATCAACTCGTTTTCAATTCTAATACCATTGCTGAAATTGTCCACAGAAAAGGCAAAACATGTGTACTTTTCACCTTACTTTCCATGCAGACATCATAACATGTACTGCACAACAAGACTAATACATAGGACAAGTAAAACATCCAGCTGGACGCAAACAATCTACACGTTCAGCTCAAATGTACACAAGTCGCATATTTTCCTGTTCTCAGTTTTATATAGCTCTGATGACGACCAACTACAGGGCTCGTCTCAAAAACCTTCTACATTATTTGCAAAGTTGATAAACACTTGCCAACAATTATGGCCAAACTGCTTGAAATAATTGACTTCAACAGGACATTTTCTCCATTACATGAAGATATATTGTATGCAAAATATCGTATTATTTGCATTGGAGAAAACAAGAGACGGCAATTGATTAACTAACCCTAGCTCCGGTTGTTATTGTCGGAGGAATAGTATATGGCAAAAAACTAAGAACTTGATCTACACCACCTCCAGTTCCTATGATTCTTAATTGTGCTGTGTTATTAAGCTTAGATGACTCTATTGCTATAACTAAGTCTTTTATCATGGTTGTTTTGAATCCATGCTGAATGGTAGTATAACATCCCATATTCCTCGTATATGAAGCGTTGAGATCAATGCTACTAAAATTTGCACCAAACCTCAGCTCATCCACTCCATCCCCCCACCCCCCACTCCCCACCAAAAACCCATCTATAGTGCATGCACCCATAATTGGCCGCGATTACCTTGGCATGAGATCATGAAGCCAGGAATGGAAGATTCTAACAACACGGTGCTTTCTGTATTTCGTTAATTCGAAGTCGTGACTTACTCGAGTCATGGGTTCAATGTGTTGGCTATCTGTCAAGATCACACCTAACCTACAACAGTAGTCTTCACACCATAGTGTCATAAATATGTCGTTTACTCTCTTGTAAATCAGTTCTGCAAATTATCATTCACCAAAGAAGTGGCCAAAGAGTGATGGACTGCGATAAAACTTTATCAATATAATGTTTTCCCTTGGTGTACCTTCGTTGTTTAATTGACTTAGGCGTCGTTCTCAGGAAAACATAACTTCCAGCAGAAGTATATATTCATGATTCTGTAAAGTTCTCGAGATACATGCATTTGTCACCACAAGGAAATGCGAATTGGTGTTTCGTTGTTGTCATTTAAATCAGGTGGATATTTGCATTATTTGTTGCCGACAGAGAGGGACAAAGCGATTTCTGATCACCAGGTGCGAGGCCTCAGCATACAGCATAGTACAGGCTCACCCGTCGCGTTACGTTTAGCGTCATGGTATTCTTCCATGCGCACACATTCGCTATAAGACCATACTTGACTGCACAAAGAAGCTCATATCATCCTGGTGCTGACACATTGGCCACACAGCTATGTTGCTGTTTTGGATTTCATTTGATTAACGTCCAGCCTGATCACGACTACCAAAGCTGAGACTCTGTGACAATTGAAATATGAACTCCGGGAATATGATCAGTAATTTTTTGAATTTTGTAGGGTTGCAAGCCAACACTGACATTCCCTTAAGCCAAACCATTAGTTTCGAGCTGGTATGCACCTAAGTTGCAAAGCTGTTACTCGAAGTGAGACAAGATACCGCATACGCCGACCTCTAAGTCATCTGTTTAAGCGTCACAGCGAATTCGATATTACCAAGCTAAGACTAAGGGTAAGCAGCTGCTATTGATTGCACGACTCAAGTTGGAGTTACAGTAATATGAGTGCGAATAATTTATTTTTTGGCATGATAACTAGTCCATAAAAACGATGATGGTTTGGCAGCTGTCAAACCTGCAGAAAGGATAATCAGCTTTGATTGCTAGAAATGTTAATGGAAATTTCAAAGGCGTGTATCAATTACTATCAATTCTATCATGAGTGCATGGGTGCGTATTTACATCCGATAGAGCCTCCTGTGACATCAAGACTATTGGATGTATATTGCAATACCTCTGTTCTCTTGGAAGCATTGCATTGTTATTTATTTTTCCCTCGGCATCAAGGTTAATAACAGTTTATTTTTCGGGCCTTATATTCAACTTGCAGCATACTTGCATAGATTTGTTGATACAATATAAATCGTCCACCAGTATGGAGCATTCGATGAATGCCACTGTTGTGTTTTGCGAAGTTTGCAATCCGCTATGTGAGAAACCGGAGCAGTTTTATGGCCGATACTTCCGTGGTCACTATAATTTATGGGACAACGCGGAACAGCCTCCTGCAGAATTTGCGCTGTTATCAACGACGAACAGTAGCAGGGCAGGGTATATGTCAGCCTCATATACGACAGAAATAAGACAAGTAACTGCTAGCGTAAAGTCGTTTCTTTCCACATAATGACGTATTTATTAGCCATTGCATTGTATAGCAAAAGCCTACTAGGCATTAATTTGACTACAGTAAATAGCCATTCGCACTTAGGAACTTTACCATTGATTTAACGACAACAGCCATCCACTGTTATACTTATGCTGAGACTGCGAAAGAAACATATATGAGCTACCAAAAGTAAATGTGGTGCAGGACCCACAAAATGGCGGTCGTTGTATTAGCGCGCCTTGTAGGAGATGTGATGAGTGCTAATAAGCGATGAGAAGTTTATGATGAATGTATCAGGAACATCATGTTGAGCAATGATGGTATTATTGTTCTGCCTCGGTAGCAGATGGTCACTGTAACCTCCTTCTACTATTCCACCTCGAAAACTGGTGAGTGATGAGGAACGTATCATGCTACTGACTCTACGACTTACGACTTGCTAGTATGATTAACACCTTATGCTGATTAGCGTGCTTACCTAAAGGATTTATATACAAGCCGAACACGTTTAAGCATGCACTAATGTACCTTTGTAAGATTGCACTGTGTTATAAGGGCGAAGCGTCCGCACAGGATTATGTAAGAGACATAATTCGATATGCAGATGCTATTCTAAATTTTATCTAAAAGCCTCTTTACATAACCAACATTTATGCATTTGATATGTCAGATAACTGCAACCACTAACTGATATGTGACAGTAATGGGAGCCCAACACCAGCTTTAAGGGAGCACGTTATGATTGCTTCCTATTGGTCGCCGCTGGAACATCACTAGTATCCTGCTCGCTGGTTTATTGCTTTCTATTTCAGAAAACGTTTGCCACAAATACGTCAGGACATTCTAGTTAGTGACTGCATTCTGTTACATGATAGCCATTTCATAAGGATAAATCTCCTGCTATGACACCTGCAAAGCGTCAAGGATATTTCGTTTTATTACCAATAAATATTTTGGCTGAGAGGGCAACAGAAGCAATAAGCAATGTTGGCCGTAGCATTACGTAACGCTTGGTGGGAATAAAGGGGTAAGTTGGCTGGTGATATTGTGGGCTGTGGGAGATGTTTTGACTGCTGCTATGAAGTTTTGCGGGAAAGAGGTGTCTACCATCAGGCAAACAAGCGTTGCATAAACGAATCACTGATTAAGCACTATGAGGGTATCCTGTAAGATGAAATCCTCGTACATTACTTTTCATATCATGTATAATGTAAACTACCTTATTTATGACAGCGCCAAGATATTACAAGTAGGAGGAAACCAATTAGTCTAGATGGCAACAAAGGGATACCACAGACCGACGGATCTGTGAAACACAAGTCGGCTTATGAAGATAGATCAATTGTTGAAGGATCAGTGTTTGAAATCTCGTTGCATCTTTTGTGCACCAAATATGCTCGTCGGCAAATGTCGCTTTTGCCTATTAACATGCAGTAGCGTGACTCGATTTTTATAGACTGGGACACAGAGAATATATAGCGGGTAAAATATTTGACGGTGGATAGTTTTCAATGATGTAAAGTTTCCGTGAAGCCATATCGTGTTTAGTAAGACACGACATGGTTTGCACGCATCGGGCTGCATTATAGACTAAGTATTCCCTGATATACTTAACTGCACTAAATATATGATAATAGCCAAGAAGTTCAACCCATTTTACTGCATTTGCATATTCCGAATGTTTGTTCACCTCACTACGATATGGTTTGACGACACTGAGCCAGCTTCTACCCGTGTAACCCACACTAAGCACAACAACCATAGCCACCAACATAGAAGCTTCAGTCAAATAACAACATCAATCCTCGAACACTTCAAACAACCTCTATGCATTTTCCCAGTTTTTAGCATTGCACACATTTCAACACCTTTCAAAGCGAACCTATGAAAGACATCCGAGGCGAATCAGAAATAAAGAACGACTGATGTTGAAAGTGTCGTTTTTGCTTCTACTCCAAAAAAATGCAATTGTATTAAATAAAATCACTCTGAAAAACTAAAATTCGAAATGGGCCCGTCAAAGTAGATTGCACTTTCTACGCTTACTTTGGTGTTAAGAGGGTTACGTCCGATTCAACGCCCCCTGATATCATCTGAGGCACACATGCGCAGTAGTGGTCATTGAAGTTGCTAAACCTTTATTTCGTCCTCACCACCGACTGTCGAATGAATTTCTCCATTTTCAAAAATTGTATATCTCTATAGAATTAATGCAGTTCGGTAAATGCCTAGTTACTTCTGCAGTGCGACTCAAACTTTGAGGTAATTGATATCAAATAAATGAAAGTGACTGATATGCAATATAGGCCGACTATAATGGTATGTAAATCACAGCTTCCGAAGTAAACGGATGCCACGATCTAAGCAGAGACAGCGCGTCGTTAGTGTCGATAACATCAAGTCCATTTGGGTGGCACCCACTACATGGGCCGTTACGATGTCTGCGCAATTCACTGATCCAGGCCGCTGTATGGACGTGAGGTAAAAAAGACATGCACAGCATTCACTTAAGCATTTGATTTATTTCTGGATGCTTTTAACAATAGTGAATTGTAGGCGTTAAATTAACTGGTCTTAACTGCAGCTCGACATAAGACATTGACAGATCGCCGCGTGTGGCCCGTTCCCGACAATGACAACCATTAACCTGTATGAGAATTGCTTTTAGAGACGTGGACGAATGACGTTAGTGCCATTGTGTCAGCTGACACAGTGGGCTGCGTATAGTTGCCGGAACGGTTGAGTTATTTACAAGTGAGGAGTGTGTTTCATATAACGCCCTGATGGAGGTAGGTCGACAACTCTGTCCATAATATACATACACCGTGTATCCACATAAAATATCTCATGGCAGCCTCACCAGCTGTCAGAGGGCCAATATCTATCATCTCTTATCTTAATAACCCTTCTGACGACCAGCATATTATCGACACCAGGTGAGCAGGTCGTGGCAATAGGTAAAAGTTGTCTGGTGGGTCGCGGCGGAGGAAAACACGCGAGTACATTTAATAAAAATGCCATGTTTTACATGACAGGTCATATACCGAGGGAAATTTAGCAACCTGTCAATAGTACAACACCTTCTCGACCAGGAGTGGGAACCCAACACCCCCGCGATGCTGGCACTCTTGGCTCTGTCTTAACCAATGACACATGTAGGCTTTGTGTTTTAATTGCTATTGCGCACGAAAAAGAGTCGTGCCGAATAACAAATATCACAGTTTGAGAAAACCGATTGTTTCACTCCTCTCATTGCGAGCTTATCAACTGCATTGTCTGAATGTCCGTTGGGCAATCTGGAGAATGTGAGGGGGACCAAATGCGTTCAACACTGTGTTTCACACAAAAATTGCATTGTATAGCTCTTGCTACAAGGCATCGATAAGTATCATGGACAAAGTGATATAAGTATGGACAAAGTGCTGTAAGCAGGTCCCTTTGAAAATGCAATAAAAATATTTGTCGTTGTGTCACTTTATAAGCACACTCTACGTGATAAAGTTCTCTAAAGACGGCAATAAATTTGAAATTTTTTTGTATCAACAATAAATTTTCCAATGCTTTGCTGAGCGCTAACGTAATCCTAATTGGACAGCCAACACTGGATATGATATCAAAGCTAACCATCGGTGTCACGATGACGTTCTCATGAACGTTAACACAACATATGCGAGTCGCTCTACACGAGCAATCGGAATAAGTTATCCTCAGGCGAAAATGCTACAGCCACAACTTGATAGCCAGGTAGATCCGTGGGGTAGCTTGCTCGCATCTTACTAGGAAATGATGGAAGCATGATTTATATGTTCATCGGAAATATACTGAAGCCAAGATCGCCTATCCGCGAATGTCGCTTCACGTGATACAGTTTATAATATCTTGTTCGGACGATTATTAAGGCTGTTTATATCCAAGACACAAATCTATCCAAGCTCCACCGTCTCGCAATATTGGTAAAGTATGGCCTAAGCATCCCGGTACGCTAATATGACTCACAGGCAAGGCACGTTTGAGGCTTGACTCGCAGAACAAACCGCGTTTTGCCTGTTAACGAGCACGCCTCCATTACATTACACACAAGCAAACATATTGTAATGTTAATCGCGGCCCGTTAGATCATGTTTGCCGATTACTTGTTAGGTCATATAAGCCATACGTTGCTTACGCATTGCAGAATAAGCCAATTTATCGTCGATCATATTCTCCCATAATATGTAAAGAACGCTATCAAATCATAAGGTTCTGGCGTAATGCAATCGAATCATAACGATCGGATGATAAGCAATTGAAATATATATAAGGGCAATGTGCTGCTGATGTTTAGGTTTATACTGTTTAAAACAGTTCAGTACGATTTCATACGGTGGTGGCGTATAGTTTTCTTACATATATTCAATGTAGTTATTTATTTTATGCAATCATTCTGCTACAAAGATGATAGTTGCCGTCTTCACCTAAGCAAACAAATAAAATCTTGAGCAATGTTAGCTGACAGAAACTCTGTCCACTGACGATCAGTAAAACACTCTTAGTAAACCAACTGACGGATTATTTAACACGTTTACGGTATTACAAAATAGTGCACTGACATGGTGTTCACCAGTCCGTTTGCTGTATAGCATTGGCGCACTGGCCAACGGAAGCTGCGTGGAATAAGGAAGACATGGCCGTTATATGTGCTGTTCGAAGTAATCGGGCTGGCAGTCGATTGCATGAATTAAAAAGAGGCTACAATGCATGTTTTTTTTTTGCGTAGCATTTGAAGTAAAATAAACGCCAGCAACTCTTTGTTATGTACGTAGTTACGGGATTTCCTTTATCTAGCTCAGTGTTCTAGGATCTTGTTATCACGTGGGGGAGTCCTCATTATAAGAGAGCACACATTGTAAAGCTTTAAAACACTTGAATAATGTTTGCCTACTTCTAAACCGATGGTTGTAAAATGATTTCCGACAAACAGAACACACACTACCAATGGAGCCTGCATTACCTGTATGATTATTTGAGCCATGCTTGCGCTACAGCTGTTAAAATGTGTAGCACAGTCACTCCCGTACTAACGCTTCGTGGTTATTATCTACCTGATGCCGCGTGCTCCATAGACCGAGTGATGGAAAGGGAAGTCTGGTTCGGCATGAATTCCTCATCGAGAATCAACTGATTGGCAATGCCTATGCCAGAGAAAAACGTGTAAACGAAATTCAAATGCACTAGCAAAAACAACAACTTCTTTTCTCTCAATCACCCACTCACTCACTAAATCACTAACACACTCACTAACCTACTCATTCATTAACTCACTCACTCATTCGCTTACTCACTCACACACTTGCTCACTCACTCACTTACCTACTAGATCACTAACTAACCCAAGCACTTAATCATTCTTTCAGTATATCGATTGGTTACATTTCTGTCAATTAAATGGTTGCAAGGGAATCTTTTTAGGTTTTGTTTTTTTCTTATGATTGTGAGAAAGTTAAAAAAAATTATTTTATGAATTCGATACCATTCGCGCTAACAGGAAGGAAAGGTACCTCATTTTCAATGATCAGTTTGTAGTGCGATTCCAAACACATATAGACATGCACTCGTTGTGTTTTCTTTCATCAGTTTGCAGGAGTATATTACCATCGTCGTGATATTGCGTGGACATGCTGTTCAATTAACCATCAACAGTTGTTTGACACACGGGGCAATCAAATGACTCTTATCGTCATGAGTGAAATATCTATGGCTTACCGCAGCTCTATTTATCATGTTGGAAATATGAGCCATTACAAATGACAACCCCCGATGAATTTCAATCACCAACAAGCAGCAAAAACAGCAAAGAATGTGTCAACCTACGACATAAAGGAACAGCAATAGCAATTTACAGCGATGTGTTATTCCTTTTAGCAATCGGGAAAAGTAATTCCTTGAGCAGGCCTCGTAGCCGCCATCTTGGATTAAAGATGACCGAATTCGTATGGAATTCTATTGAGACATCGCGAAGAGGACTGCAATATCATTGTCGCTTTTTATCTACAAAAACAATATCAGCCCTACATAGCCAAGCAAGTATGAAATCACATTCTTCGAGTAATAGTAGCTGTCGAGTAAAAATTATACTATCTGTGATTGATGACAAACAGTAATTAACACCACCCAACTCGTTCATCATCATATAGAGCTTAGTCTTAAGCATAGCTGTAAGTCATTTCTGTAAATCTCTACAGCTAAATTCACGGCCGGTTGATAACTTGCAGACGACACTTGCTAATCCGAACTTTTATTCCAGCAAGAAATCTAGTGTAGCTATATCATGATCATATGAGAATGGAATGAAGGTGTTGCAATGGTAAAATTTCAACTGGACGAGGTTCGATTGGTTACGTCTGTGAAGGCGTATTAGCCGATTAGCTGCATGTCTTCCTGTATGTTAAGTGATGTAAACTCCAATACTAAACACCAGACGTTGAAGATATTGTTTTAACAATGTACTCACAATCATATCCCGGAGGACTCATATTGTTTTACGCGTATGCTAGATGGGATCACTTGTGTTATACTAATAACCGTGCAGTGTAATAGAGCTTGAATTACAGCTCAACCGTAGTAACGACACTGGCTATAACAGTGTTTGATTCATTAATATAGCAGGGTGAAATATCACATTGTTGTAAGTGTGCTTATGACAGCAAATTGCTGCAAGTAATCGACACATCAGACACAGTCCAATCAAGGCATGTAATGCACAGTGAGCCATCTATTGCATTACAATGATCTGTTCATCAAGCAAAGAACGATTCAACATTGAAAAATTCATGTGATTATCTAAATATGTGTTTCTAAGCCACAGCGTATAATTCGGCATATACGTGACTTTCATCGAAAGGAATTACAATATTTGTCCAAAGATATTACTATAATTACATTCAAATATATTTATATTCAGCAATTCGAACAAATATTCCAGATGATGATCACAATAATGACCGACCATATGTAATAAAGTACCGGCGCAAACATTTAGCGTGGGTACGGTTTACCAGTTATTCGTGTCCATTACGGATACAATATGAACATAAAACTGCGGTCATGCATCATGTTCTGAGGTTGAATACCTTCGTAACCAGTAAGACGTTTGCAGTACATACCTTCAAGAGGAATTATGCAATAGCTAGGATCATGAATGATATGTTTTCAAATCACGTCAACTTGTAATGTAATTCCTAGCTGCGGGCTATGGCCACATACATTGCACCACCGTCGATATTGGCATAGTGCATTTCTCGTTAAGGTTAATAAGCTATTAACCTGGCTATTGTCGAAGGAACGTTTGCTATTAACGGCCAAGAAAGGCTCGTACCGCACTATATCGACCGATCGTGTTGGATATACACCAGTCGACGCCTGCTGATTGTCTCTTTTCGCAATTTAAACTTGTTATGAAATTGAGTGTTTCTTAGGGCTACCTTAGGCGTTTGGAACGAATGCCTCTTATCGACGAGTTGCCGTGAGCGCAAGTTGCTTCATGCTCCACGTCATTCTGATACGATAAACTCTCATGCAACTAGAAATGTTAAGCATAATTTGTTGCTGTTATTCATCAAAATGAACAAAACCTTGATGTAAATGTAATATTGCAGCTATATATGCATTCATATGATATTGGGAAGCCACAGTAACTCGAAGTGACAACCAAGTTACTTCATCCCTTACGTCATTCGTCGTCGTCAAATGATCTGATACGATAACTGTCATGCAACTACAAATGTTTAGCATAATGTTGTTGTTGTTATTCATGTAATATTGCAGCTATATATGCATTCATATGATATGAGGCAGCCACAGTAACGCGAAGTGACAACCTCGATGATTTAGGAGATTGCTAGATGCAGGGTTAGTGGTTAGTGTAACATTTGCGGTGTAGTGTTGGTCGAACAACGAAGCAATTGGATCTCTTCAAGCCTGCTGATTTAAGACTTTCTAGCGCAGACAAAGGTGCTTATAGGAATGATCCCCCTGCGTTATTTCTCTTATATGATCCATGCAATGTTAAGCTCCTTGTGATTGGCCGCGAATACGTGAGAATGATTCAGTGCAACTTACAGAATTAGTGGTCTTTCGTCATTTGTTAAAGCCTAGGAAATTAGGAGTAAATACCTCATTCAACTGCGAAGTCATGGATTCTCGTATCCTATAATTGATACTGCCGCGGACATAATATCAGGCCGTTAATCTCCCGCCTTAAGATAATTCCAATAATCAGAATTAGCCGGAAGTATACATGCATGGGTTACTATTCACGGTCGTGGACCTGTACCGTGTGTTCTACGTTCGGTCTTTTTATGGAATGAATTCATCTTCATATCAGCACTATGGCAGTAGCTACTGGAGTGTAACAGGCAATTACCGTACATTTGAGCTAGGGAGAATGCTATTCGTGTTGATCTTCGCGTTTACGCGACCTAGATCTGCCTTCTAAAATATTACTGCATTCTTATTCTATGCCAGGTTATCATAATGTTCCGTTTTGAGTAGAGTTTCTCGTCTTCTGCAATAGTCCTGCAGTCGGATGAGAAAATCACTTGGATATTTCCATTTAACGATTACATGCTGTCTGATATCAGTTCTCATATTTACAGTGCACCAACTGCTTCGTGCAGTACAAGTGTATTGTGCGCCACTTAATGTTCATTATATAATGGTTTTGCAACATTTGCGACCCATTTTTCTATAGCTATACCAAAGAGACAGTGTCCACATTGGTTGTCAGCGCAGAACCTAGGTGTTATCCAGCCCTTCCCCCTTGCATATCACAGCCCTAAGGGTTTGTCCACGTGGGGACGTTTGCAAATGCATGCTACAGAGCTGTGTATGAGAGTACAAGCAAGTTTTTTGCAATACTTCTGCTTTGTCAGACGGCCGAAAATCCCACACACTGTAGCGCTGATCAATCGACAACGTATTATATGTACGGGCGTTCTCCAATGTTTTTTATTCAAGCCATCTCTTAATAACAATCTATAAATTAGCAATTACATATTTAACACCACATAATATGTCTGCGTGGTGACACCCGTTAACTTGTAACTGCAAAAACAACTACATATATGGCTAAAACAAGACATTGACGCAATCTCCGTCGAACATAACAAGCGTCCTGGATTGCCTTGCTTAGAATGCGTAGTATCGTCATTGTGTGGAGCTAAGCTTTCAATCGGGTACTAATGAACTGCATGTGCTAACAGTCAGTTTTACTAAAATAACGATTATTGGAATCAAATGGCGAGACTGGTGCAATTATCTCTGAATGGAAATATCTTGCGTGAGTTTGACCCTATTAAAAAGCAGCCTCTGAAGTGTAACGATATGTAATAATGTGTAAGTTTGTGGTGGCATGTTACAATGATTGATTGGGAGGTAGGGAGAATCAACCAACAAATTATGTTCATTGCAAAATTTATTTGCCAAAATATAACGCTGTGAGATTAAATCATCATCTCGCATCTTAGATATTCGTAATATCTGTAATTTGAAAGTTGAAGCCAATTTCTTGGAAACCAACCTCTTTGTCAACTGGTGCCAAAAAACAGAGCGCGTCCTGAGATGAATGCAATCAACGATGAAAAGCGATGAATGATTGATACGTTTCAACTACAAAATCAATGGAAACAACCCTCTACTGGGCAGTCAATGTTACAGAAGAAAGCTGGGAATATATTCGCACTCAGAACAATCTAGAATATGTTCTGGCTGTCCCAGGTTACCTTAAGTAGCTCTTAATATTGCTAGTGAGTTCGATGAGAGTTCAAGTGAGAGTTCAACAAAATAGCCAAGCATTAGACAATTTGCTTATTCATCTGAATACAGCACGGTTGCTACATATCATACAGATGTGCAGAACGTAATAGATTATGGTTGTGCGCTCCTTGAACCCCCAGAAATAAGTATTAATCAGCAAAATATCGAATTCCAGTGGACATTTCGAACAGATAAATCTGACATCAGAGTATATTGTTACGAAATTTGAACGTAATTGTTATAATTGGAAAGAATTAATGTTAAAGTTAGGATTCGACACTTGCTTGTCAAACAATGAACACCCCCTTAAGTGAACGTTGCATTAATGCTGCTTTACTAATTGGTCGAATTCTGCAAGCGAGCTGTATACTTCCTAACAACGTTTTATAAGTTCTGCGTGGCTCTCTGCATGCCAAGAATGCTTGGTATTGTAATGACGCAAAGTATGTTATTGACTATTGCCCTATCTTACATGGATCATTGATGAAAACACGTCGGCCGCTTCGTCATATTGTCGATGTGTCGCTTCACTTCAAACAAATGGTTTCACTCGGGATTATCTAAAGTATATTACGGCTGGAGGAACACAAGAACCCCGTAGCTAATAGTGCTTCGTGTGTAAATGTAGCAGCCACTTTGCGTCTTAAAAAGTAAGATGAACGTTATTCAGATCACGTCAATAGATAATTTAATTATTAACTGCGTGTCCTAGCCAGGAACAATGAGCTACGTTCGTTTTCGTCTCATTGCATATCTAACGAACCTGGGCTTTTTGCAGAGTTAGTTGGCTTGTAGGACAGCAAAATTGCATTTCGCCGGGTAGACTGCGACATATTTGAGAAAGACGGTCGCACTTAACTATGAGTAACCACTTTTATTAATAAATACCAGCGTGGCAATTTGGCCTTCTATCTGTGCCGTTGCGGGCCGCTTTCAGTATTAACTCGTTTTTAGTTCTAATGCCATTTCTGAAATTGTCGACAGAAAAGGCAAACCATGTGGGCTTTACATCTTACTTTCTACGCAGACAGAACATGTACTGTATAACAAGACTTATGCATAGGACAAGTATAACATCCAGCGGACGCAAACAATCTACAGGGCCAGCTCAAATCTACACAGGTCGCATATTTTCCTGTTCTCAGTTTCATATAGCTCATATGACGACCAACTACAGGGCTCGTCGCAAAAGCATCCTTCTGTATTGTTTCACGGTGATCTGGGCCTATTTGCAGAGTTGATAATTACTTGCCAACTATTATGGCCAAACTACTTGAAATAATTGACATCAACGGGATATTTTCTCCATTACATGAAGATAAATTGTATGCAAAATACCGTATCATTGGCATTGGAGAAAACAAGAGGCGGATAATTAATCAACTACCCTTGGCTCCAGCGATTATTGTCGTAGGAATAGTGTTTGGCAATAAACTAAGAATGTGATCTGCACCGCCTCCAGTTTCTATGATTCTTAACTGTGCTGTGTTATCAAACTTAAGTGACTGTTGCTATAACTAAGTCTTTAATCATGGTTATTTTGAATCCATACAAAAGTGCTGAATGGTAGTATAACATATCCCATATCCCTTGTATATGAAGCGTGGAGACCAATACTACATAGCATTTGCATTGGATTTCAGCTCAACCACTCCATCCCCCTACCGAAAACCCATCTATAGTGCAGGCACCCACAATTGGCCGCGATTGCCTTGGCATGAGATAATGAAATCAGGAATGGAAGATTCTAACAACACGGTGCTTTCTGTATTTCGTTAATTTGTAGTCCCGAGTTCAATGTGTTGGTTATCTGCCGGGATCTAACCTACCCTACAACAGTAGTCTTCACACCATAGTGCCATAGATATGTCGTTCACTCTCTTGTAAATCAGTTCTGCAAATTATCATTAACTAAAGGAAGTGGCCGAAGAGTGATGAATTGCGATAAAACTTTATCAATAAAATGTTTTCCCATGGTTTACCTACCTTGTTTAATTGACTTAAGTGTTGTTCTCGGGAAAACATAACTTTTAACAGAAGTATATAGTCATGATTCTGTAAAGTTTCCGAGATACACACATTAGTCACCACAAGGAGATGAGAATTGTTATTTCGTTGTTGACATATATATCAGATGGATATTTGCATTATTCGTTGCCGACAGAGAGGGACAATAGTGATTTCTGATCACCAGGTGCGAGGCCTCAGCATACAGCATAGTACAGGCGTACCCGTCGCGTTATGTTTAGCGCCATGGTATTCTTCCATGCGCACACACTCGCTGTAAGACCATACTTGACTGCACAAAGCAGCCGACGCAAATACCATGATGACCACCCATCTAAGTTGCCATTTTGGATATCGTTCTGTTAAGACAAACCATTAGTTCCGAGCTGGCATGCAGCTAAGTTGCAAAGCTGTTACTCGAATGCGCCGACCTCAAAGTCATCTATTAAAGCGTCACGGCGAATCCGATATTGCCAAGCTAAGACTAAGCGTACGCAGCTGCTATTGATTGCGCGATTTAAGTTGGAGTTAGAGTAATATGAGCGCGAATAATTTGTATTTTGGTATGATAGCTTGTCCATATAGACGATGATGGTTCGGCAGCTTCAAACCTGCAGAAATGATAATCAAATATGATTGCTAGAAATATGAATGGAAATTTCAAAGGCGTTGTCAGATATGCACAGTAAACCCTTGTTAAGGTAAGTGAGGTGTGGGGAAACCCAGTGAAACATCATCAAATTGTCCCTTGCTTAACTCTTCACGTATTCATAAATTCGTTGCGGCAATGTATCAGGTAGATGACACACATACTGTATAATATTTCTTATGTATCGATCAATATCACGTCTATCATGCGTGCAAAACGGTGCGAATTGTACCTGTAACATAAGATAAGATAAGATAATTTATTAGCCCTATTCGGGAACCCAGTGCTATACAGTCTACAATTGACTCGTGTCTCCTTCACGTACTCTAAATTCGTGTCCCAGCCCCTGCTAGGCCCGTGTTTTGGCAGGAAAATTCCAGATGGCGCTGGAAGACGGGTGCTGTGATGAAGAAGCAGTGACCCGCAGATATCGAGACATCAAGACTATCGGATGTATATTGCAATACCTCTATTCTCTGGGAATTCTTGCATTGTTATTTATCTTTTCCTCGGCATCAAGGTTAATAACTGTCTATTTTGCGAGCCGTACATTGCTGACACAATATAAATCGTCCACAAGTTAGGAGCATTTGATGAATGCCACTGTTGTGTGTATAAGCGAAGTGGGCATGCATAAGGGGATTTTCTCTTTGGTAATCCGATATGTGAGATAACCGGGGCAGTTTTATGGCCAATACTTCCGGGGTCACTCTAATTTATGGGACAACGTGGAACAGCCCCCTGCTGAATTTAAACTGTTATCAACGACGAACAGTAGACGTGGCGGGGTATATGTCAGCCTCATAAACGACAGGAATAATACAAGTAACTGCTAGCGTAAAGTCGTTTCTTTCCACATAATGACGTATTTATTAGCCATTGCATTGTATAACAAAAGCCTACTAGGCATTATTTTGACTACAGTGAATAGCCATTAGTACTTTGCGACTTAACCATTGATTTAACGACAGCTGCCACCCATGTTAATCTTATGGTGAGACTGCGGAAGAAACAACTATACATATTTGAGTTTGTGTATAATTCGCAAACAAAGTATTCATAATGTGCCTTTCAATCGCTCTAAATGCAATAAATGCTCGCCTGCCATATGTAACCACGCCAGTCTACCATTTTTACCAATCGTCAAACAAATTCAACGCCAGGAACATTAACGAATTTTCCTGACCCGTCAGATAAGGTGACTATTATACTGTACTACCAAAACTTAAATACAAGCAAATGTGGTGCAAGACAGGAAGCTCATTCACGCACGGCCCACAAAGTGGCGGCCGTTTTATTAGCTCACTTTGTAGGAGATGTGATGAGTGATGATGGTCACAAAGGCTGCGTACATATAGTGATGAAGCATCCGTCGGCCACAAAATGAGTTGCAGGGTGGGTATCCTTAGTGTTTTTAGTGCAGGTAGGTATATTTACATTCAGTCTCCACATTATGACAGTGAATTGCGCTGAACATTACAGTTGAATTGATACAGTTACCTTCACCATTCGATTTGTATCTTTGCAGTTTCAAATGTAGTGTCACTCTGATGCAAGCGGTATACCCCATTTAAAGTCGCAAAACTTAATATTTACAACTGGTTAATGTTGTCAATGTGGAGTTTGCTGCGTATTACTCTCATATCTATCTAAGAGATAGCATCTTCCTGCCCCAAACGATGGTAATTTGCGATGCGATTGATTGTTATGTGATTGCTAGCGGTCAGTGGCTCCATCACCTCAATGCGGGACGTGATTAAAATCAGGACTACAAGAAGACTTCTCAGGTTACAATGTAACCACTAAATGAACGTGACAGTAAATGTCACCCAACACCTGCTGCAAGATAACACCTTATGACTGCTTGCTATCGGTCGCACCGTGGACATCACTGTTATGCTGCTCGCTGATTTATTGCTTTTTATTTCAGAAAACGACACCCGAACGAATCATTATCGTTTGTTATTAATCCCTTAAGATCAATCCATAGTACCACCACCTATTTCTGGCTGCGATAGCTCGGGCTCCACTCAGTATATCCGAATTCAAAAATTTCTAGGATGCATATCGTTATATATAAATCGTTCTTGTTGCGAAATTCAGATGCTATATAATTGACCACGTTCGCTCATATTGCTGTCATCAACAAAGCTGGTATTTTGTTCTGGGAGGCTAATATTATGATACCTCTATTGTTACGCGACAACTGAAGGACAATTACATGCAAATGTGTATGTTGTAATGTCTTCCCGGCTGCTTTATGTTAGTCCAAATATAGGTGTCCCCATTGAAATGGTCGCTGCTTTGCCGTAATGTGGGTAGAAGAAATTGATATATATATGTCCATATATTGATCGTGGTACGTATGAACCGCTGTACCATGACACGGGTTAGTCTTACAACCACGCCGTTTTAGGTAAACTCTCTCAAAATGAAAATGTGTCATAAGGCTATGGCAGAGCCGGTAGTACTGCAACCTTTTTTATACTTTACTTTCACAATATTATTCCTGCTTTACAATTTTTCCAACCAATATATCACATGAGGATTGAGGCGTATAATCATCACATGCCCCTACACTGCGATAAACCACATGCCAAGGCGCACCACCTACACAAGTAATCAAATATTGGTAATCAGTATCTATTTGCGATAAAGGTTGCCTCTTTAATCGACAATAAACATGACATCGAAGAAAATTAGGACATTCCCCCATAATTGTTTGGAATCTATCATTAGAGTGAGCAGATGTGTCACCTGGTTATCCACTGATCATTTAGGTTGAAGGCCAGTAGCACGTTTCCGAAATTGTATGAGGACAACAACAAACAATGGTAGGTGCATCTTTCAAAGCTTATTCCTTTACTACAGGGTATATTCTGCTTGTGGGAATATAATCCTGATTGTTATGTATCGCCTCTGTTCGGTAATCTCCTGTTTATATCAAAATACAACACTGCATATCTGTAGTCTAGTTTCGCAATAGAAGGCATATGATAGAAACATGGCACAAGCAGGATCGCCCGACAAAATGATTGCAGATGCAGGTCTTTTACATGATTAGTTTTACCATTAAAATGTAATTGCGGACTTGTCTCGTGTATTCTCTAGACACCCAAAGTATATTTAAAATATTTCGTGGCAAGCCCAAATGCAGCCGACCGTCGAGCAAGAAACAAAATGTATGTTGTTACCATGGCTTTCCAGCAGTCTCAACCACTTATATGCATATTGTACCTCTTAAGTGGCTGCCTGATTATGCCAAATGCGTTTCTTAATGTTTCCATTTTCTAGTGATCAATTAAATTGTGAGAAAGTGCAAGCCTGATACACTAGTGCCACATGCGGCTGGCCTTGTTTTTTCGTCAACGGGTAGATACGTGGTGGCGGGTTACTGTTCAGTGAGGAATTTGCGGTGAATGAGTCTACCGAATGATGCAGTCTAATATAATTCAACTCCTTAGCTCCCACTGGCACAAAATTCAGTATCGATGCGATATGCAAACGTTTTGAATTTGCTTGAACAGCGCTCATCTCTGTGACCATGTCTTAGAATGTAGATGATGTAACACGTGAGGTATGGTTTGCCGAGTGTTGTGATGTCGATCATGGAATGAATTATATTGGGGCCAGACCATTCTTGCGGGACAAATCGTCTCACAAATAGAAGTATGAACAAGACTGCTCCATCAGTCTCTTGGCATATTTACTTCTCTGTCCTGAACATAAGAATAAGTTCACTTTAAATACATTCAAGTAAGCGGCCTGACAGCTGATGCCAGCAACGCCACAATTATGTCTAAAGGTATCATATGAATAGCAAGGAAAACGTTCGGCTCAGTTCCCTGACCAATGCTAGTGCGAATCACTTACACCATGACTTGCCGAGACAGTTCAATAATATCAAGTCACAATTAAACAATTTTCATGCCTCAGGTACACCACGTCCATTCATCCTATGTAAACCGCCTCAAATCAACATAGGCTGCCACGTCTGAGCATCATTACAGTTTAAAGCTGCTTAATTTGCTGCTTGAAGACTCATAATATAGATTAAATAATATAGATTAAATGTCGCTTCCAATCGGCTAGATCTTCATGAGCAAGCGCAAACTGGTAGGTTTAAATGCGCAGTTTTACATTTTATGTTTATTTTACGGTAAAGTAGGCTTGCGAGTTAACTGCCAAACTTCAGTTCTCGATAGTTGTTGCGCTATTTTGCATGGCAAGTATTTGTAACAAGAAGAGCAAATGAACCTTATGCTTATATCAATTATCCGCTGACCCACTGTCACAAAATGCACCCACAGAAAAGCAGTCGACCGGGATGGCAGGGAAACAATATATATTTGGCATATCTACATTGACCAGTCACATGGGAGGATTGCCTTCTCTCGTCTTCTTGTAAACTATTGATTCTCTTTGTGAAAAAACAGCTATATTTGGAACAGCAGGGGGGCCCCAGAAGTCATACAATCATCGTTGATTGACAAGCAAGCTGGAGTGTAGATGTATCTCAGCGTTATTGATGTACTCACATCCAAGCACTCTCCTTGGTAGAATTCGTCACACTGATCGAGTATAAAATGGACAGACAATGCCACTGACGAATGATACATTATTCATCTTCACGATGAACCTATGGAAAGTAAAATTGCCGGCCTTGGCTTAAAGTTGATCCCTAGCAGTAATAGAGATATCCGCTTCTAGAAGCTACATCAATTGTAATTCGCTAAAAGTGCCATTACATTCCGCCTTCCCACTTCAGCAACCAAAATGGATTGTGCGTCACAGTCACTTGCGTCCAATCACAAGGAGCTAAAACAAGATCAGCATGTTAATAGCACTCACTTAATGGAAACCTCCCGGCAAGTGGCAGCTGGGTAATTCTATTGACAGGGGTATTAACTTTGTGTTCAGCACATTGCAGTGCAAAACTGAAAATGCCGTGTGTAAAGCAGATAATGCTTGAAGGACTCGGGGTTACCAACATAACGGGATGTAACAACCTGATCGTGAGAACGGTTTTGCGACAAATACCAAAAAACGTCTGACTTAAGAGTGTGGAGCTATCTGTCAAATACTGTGTGACGTGACTGTGTAGGCATGTATTATGGCGCGGCCAAGGACATGTGTACACAAGCATGTGTTGACAAGAAGGTCGTTTTGTTAAACTTAATATATCAGTTGTAAACCCACAGAAATCTGCTAGTCAATAACCATACTACACCCTCATTACATAGTGCCAGTAGAAAGAGGTCGCTTTGTGTGCTCTGACAATTTCGAAACGAGTGAGTTACGCAGTTAATTGACCTGCATCAGCTTGAGAAGCAAATGTAATGTCACAGTATTGATAGACAGTAGGTGCAATGGGGCAAGTTGTTTTACTTTCAGCCCTCCAATGTAATGCCTCATTGTCGAAATTATTGCTGCTGGCCGAAATATGTGGATCGCAAATTGACTTGAATTGATGCATCACACACAACCACGAGGCAATGCTCTTGAAGCAACCGGGGCTTGTCTGAAGTTGTGCATACTATATATTGCGCTGAGAGCCAATTTCTTCCTGTAAATCTTTAATCCTCATTCATGAGCAAAGAAATAAATTCGCTCAGCTGAAATGGCAATGGCTCTTGAAAGCTCTGATTGATAAAAGCTTGTGTTGCCTAGAGTGGTTGTATTAACTGCCATGGACACGCACGAACTGAACCTTACAGGTTTGAGATAAACCTGATAAACAACTTGTTCAGAGATCCTCGTTAGAATTATCTGCACTAGGCCCAGGAGTTGCAATATATTGCGATTTGTTACTTCTGTGTTTGTGTCGGTTATAGCCTACTGTTATTGGACAGCCTTCTGTTCCCTGACTACTCTCCAGTACTTGGCACCCTTTCACACTTGCATTACCTCATATTGCTCTGTCATCTACAAAGAGTCAAGCAGATCCCGTTTTATCCCCAATAATATTTTAGGCTGTGATCTAATGAAACATCGGAGTGGTCATTAATTATCACAGCAATATCAATGCGCTTATTTAGACAAACATGCTTTAGTTCAGGCCACCCCAACATGGGTGGTGTTATCAGATGACTTACTTCCATCTCATAGATGGCATTCCTACCAAAGTATAGCTTATATTCATAAATACATATAAAGTCAATGCACTTTTTCTTTCAAAATGTTTGCAAATATTTTGGTTTCACCATTTTAATATGATAGTCTAGTCTTTATAACGTACAGACATATTTCTTTGAATTTTTAATATTATAGCGAAATCCATTTTTAACCACTAACCATTCGTTGGCATTACCCGATAACCTCAATATCTTCCTTACAACCATGTATACTTTGGCCCAAATGGTCTAAATAATGTTTAAAGATGAGCGTAGAATATGTTACTTTTAAGTTTCTAAAGATTTGAATTTGTCTTTAAATTTTAACACCGAAAAACTATTTTTTCTCATTATTCGTCCATTTACAACTTTTAATAAGTTCGCAAAATGCTGCCAATAGCTCATTATGATCATATCTATAACAAATATTATAATTCTAATCCATAATGACGGAAAATTATTTCAAAATTTCTGTATTCCGCAAATATACGTACATATATTTGGGCACGAAAGGTAGGATTTATACGTATAAAGTAGCATCTTGACCATTCGTGGACGACCTTGAGAGGACTAAAAGTATATACCAGGATTATTTAGCGGAAAAAAGCTTTTATTTGCATTAAACTTTTATATTTTATTATTTAAGGTATGCCGAATTAATAATTAAAAAATAATTATAGTTAAAATGTACTTCAAAAAATTGTCCACGAAAGGTTGGAGTCTACGAGTGGTTGTAATCGACAGTATATGTGTGTGTGTTATATATATATATATATATATATATATATATATATATAGAGATATATATATATATATATATATATATATATATATATATATATATATATATATATATATATATATATATATATATATATATATATATATATATATATAGCAGGTTGATGACATATTGCTACGTAAAAATTAAAACATGAACACATCATCCTATAAATATCATTACCGCTGTCACTACACAAATATCACTACACAGATCTACACAAACAAATTTCAAAATATGTTATTTCATTGGTACTCCTTGGCCTCTATTGTGGCATAGGAATAGTGAGACACTCTTGCTTTGTGACACTTACCGAAGCATTTGCTTGCACCCTAAATAACAAGTGAGAGCAAGCTTCATGGTCGGCAGTAGGCAAGTCACTCGCCCCTGGTGTAGCTAGCAGTGCGGATTCTGTCAGAAGTTAAGTTTCTTCGGCTAGGTCGGCAGTGCTTGGATGAGACACCTCAGTCTGTGATAAATCACTGTCACCTGATTTATCTGTAACCTCAGCTGCCAATACCAAATCATTTACTACCAGCATGACGAAAAACAGCTGGACTGATATACTAGCAAATTGGCGATAAATTCATCAACATCTTAACAAGTATACGCCAACTGGTCAAGACTAGCCGAAAGGTTCAGCCATCGGATCTCACCTGTTTTAGTTGCATATTTGCCATTGCACTCCCTCGCTTCGTTTGATTTTCATCGACTCCAACGTAGCTGAAGAGAGTCGGTATAACTTCATTTTAAAGCCTAGGGTTCTCACGAAATCTTAGACTTTGGAGCAGGTCTTGATCAGTCTCGTAACCACCATCTTCGAATTGATCAGAACTTGGAACTGTCGTAAGGTTAGGTATCCAGTGTTTACGCTTGCCTTTCGTCACCAATATGCGGCGCATTTTGCTGTCTTTCGAAAGCAGAAAGCACTCACGCATGACTTCTCATTGTTCCGATAACCGACCGCACAGCAATAAGGCTTAATGCACACCAAGAAAATCACCAGACCGTGAAGAAAGAGGATTAAGTAACACGCTGTCAGCCAACCGTGAAGGCTGAAGATGGCGAGGAATATTCGCGAACAACCTGAGTGACTTCACTGTCCGAACATTCACGAAATTTACCGAGCGATATCTTGCCAGATTCGACGTGAAAAATATACATTTCAAAATAATTTTTCTAAAGTAAGAAAGCGTGCAATAACATTATTTTGGTTACGATACCCTTTTAAAACATAGAACTTCGAAAAAATGGAATAAAACAATTCATATATTGGACCTTTAAATCACCCAATGCTTGATAAACCAGATCCTTTTGGTATATATATATATATATATATATATATATATATATATATATATATATATATATATATATATAAATATATATATATATATATATATATATATATATCTATATATATATATATATATATATATTATATATATATATATATAGTGCAATTTGAAGACAGTTTTGGCACTAACTAAATGGCGTGTCGCTTTATTTTGACAATGTATAAATCTGTCATGCTGGTTCAAATAATAATATTTACGGCCGAATCTAAGAGAATGACATTAGTTCCGTTTGACTGATCATGTTACATTCTGATTATAATAATATAAGTGTAAGGTTGGTTCAGATATATCCCTCGAATCGTATTTGAGAAGCCACAATAAATGTATTACGTAGTATTCGAGCGATATTAAACAATTATATGCTGTATGAGTGCTCTTCGATTTGATATCTCCCCGATTGACAAAGACAAAAACGTTGATTGATTTGATTGATTTTGCATATCCAGCTACCCATCAGTATTATGTTTGATTTTGAATTGTCAGTTAGGCAACGGGACAGTCATGTATGATGCTGTGTATGCCGATTATGAAGCAGAATTTATGGGAAAAGATGTCTCTTCCTAAGTGAAATGCGAATGGTTATGAATCGAATCAGATGTAATGGGCTGGGAAAAGTAGGTGTTTGTTTTATACTTTGAGGTGCAAAGTAACATATTCGGAATCGAATGCTGATTAGTAGGAGTGATTGCCATCACCGACCTGCTATGTAGTAATCGCTAATTAGTTGATGTCATTAAAGGTTGTTCAACCATGACATATCTCACGTGTCGCAATGAGTTTAACATGCTCGTTCTACAGCATCTGTATTTTTTCGATTAATCTCTTTGCAGCAAATCTAACAATGCTCTTTGCATTTTGCATTTTGCATCGTCGAGGATCAAATTGGTTGATCATATTCATCGGTAAGCCAATGCCGTCGTTGCAGGTATTGGGGGCTTATCAAATAAGGCTGGTGCTGCCACTGTAAACGTCTGGCGGCGATCGGAAGCTTAGCGCTCGGTAATAGACCAGGTGGATGAAGTGTCTTTTGATGTCAGAGGGGGAGCATTCCAACAGGTTGGAAAATCATCATAAGCGATTGTTTTCTAGAACGGTATGTGCCGAATTCGTGCAGGATATCTATGAATAACATGTTTTCCGTAGCCACTTGCTGAGCCTATGGTACTGGATCATTGATATATGATCGGCGTGACAGGGGATGAATCTCTCCTTTCCATCGAGAAGAAGGATGGAACAGTGTCGTTCAACCACAGACGATACTTTTTCGGTAAAACCAGTGTGATAACCCAAGGCATTATCCTACTAGTGCCACTTTATATATAGGTGTAGACTGTGCTATTATCAATCGATCTGCATCGATCTCCGTTGACGTTGAACTGATGTTACAATATATTAGGAGGCTCATAACGGACCCAGATACATTCCATATGTATACATGCATGCAAGCTCAGACCTACACGTTGTATGTAGCTGCAAAAGCCTTTAGATTTCTGTCAGCTACTTTCATTTGTGCAAGGTATGATTCGTTCTTTGATACTTTATTGCTTAGCACATCTGCTGCCATGATATTTCATAGAAACTATAAATGAATGGTGACGGCCATACTTAAAGCAAAGCATACAATTTTGGTTATTAAGGGAGTGAAATTGCAACAATAACCGAGGAAAACAGGCAGTAATGGTGAAAATATGAAAGATTATCCAGATGGATGCTTTCTTTCACGTGATCTGAGTTGATTCTAGAGATGAGACATGTGTTTTGATGGGATGCACAACCTTAGTCACCGAGTTGGCTCATTTTGACGCGCGATAAAGTCTATAATAATTTCGCTAAACTATCACCAACTGCGTCGTAAAATAGACTATAACCGCATCTCGTTCAATTCCTGGTCTTATGAACACTTGAGAACATTATTCTTCCGTGTCGATATAAACTCAGCAAGTTATGGCGAATCTCTGGGCGTATATATATATATATATATATATATAGAGAGATATATATATATATACGCCCATAGATATAGAGATATATATAGAGAGAGAGAGATATATAGAGCAGTTGGTGATATAGATATATATCTAGATATATATACTCAACTGAAATAGTCTAGATATATATATATATATATATATTTTGATATAGACATATATATATACATATATATATATGTATCTATATATTTATATATATACATATATATATATGTATATATATCAATATATATATATATATGTATATATATGTATATATATATCAATATATATATATATGTATATGTATATACATATAATCAAATTTTAGCAACTAACCATTCGTTTGCCGAACCCGAAAATCTCAATATCTTCCCTATGACCCCATATACTTTGACTCAAATGGTTGAAATAACGTCTAGACATGAATGTTGGTTATGCGTATATGAAGCATTAAAAGATTTAATTGATTTTAAAATATAGTTCCCATGAACTCAATTTTAGCTCATTACTGATCACGCTACAACATTGAATTATATCGCAAAACGCTACTAATGGTTTATAATGATCACATCTATAACAAAAAATACTTTGTTAATCCATGTTGAATAATAATGATGTCAAGATATAGGTATTCCGCAAATATACGCTAATATAGAAGGGCATTATAGGTGGATTTGTACGTATAAATTGGTATATCAGTGGACCATTTTTAGAGGACTGCAAGCATATATTAGGAATAAAAAGTGACTTTCGATGCTTCTGAGTAAATAGGCATTCCATCTGCTTTTCACCAACCATTCGCGCAAAGGGAGAGGGGGGAACTATCCGCAACACCATCGCCCGCATCCGTAGAGCTAAAAAGGTCTGGATTGAGTTGCTTCCCGACACACCCTTAGCCGAATACTTTGTCTCCAAGATTGCGGTCTCCGAGATCCCCATAGACGACGTACAGAAGGCTCTCCCAGCCGTGGAACGAAGACTGCAGGCAATGGGCTATGGGCTGTACTGCGTGGACTACACACGAGACTTCTTTGGGGTCTTGGATAGCAGTGCCTTGGTAGAGCACCTGTGCAACAACCACGACTTCCGCATGCAAGGACAGCCAGGGAGTTTCTGAGATACCGACTAGCCTTGCATCCTCGACAACACCGCCAGCGTAGGAAAACACGTCTGCACCTGGATGCATGCATACGACGGATACACGGTACAAACAAAGCTATATGACAAGGTCGTCTCCAAATTCAAAGCTGGAGAGGTGCGAGAAACAATGAGCGGCCTCCTCACAGACTATGTAGACTGCTCCAACAGCCACCTGGGAGAAACCTTCCAGCACCTCGACGTCCAAGAACGGGGCTGCACGAGCGTCTAGGTCTCGGTCTACGCCTTTCCCAGCCATCCCACCGACGTAGGGAGCACTGTCGTCCAGAAGACCCTAGACCAGGTTGGCCACCCCTTGACCTTCGTCGTGCAGCCGCCCAAATAGCAGTGGGAGAACCTAGCAAAGCGCCTGAACCGCACCCTAGTCCTATCCAACAAGAAGCTCTGGGAGATCTTCGTAGCCTGGTACGCCCACACCAAAACTGGGAGAATTGCAGTAATTCGCATCCGGCCCACCATAGCCAAGGTGGAAAAAAGAGCAGAGCTGGGAGCGGGCTGGGCTATGGGGGACTTTGGGTTCCGCAAATGCCCCATATTTCAGGTGGACATCCTCGGCAACGACGGAAACGCGATAGAGCTTGGGCCACTCTGGTAGCTACTCCAAAAGTCCCGATGCAAAAACCATCCTGGCAGGCTGCAAGAAACCGACCGCCCTACATCCCAACGGGCCGGAGATAGATGAGTGGTTGTGCCCGACGGAGTACGTCTTGTGGGTCTGGAGGAAAAAGAAGACCAATGCCGTTGGCGTAGAAACCTCTATCTACCCAGTCCAGTAAATAGATACAAACCATAACCATCTCCGCCATCTCCACCTGGGACCGTGCCAAGATGTTGGAGAAGATCCTGAACGCCAAGAGCGCAGAAGAGTGGAAGCAGGCAGCCTGGGAACGAACCAAGGAGCTGGGGGAAATACGACAAGAGGATCTAGATGCCTTCTCCAGAGTGGCACAGGAAAAGAGTTTACGAGGTACTGGGGGGCCCTACGCAGTGGATAGTCGGCGGGGCAAAGTACTTGGGGCGGAAAAAGTCTTTCTATACTTTTCCAGTAGTGGTCCTACACACAGATACACCAATTGCGAGCCATACAGATAGCGAGGAGGACAGCGAGGAAGACTACACAGTGCCACACGTTGTCTGGGCCACAAAGCAGTACTTCGAGATGGGAGAGAGCAAGCAGAAAAAAGAGCGAGAGGACCAGAAAGGAAAAACTTATTGGCTGCCGATCGTTGCCGAAAATCCACCGCTGGAAGTTGCGGTTCTCCCAGCAAAAGAGTTTCGAAACCAGAGGGGAGAAAAAATATCCTGGCACCTCCTAGAGCTGCTCTCGGCCCCGGACCCCTACCGCCTGGAAGAACTCCAGCTGATGGAAGCCGACACCGCCGTGGTTGCCGAGGCCTTCCTTTCCATGGTCCCTGCCCCACTGGGAAGTGGGTGGGTGGGTGGGTGGTTGGTTGGTGGTTGGTTGGTTGGTTGGTTGGCGAACCCAGCCAAGGCGAACCCTAGAGACGACCCATTATAAATGCAGTAGAAGAAGCCCTGTAGCCCCGTGAGTGCCAGGTTCTAGATCTTGGAGGGCCTGAGAGGCCTGCTGTTGGCGGGAAAAAAATAGTAGCTATGTCGTCCCCGTCCGCCTAGGCTGGCTGAGTGTGGGTTGGAGGCTTTGGAGGAGGCTGGAAGGCTGGATCGGAACAAAGTAGCCATTAATTCGGTGGTTATATCGGCCCCGTGCGCCTTTATAAGAGCAAGACGGATCGAAGGGTGTGGGCACGCTCGCAAACGATGGATATGGGGTCTAGAGTGGACTGGAGGGTGGCGTAGTGGGACCGACGTTCGCCGCCTGCGACTGGGGATGTTCGCTACCTTCCTACTGGGGTTGGCTGGCCGAAACTTAGTCTGTTGGAAATATGGTTGCTGGCAGGTTGGATATATGGGGTGTGGGCGATTTGCTTTGGTGGGTGGAGGTGGTCCCAAGAACGTCCCCCCCCCGCGGCGCAAGAACCCATATTACCTATACTACTTCTTCCAATGCTGATTGTGATGATTTTGTTTGTGCAGCAACATTTATTTTTATAAGTTCAGTTCGACGACACTCTAATATGGATTCCTCCAGTGACATTTCCTTTCTTTGTAGTTCAACACTTAATTGCCTATCTGTGATGCCAACAAGCAATCTGTCGCGAATATGATCATCCTTAGCGTCTCCAAAATCACAATCATCAGCATGCTCATACAGGCGGCGGATAAATATTTCTACCGGCTTATCAGCGTGTAAAAAATTGCTCGCTCATGAACAATGTTTCTCTTCGGAGTAAAATAGGCATCAAATTTACTCAGGACTGGTGCGAATTTCTCTGCATCCCTTCATTTGTAAAGGAAAACGATTTTAAAATGTTTTCGGCTTTTAGGCCCCATTGAGTAAATCGAAGCGCTCATCTGAACCGTGTCTTCATCTTTGTTCAACTTGGTGGTTATCCGGGACCTCGAAATACGGGCTTTCCATTCCGGCCATGTGCTCCGACGGGTGAAGTCAAACGAATCAACAGGAGCGTACTTAGCCATGATGCCTCTTCGTTACTTTCTTTTAGTATACGACTTCGGATATTCACGCACCTTTTTCTTCCATTTTTTTTCTAGTGTTGAACAGGTTTTCACCGCTGCCACCATGTCATGAGTGAAGGAGGCTCTTTAGCGTGGAGGCGACATATTTATTCGAACTCTCACTAGTTCCTCATAGTAATGCATATCATAACGTATACCATGACAATGCGAGAAGTTCATTGGCGCCGACGCTTCCTACTTCAACGAGGCTGAAAGACAAACGTCGATCTTCGAAAAATGATGGGCAGCGGGAAGAGAGCGGGCGGGCAACAATGTGATGGCTGTCCGCTCCAACGCCCGTTAACATGTACGCTACGACGGTACACGTGGTCGTCAACAAGCATGGAGGCAACAGCAGACACGTGGTTCGTCCCGGCATATGTCTACAGAGCTGCGACGATCGGTTTCGCGGATCTCATCTCGCCCCCGTTTTGTCTGCACATGTAGAAGTGCCAGCAGAAGTCAGCGGCAATCAAGTGGTAGACAATTCTCTACATACCGCACTCACAGCCGCACTCGGTACCACGGCCAACGCGACCGCTCCCATGACCGCGCTCGCTCCCGAAGCGTCGTTGGCTATAAGCGCGAACCCAGATCACAGAGTCGGACACCGTCTCAAATCCTCAGGAGGTCCTCCAAGCCTGGTCCGGGCCGTGTTTCGATTGCGGAAATACCGGGCGCAAAGTATGAGAGTGTTCTTTAAACGAGCAACGCACCGTATGTCGCGCAAGAAAAAGGTAAATACAGTTGAAAGTGTCACCTCTGTAAGCATCCTATTTTTTCGCGATCTACCGATGCTCATTAAACTCAAAACATGCACGATACTAATAGACACAGCTGCAAACATATCGTGCATAAACATAGGTTATTCAAATATGCTATTTGACAACCATTCCCCAATCATTCACGCGTGCAAGATCACGAGCATAACTGTAGCAAATGGCAGTGATTCAAAGGTTTAAGGTAAACTAAATATTGGTGTCAAAATACAGCAGGACGTAGTCCCGACTTTCTTCCGTGTCATCAATTAATTGCGACCAAACATTATCTTAGGAGATGATTTCATGCGTAAATTTCAACAGCAATATCAAATTCAGCAGTCACCAAACTTAAGCTACATATAAAAAACGCGCGCTTTTCAAACAATTTCTTGGGTATGAAGCTCTTGCATTCAGGCGTCCAGCCAAGCGATGAACACCTTAAAGCCGTGTAGTCATACCCTGTACCGTCAGGTATTATACAATGAACTACTGCATTTTCACATTTGGACGATCATTTGCAACGTGTTTATGCATAAAGAAACGCCAATGTGTAGTTCACTTAATAGCCCATGCACCAAAGTATGCGAAGAGATCTGGTGGTTCAGCATTGATAGAATTCATGCACATTATATACATCGCCATCAAAGGACACATCACGCATTATGTTTACTGTTATAAATGTGACGTATGTATTATTGACGATGTCGCGCTGTTTACAATCCAAGAAACGGGAAAAGCATTCTCCATTCTCCCGTGGTACACATGGTTTCAACATTTACCTGTGGTAAGTCTCTAAATCTATGCGCACAAGGCTTGTCCCGGACGCAATGCGTACTCTTTATAGCGAGTCTAAAGCTATCTTAAATTAGTTGCGAGGAATAAATCTGCTTTAAGGACCGTAGGAAAGATGTATCACACGAAGAAGTTTTGCTTAAAGAAGCATCTCAAATCGTTAGCAACACGTAAGATTGTTAAGCGAACGCACAGATCAAAAGCCAATAGATGTTAAATCAATATGGTTTTAATTGCATGTTTTCCATATTAGCTGAGCAATTAAATTTTGCTTGAGAGCGGAAAATCTCGTATTTGGCACACCTTATCAGGGATGCAGCTTATCAAATTGACGTTAAGGCAATTAAAAACATGAGAGTTACTTACCCTATTCACTAATTTAGGAATATAAATAATAATTAACTTATACAAAAAATAACTCACTTAGCAAGCTGATTTAATTACTTTATTTATCTATCACACAACAACGGCGTGTATATCATAACTTAGTGCTCAGTTTACTCATAAACTGCTCATAATAATGTTTGCTGCTTAGTCCCACTAGGGACCAATGTTCTTTAGTAATCCTGCAATGCAATGACGGGAACAATTATCTGCATTGTATAATTAAATATTTATGGCATATCCGCTTTTTATATGACGATTGTGATTGAGTATGGTCATCGAACAGGACGTTTTCTGGATCAGGCAAAATGCATATCCATGAGCGTGGGTAAGGCAACTCGTTTTTTGAATTTGGTGCCCTGTCTGGTCGGTAAGACAGTAAAGAATATCTGTATTTAACAAAGCAAAACGAACGGACAGAGGTCCAGCGAAATTATGTCGTCGTGCTGTTCAGGGTTGACCTTGTTTTGACTACAATCTTTTAGGTTTTATTTTCTAAAGGATGCACTTGAACATATAGTATACAATGTCGAATTAAATCTACATCAAAACTGTAAAACACATCTAATGTCGTATCAGAACAGCTCTCGTCAAATCCATCCATTGCCTCAGTGATTTGCTGGACACTTTAGGGCAGTAATTAATCCCCCGACTGCCAACAATGAAGATGTTATTCAACTACCCACCTGTATCAACATGCCATGCTACTTAATGCAATCGCAATTAATGTGAGTAATAAAACATAACGTATGAGAATAGGCTAAAATTTTGTTGTTTCTTGCCATGGCTTCAGTTTGATGGCACAGCAATACCCTTGAATTAATAGCCTGCTTTTTATTACACATAAATAACTTCCATGTGTATTTAGAGGAAGCGATTTGAGCTAGATTTAATTGCTGACTGGCGAGAGTGAGGAAAGGCTAGTCCATATGGAATAAGGCGAGATCTGCAATGAGCAACACTTGTTGAAATTAGATTCAGAGCACTACATGCAAATGCAAACATATTTATATATATATATATATATATATATATATATATATATATATATATATATATATATATATATATATATATATACATATATATATATATATATATATATATATATATATATATATATATATATATATATATCTATATCTATATATATATATATATATATATATATATATATATATATATATATATATATTTACATATGATCTGACGTAAGCGTATAGCGGAACGGTGCAAAGTGTAGTAAAGTGTAATAGATGCACTTATAAAGTTGTTTTATTAGTTCTGGCAAATAACAAGTGTATACATCATTTTTCCCGCTCAATGAAGAAGAAGCAGCGCCAATGACACACTCAGTTAGCCGTGTTAGATGGGATTTTGCAGACCCTACGATCCAAATCAGCAGAATAGACATCGATATATGATAGTGGGCTGCGGTGCTCCGTGCCCTGTATTTAAACAGTAGAAGCCGGATCAAAGACAGGATTGGTATTTAACTAAATGACATCCCTATTGTAGGCTGACACAAATTAGGGTGTGGATGGTGCGAGTTTAGACGACAGCAAAGGAACATCGCACAGAAACGTAACTGCGAAACACAAGGCGTCGTATGAAGATAGATCGAGTGTTGAAGAATTAGCGTTTTAGTCCGGGTCATTGAGATTATTTCACGGGTAAAATATTGGATGATCGATAGTGTTCAATGATGTAAAGCATCATTTGACATCAGCTTGGAAGTAGCATCATTTGACATCAGCTTGGAAGCTTTAGTCGAGCATCAGTGTCATACCACGAACAGTTCAAACTAACATATAAACTGTCCCTGTCATAAGAAGACGTATTACAGCACTGTGTGAGTGTGTGTGTCGGTTACTTTAATGTTCACCTAAATGCAAACTGATTTCGGTAAGGTTTTATAGTATTAATAACGATAAAAGGAGCAATAATAATAACTGTAGCTTGTATGCATATAGCAAATATGCCAGAGACGAATAATCTTTTCACCAGAACATGGTAGTTTAAACGGGGACAAATTTTGTTTGATAAGTTAAACAGGTGACAATAAATACTGTGCATATGACATAGTTATGTATGTAACACACTAGTATGGAACATGAGCACAATAATATTGTCACCCAATGTACATCATGAAATAAAATTATGCAATCACTGTATGGCCTAAAAATCAGAAACACTTGTGTAACTAACTCTATGACATAGTGACATATCATTGGTGTCTTTGAAAAAGCATTCGTTCAGACACTAGGTTTGCGTTATAACTAATTACCTGATTTAACAGTTCGCATTTTCCCTCTAGTATCGAACTCTCTTTTCAATGTACGGACTGACAATAACAATTGTGGAAAATACGGTTAATTTCACACACATGTATAAATATATATATATATATACATATATATATATATATATATATATATATATATATATATATATATATATATATATATATATATATATATATATATATATATATATATATATATATCTATATATATATATAATATATATATATATGTGTTTATTTTATATGTATATATATATATATATATATATATTCGTTTCTGTTTGTTTTCGCTTTTGTGTGTGTTGTGTGTGTGTGTGTGTTATGTGTGTGCGTGATATATATTTGGAAAAGTAGGTTGTTATTCGGTGATTTCGCGTTCTGCATAACCTATCTTTATCTCCTTTCTCCCTAGTATCGAACTCTCTTTCCGTCATCTTTTCCATCTTTTATACTTTTTAGACTTACACCTGAGATTGTTTGTACGTCCCCGCTGCGGTTTTACTTTCTGTTATCAACGATTTTGTGTGCATAATAAAATACCTGGCTCTGCCTTATAACGTTGAGGATATTCATTCAAATTACTGCTCCCAGAGGCCCCATTAAGATTTCAACCAGCCACATATACCCTACCTGATGTGATACATATATTGAGCTAAGCGTATTAAGGAACAATGCGATATCTCAACGGACCTTGCATCCGGCCTTGGATGCAGCAAAGTGTAATGGATGGGTTGAGAATGTTGTTTTATTGGTTCTGGCAAATTAAAATTGTACACATTATTTTTTCAACTCCATGAAGAAGTAGCAGCGCTAAAGACATACTAAGTTGACCGCATTTGATGGGATGGGGCAGAGCTAGGAGCCATCTCAGCAGAATAGACTTATACAGTATATGTAAATGAATTAATATATATTCAAATATATTTGCATATGTAGATATATGTGTAGATATATATTTATATATATGAATATGAATATACATATATTTATCGATTATTCATGGTGTTTGTTGTATAAGTATTAAGCTGCAGAGAGAAGAGCTCCTGGAGTACTGTAAATACTATTATGAACATTATGAACATTGAATGATGTTGCAGAAAGCAGAAGCAAATACAGCACGCCTTGCATGAAATAAAGTAGTAATGAGGCCTGAAGAACTAGTTTGTTTATTTTTGTTAGGTTATACACACCACAGACTAGGCGCCTTATTGCAAAAGATAATATATAGTTGCGATAATCATTCAGAGTTGATAGTCAAGTTAACCGAATGAAGCAATTTTATAACTTTTAACTCGATAGGTCTCCCTCGTACAAAATGCAGAAGTGATCTCACATGTCAAAGTTTTGCTTTGCTTGATTGTCAACAACAACCATCGAGGGGAGCAAGTCCTTGTGTGATTCTTATTGAGATATTATAAATAATACTGGCCGCATGGTTGAGCATCTATTTATAACTCGATCAGTAATATTATGAGCCAGTCGGCTCATCCAGGCCCTTGGCTCTTGCACATTTAATTCTCTATCCTGCTTACCTTGTGCTGCGCTACAGACAAAGCACTGCTTGCCCTGAGTTGTATTAGATTAACCGAAAAGAACTCACATGGCGAACAGCGAGTTACTATGCCAAGCGATGCAACGAAACATCCTGTCGATGCCTGATATCTATCAATGAAGTTTTCAATGAATGTGTCAGCTTATAAATTAATAGAAATAACAAATCGCAGTATACTGCAATTACTGGGACGAGCAGCAGCGAATTCCAACGAGGGGTTCCAGACAAGTTGTTTACCAGGTTTACCTCCAACCGTGCAATGTTAAGCTCGTGTGTGTACATTAGAGTACTAAAAATAAACCAAATTACCCCTGACCACCTGCTCCTTATTGATAGTGTGACATGGTCTCTCTTGGCATCACATAATGTTATTGTTGCGCATACATTTGTGCAATCTGCGGTTTTGATTAAGACCATAATTCGCTCGTTTTGCAATGTCACAACAAACATGGCAACCCCTTTTTACTGGGCTAGGTAATAAAAGTATCAAACGACCTTCATGCCGACAGTACGCATTCCAAACTGGCTAGATGTATTGTACCGCACGGTTTGGTATGTTCATGATGTTTTACCTGACAGCTCGTATATTCAAAGCTTCATATATTTATATATGTCATGAAATAAAGCGACTTAGCCATAAAGCTTTTATATAGCTATGAGCTTGAAGCGGTTCAATAGTGTGCGTTGTCTACTGTTATGTCGTTACAGTGTGAATGCGCATGTCTGAACCATCAACAATAAACACCTTATGGTATGCGTGAATAAGACGGCACTCTGCGGTAGGTCGCGGTCAAGCAGCATGTAAGGTGATTGTTTCAGTAAACTGATCAACACCAATGCTTATCACTGATGATTAACTATTTGCGTGCATGCAGGACTGCGGATGTACCAACAATCATAACTTTTTGTTTTGTAGGATGTAGTGATTATCTAAAAGCATCTCAACCAATTTAAATACTTTCATGGTTACGGTGATAAGTGTTTCATTCATCGGTCGAATTGTTATGCCCGTTATATACCTGATAAGTGTGACGGATTCTACAACGGCGTGTGCTTGAATGTGAGTAGGTCAATAACGCTGAGATGCATGTACACTCCAGCAGCTCAATTAACGGAGAATGCATAACCTTAAGGTTTCCCTCGCGGTGATCATAATATAGCTTCTTTAAACACGGATTGAATCAATGGTTTACTTGAAGACGAGACACGGCAATTCTCTGATGTGACCTGTCGATAAACTGCGTTTTACAAGTGATACGCAGTATATATTGTACTTGCCATCCAGAACCTGTTACGCGCGTGATTGTTTGGAAGTAGGTGCGTTTTGTGTCAGTGGGTCGGCGGATAAAAGATGCAGTTTAAGCAGAAGGTTCATTTGTGCCTCTTGTTACAAATGCTTGCTATAAAAGGCAGTAATGCAATACCGAGGCGCTGTAACAAACGAGGTATTGTACATTATACATGTTACAAGTAGTGTCACAATTGTTATGTAGCAATGTACGAAGATTTTTTGGCCTGCAGACACCGAAAGGGTCCATTAAGATAACAAAAGCCATTCTATCAGCCAAAGCAAAACATATTGTACAGCCTTGGCTATGTACAATGTTCTGCGTGAAAATATGAAGTGTTTCCGATCGGGATATCAAAATTCTCTTACTGTCGCACGTATATGCCATTCCATTTATGTTCTTTTTTAACTCGATATGCCGTAAAAATAGCGATCTCGTATTGAGCCAAATTGTTTATGCTAGGGACTGGTCGATATCACTAAGTCATATTTGGAAATATTTCACCAATATCAAATAACTTTGTACACTCAAGGCCCACATGACTAAGGTCAACGCTTGTTTGGCCGATTTTAGACACATCCCCACTTTCCCGCAACGCTCCATAGCTGTAGTCGATACACCTCCCACAGTACATATTACCACTGGACTACTTTACCCTCCATCCCCCACAAGCCTCACGTAATGTTTGGATGCTGTTCCTCCCCAAAAACGTCTCGGGCTTACATAGTTAATCTGAAAGGTGCAGCCAGGATTACTCAGGATGGTCGGACGTGGTGCGTTTCCTTTTTCAAGTGTTTTCAGGATTCAGGTTGCGCGACCTGTTTGTGTATGACCAGTTCTGGCCGGTAGAGTTATATATTTAGTGACGCATGTGTGGCGTGAACGATGCCGGAAGGAATTACACCGTGGCGAATGAGCAGTGCACACAGACAGCTTCAACTCAAAGTACTAGATTAACACGAACACGCATGTAGCAATTTGTCACGGCGTACGAATAAATTCGCAGTCTAGCATAAGTAAATAGTTAATAATTAATAATTAGTGAATTACGCTCCTTCCATGCTACCTTAACACATAATAGTAGTGTTGCTGAAATGAGCTGAACGGCTGCTAATCAAACGAATCTGCAATTATGTTTTTTGTTTTGCTTAGGTAAGAACGGGATGGTTTGGTACTTTTCCACACGAAAACGGCATTTCTGGAAGGTTCCAACCACAATTATACACTTTTAAACAATAAAATTCACAAAAGTATAAATCTACAGTATCCAATATTTTTTATGTATGCGTTTTATGCCTGCATTTTACGATAACGCTCTCCAACACAGTAATAAACTCACCAAAAGCCTCTTTTGACTCGGTAATGCTACGTCTACCAAGAGCAGCTATTAGGCCAATCCTATGCTCACGCATAAGCGAACAAAATAAATCAAAAAAATATATCTAACGCCGCTACATTTAAACGCATGGAAATAGAGAAGCGTTTATTGCATACAAAAATAACAATATAAGCCAAGTGACGATAAAATACTACAATATCGTTCAAGTAAATGTTGTCTGAAAATTGTATCAATTAGTTATGTCACGCAACACTCTTAGCATGACAAAATGAAGTTGATTGTTATCGTTACTCTTAAACTAAGGTAGTGACACAATATATAACAATAAGAGAGACGAGGAATAGAAGGCCGTCCATATACAGTGGGCTGCCAAGTAGCAGTTTTGTTTTAGGTAGCAGATGGTTCGCAAGAAATAGAGGCCTGTCTAGTAACATATATCTGTCAAGTAAGGGTGATTTGTCAAGTAACAAAACGCTGTCTAGTAATAGAGAACTCTCAGTGATCAATTAGCTGTCAAATGGCACAGCGCTGTCAAGTAACAAATTGCTGTCAGGTAAGACGGCAGTAAAGTGACAGTGGGCGGTCAAGCAGCAGACGGCTGTCAGATAAAAGAGGGCTCTGAGATAACAGGTTGCTGTCAAGATTCAGAGGGCTGTTAGGTCGCAGAGTTCTGCCATTAATTACCTTCCACGTATAGAAATACGACAATACAATTTGTGATCCTCTTTCCTAAACATAAATTGAAATCAAGATCTTATCTTCTCATCAATAATGACGCCGACGACGGGTTTGTTGATTAATCTTTGCATTGCACTATGTATGAAGTAATTTGAGCACACGCGAACCGAAACACATAAAGTAGGAGTTAGAGCTTAAACACAGCTTGTCTAGGGAGCCTATTCAGAAGTATCTGCTACTCTTCCAAGCATTGAACTGCGATTTGTTATCTTTATTACTTGAATTTGTGGCTGACATATTTCACTAGAACGTTCAGTGTTCGAAGTTTATTAATATTCTGCGTTGGCATGAAGTCTCCTTGTATTGGTTCACAAAGCAATTTGCATTGAGCTTTACCTAAAATCAAATCACCCGCAGTCAAAATGTAAATTGTCCAGCACAAGGCCAGCTGGATAGAGAAATGAATGTGCGATAGCCAAAGGACTGATGGAGCAGACTAGTTTGATTTGTTAGTTATCGAGTGGCAAATCTTGCTCAACGGTGCGGACAGTTTCATATTAAACATCGCACCACTAATCATAGCAGTTGCTGAATAAAGGGTCATTTATCTTTGTGAGAAAATATGTCCAGCATGAATGCCCTGGTGCCCTTAAATATCATTCCATGAATGGAATCACATTCGCCGCAAACTCTGTAAAGTAGTACTAAATATTGACCTCCAGCCACGTAACCAGCAGTTAACACCGATATAAGGCCAGCTGGATGTGCCACGAAAATATCAGGCTTGCACTTTCTAACAATGTGATTGTAGATTCAAATTAGTAGAGACCCTATTGGCATCTTTGCGCAGACTCAAATCTTTATGGCAAATTGCGACTGTGAAGCAAAAGCGATTTTATGAAGGCAGCTCATTCGATAGCAATATGTGCTGCTTGCTGTATCAACAATATATTGCCAGCGGAGAATTATGTCCGACACCAATATGCAGGAGCTGTCCTTTTGGCCATACATTACATTAGAGATTATGTACCATTTGTTTCTCGCATCAATAAACGTACCTTTGACCGGCCAGTTAGAGGAGACAATACCCCAAGCTTCAATCGTTTTACAAAAGCCGCAAAGTAAACTATGGAACTAAATAAGGATTTAATATGTGCAGATGTCGGTGCCCCTTGGAAAGTAATTTATCGCTGTGCTGGAGCATTTGATGTTTATTCACCCCGATCCCTGTCAATCACTCTGAGATGTTAAGGATCGTCATGGCAAATGACTTGGTATCAGTGCAAAAGCATGTCATTAATTTATATGGCTGCCATCATGGTAGTGAAGTACAAAGCAAACATGAATCCTCCAGAGGATACAATGGCCCTCAATAGCAGGCGGCGGTCGTACAACTGGACAGCTTCAATTGTACTTGAGGGCAATAAGTGTGTTGTTGAGGATGTTGTGCATCTTAATTGGATGCCTCTGTGGCTCTTGCTCGAGACATATTGGCTCGGACATGGTCTTGTGAAAAATTTGCATTTTAAGAGAGTTTACCTAACCCGCATCATGGAACCCCGTTTGGTGCGTACTAAGCTCATCGTATGGACATATATAACGTTTTGGTCTACCCATAATTTGGTGAAGCAGTGACCAATTCAATAGTGGACACCTGTAGGTGGACCAAGACAAAACAGCAAAAAAGACACTACAAGACACCCATTTACGCAACATTGACCTTAAATCTTCGCAGAACAATAGAGGTATTACAATGATACCCTTCATGATCTAAATACCAGCTCTGTTGGTTGCAAGGATGATAGCAAATTGAACGAGTGAGAAATAGTTAACGCAATAAGTGTTTGTATGTATCATCCGGTTTTCGTACCCAGCTTTTCTAATGTTCATTATTGATGAAAAACACATGGAATTTTATGACAATTCATGTTTTTTCTTCATTGATGAAATTTTCAATTCATGCTCATAATAACTGCTGGAATTCACTTGAAAAATCAGGATAGTTCATCAAGTGTTTGTTTAATATTGTACGGCTCATATCAGATATTGAGTAACCATGAACCCTCAGGGGCTTGTTTAGTTTCTCTATTTTTGCGTTGAATGAAGTTTCATGAAGAATCATGAATCTTACGTTTGCGGGTTTTGGGAAAAAAATTATCTGACACAATTGATACGAAGAACCATGAACTCCCAGGTGCTTGTGAGAGGTTTAAACTTTTTAGTTTCTCAAGTTGTATGAACTTTCATGAAGCAATATGAATCTTGCATTTTAGTGCGTTGGTAATTCTTCAGCTGACACAATCAATACAAGGAAGTCCATAAACTATCAGATGCTTGTAGAAGTCGGTATTTTTGGTAGCATGAACTTACATGGAAAGCCATGAATCAGTTGACAATCATCACAAACATAACGCAAAGCTCTCAGAAGATAGTAAAAAGTGTTCTGGGGTTTTTTTTAAATTAGCATGCCCTTTCTTAAAAGAAACCTTTCCGGGGCAAGTTATTATAGTGAATGTCACAAAAACCAGAAATTGGCTCAGTATAAAATGTCATGAATACTATTAATTACCATGAAACTGAATCTCAGACAGTAAGTTATTTTCCTTAAAATGTTCGTTCGCAGTCATTCACAAGTGATATCAACTTAAGACATGTCAAATATACATGACAATTTTATTAAAACTTTGAACATAGGGCTCCAATATCAATGGAGATACAGAATTTATACTCTCAATATGGTCACACATTTAAAATTGGACTAAGCTCGCACACCCAGTAAGGTGACAGATGAGAGAAAATCATGTCTTTCGCTGAGAGGGTGATAGATTACATCATCCTCATCATGGTCCCTTTCGGAATCACTGGAAGTGTCACTATTGAATACATCTGATTCATCAATATTTTAAGAATAGGAGACAAATGAATCGGAATTTAAACGTCCACAGTAAGCAAAAGATGCTTGGCTACTGTAGTCACTGTAAGAGGGGTTGGCTCTGAGAAGAGCATCAGAGTCATTATCAAAAACACTGAGCCATTTAACGTGATCTTCCAAGTCACTGGGAGCCAGTCAGTTTTTCACACAGTTGCACTGGGTAAAACTGCTGCTCTGTTAGTGGTGATCTCCAGGGGTATCAATGTGAACCAATGTTATGATATATCATGTGTTTTGAGGACAAATCAAAACCGATCCTTTCTATACTGAATGGTCTTCCAAGAATGATAAACAGATGATCGTCATCATGCAAGTTTTTCAACTTTCGGACAGGACGTTCTACCAATGGAGAGTATACTCATGAACTTGAAAAAACAAATATTTCATCCCTAAACTCAACCTCATTGAATAACAAAATTACTAACAATAGTTTGAATTTTTCCATCACAGTATACTACACAGGTAACATCACTAATAGGGCTGGAGAATAAAAGCTTTGCTTGATTTAGCACAAGCAGTTGGCCTTTCGTAATGCGACCCAAGCCACTTTATGTACTACATGCAATGCAATATATATTTATGCATATATTTAAACAAATCAGAGGATAAATCTGTAATGACATAATGAACAGATTGTTAGAACAAGATCAGCTTAATGGGGTAGTTCTAGTAAAATGTTCAACCTGCATGGTTGAATATTTCTTAGTGGAAGTTTATACATGGCGAGTTTAGCCCCTTTCGCATAATGCTAAGAAACATTTGCCTCTGACAGCGTCCGCGCTGTTTACTACTGTCCATGTCTCATATCCACGCTGTAGTGGCGAAGAGCCACATGCGATGACTACCATGCCAGTTGAATAGTTTTCTTTTTGAAAATGGGTTGTACCAACAAAATTATGGCATGGTTAAACATGAAAATGCCTTGATCAGATCAAAAGAGCTCTTGGAGATTGTGAAAGAAGAAATTTTTTAACTAGTCAAAACAGTTGTGGAAAGTGCACGTTATGTGGCCCAGTTATGATTTATACCTTGTAGATTCCTAGTGCAAATTATTTCCCTGCGCTTCGAAAGCGAAAACTGTTAACGGTTGTCTTTAATGAAGACTTCTAAGGTAATCGCACAAACCAAGGAGTTGCATATACAGCTCCTTGCATGAACCTAAGGCTCTACTCTTGAGTGGATCTCTTCCTGAAACAGCTCTAGGGTATTAGGGTGGATGGACTCATGCATTAATACAGGCCATTGTGATATTCAAACCTGCAGTACGAAACATGATTATATCAACCCATTTTCTTTGTACATCACCTGTAGACCTGCGCCCAATTGATAAGCGTGAGTTGCTTGCTGGCTCTTCCCATTGCTCTAACACATTGCTACCTCCAGAAAATTTGCCGTGATCTCTGTCTCGTTTTTGATTCGCCCGATACACACGTTGGACAGCAATCCTGTAATTGTGTTATATCTCGTTTATTTTTTCAATAAAGAAACATGACTGTTGTTACACTCTAGGCAAGACAGTTATGGATATGAAAATGTATATTTTTTCAACAGCTCCTTTTCTGCATTGCGAGAGGAAGCATATTTGCTTATAGACTTAAAGATTCGGCCATACGGCCCCTCATCCCTAAGGTGGTATCAGATCATCAAAACACCAGGGACGAGTGTCTTACCTACTTGCGCAGTACCCTGGTACCTGGGACTGCTTGGAATCGTAGTTATCGACTATTATCGCCTCCTGAATTTCAAATCTGAAACCATTTTATTTCGCAATATCAGACAACTGTTTGAATATAGAATTACATACATTTACCTTTGTGCTTCTCCCAAAGAGGCATCCTCCCGATTCAACCTGCCGTGTTAGATAGAAGTTGCCACAGCAAACTTTTCCAATTCACCCGGCGATGATGTAAACGTTTTTCCAAACAGCTTGCTTCCTTCTCCCGGGGCTATCCTTTATAGCATCTTTCGTATTTTTTCTGTCTTCCAAAATTGCAAACTAAGTAACCACAATTCAATCAAAAGGCAGCTTTATATTTTTAAATATTTACATAATTCAGTAGTTAGATACTAATCGAAAATCTGTAACATGTACGAAGGAAAAACTCGCTCGAACCTCGCAGCCCACAGCGCTTATCCCCAGCAAGTGCAATCGAATCTCCTGAGCAGAGTTTTGTTGACAATTCGATGATCGCGCGTCAGTGCGCGCGCTTGGTTCGGCGTGACTTGCTTAGCGCGCAAGTAATTGAATCGCGCGTTTTCTCTTTGTCTTCCGTTCTCCCAGCGAACTAGCTTATTTGTTAACGTTGGGTCAGTCGAGTATTTTGAAACTTAACCATTTCAAACACGATGGAGCGTTCGATTATGTTTGGATGGTTCTAGTGGGAGACTACACCAGTCCTGTGGCCTGTCATGCATTTTTGTACAGAGGAAGCTGTTGAATGAATACAAGAAAGGGGATACAATCAAGGGAAGGGTCGAATTGAAATGTGTCATCAGAATATTTTGTTACATATATGATAATTGACACTATTTTGAGTGACAGTCTTAATAACAAATTGTGCAAATTGTTAGTATCATTATGCTGTCCAGACTTAAGTGCCTGTGAATTTAGTGGTTCATAAGTCATTGCATAATCTATCAGCTTTATTATTCAACAGTACACCAGTTATAACCTGATAACGTCTGTTTTGAAATTTTTTATCAGACTTGATCATGAATATATCTCTTTATTTTCGTGAATTGAGTCTTGTGACGCATTATGAAAGTACATGCTTATTCATGCACGGCTAGCTATGTATCTTCGTGAACGGCAAGAGATTATTCTTCTGGTGATTTTACCATGAATATTCATCAGTATTCGGTAGTGAAAGTGGCCATTTAACGTTCATGGTTTTTTACGAATATTCCTGAATACTTTGATGCATTATGTTGAATATTCCGTACATTTGTTTATGAAATGTCATAGATTATTCGTGAAATACCATGAATATTTCATGATCAGGAATACTGGGTAACTCGAAAGATTCATATATGACGAAATCCATCCTTGAAAGTTTATAATTTTGATATATTGAGTCGAGCTACAGCTATCGCAGCCAGATATAGGTGGTGATATCATGGAATGATGTTATGGGAGCAATAACAAACGATGATGATTGTTAGAGCGTCATTTTCTGCAATAGACAATTGTTGAGTGCCAAATTGATAATAAACCTACCCTTCATCATAACGTACCCCTTCAGTCATCAGTTGATGGAGTAACCCCCAACAGCTTATATTAATTATACGCCCCAGTTTCCCAGATCCACAAGTGACCTACATGTCACCTGCCACTTCCCCCCTCTCCTCATACATACCCCATATTCCAGAGCCACATGACCTTCCTGCCCAGGCAACGCCCGATAGCCCCAACCCTAACAGACCTGGCTACGGCATGTCCCATGAGAATTGGGATGGCGTGCCTAAGTCATTGAGGGAAGCAACTTATATTTCAAAATCAGTTCTCTCCTGGCCTCCGAGCTCAACACTTCTCTCTCTTAAGTTTTTAGGCTAAGTTACATCTGAAATTCGAAAGTTGAAAACAGTTAAATAAAGTTCAAGTTGTTATTAACCCTACATCTGGAGTTCGATTCTTTTACTTACTACAAGTGCGTAGCGTGAGCATCTCAACACCACGGATCACGTTACGACACAATAACCAACCAGCGGGCAGGATGACAATAATCAGGTCGCGGACTGACCGCAGAACGAAGTACGTACCTTGATCGAGGTACGTACCTCGTTCCCAGTACGGCGCACCTCGATTGAGGTACGCATGATAGTCATGCCACCGCCCTCTGCTGTTTTGCATTTTATGACATTATTTTCTGAAATGTGATTGGCTTTGAACGATTTAATTATGCAAATATATTATGGCGTACATTTGGAACCAAATCTGTTGTTGTGAGCGATATCGGGCGTTCACTAGAAGAGTTTTCACCTCCATTATTCGACAGCGACTGCAAGATTTTCGACGTTCATGATTAAAATTTTGTACACACACCATCATGGCAGAGGTAAGGTCTATGTTTTCTCATTTACAAGTATATCATCTTATTATACATTATATGTTATTCAAAATTCTATGGCATATTAATGAGCTATCGCTAATAATATAACACCCCTGTTGAATGATTTTTCTGAAACAATGGCGAATTGATGCGTTCGTACTTAAATCGAAGTATGGTGTACTTCCTTTTGCATTGGTGCCATAGTCTGATAGTAGATCGTATACAGATAAAAGAATGACACTTATGATTCATACGACCGAACCGCAGGTCGAATGTAGCCTTTCCTGGTATTCTTATATAAGATAATTTGTTTTAGAAATTTGAAACGTCGTACTTATGAAGTGACATAGCCCCATTCTGACGGTAGTATACATATAAATCAACAAAACGTCGTGCTCGGCTTGAAGTGACAATGTCAGTTATTCCAACCAAATAAGATTTACTCTGTTAATAGAGGGTGATATAAAAAATGTCACAAGAAATGCTGGTGTGTGTTGTGTACTTAAACATTAATTATAATATTTAATGTTATGTATTTCACTAGACAGTTTCTGAATTACTTGTTTTTTTTCCAGAATTGAACAGCTAATGGCCATGCCATTTTCAAAACGGTGTGCTTCTGAAAGCCGTCATTCACAATGAGGATGTTTGGAAACTGGAAACCTGGTGTCAAAGAAAAACTGTTGGATTCGCTTGGAAAAAAAGAATCTGTCCATTACACAAACACTGCTCCTAAGTTCTGTCAATCATGCATTGACGAAGTGAATAAATCTATCCAGACTTTAACATTCCGTCAGCCGTTAGTGATGAGTCCGTGCAGCCGCCTTCCAAGCCGCTGAAAGTTGGTTTCAACTCTCTCAATGAAGAAGCTATTCCTGTGAGGGGTGTACCAGGTCTCACCTGAACAATAAACCCATCTTTTATTGTTTTCATCTATATACTCAACCAGAATATTGCCCTTACACCGCTGAACAAGTTCATAAGACTTTGTACATATTATCCTCTTCCTCTCGTTTCTCCCATCGAGGCATTCAGTACCATCAGATATGTATGCAATAGGTATTTTACCTGTGTGGTGTTTCCACTTTGGATCTCTGAAAGTTTAAATAATTGTTTTCAATATATTCCATTCCAAACAACAGAGACACAGAGAGAATATTTTATTCTGGATTCCATTTTCATGAAAACATAGGTATGGTAGCATTTTGTGGAGAGTCAAATTTGTAAATGTTATCGCATAAGTCCTTATCTTTCCTCCTAGGAAGGGAAGAGGCTGTCCCAATTAAATCCAGCGTGGATAAGGTCAGGTAACCAGCGCTTCTTTGTCTTTCCGAATTAGATTTTAAAGACATCACATCGATTTTCTCTCTGTTCCGAACCCCTCCACCCCTTTCCGTTTTCAATGCCATCCCACCTCTTGTACATGCTTTCCTCTAGTTTTGTCATTCAACACTCGCTGTTGTAATATGTATGTCTGTACATGTATAGGTATATCAATTAATCCTATCTGTGTCATGACCTATTAAAGTAGCTTTATCCTGCGTTGTGTAACCTGTACTAGATATATCATAGTTATGTATCTCACTTATTGCATCAACATCATAGGTATACCTTTAGCTGTCAAACAGTCCTAACGTTACTATACTTGTTATTGTTATCTGCCTCATTGAAATACTGGTAATTGATTTGTAATGTACCTGCACTCGGGGATTCAGTATCCTATTATGTTATACCGAATATTTTACGTATGGGATTTTGTACACAATTTGCTACTTGAGAATTATTTCTAAAATAAAATTAACTCAATCATTGCTGTTCCTCCACTCCTTCACAAAATATGGATCTGCATGATATATTGTTAAAGGCATATGATTTGGCCGATAGAAACTCAATTATTAGCAGCATGTAGGATAAACACAGATGAGGAATATTCTTATGACCACTGTCCACATTGCTATGGAAGTATTTGTAAAAAAGCATAGTTAATTTCAATACAACCTGATCGGTGACCCCATGATTTTGTGCTGTTGTGGTGTTTTTGGGGCGTTCTGTTCAATATCAAACACCTGGCTGCTTTGTTATTCTATTTGAGAAGAGCATTCATTTTTAAACACAACTGAACACGTATATGAACACTCTCAGTCAGACCCGGATGGACAACAAGCGAGATTTGAAACAATCATGGTACAGCGTACTTCGATTGGAGTACGCAAATATCGGTTGTGCAAATGGATTGACATGGGGTGTGATGTTATCATCCATAAGTCACAAATATGCCATACAATTTTCACGAAACTATATTTCATATAATCTAGACAAACTATGCTCCGCAAAAAGTAAGTTTTTAACTTTGCCAAACTGATACAAAATGATTCTTGCCTCATTAATCTTCAGGAAAGTCACACGATAGCCGCCATACTCAAGTTTAAAAACGAATATGAAAGCCTTCTCGTGCACGTGCAACGCTAAACATGGTCCCAAATCGAGGCTATGACAACTAAGGGGGTTTCCACGATTTTACCCAACCAAATCTCAGTAAATGATGTCACAATTTGCAAAGCAGTTGAGAAAATTAATGTTTATGCATGCATACTTCAAAGCAAGTACGCCGTACTAGGAACGAGGTAAGTACCTCGATCGAGTAACGTACTTCCTTCTGCGGTCGTCTTTGACCTGATAATAACCGACCGATCTATGGTGCGACCGATAGCGCAACACGTGTGAAGCCATTAGCAGGATACAGCAAGCAATCATAACGTGCTCTCTTGCATTCGGCGTTGGATAATCGTTTCCATTACTGTCACGTACAGTTGATGGTTGTTACCTTAGATAGAGTCTTGTTTTAGTCCTTATATTATTCAGCACCACGCCTCGGGGTGATGGCGCCATCGGCAGCTAGATATCACGTAGCAATCAATCGCATCGCAAATCACCGTCGTTGGAAGGTGGTGTTCCCAGTTTGGAAGGCAGATGATATCCCGATGATATCCTGATAGATATCAAGATAAAAAAAGCAGCGAACTTCACACCGAAAGCATCAAACAGTTACATGCAGATATCACGACCTTGAATCGGGTTAACGCATTTATTATATTGTCGATTCTGGTCATGTATTTCCCTATAAGCGCAAATGACCAAACAAATATTGAGCAATAACAATAACAATAGATGTTATTCCGCTAGTGTTTATAAACAACTCAAGTGAATGTTTATAGGGACAGCAAGTAAGATCGTAGACTGAATACGAATATGGACCGCACATATGAACATATATTAGTCCATCTGCAGTGCTAATAGTTAAAATAATAACGATAACTGCCCTGAATAATTATTATCAAGGGATGCTTTTCGGGCGACCATTTCATGGTTTTAATTTTCAGCTACACCCAAAACATCCAAATGTGTATTAGAAAGTAAGGACTATATATCCAAACAATTTTTCAGGGACAGGTACAATCGCATACTGGTTTGAATATCTTGTGACATTATTGATTGTTAAGATTTGTTGTTGTATCAAAATATAATGACAATATATTTCCTTATAGCACACTGCACAGTGACTCAATTTAAGCCTGATGCTTTATGAAAGATCTATGACTGATTTATCTAGTACCAAATAAAACCTGTACGGATGAAGCAAGTTAGATTTACGAAATGCTCCCGTATGATGGAACTACTTTATTGTATCAGCAAATATA
>CM067349.1:12591094-12736094 GCA_034190875.2 Urechis unicinctus
TGGCTAATGGTCTTGGGACTTGAACTCCTTCCACATAGGCTCGCAAGGTGCCAGCAAATGCGTTGAAGGGGATTTTGGTTGGGGTGTGCGCATATTTTGGTTCTTGAGCAGGGTCTTGTTCTGAAGAAATAAGACATACAACTATTATTACAATTGGTTATGCACCTTTGAGCATAACTACCAAGTTGACCATAAATGAAAACTATTACTGATGGATAATCCATTACAATTGTTGACAGGAATCAGTATGGAATCTATGCCTCTTTCTTGGCTGCGGTTGAAACTGCTGTCTTGAATATGTTATCACACAGTTGGCAGCGACTATTGTTCAACAATGTATCGCCAACGGGGAATTATATCATATTCCCAAATGCAGGGGGATGTACTTTTAAACGCTACATGGCAAGAGAAAAGTGCATTTCAATATTGGTCATGAGATAACCACAAAAGGCCATACATAACATTCGCAATTATATACCCATTTGTTTCCCGTATCAATAAAAGGACCCTTGTCCGGCTTGTGTGAGAAAACAATCAAAGAAAACAATAGAACCAAATAGGTGTTTGAGGATGCTTCCCCAGCAAAACAGACCATGTAGTGCAATCATTCGCTGTGCAAAACGCATCTACCATTGTTCTTTGAGCTGTTATGTTGCAACGTGTGATTAGCCTTCAACCTAATGTGGACAGGATATTCAGTTGGCTTGCTATATACTCCCTCTATTTAACGATTCAATTGGTGTATGGAAGTGTCTTACTACACGGTTTTTGCCAATTAAAGAGGCAACCATACGTCCAAAAAGATAATGATTACCGACTTCTAATTATGTGCGGATGTTGGTGCGCCTTGGCAAGTAGTATATCGCTGTGCTGCAGCATGTCATCTGTTTTCGCCTCAATCCCTGTCAACCAGTCGGAGCAGTTAAGGATCTCCATCAATTCATATGACTGCAATCATGGTATGGTAGGGAGAAGCATTCAATTTTATTAACACAATTTTGAACCAAATTGATATTAAATGTGCTGTATGAATATATTAAAATGTTATAGCCGTATGTGACAAATTGGTTGGAAACCTTGTAACGAAGAAAAAATATTGTAAACGTAAAGGTTCAAAATGGTTGCAGTACAGGTCGCTCTGTCGTGGCCTTTTGAGACATTATCATTTTAAATGAGTTTACTTACAAAAGCCTGGGTATTCATATGTACCAAGCCTATCGTATGGACTTATAAAACGATTTCTTCTACCCATAATACGGTGAGGCAGTGACCATTTCAGTAGGAGATACCTATAGTTTGACCAACACACAGCCTAGAAGACATTACATGACATCCTTTTACATATAATTGACCTTACATTCTCGCTGAACAATAGTGGTATTACAATAATACCCTTCATGATCAAAATACTAGCTTTGTTGGCTACCAGAATAATAGCAGTTTGAGTGAGCAATGCACTGTTTGAATGTTGTATATAATTCTCGTAACTTGAACGATTCATATATGGCGATATGCAACCTACAAATTCTTGAATTTAGATTTATTAAATTGAGCCCGAGCAATCGTAGCCAGAAACAAGTAGCCAATAGCCCAACACGTGTAAAGTCACAGGAAGCTAGCGCTGTTACTAACATTAGGTATTGCATTATAACCTGAGATCTTGTTTTAGTCCTGATATCAATCAGCGTCACGCATAGGGGCGGTGGCGCCATCGGCTGCATGCAATCAAATAGCAATCAATCGCATCTCAAGTCACCATCATTGGAGAGGTGTTTTATCTGTTTGAAAGGCAGATGATATCCCTGTAGATAAATATCAAGATAATTAACGGCAAATTCCCCACTGAAAACATTAAACAGCTACATGCAAATATCACGACTTTGAATCGGGTTAATCTATTTATAAGAAAATTGATTCTGGTCTTGCATGTTCCTATAAACCCAAACGACCAAACATATATTGAGCTCGAGCTGCCATTCCGCTAGTGTTAATAAGCATGGAGGTTTGACACCATTCTGGAAGAAAATTAACAATAAATTCGTTAATGGCTTGCGGTATAGTGCGCCGTAATATTTTTTTGTTCTTGATTTTTTGTTAAAGCAGATATTGTTCTGTCTGTATGTCAAATGTAGTGTAATTCGTTGTTTGAAATTCTCTAAAGAACCAAATAACGCTTAATTCCCATTGGCTTACCATGTGAATCTTAAATTCGTCATTCCAAGAAATTTACACCAGTGACCTATACATTTTATTTTTATATTTCTTTAGCTCGATAAACGAGCTTAATCTGTCCAAAAAAAATCTTGGAAATAGCAATCGACAGCAACTGCTACCAAAGCCGACTAGCAACATTGTTCCATCATTGCACATCTTGTTGTGACTGACACATTAATCGTAATCTCTACTATTCAATGCTGATTAGCATTCATCACAGCTCATATAGGGCTAGCCAACAAAACGGCGGTTGGCCTAGCAATACATAAATGAGCTCACTGTTCAATGCGCCACTTTTGCTTGCCATATACGCGATTGTAAAACATAAAAAATGTCATAGGTCGGTGTAGACAACATCGGTTATTTAGCACGTATAATAAATAGTCTGTTGTCATAGTAACCATAACTGGCGAGTCAGGCAAACAAACGTGATGAAGGTCAAATCCTTCTAATGATCACATTAAGAGTTCCGTAGTAAGCTGTTGGAAGAGGATTTTCTCAAAGTATGTTTTCACAAAGCAGCAATCCAGGGGTCACATAAATTCATGTATTATGTGGGTCTGTTAATATACATATTGTGTGTTAATGTCGTCTTATGTAAGAAACTAAAACGAAATATAGAAAGCCCCGTGGTTTTAGAATATTCGACTCTTGACCGCATCAAATCATGCCGAAACAATCGCTGCCAAAAATAGTTACCCGTAACAGTGTCTCTGCAATCCTACTAAAGGATGTTGAATGTTATCGCCAGAAACTGCTACGTAGTAGTAATCTCCACGCTTCATCTACGAGGCATATGGCATACGTTAAACACTGAGCCTTCTTTATGGATTCAATATAACCATGATATTAGATATTGTTTGTGTCAGAGCTATTATCCTTAGCAATAGAACCATTTAAGCTTTATGATCCAGCACAAAAAGACTCATAAGAACGGGAAGCTGTGCAGATCAAATTCTTAGTTTATTACCAAATGCTATTGTGCCGACAATGACCGCCGGAGCCTGGTAGAGTTGATTATTTGCTCGTCTTTTGCTCTCTCCACTGCCACTAATACGAAATTTTGCATGCAATTTACCTTCATATCATTGAGAAAATGTCCCTTAGTTGAGACTTATTTCAAGTAGTTTGATTATCAACCCTGCAAAAACATTTGCATGTGACGAGCCCTGCAAATGGTCGCAAAAAGGGCCAAAAAACTAAGAACAAGAAAATATGCGACCTGTTTAGATTTCAGCTGACCCTGTGGTTTGTTTGTGTCCGGTTGGATATTATGTTATTGATTTGGTGTGCTCTGCATGTAATGGTGTCTGCGTAGAATATAGAGTACACATGGTTTGCTTTTTCTGTGGACAATGTTAGCATTGGTTTATGAATTGAGAACGAGTTGATGCTCAAAGCGATTCCCAACGGCATCGATGGAAAGCCGAATCGCCATGCTGGTATTTATTAACTATATTTATTTTTATATATCGTGGTTGGGTATATTAGATCTCAATTATAACAGAAGACATGGGATGGAATGGATAGTATGTCGCTTAATTGCTATATTGAACCATCATTCTTGTTATTCTGACTATCCTCAATCTAGTGTTGATTATATTATTACGAACACATGACATATAGGCTTAATGTGCTGTTCCCATGATGTCAGACGTCCACCCTGACGCCTTGCGACCTGACCTATTGATCTTCTTCTCGCCTTTTGTCCTGACCATCTTATCTTTTGCTTCGTTATTCCGACACTCGTTTATACCATTTATGTAGTGAAACCCTACAAATATGTCGCAGCCTACTCGGAGAAATCCACTTTTGTTGCCTTACAAGCAAACTTATTTTGCAAAAGGACTAGGTCAATACACAGATAACATGATCTTACGATACCATGGATATAGTTTCCCACAGAAGCAACTGACTTAACGCTATTTTAGTGGCAAGTTGTTCATAGAATGGATCTGCGATTTCGAAATCATTACCGCAATATACGGGTCAGTTGAAAAACATAGATATTATCGTCCAACAAAATCTATAATTTGGCGATGTTCTATAAAAAAACCTTCAAAGTTTCGAGTGAACTTACCTTTCCTCGTCCCTAGGAAACCTAAAAAATGAAAGATCAGGCCGAGCTAAGTGCTTGTTCGAGCATCCAAAAGCAGCCTAATAGGCAGTAGCTTTCCCGGCCATGTTTAATTGACGAAAACACTAGCCGCTAGATGGCGCAATGAGAATACGATCACCACAGGGTGGCCGCGAGTCGCCTATCTTGTCAATTGTATGATCTTAGCGTCAATTCAGCATTGAGATGTTAATTGAGCTCTACGTGGTTGGTGAAAATGGGCCCTGGGGATTTTGTAGTTAACAAATAGACAAAAATATCGTGGCTGTAACTGCAATTCGCCTCGCGATGTCTCTATAATATTCCTTACGAATTCGGCCATCTTAAATCCAAGATGGCGGCTACTAGGCCTTCTCGGGAATTACTTTTCCCGGTCGCTACAAGGAATAACACATCGCTATAAACTGTTATTGCTACTCGTTTATGTCGTAGGTTAACTCATTCATCGCTGTTTCTTCACTGATTGATATTCATCGGGTGTTGCCACTTTTATTGACTTATATTTCCCACATGATAGATAGAGCTGTTGTTAACCACAGAGATTTCACTCGGGGCGATAAGAGTCATTTAAATACACCGAATGTCGAACAAGCTATTGGTCGTTTATCAAAAAGCATGTCTGACGAAATATCACAAAGATGGTAATATACACCTGACAACTGATGAGAGAAAACACGGCGAATGCATGTCTATTTGTTTTGGTATCACGTTACAAACTGATCGTTAGAAAGTAGATCTCGTTCAATCCTGTGTGAGCAATAAATTTATTATTTCAAACTTTGTTATAATCTTGGGGCAAAGACATTCCATTTCAATCCTTAACATCCCCTGACAGCAATAATTAGCAATCAAAATACTTAACTCAACAGAAATATACCGGTACATGTTGCGATTGGGTGCGACGGCGAGTATTTTCTTTGTAGCAGAATGATTGCCTCATACAAATATCAACTTTGAATGTTTGTACGACAAATTTACGCCACCATTGTATAAAATACTGATCTGTTTTATTAAATTCAAATCTTAACATCAGCAGCATAGCCTTTAGTTATGTTTCAATTGGTTGATATACGAGCATTATGATTTGATTGCCTTACACCAAAACATTATGATTTGATGGCGTTCTATTACGTTTTGAGGGATAATAGGATCTCAGATAAAAAGGCCAGGAGAGATGCTCACTCATTAAGCGGATGCTTACCGATTATAACTCTCTTGTCGATCGTTAGCTGTTTGTATGCTTGCTGCCACATGTTTTCTGACAATCATTTTCACATTCTAGATGTACACTCGTTCGCTAGGGTTTCGCTTGATTTTGAATCAGTAAATCTCCATGTACATTTATCACTTATTGTTCAATTATATTGTCATCGTGTTTAATTCTTGTCCATTCCGCATGCATGAGCAGAACTTCCAAGGAGCCACAGGTGGCACATAAGTAGCAAAAGGATAAAGCCACCTTGCAAGGACAATTAATGCTTCCTGCTGAACTCACAGTGTGTGGCCTATTTGGTATTAATTGTGCACATGCTTGCATAACTGCAGATCTGGACAGGCAGTTTTGGTTAATCGATTACAGAGGATCTCAAATCGGGAAAAAAACAGGTCCACACCAACGCGTTCTAGACTGCGGGAAGCCTCTGCGCTGTAGAAAATGTATGTAGCCCTCAAGGAAGCAATAAACAACGAAACTTGCTGAATAGCGCAATGGTTATGGAAAAGATTCTGTCGTAACACTGCATGCTACGGTGGTCTCAGCTGGCAGTTCTGTCCTTAAATCTGAGTGCACATGTCCGATCATCCCTTAAGCATACGTAACAGTGTGGCCTGAAATACCATATCAAACGTCTCTTTGTGCCTTTGAAATCAAGCTAAAGGCAATAATTAAGCAGGGGTATTAAGTCGTGTCAACTTAAATACAAGTACTGGTTTATGATGCCAAAGTGGCCGTGTCTTCGACAGTTGTACTGTGTGGGGTGAATTGCCTCTGAGGCTATTTTTTTGTGCCAATCTGTCGCAGCTAACACTTACCACAGAGTTTGCTTCAATGATGTCATGTCTCCACTGTATCTGTCGCTTGTGCTGGTGAATGAATACTCGAATAGTCAATTACGTATTAGCTCTTGTTCGGTACTCAAAAAGGCCAATTTTACTTCAAAATGTCAAGATATAAACAATGGGTTCTTGCAGAATCGTGCATTGATTTCCTACACAAATATTTGGGGAATTGTAATTTCTACCAAATTCAATATTCAAGATTATCCCGTTCCTGTGCAAATCCGTTGTGGTCTTTACACGCAAAAACGTCTATTATCGATATCCATATTGTCCTAGACTCACCACTATGGTTTTCCAATGACGTTAATGCCTATACTGGCAGCTGATAGCCTTAAACACGACGTCTACCATGACGTCTTAGAGATATACGCAATGACATTACCATACGGTTGCTAACATCTTCAAGCAAGTTCCTATTTGTGGGTCTATTTTCAATGTAATGACTCAGCTGTAAATGTTCTGTTCAATAAACACATCGCGTGGCTTCTGTAGTTTGTGTAACAAGCCGTCCGGAACATTTGTGATGATGCCCAGATATTAATAAACCTGCGTTTTATTCACCCAATCAAGTCTACATATAAGTCACCAGTTGTCTGGTCGACAAATTTCCGTATTAAATTGTTTAAAAGAGGCGCCCTGTAGAAAAATATATTGTCAAGTGGTAGAAAATGTGGATGATAAGTACGATTATAAGTACCAGATGATTTAGTTCCCATTTACTGCGAGTTGAAACTTTTGCTAATTACCACAGCATAATACCCTCATTCACGTGTCAATTGTCAAACATACGAGGTTAACGATTCTCTACAGCATTATATAATAATCTAGAGGGGAAAAACAACTCCGATTCTATAACTTATATAAATACGCCATATGCCTTCCGTCAAAACTTCCAAAACTAACAATCGAATTTAGAGGGGAGAGGAAATATATATAGAGAGATATATAGAGAGATGAAATAGATAAAAGAGAGAAATAATTAAGAAGAGAGAAAGAGAGACGCGTGGTAGAGAGAAGGCCGAAGGACAGAGAGAAGAGAGAGAGAGAGCTAGAGAACGAGAGTACGAACAAATGAGATCTTCAAATTGCAACAAGAGAGAGAGGAAGGCGATTGAGACATACTACAGGTAAGCGTTTGACAGACTACTTAACAGGTTGAGAAGAGAGAGATATTAGAGTACCGAAAGCACATGGCTTCGTCTCCGAGATATCTCTACAAAAGAGGAGCATGCAGGGCCATCTCTTATTACATATTACCCCATTTCTTACACAAACGAAATATGGGCACGGGAGAGATCTCCTCTCTCTCTAGAGGTAGAGAGATATATAAATAGGGTGTTATAATAGATAATAGATATGAAATAGAATATGAAATAAAAATGCAAAATGGTGATGCAAGACGTGCACGTCGCATTTCCGTTTACGAAAGCACACGCATTTTCGATTCGATCTTTACAATACACCAAGAATTTCCTAAATATATATATATAACAATATATATATATAGCATGTTTGATAATAAATATATATATATATATATATATATATATATATATATATATATATATATATATATATATATATATATATATATATATATATGTATATATGGGACATATATATATATATATTTATATATATATATATATCGCTATATATGATATATATATATATATATATATATATATATTCGAATAATATAAATTGTCTCTGGAATGCGTTTTGCAAAATGAGAGCATTCGTACACATATTTTTATAACTATTAAAAAAATAACATATATATATGTACATAGGATTCATGTGACAGTTTCCGGATCGCTTGAGAGCTTTCAATGCGTTTGCCACATCGGTAGTTGGTGCCATTGCGCAATGCGATGCCCATTTAAAAGGACATTTGTACAGCTGATAAGTGCAAACATGATAGTTGCTATGAGGCGATTATATCCCCTCGCAACGCATAGTACACAACAGTGTTATATTGTCCATACATTATTGTCTTTATTCACTTACACAGGCGTAGGCAGGTAAATTGATGTCGGCGATTCGTTTTACTACCGCCTGCTACTAGTACAGGAATTGATACGGCTACTACGTGAAGTGTTAGGGGCCATGCGACCAGTGTCGTTTTCGTGATAAAACTTGTCAGCAAACTTAGCTTTCTGAAATGGCCTTCCACTCCATAATGGACTCAAATGTGAATATGCTAGGAAGATGACGTCAGGCTCAAACATATATCTCCAGTCAAACCGTAATGTTTCAAAAAACATGCCTTCTCCGATATAAACACGAACATTTATGATTTTAACATGCTCAAAAACATACTAAGCCGCTTTGGATTCTTAATTTGACTTGTTCATGGGATGGCCATAGTTTGGTGGGAAGTTTAGTGACCAATTTAATGGTGAATATAAACGGATGATGAAACACTGAAACCTAGATAAAAAAAAGAGCAGAAGAAAATAATGATATACATCGCGGAACTATTACTTTATTAGTGCAAGCCTCGATGTTGTCTCTCACTCGTTTATTTTAATAAGATACGCTATTTAGAGTATAAATGTGTAGGAATTTATTAACAAGTGTATAAATTGTCTCCGAAAGTGTAAAATGCGGTCATGGTCATGGATAGCAGTGCGTGGAGTGTGGAGAAATATGTGTTATTAAACCTTACATTAGAATATTGCACGACAAGTCTGTGCATTCACTCAAATTACTACACGATTTCCGCCGTCAATAGATGATATATATGTATTTGAAAATGACAAACTCATTGCATCCTGTACCAACCCTGTCAGCAAATACTACTTACCAGCGATGTTATGCCCAAAGTTCACAAAGAGTATTTTGTTATGCTCGGCATATCATTATACATAGATTAAATCAGTGTTTCAATATCAAGCGGCAATAATACTGATCTAATTACAGTATAGCGAATTATCGCTTGATTATATATTTGAATTTCTTATGCGAGAAATTGCATGCTAATCAATACGACATTTTTGATGAATCCTTATATGAACAACGTAAAGATTCGCAAAGAAAAACGCCGATAATTATTTCTATTCTAGGAAATCATTGCACACTGAATGTGCCTGATAGGTGGAAGGAGATACTTTTACACTGCCTGACGTCTGCTACTGATACCTGTCATGGTTCTTACTCTCCACTCGGTCTTTACGATGCTCGTTGGTGATCAGAGCACGTCCGGGGGATATATCCCTAGACTCAAGGGCGTCGAAATCGGGGAATATATATTCTATATATTCTATCAGTCCAAGCAACGATTCCGTGCGCGTGGTATTTGCTAACTAAGGCTTGATTGATGGTAAACTGGCTGTTCAGCTTCTGTCGTTCATACATGTTAGTACAGGTGCTAGTATTACATCCGGGCAATTCAAACCGTACACACAAACCAGCATTCGTGACTGTAATTATTCGGAAGAAGAATGCGATCCATACACATTGAATGGTTCCATTAACAAGGAGTACTTTGTCAATGTTGTGGTATATGTAGACTTTGTGCTGGCGAAATGCACATTTTTGCTCCTCGGGATGATAACAGAAAACATAGCGGCCATCTTGACATCTATTCCGTGCTGAATGCCACGCACAAGACTCAAAACCTTCGTATTATCCGCGATACGCTGAATGGCATAGACACAAATCAAAGCAATATTACAATCTTTTTAATGCTAAATGGCATAGACACGAATCAAGGTAATCTTACCACATTTGTTGCACTGAATGGCATAGACAATAATCATGCGACCCGTAGCAAGGCAAATCACTGCACATGCAGAACAGATTTGACGCAAGCTTAAGAAATTACCCTAGACTAAAAAACAAAGATGGCTTTTAATGTCCTTGTCGAAACAGTGCCATCACAAAAACCATACCTGACGGTTGTTCGCACACACACACACACACACACACACACACACACACACACACACACACACACACACACACACACACACACACACACACACACACACACACACACACACACACATATATATATATATATATATATATATATATATATATATATATATATATATATATATATATATATATATATATATATATATATATATATATACACATATATATATATATATATATATATATAGCTTTTTATATATATATATATATATATATATATATATATATATATATATATATATATATATATATATATATATATATATATGCATATATAAACATGTGTGTCTGTTTGTGTGTGTATATGTGTTTGTGTGTGTATGAATGTGTCTGTGTGTGTCCGTGTGTCTGTGTATGTGTCTGTGTGTGTCTGTGTGTGTGTGAAAATATATGTTACTGCGCAAGGAGTCGTCTGGCAAGTCGATTGCCGATTACTTTCTCATCACCATGATTTATTATTGTCGCATTAAGCAATGAATTAACGTGCCATACCTTGCACAGATGGTAGGAAAGTAGCTGACGGAAATGTAAAGGCTTTGGCCATCGCATGCATCGTATAGGTCTACATTTGCATGTTTACATAAGACATTTATCTGGGTCCGATATCAGCGTCCGAATATGTTTTACTAGTAATCTAATGTTAAAAGAGACCGATGCAAATCGTGTGATAATGTCACAGTCTACACTTATATATATAGCGGCACAAGTCGTATATTTCCATGGTTTTATCCTACAGACTTTACCGAGGAAGTATCGTCAACGGTTGTACGACACTGCCTCATCGTTGTTGTCGTAGATAAATATAGAGTTATCTTCTCTCACGCCGATCAGATCTCCTTCATCCAATACCCTAGACTCAGCAAGTGGCTGCAGAATATATGACACTGATAAACATCCTGCACGAATACTGCACATACCTTCTTAGAATGTCGTTTATGAGGATTTTCCCACCTTTTGGAATACTACCGCTCTGACGACAAAAGAAACTTCATCCACCTGGTCTTTAACCACCCTATCGGCTTTCGATCGCCGCCAGATGCTCGCAGTAAGAGCACCAGCCGTATTATGACGCCTAGCGGCATTGGCTTACCGTTGAATATGTTCAACCAATTTAATCCTCGATGATTCAGTTTCTTGGATGGTGCAAAATGCATTGTTACATTCCCTGCAACAAAATTGATTGAAAATGTACAGAAGCTGTAGAAAAAAACCCATTAAACTCATCGCGACTCGTGCAACACCATAGACTAATAAGTGATAACACCTCCTTTTGAAAGCCCAGTACATCCCTTTGTCACTCGTCCATTTCTAGTGAATATGCGTCAACAGATAACACGTCAATTCTATGCACAAATCATGTGATCACTACATGCACGGTCAGACAGTGGCCGTTGTAAACATCACATTTTCTGGTGCACTCTTCCAACCCTGTCGTGGTGAACTTTGTCAGAGGTGCATCCTCTATGGCAGCATGCTGTGTTGATATATCTCCCATCCCGATGCTCCGTAAGCCACAGCCAAGCTTACCCACAGGTAGTATAGACTATGTACTTTAGAATTCATCAAAACAGTGAATAATATAGCAGCTCGAATTCCGGTTGTTAAATAATCGCAGCTTGTGCTTTCGTGAGCTTTATACATAGTACATAATCCAAGGATTCATCATTCTAGTCTTGTAGGATGACAGTAAACTATTTTGGCCTATCAGCGACTGTATATAGTCAAGAGATACCACAGTTTAATATTGATTAATGCTTGGTAATTGGTTGGAGCTAAAATTATTTGCACTTCCTTTACGTAATTAATTCAACACCTAAGATTCAATGGTACTTTCCGGGATATAGAGGCATATGAACATTTCTCGTTGGAGGGGATGAAGCTGGGGTGTACGCATATTTGGGTTCTTGTGCTGGGCCTTGTCCGGAAGAAAACTCATTTATTACAACTGGTTATGCATCTATGAGTATAACTACCAAGTTGACCATTAATTGATACTATTTCTGATGAATAACCCATAACAATTGTTGACACGAGTTTCTTATTGTATCAGTATGGAATCAATGCCTCTTTCTTGGCTGCGGTTGAAACTGCTGTCTTGAATATGTTAGCATACAGCAGGCAGAGGCTATTGTTCAACAATGTATCGCCACCGGGGAACCATATCCGACCGCCATATGCAGGGGATTGTACTTTTGAATGCAACACGGCAAGAGAAGATTGCATTTCAATATTGGTCATCAGATAAACGAAAAAAGCCATACATAACATATGCAATTATATACCCATTCGTTTCTCGTACCAATAACAGTACCCTTGTCCGGCCGGTTCAAGGAGCATAACGGACCATGAAGTGGCGTAATGCGCTATACAAGACGCAGCAACCATTTTTGCAACCTTTTATTAACCTTTAACCTAATGTGGAGTGGATATTTAGTTGGCTTGTTATCTACTCACTCCATTGACCGATTCAACTGATTTATGGAAGTGTCCGTATATTGGTGGACTACATGGTTTGCGTTAAAGAAGCAACTATACGTCCAAATAGATACTGATTACAAACTATTAATTATGTGCGGAGGTTGGTACCCTTTAGCAAGTAGTATATCGCTGTGCTGCAGATCTGTATTCGCCTCTATCCCTGTCAACCAATCAGAAGAGTTAAAGGATCTCCCTGACGAAAGACTCGGTATCAATGCAAATTCATGCCATTAATTTATATGGCTGTAATCATGGAAGTGAGAAGCACGAGGCAAACATGTATACTCTTAAGATTAAAATATTTGCCCTCAACAGCAGGCGGTGGTCGTACTACTGGACAGCTCCCGTGAGAACATCCAGTGGGAGATTGATGATGTATTGCGTCCTAATTGGAAGCCTCTGCGGCTGCTCTTTGGCCGTTGTGTGAGTCATTTCCTAAACTATATTCGATTATGCTAACACGATTTTTAAGAAAATGGATATATGTGTTGTATAGATATATTAAAATGCACTAGCCATATGTGCAAACCCAGTTAAGCAGGAAACATATTGTGAACGTAAAGGTTTTAAATGGTTGCAGAACTTGTGGCTCTGTCATGGCCTTATGGGTTTTAAGCGAGTCTACCAACAAAGACGTGGTTGCTAGACAAACCCGGGTCATGGTACGTCAGTCCAAACCTACCAGTCTCATCCCATGGACATATATAACGATTTAGTCTACCCGTTGTGCGTTGAGGCAGTGGCATGTCAATAGGAGACGCATATAGATGGACCAAAACAAAGCACCCCAGAAGACATTAAAAGATACACATTTACATTTTACAATTCTCGTAGAAAAATATAGGTATTAGAGAAATACCCTTAATGATCAAAATAACAGCTTAGTTGGCTACCCAAACGATTGCAATTTGAGCGAGCCATGTTTAGTCAACGCACTGTTTGTATGTTGCATCACATTCTCGTAACTTGCATTATTCATATATGATAATATGTATCCTAGAAAGTTTACTATTTGGATATATTGAGTCGAGCCCGAGCTATCGCATCCAAAATAGGTAGCGATATTATGGATCGACCTTATGGGAGCAACAAAGAATGTTAATGGTTCGTTTGGGCGTTGTTTTCTTAAATAGAATACAATAAACCAGCAAGCAGGATGGCGATAATGTCCCGCCGATCCGTTGGATGACCAATAGCGTAACATGTGTCAAGTCACAGCATGCAGCCTGAGGGCGATAGTGCCTTCGGCAGCAAGTGATCACATAGCAATCAATCGCATCGCATATCATCATCGTTGGAGGGTGATGCTATATGTTTGAAAGGCAGATTATTATCTCTGTAGATAAATATCATGATAATAAACAGCGAACTCCACACTGAATGCTACATTCAAATATTATGACTTTGAATCGGATAACTGTATTTATTAGATAGTCGACTCTGGTCTTGTATGTTCAAAAGATCAAACATATATTCAGCTCAAGCTGCTATTAGCCTGAGAATTATTGATGTTATTCCGCAAGTGTTTATGAGCAAATTAAGTGACTGCGCATAGGGACAGCAAATAGGAACGGAGACCGAACGCGAATAGAGATGTTTCAAAAATGATAACGATAACTGCCCTTCCAATTATCATTCAGGTAAGCATTTTTAGCGACAATATCATGGTTTCTATTTTCAGCAACACCCAACTTATCAATGTTTATTAGAAACTAAGGACTGTGCATCCAAACAATTTCTCAGGGACAGGTACAATTGCATACTGGTTTGAATATCTTATGACATTGTTGGTTGTTAAGATTCGTTGTTGTATCAAATATATAGTCACCATTTAACTACTTATAGCACAGTGCACAGTGACTCAATTTATACCTGATGCTTTATAAGAACTCCCAGACTTGATTAACTAGTCCTAAATAAAACATCAACGGCTTGAACTAGCAAGATTCACTTGGTACTTGTGCAAAACGACCGTTCAACATTTACAAAATACGCCTGCATTAAACAAAGATACATATAGTTACCTCCACATAGATTTGTGCTGCGAAATTGCATAGGTATTATGGAGGTGGCAAACACCCCTTTGCTTCATTATCACCCTTCCTAACCGACTATTTAATGTAAGGCTCCCTTGTTACATTGGTTATAACAGTTCATAACACAGAGAAGCGGAATATTACATTACTAAATGCAATGCAAGAACGTTTTGTACAAATAGTGACGTTATGAGCATATTGCCTGCCCATGAATCGGGCTAAATTGTACTTAAGGCGGGTTATGTTTGTATTTAACTTGAATTATAGCGTATGGGAGATGCATATGACACAAAACACAGATCACAAGTTGTATGTCGTTCATTTTGATCTGTAATATGATACGTTCCTCATCACTTGCCAGGCTATCGACAACAACTGCTACCGAGGTGGAACAACAACATTGCTCCATCATTGCACATCTTGCTGTCATTAACACATTAATAGTTATCTCTGCTGTTAACTGCTCATTCGCATTCATCAAAGCTCATACAGGGCTAGCTAACAACACGTTTGCCGAGCAACGCATAAATAAGCACCCTGTCCAATGCACCACATATAATTGACATATACTGGATTGTAAAAACATTTCAACGGTCGTTGTTGACAGCATGGGTGGTTTAGCACTATAAAACAGTTTGTTGTCCATAGTAAGCATAACTGATGAGGAAGGACAAACTAATTTGACTGCAATGCATCAACTTTCCGGGCATTGAATTTTTTTGACGATTGCTAAAATTGGTTGCCTAAAGTAGGGTCACACTCAAAAACCATTTAAAACGATTTACAAGTACATCATGCATATTGTGGTTGTGAATTGTACATATGATCAAATATGTATATTAGTTTCGTCCAGTCTCAACATAAGGATAACAACGGATGGCAGTTATTGTTAGAACAATGGTAAAATCGCAAAGTGCAAAAGGCTATTCACTGAAGTCAACATTATGCCTAGTAGTCTTTGCTATACAATGCAATTGACAATAAATACGTAATTCAGTGGAAGGAAACTCCTATGGGCTAGCAGTTGCTCGTATTATACCTGTCGTATATAAGTCTGACATATTCCCCGCTACGTCCAGTGTTGGTCGGTGATTACAGTTCAGATTCAGCAGGGGGCTGTTCAGCGTTGTCCCATAAATCAGAGTGATCCCGGAAGTATCGGCCATAAAAATGCCCCGTGTACTTGAGGTTTTCTCACATATCGGACAACCACGTTGTCGACGTAGTAGGTGCTGAACAGAGAGGAATTATCGTATGAATAAAACAGTGGCATTCATTAAATGCCTCTGAATGGTGGACATTTTCCATTGTATCAGCAAATATATGCATGTATGCTGGGAGCTGAACATATGGCCCACCTAATCACAGTTATCGACCGTGACTCTATAGGAAACGATAAAGAACAACGTATAGTAATAAACATTCAATTGCCTTGATTATACAGGTGGCTCTATCAAGGATATAATGACACTGGAATAAGCTTTGACTCGATATTGATTGATACACAGGCAATATTGTACAGGACGCAGGCCATCTACATGAGACATTACCACAACGGATTTATGAATGCACGAAGAATTAAGCGAATTTGTGAATACTTGAATAATCAAGCGCAGGACAATATAAGTTTCACTCCATTGCTCCGCAATTAACTCACTTTTTACCAGGGTTTACTTAACAACAGGCTCTTTGCTTTGCAAACACGTTTTGTGACAAGGTATCAAGCCAAAATGCACATCATTCGCCCTCATACAGTTGTAACTCCATCTGGAGTCAACATCAGCTGCGTACCCTTAGCTTTAGCTTGGCTTTATCCAATTTGTCGTGACGCTTAAACAGATGGTTTTGAGGTAGGTGTTTGCGATACCTTCTCTCACTTCGACTTACAGCTATGCAACTAAGCCGCATGCCACCTCGGAACTAATGGTTGGTCTTACCAGAGCGTCAGTATTGGCTAGCAACCCTAAAACATTCAGCAAATCACTTAGCATATTCCTGGGGTTCATATTTTAGTCGTCACAAGGTTCAGAGGTCAGATTGTCAGCTTTTGAAGTGTGATTCAGATTGGACGTTAATTATTACAAATGATATCCAAAATGGCACCTATGCTGTGATGTCAGAGGGTGAGCACCATAGTCCCAAGAGACACCAGGATGATATAAACTTCTTCGTGCAGTCAAGTATGGTCTTACTGCGAGTGTTTGCATATAGAATAGAACAAGGTGCCAACGACGGGTAGGCCCGTACTGTGCTGTTTATTGAGGCATCGCACTTGGTGCTCAGTAATCGCAATTGTTCATCTCTGTCGACAACGAATAATGAAAATATCCACCTGTTATATATTTAGTGATGAGCGAAACACTAATTTACATATCCTTGTATTGATCAATATTCATCCCCTTGGATCCTGACAGGATCATAACTATCCACTTCTGTTGAGAGCAATGATTTCCCGAGAAAGAAACCTAGATTAATAAAACGTTGAGCCAAATACCATCCAATATAATGTTTTGATGCTCAATCGAAACTTATGGAAACCTTTCTGAATTGCTTCAATAAAACACTCTACTCTGAGGTCAAATCTTTCCAATGAACCTATTGCTAATCACGGGTTTCATAGAAATTTGTTGTCCTGGCTGTTGGGAGAAGATGTTGTTTAAGTATGTCTTCAAAAATCGGCAATGCTGGGGTCACATGGATTTATACATTATGTGAATCTGTTAAAATACCGAGTGTTTGTTAATGTCGTGTTATGTAAGAAGCTGGAACAAAGCATAGAAAGCCCCGTGTTTCTAGAATATTCGATCCTTGACTACATCAAATCATGCCAAACCACGTCAAATTATGCCAAACCAATCGCTGCCAAAAATAAGTGTCCGTAACAGTCTCTCTGCAATACTACTAAATGATATTGAATGTTATCACCAGAGCTGAAGTCCGATGAAAATGTTAAGTAATATAGACCTCCATGCTTCATCTACGAGGGATAGGGCATATGTTGAACTACATTCAACACTTAACCATGATATAAGAATTGGCAATATCCGTGTCGGAGCGCAACTATTTACCTTAACAATAGAGCCATTTAAGCTTTATGACCAAACACAATCAAGAATCATAAGAACGGGAAGCTGCGCAGATCAAATTCTTAGTTTATTAACAAATACTATTCCTCCGACAGAAACCGACGGAGCAAGGTTTAGTTGATGAATTGTTCGTCTGGTGTTTTGCGCAAAGGCCTCTAATGCGATATTGTGCATAAAATTTATGTTCATATCATTGAGAAAATGGCCCTTAGATGTCACTTATTTCAAGTGGTTTGTTTATCAACTCTGATAATGGGAATAGTCTCACTGTAAAACAATGCAGACATTAACTTTTCTGTGACGAGCCCTGTAAATGGTCACCAGACGCGCTACATGATGACGAGAGACAATAAGCGACCTATTTAGATTTGAGCTGACCCTGTCGATTGTTTGCGTCCGACTTGATGTTACACATGTCCTATGTAACAGACTTGGTGTGCTCTGCATATTATGGTGCCTGCGTAGAATATAATACCCATAGTTTGCTTTTTCTGTAGACAATTTCAGCATGGGTATTTAAATTGAAAATGATTTGATGTTGAAAGCGACTCGTAACGGCATTGATAGAAAGCCAGATCGCCACGCTTGTATTTGTTAATCATATAAATATACATATTTGTATTCAAAGTGGTTGGGCATGTTTTAGCTCAATGGTGAATGATTTTAATGATAACGGAAGACATATAATGGTATTGATAGTATAACTCTTAATTATTTTATTGAATCATCAATCCTGATAATCTGATTGTCCTCAACTTCGTGATAATTGTACTCTTGCGAGAACATACATTGTGCGCGCAATTACGTTTTCAAGATGTCAGACGTCACACCTTATCGCCTTTTGACCTGACCTTATTAATCATTACCTACCTTCTTGTAGTCTTTTGTCCAGACCATTTTGTCTCTTGCTCCGCTATTCCGCTTCTTTCATCCCGTTTATGGTTCAAATCCAATAAATACGTCGCAGCTTACTCACTATTGTTGCATTACAAGCAAGCTTATTCTACAGAAGGACCAGGTCAATAACCAATCAACCTTTGCTGGAGATGCAATGAGACGTTAACAAGCGTAGCACATTGTTCCTGGCTAGGATCCGTAGTTAAGAGTTAAATTACCTATTGACGTGATCTGAATAACGTTCATCTTACTTCAAACAATTTCAAGCCGACAAGTGTCTGCTACATTTTTACACGAGGCACTCACCAGCCATGTTGTTAGACAATGCTGAACATTAGTGGCATGCCGAGCGCTACACGGAGCTTATCAAACGTTGTTATGAAATACACAACTTGTTTGCCGAATCCGTCCATTCAGTTAAGCAGCATGACTGCAACGTTTACCAGTGGTGGTGCTCGTTGTCTGACAAGGAATTGTTTAACTATAACATTATCATTAGTTCTTTCCAATGAAACAATGGCTTTCAAGTTTCATGGTAAAATATTTTGAAATGAAATATATGATATGTCGAATTAAACTCTCTATTTCTGCGGGTCCATGACTGTTCGACCCTGATTTATCATTTGTAGATTTGCAATTCACATTTGCATCGTATGCAGCAACCGTGCTGTTTTCAGATGATAAACACATTGTCGTGAACTCACGTGCTATATTGATATATACTTCATAACCTGTGACCGCTACATCATATGCTTAATAATTCTGATTCAAAACCTACTGGGTATATGATCTCAACTTTACCCTGTAACATGGTGTACTTATCAACACTTAATAGCAAGAGATCAGACAAACGTCAGCATAACAAAAACGAGTCACCATTGCTGCCAAGAAGGGAGTTGTTTTCTTGTGATTTCGTAGCTGCAAAGTATCATTCCTTCTTGGTTCTTCACCGCTAATTGTCTCAATCCTAAAATGCATCCCATTTTTGCACCAGTTGACAAAAAGGTTGTTTATCGCGAAATTGTACTACTGTAACAAAATTAAACATGTGCGATAGGTGAGATGATTTAACTTAGAGGGACTTATGTGGCATCTAATTAATACAATGCACATCATTCATTTCAGAGTGTTTAGCTTATGGAACTATGTTGAGAATCAAAGCTCCTTTTTATATTCGCCTCACTCATCTTACTCACTGATTCTCACTACCACCTACCCGATCAGTGTAGCATTCAATTACGCGCTTGCGAAACATATATAGCAAACATTATATGGGAATGACATGATATTTATGGAAGATACATTTCTTCAACAATTGCAAGGTTGTTTAAGTTAATGATTTTTTTCTGCGAGGCCGAACTCACTCATGCTATCAGAAGAGTCAATTCAGAGATGCAGATTAATGAAGGTCGCTGCGAGACATGAGGACGCCAGACCGTATTTAAGTTGTGACTGTACCATGCGTTTGCATACGTCCCCACTTCGTGCAGAGCTTTGTATAGGGAGGTGGTGGGTAATACCTTGGTTTTGCACTGACTACCAATGTTGGAATAATACCCTGATATAGATATAAAACGATGGGTCGCGAATAGTGCAAATCCATGGTACAATACACAGATCGAGGAGCACGATACACTTATACTATACACAGAAAGATGAGCAGCTAATGATACAAAACCATGGTGCAATCCACAGAACGGGGAGAGGCAAATGCTGCGCCATACCGTTGTACCATACACAGAATGTTGGGTCATCAGGGGTGCACAATATCCGACAACTATCAACGAGCATTGGGCGGCCAGTGGTGCATCATACTTTGTTACTACAAACAGAATGATAGGCTACCGGTGATAGACAATACCCTGGTACTGTACACAGTAGGATGGGCAAGTAGTGGTACACAATACCGCTGTATTAAGAACAGAACGATTGACCATCAGGGTTGTTCAATATCCTTGTACTATAGAGATGGCGAGAGGCCAGCAGATACCTTTTTGCAACACGTGTAACAAACGTCTATCAGTGCTACACTGCTTCATTTTAATCTCCAGAAAACAAAGTGATACTTGATAGATTTGAGGACAGACCAATCCCCCCCCTACCTGTATTGACCAACTTGCATGCATTAGACCGTGACAGGAATCTCCTCGTATAAAGCGCAGCGATTATCAAAGATTTTGTTTCAGAGGGGTCATGTCCAAATATAGCAGCTTTAATCCGACAGCTTCTAATTGTTAAATGGAAATATACAAGTGTGAATTTGCACTTTGTCAACCTTTTGTCAATGATGATTTGCTAAGACGACTTCAGAATAAGCATACAATTTCTGAAGAAGGGGGAACATATTGATAACTTGGAGTAGGAAAAGAAAGCAGCTATATTTTAAGATGGCCGATCTCCAAAGCTCATATTAACTGTAAGTCGACCGTTGCACTTTCGTAGCTGCCGTGTTAGTGCTAATTAGAAACGGATTTATTCGGCATAAAGACCGAAGGTAGAATGCACGGTACAGGTCCACAACCGTTAATGGTAATCCATCCATGCTTCCGGCTCATTCGAATGTTTGAATAAACTCAAAGAGGGAGATTAACGGCCTGACGAGATCCAATTGCTTCGATGTTCGACAAACATTACGCCGTTAATGTCATACCTATCACCAACCCTGCATTTAGCCATCTCTTAAATCATCGAGGTTGTGACTTCACGTTACTGTGGCTGGCTCACATTAAATCAATGCATATTTAGCTGTAATATTACATTAACATCAAGGTTTTGTTAATTTTTACTAATAACAACAACCGATTATGCTAAACATTTCTAGCTGCATGACAGTTATCGTATCAGTTTGTTTGCAGGTAAGCCAAACCAAACATTCTGTCTGACGTATCTCAATATAAAATAAAAGCATGAAGTTAATTGCACTAGCGGCAACGCGTCTATGAGGGGGGATTTTGTGCCAAACGCCTCGGGTAGCCCTTAGAAAGACCCATCTACAAAACAAGTTTAAATTGCGAAAAGTGACAATCAGCTGGCGTCGGCTGGTGGATTTCCCACACGATTAGTCGATCTGGTGCGGTATGAGCATATCTTGGACATTAATAGCTAACGTACCTTGGACAATAGTCAAGTTAATAATATATTAACCTCACGAGAAACACAATATGCCAATATCGACCGTCGTGTTCTAGTAGCCAGAACCCGCAGCTAGGAATTACATTACAAGTTGACGGGATCTGAAAAAATATCATTCCTGGTCCATGCTATTGCATGATTTCTCATGAAGGTATAAACATATTTTACGTTTCGTTGCAATTAATTAGTTGATGCATTCTTTACTTGATATGCAAAGGAAATTATTCCTGTGTAAAATCAAAGGGGCATCATGTGACATAGAATACCAAAGAGGGTGTGTTTGGCAGGGGTACCAAAGCTCTACATACCCACGCTTTATTAACTGCAGCTGGAAAAGTGTGAATTATTCAATCAATAATTATTGTCCTCTTTGAAATTAGAGTGGGGTTGGTTTTGGTGACCACAGTGCATAACTTAGGTATCGATTTCGTGGTATGTGTATCATTGCCCAGTTATACTAAGTATTTCCCTGAAATGTTGGGTAGTGCATGCAGCGTGATTTCTCCCTCGTTATGACTGTACTTCAGCTCAAATATACACGTATACACACGCCTTGTTCAAGTATAACAGCACCTATTAAATACACACCCACTTTCTTGCGGCTCCATAAAAAAACTGCTTCAAACATTTCCCATCCGATTCTATTTTCAATCTCCTCCATTAACCCTGTCTCCTCGAGCCCGGCCCAAGTCACGTTTCCTTTCGCGAGTATTCATTATGATAACAATATTATGTTACTCTGATTAACAGACGACTAATCATAACAAGGAAGGGACGTGGCAGTAGACAGGTAGAAAATTAGTTTAACTCCGAATGAAGAGCTAGACAACTCAAAATCTGGACAGAGCGATCTGATTTTCCTTTTTTAGCTGCAACAAACAATTATATAATCTAACACGTTAAATCAATATAATACATTTGGCTAATTAATTAACATAATTTTGATGATATTGTATTATTGGCTTGTTTTGCAATGATTACCGGCCATCGCCAAGCCAAGCAACAACGAACAAAGTAAAACTCGAATTCTCCTTGCCTTGACAAGGAACACTCCCTTATATTATCCGTGCACAAAAGAGCTGATGTGAATCTCCCTTATCCAAAATGTCAAGTTGTATTCGACATCCACGACCATCATATATTTACAAACCCGCGCAGTTATTTTTCCCAGAGAGCTCTGCGTGAGGCGAGGTTTTGATTCTGGCTGACAGCCATAAAGTTGCATGCACACCAACTACGTCGGGACTCAACGGCGTTGGTGGAAACCAACTTGGCGGCGGTTCGCTCAGCGTTGAGTCCTTAAATGAGTTTTCCGCGGTTGGTGAATATGGGCCATGGTGTTTTTGTAGATAAAAAAGTAACAATAATACCGGGGTCGTAATTGCAGTCCACCTCGCGATGTCCCTAAAACATTCCTTACGAATTCGGTCATAAATCCAAAATTGCGGCTGCTAGGCCTGCTCTGTGAATAACTTTCCCTGGTTGCTACAAGGAATAACACATCGCTATAAACTGTTATTGCTACTCGTTTATGTCGTAGGTTGACGCATTCATCGCTGTTTCTGCTGCTCTTCATTAATTGATATTCATCAGGGGTTGCCGCTCTTATTGACTTAAATTTCCCACATGAAAAATAGAGCTGTGGTAAACCACAGAGATTTAACTCAGGGCATGGAGAGCCATTTGGATGCCTCGTTTGTCACACAGGCTGTTGATCGTTTATTTAAAAGCATGTCTGGCGAAATATCACAACGATGGTAATATACACCTGAAAACTGATGAAAAAAAATCACGACGAATGTCATTACGTGATCTGTGGTGTTGAGATGCACACGATACGTACTTGTAATACGTAAAGAATCGAACTCCAGGTGTAGGGTTTATACAAACTTGAACTTTATTTTGCTGACTTCAATTTCGAATTTTAGATGTAACTTAGCCTAAACTTAAGAGAGAGATGTGTTGAGCTCGGAGGCCAGGAGAGAACTGATTTTGAAATATAAACTGCTTCCCTCAACGACTAAGGCACGCCATCCCAATTCTCATGGGACATGCGGTAGCCAGGTCTGTGAGGGTTGGGGCTATCGGGCGTTGCCTAGGCAGGAAGGTCATGTGGCTCTGGAATATGGGGTATGTATGAGGAGAGGGGGGAAGTGGCAGGTGACATGTAGGTCACTTGTGGATCTGGGAAACTGGGGCGTATAATTAATATAAGCTGTTGGGGGTTACTCCATCAACTGATGACTGAGAGGGTACGTTATGATGAAGGGTAGGTTTGTTATCAATTTGGCACTCAACATATCCCTCTCCTTTTAAGTGGATGAATATCCACAAAAGAAACTAGGTCCCTTCATGGGAGAAAAAAAAGATCATGGGGATATTCTAAACTAAGGGTTGGTTGGTGAGGAAATGACTGTGTACTGAGTCGAAATGTGGAATGCACATTCCAGTGTACATTTTATCAGAATTGTTAAATCTTATGGTAAAAAAAAATTCTAGTCCGATTAATTATTTTTCAGCGAAATCAAAATATTTATGGTATTATTATTACATTGTTATATATTTTACTTTTATTACTATACTTATTGTTGAACATGTGAAATGTTGGTAGATGTCGTGCAGGCTGGCCTATTTTCTAGTGGTTGGAATTCAACCATATTTTAATTTTATGTTGGGACATGGTGCAATATCTATGGCTAGGGCATCTAAATTACTCATAGATACCCCAGCTGTACTCGGAAACTGGCACTATTGATGCCGAAGCATCGATAACACCAGCAGGAGCATCGTGTGACACTCCTAACCCTTGTGAATCCGAGCCAAGCAGAGAGTTGGCCTCTCTGTGCACCTCAACGCTTAAACTAATTAACATTGGGGGCCTACCTGGCGTGGGATTTTAGGTGGAAAAGGGGAGAGAAGCAAGATTAGACATGCAACGGTAAACCTGACTATTCTAAAGGAGGAGAAAGTTATAACAATGGAATGTAAATATAGCCTGAGCAAGTCATGGTCGTTTTACTTGCATCTAAACTAGCAAAACAGGGCTGATGGATAACAAGCCATGGTCGTTTCACTTGCGTATGCCCACTGCTTGCATTTAAGCTGAAAAATGTACGTAAAAAAACCTAAATGTGATTCAATCATTTACACAATAAGAACTATTATTGACGTGAGCTTTCCGAACTGGTGGGTCCATTCGATCCAGGCAGCGACGTGATACTTGAAGATCCTCGGCCGGTTGATCATGTCCTAGACAGGACTCGCGCGTCAACGCCTCCCCTGGCTGAAAGTGATCTGTCCCCTAGACCAAAGACGCTACTGAACAAGTACAAACCCTTGAATACTGTTAACAGAGCACGGCATGACAACCACACTGAGCATAAATACACTACTATAATAACTACACAAGACCAAGTACACATGACTGTTGATGCGTAGTCTGCTTATAACCCGAAGCAGAACTCGACGGGATATCGACAGGGCATGTCGTTATTTGTCTATTCCTTCGACAACCTCGTGGCGTGAACTGTCGGCCCTCAGGGACATCAACTTGAGCCACTGACCTAGCGCGTTCCTGAGGATTAACTGCTGGCCCTAGAGAGAGGGGGTGTGGCGCATGTTGTACAAGGCAGATGCTATGTCCCCACGTCGCCTACTGGCGCACGCCTGTAGTACGGGGAGGGTGTCTCTGATTGGCTAACAACATTTTACAGACAGTTTAAGCTCAACCTAGGCTAAGCTGTGATCTGGGACGGAATTGGTTCTAAACTCATTATACCAATCAGTAGGCCGTTCATCCTTATACGTCTGGGACAAGATCCTGCGGGCTACCTGCTACCTGAAATGTTGACCATGATACTTACTGATCTCGTCAGATCTGTGATCCGTGGTTATGGTCACCATTCGCGCTTCACGTTAATAAAACCTAAATCACACACACTTTCTAAACGACGGATTAGATTTCTTAAACCAATGTTAACTGTTCAATTCTAGGGCCACTTTCCATTAACGAACATCATGAAATTCAAAAGATTTATCAAAATATCGGGGAGTTTGGTAAAAAAATAAGTAGGTATTTGAATGAGGCGCACTATATCCATAATATGGGGATTGTATGGATCAACCATTGAGGGGAAACCGTATATATCTAAGTCTAGACCCTATATCTAAATACATTCATACAATACTATCTAAATATCGCAATAAGCGCGGCATACACCGACACGGTAACTGAGCGGTTGTTTAATTGTCGGCGTGTGAATTCACACCTTTATACACTAAGCTTAACAAAGGGGGTTGAATTTGAACAAAATAATGATTCTTTGCAGCAGAATCTGACCGCAGGGGCTGGTGGTGTGTGATCCTCAAGAGCAAGCAGCCTCAGCTGACCTTGCCACAGAGAATGGTGGTGTGTGTGAACCTGATGGAGCAAACAGCAGAAGCTGACCTTGCCACAGAGGTTGGTGTGTGGGTGTACTGATTAACACTATTGTCTTGAGCAGTTGCATTATGCGTTAGTTATGTTAGAAAGGAACATATTCACTGTACTTGTTTTGAAATAGATTTATTGAAACCGTTCGCGCGATTTGACAACTTTTAGACGGTTAAAAGTGATCATTCCAGGCACGAAGTTGCCGGTGTTAAGGTCCTTCAACTGGGCAGTATACTCCTTAGTCTTAACCACAATGTAAGGTCCTTTGTACCTGGTGGCGAACTTCTGACCTCCGTTTCCTGTTGCCGAAAGATCTGGGCTATGGAGGTAGACGATGGTGCCAATGGTAATTCGGTCGGATCGGGCCGTTTTGTCCCAAGTGGCTTTCATTTTGGCCTCGTTAGCCTCGGCTGATTTAAGAGCTAGGTCCTGGCCTGCTAACTGCAATATGTCTTGTAGGTGATCCCCGCGACTTTGTATGTTGTTTTCGGCTGATCTTAACATCGCGACCGGGGGAAACCGAGGTGTTCTGCCATACAGGAGTTCAAAGGGTGACATATTTATGGTTCGGTTCATCGTGGAATTGACTGCGAACACAGTTGAACACAGGTAGTTGTCCCATTGATGGGGTTTGTCTTGGCATAGGGTTCGGATGAGGTTCGTGATTGTATTATTAGCTCTCTCCGTCCTTCCATTGGTAGATGGTTTGTAGGCTGATGTGAACTTCTGTGTCCCTTGGAAGAGTGTGTTCAACTCCTTGAATAGCGAACTTGTGAAGTCGGACCCTTTGTCTGTAAGAATTTCTAGAGGCATTCCATGGGTGCATATGATTTTCTCAAAGAAATTTCGTGCTAGAGTCGGGGCGTCTATGTTTTTGGCGGGCCAAGCAATCACATAACGAGAATAGTGGTCTACTACCACTGTAATATAGTTGTTGCCATGATTACTACGAGGTAGGGGTCCTACATGGTCCATCGAAATTCTCTGCCAGGGAGCTGCCACGGGGTCAAAGAGGGTCATTTCAGGTTTCTCACGTCGGTGAGAACGCTTGGTACCTATGCACTGAGGACAGCTATCAACATATTCCCGTACATCACGATACATACCTGGCCAAGAGAATCTCCGCTTCAAGGCAGATAGCATTTTGTTAATACCCACATGACCCGCTAATGCGGAGTCGTGGCATTGGGACAAAATTGCATGCCTGAGGGTCCCTAGCACGACCAGCGATAACGAGAAGTCTCCTGGATTAGATGCTACGGGTCTGAATAAATGGTGAAGGAGGCCGTCCTCTATGATATAGTCGTTTTCTCTGAGTAGAACTTACTTCGCTTCCTTGCTCGAATTTGGAAAGATATCATCATGTAGCCATCGCATTATGTTGGTGCAGAATGAACAGTTTCCTTGCTCGGCGCGGATAACATCGACTGTCACGTCGACGGCTTTATGGCTGAGTGTACGCTGCGTCTTTGAACTTAATGCACTGGGATTCTTGTGCGCTTGTTCCTTTTGCTGATCTGCGTGATCCTTTGGTGTATTAGGATCAAGAGCCCGCATAGCACTTGTGTGACTGTCTATCGTAGGTTGCTTGTTTGTCGCCGAACAGGTCGTAACTGGGCATACAGTAAGATCTTGTGAGGTATTGATGGTAGCCAAATCAGGGTAAGCGTCGATGACGCCATCGTTACTACATCGGGTGGTGTCATATTCCCGTCTACTGAGGGCGTCAGCGGCCGAGTTTAGTGCTCCCTTTCGGTATTCGATATCGAAGTCGTATGAAGGAAACGGACATAACCTTGACGCAAGGCACACATTTTCTGTGTGCTACTATTTTGGACTTTTTAGCGTATTTCTGGCTACAACGTCTAAATGTAACCCGCCATATGGATATATAATGGTGGCGAGAAGACCATAGTGAAGTGTTATAGGCTTACAGTGTTTCTAAAAAGCGAAAATTGCAACTTTTGTGTACACCTGAAGTCAACGTTTTCAACAATTTTCTGTCAAGCAGCGCACCATTTCCCCTCTACAGCCGGCCCATGCGCGACTACCAGTTACATAATCTCTAATGACCACAAGGTGGCCGAGAAGTCTTTCGCGAAGCATGGGCCTGGAAATGGATGAATTTATTAAAGGCCGCTCTCAGGGACACTGCGGTCATTGAGACTTTAAAGTCCACAATTTGTGATCCATTGCACAAGGAAATCACTGAACTTAATGATATTGAACAAGAAAATCCGCTGTCCGCTTTTGATCCAGATATGAATTACTACAACGGAAATCAAAAAGACTATACCATAGCAAACTGTAATTATTATGTAGAAGATCAATTCAACGCACTTTGTAAAGCTTCTCAAGTTAACTCTGATATGTTATCACGTATGCACGTGAATATACCGGTTCGCCAAAGCGCACATGTTCATTGACATTATTTAATTCCTTAAATATGTTACGTTTTACTGAGTTGAATGTATATTGTATCATGTTGTTTATGTTTAAGTTATAAAGAGGTGATTTGCCTAATGTTTTCATATTTATGTTTCGACGAAAATCCTCTAATCAAACAATTACAACAAGACAATCTAGACATTTTATTGTGCCGTTATTTAAATCAAAAGTTGCCTATAATAGCGTGCGCTCGAAAGGCGTGAATATCTGGAACGCAAATTGCACTAAGTTTAATGTATATTGCTCATTGCATTCTTTTAAAATAGCTCTTCGAATTAATTTTCTTGCTAAGTACATTGTATGAAGTATGCTCTCCTGGCACATGGTTTTGTTTATTTTCACAGTATTATACTCATAAGTGTATGATAAATTATTTTTTATTCTGTTGAATGTCCTTCTCTTAAAAGCAATTTATTCTGTTGAATGTCCTTCTCTTAAAAGTAATTTATTCTTTTGAATATGTTACGAGGACTTATACATCTCATGATGTCTTGTCCTCATTGTCACAACAAACTTTGTATATCTTACTCGAATTTTTATTTATAATGTATGATATGTTGTTGTTGACAAATAAACCAATCAATCAATCAAATTGCAATACTAAGGCCCAGCGGATTAGTTTGGGTACTGTCTGCTTGGTGTTAAGAATAGACAGTAAAGCCTTGTGGTCCGTTACCGATGTGAATCTACTTCCTTCCACATATGACTTTCAGTAAGTAACTCCATGGACTGCTGCCAGCAGCTCGAGGTGGGTAATTTAGTAATTCTTTTCATGTTTATTTAGGGCTCTCCCTGCGTACCCGATTGGTCTTTCATTCCCGTTGTCGTCCCTTTGAGCCAGACAGTGACCGAGAATCTGATTGGACGTGAGTAGACTCTTTAATTGATCGAATCTCCTCTGACATTCTGTCGTCCAAATAAATTTCGCGTCCTTCTTTGTCAGATCATTCAAAGGCTTACAAACAGCAGCAGCATTTGGGTTAAACTTCCTAAAAAAATTCGCCAGCCCAAGAAATGATCGAACTGCTTTGACGTTAGTGGGAGTGGGGTACCTTTGCGTGTGAGCTTCATTCCCAGGAACTCAACCTCTTCCTTGAAGAGGGAACACTTTTTGGGATGAAGCTTGAGATTAGCTCTTCTCAATAGCTCAAAAACATGGCGCAGGTGCTCCTCAAATGAAGCAGAGTAAACAATGATATCATCAATGTATACCAAAGCGTATTTACCAAGACAATCTGACAAAATCTGCATCATTAACTCTTGAAACCAAGAGGGTGATTGTTGTAAGCCCATACTGAGTCTTGTCAGGTGTTGTAAATGTGGTGTATTCTTGACATTCTTTTGTTAAGCCAACTTGGAAGAAGCCAGAGGCTAAGTCTAGGCAAGAAAAGTATTTTGGCTTACTGTGACCTATCTCATCAAGCGTGACATCCATGCGTGGTATAGCAAGAGTGTATTTAACTGTTTGTGAATTGAGGTATCTGTAGTCAAGACACATGCGATATTGTGTAGGTTTTGTGGCATGCGGCATATGCTTTCTGGACTTTTTAGTTCCCTTCGCTACCATTACCATGGGCGACTGTCATTGACTGCTATGCAAAGGGACAATGACACCCTGTCTTAGTAGTTCATCTATCTGTCTGTTGATCTCTTTTTTCATAACAGGGTTGGTCCTGTAAGGTCTGGATTGTCTAGGTACGGCACCTGGTTTGAGCCTGATGGTGTATTCAATGGGCCTCGACGGGGGCAGCGGGGTATGATCCCTGCCTGTGAGGTGTTGATTGTTTATGAGCCGTGACAGTCCGATTTTGCCGGAGTTTTTTATGACTTGCAGGCATGTTGACCTCCTGTTAATGTAACATCAGCTGTCCGTATGTTAACATTTGAATCAGCCGTGTCATTAATGGGCTGCGCATTAGCAGTCCCGGGTACGAAGCTTGCGATCTTAGCGCCCTTCGTAATGTATTGGGGTTTACGAGAAGAATTATAAAGATGGGTGGGAATGTGATTATCAGTGACGCATGTGAAATGCGTAATCGGCTTGACTGTGGATTGCATAAAGAGGGGGTGTGGGCAGACTTTGCCGGAGAGACCAGTCGGAAATGGGATAACGGGGTGGGACTCTGGTACTCCGACACACAGAATTTGACACTTAGGTGGTACGCAAATGTCATGCGAGGCGACAATTGGGATTGGGTCAGATATACTCAATGAATTTCGCTTGAAATTGATTTTAGCGTGATACTTCTTTAAGAAATCAGCTCCTAGAATAAGTGGTGGATTAAGTCCGTCCACTACCTGGAATGTTTTGGGGAACATTTGGGTTTGAATTTTGACTCCAAGGTGTATTTGTCCGAAAACCTTGGTAGAATTTCTATTAGCTACTGTAATGGTCTTGATATTTGAAGGATTCAAACAGGGGTTTACGTTGCCAAAAAGTTTAAACAGATGCTTTTGGTCAATGCAAGATATGCGTGCACCAGTGTCCAAAAGGGCGACGCATTTAAATTTTCTAATTTTGACCAGCACTGTCTGATCACTGAAAAAGGCGGTGCTAATTGAACTAAGGTGGTTCCATGCTTGTGCGACCTTTCTCTGTGAAGGACAGTGCTGAACTAGTTTAAATGGCAGAATTTTGCAATGTGTCCCTCCCCGTTGCAATGGAAACATTGTATGGGGCCTGGGGTGGGGGTACGATTCCGAATGGGATTAGTGACTCTGTCTGTGGACCTTCCCCTGGTGTACACGGGTGATTTGCTGCGTTCTCTGTCCCTGGAACTATGGTGATTCCTGGAATCTACTCTACTGGGACGTGTACCTGACAAGGACCTGGGACGGCTACACCTGTCCTCTGAGCTCTCCCGAGTGTGCTGCACTGTCTCTCTACTTGCCCTAAAGGGGTTCCTGCTACGGGAACCAGACCTGCCTGCCGAATATGATCGGTGCCTAGAAGAGGACCTTCCGCGTCTATCGTAGTCTCTATTGGACCTGTAGTTATTGTAGGAGCGTTGGCTTCCTCTTGATCGGTCAGGCGGGGCAAAGGACACATGGGTCTGCTCGCCTGGCATTGCCATAACCGGGTGGGTGTAGTGCCCAAATGTATCCGGTGTCAGGGGCGTTGCTCTCTGGGCATAGGGCCCGTACTGGCCTTGAGGAATGGCCATTACTGACTGAGCATAGGACTCACTTACATTATTTGCTTTAGATTCTGAGATCAGAGCCCTCCTTTCTGCCTCTTCAAATGTATGGGGCATTGACCCACAGAACTCAGTCTTGAGATGGGGCTTAAGGTGACTGACAAACAAGTTGGCTTGTTCTGCATCGTCCGTCATTTTTATTCGGAAGAAAAATTTGAGGGACCGGTCTGCAAAGTGGGTCACTGACTCATTAGGCAACTGATTAGCAAAGGCTAGGGGAGAGTTCAAGTCCTGCCCAAATCTGGCAGCCATTTTGTCGGCCATTCCCGTAATTTGGATTCCTGGGAAGCTCAATAAAATTCTCTTAAATTCTGATAGTGCCCTTCCCTCTAGGAATGTAGCAAATACCTTCATCACGTGGTGATCGGGCCATCCCATTAGAGTGATGTAGGTTTGGGTTTCAGGGTACCAATCCTCCCATACCTCAGAATTGCCTGAGAACTTGGGGGGAGGGGTCGTTAAGCGGTACTGGGGAGGAAAGTGGGTTGGAGGTAGGTAACTGGTGCAGTGAGGGTCGTCCCGATAATTACTGTGACTTTGTACGGGTAACTGCTGCGGTTGAGTTGGCCGGTACCGAGAGGATGGGGAATGTTGCCTAGCTGTTTGCTGAGTAGGTGGTTTGTAGACGTGACCTTGGGAGTCGCGGGCCGTTGGATTTGGAGGGGTAACCCCAGAGTGGGATGTAGCGAAATAGTTTTGCTTCTCCGGGGTGGATTGAACCTCGGGCGCCATTGCCGTATCTGTCTCCCGACGGCGGGATGCTTCTAACAGAGTCCCTAGGGACTCCCTGACCTCTCGTTCGCGAGTCTTCTCCTGCTCTAACTTAAGTGAGTTCAGCACGGCCTCAAGTATATTAAGAGCAGCTTTGAGCTTGTCGTTTTCAGCTCTCATTGCGTCTTTCTCAGCTCTCATCGCGTCTTTCTCAGCTCTAATCTCGTCTTTCTCAACTAGCGCCTTCTCATATTGAGACTTACTTTCAGTTAGCGCTACTTCCAGACACTCCTTATCAGATAGATCGGTACTACGGGTTAACGGCATGGTAATCTACTACCAGGTATCTACCCAAAATGTTGAGGGAGGAAAATATATATAATACAGGGCCAAAAATTATTAAAAAAAAAGGTATAACAAATTGAAACTCACTTTTGTATGGTATCCGGGTCGATTGGATTCTCCACCATGTGTCGTAACGTGATCTGTGGTGGTGAGATGCACACGATGCGCACTTGTAATACGTAAAGAATCGAACTCCAGGTGTAGGGTTTATACAAACTTGAACTTTATTTTGCTGACTTCAATTTCGAATTTTAGATGTAACTTAGCCTAAACTTAAGAGAGAGATGTGTTGAGCTCGGAGGCCAGGAGAGAACTGATTTTGAAATATAAACTGCTTCCCTCAACGACTAAGGCACGCCATCCTAATTCTCATGGGACATGCGGTAGCCAGGTCTGTGAAGGTTGGGGCTATCGGGCGTTGCCTAGGCAGGAAGGTCATGTGGCTCTGGAATATGGGGTATGTATGAGGAGAGGGGGGAAGTGGCAGGTGACATGTAGGTCACTTGTGGATCTGGGAAACTGGGGCGTATAATTAATATAAGCTGTTGGGGGTTACTCCATCAACTGATGACTGAGAGGGTACGTTATGATGAAGGGTAGGTTTGTTATCAATTTGGCACTCAACACGAATGCATCTCTATTTGTTTTGGCATCACGTTACAAACTGTTCGTTAAAAAGTAGATCTCTTTCAATCCTGTTTGCGCGAGAGCTATCTAATTTATAAATTCATTATTATAAACTTTGTTTCAATCTTGGGACAAAGACATTCCATTTCAACCCTAACATTCCTTTGACAGCAATAATTAGCAACCAATATACTTTACTCATCACAGAAATACACCGGTAAAAGTTGCGATTGGTTGGTATGCTGGGAGTTGAACATATGGCCCACCTAATCAACAGTTATCGACCTTGACTCTATAGGAAACGATAAAGAACAACGTATTGTAATACACATACAATTGCCTTGATAATACAGGTGGCTCTATCAAGGATATAATGACACTGGAATAAGCTTTGACTCGATATTGATTGATACACAGGCAATAATGTACAGGACACAGGCCATCTGCATTAGACATTACCACAACGAATTTATGAATGCACGAAGAATAAACGAATTTGTGAATACTTGAATGATCAAGCGCAGGACAATATAAGTTTCACGCCATTGCTCCGCAATTAACTCACTTTTACCAGGGTTAACTTAACAACAGGCTCTTTGCTGTGCATATCGGAACACGTTTTTTGTGAAATTTCCCAGGTCAATTACCAATCAACCTTTGATAAACATGCAATGAGACGATAACGAGTGTAGCACATTGTTCCTGGCTAGGACTCGCAAATTACCTATTGACGTGATCTGAATAACGTTCATCTTACTTCAAACAATTTCAAGCCGACAAGTGTCTGCTACATTTTTACACGAGGCACTCACCAGCCATGTTGTTAGACAATGCTGAACATTAGTGGCATGCAGAGCGCTACGCAGAGCTTATCAAACGTTGTTATGAAATACACAACTTGTTTGCCGAATCCGTCCATTCAGTTACGCAGCATGACTGCAACGTTTACCAGTAGTGGTGCTCGTTGTCTGGCAAGGAATTGTCTAATTCTAACATTATCATTAATTCATTCCAATGAAACAATGAATTTCAAGTTTCATAGTAATATATTTTGACATAAATTATATGACATATCGACCTAAATTATCTACTTCTGCGGGTCCATGACTGTTCAACCCTGATTTATCATCTGTAGATTTGCTATTCACATTTGCATCGTATGCAGCAACCGTGCTGTATGCAGATGATAAACATATTGTCGTGAACTCACGTGCAATATTGATCTATACTGTATAACTTGTGACCGCTACATCATATGCTTAATTATTCTGATTCAAAGCCAACTGGGTATATGACCTCAACTTTACCCTGCGTCATGGTGTACTTATCAACACTTGATAGCAAAACAAAAGACAGCAGAACAAAAACAAGTCACCATTGCTGACAAGAAGGGAGTTGTTTTCTTGTGATTTCGTAGTTGGCAAAGTATAATTCCTTCTTCGTTCTTCATCGTTGAGTGTATCCATCCCAAAATGCAGCCCATTTTTTTGCAAAAGGTTGCTTTTTACGAAATTGCACTCAAATTTGAAGTTACTGCAGTATCACAAATAAACATGTGCGATAGGTGAGGATGATTTAACTTAGAGGGACTTATGTGGCATCTAATTAATACAATGAGCATCATTCATTTCAGAGTGTTTAGCTAATGGAACTATGTTGAGAATCAAAGCTCCTTTTCATATTCGCCTCACTCATCTTACTCGCTGATTCTCACTACCACCTACCCGATCAGTGTAGCATTCAATTAAACGCTTGCGAAACATATATAGCAATCATTATATGGGAATGACACGATATTCATGGAAGCCACATTTCTTCAACACCTGAAAGGTTGTTTAAGTTAGTGATTTTTTTTCTGCAAGGTCGAACTCACGCACGCTATCTCCATTTGACTTATGAGAGGTGAGGAGTCAATTCACAGAGACTTGCACCGGATACGCCAGCTGATTCCATCGATGGATGCAAATGTTTTAGTTAAAGATTGTTTAGCACGCATTGTTCATCAGTTCCCTAATAAAGGCTTAGATACTGTGCTATAAATGCCATAAAATCCACGACGTTTATAAAATTCGGTGTAAATCACCTCAACATAGTCTTGGAGCATTATATGACGTTTTCATTGCAGCTATGCGTGTACTGACCTTATAACAAGAATTACGGCGCAGGCATATGATGTGGTATCAACTGCTTGATTTCTCATTGGTACATTGTGATAAACAGGTCGCTGAATGCGAAGACACGCGAGGACGCCAGACCGTATAATAAGTTGTCGACTGATGCACAGCTGTATACCATGCGTTTGCATATGTCCCCACGTGAGCAAGCCCTTCGTTCAGAACTCTGTATGGGGAGGAAATGGGTAATTCCTTGGTTCTGCACTGACTTCCAATACGGAAGCGATATTCTTAAACTGGATATAGAACGATGGGTCGCGAATGGTGCAAATCCATGGTACAATACACAGATCAAGGAGCACGATACACTTGTACTATACACAGAAAGATGAGCAGCTAATAATACAAAACCATGGTGCATTGCACAGAACGGGGAGAGGCAAATGCTGCGCCATACCGTTGTACCATACACAGAATGTTGGGTCATCAGGGGTGCACAATATCCGACAACTATCAACGAGCATCGGGCGGCCAGTGGTGCATCATACTTTGTTACTACAAACAGAATGATAGGCTACCGGTGATAGACAATACCCTTGTACTGTACACAGTAGGATGGGCAAGAAGTGGTACACAATACCGCTGTATTAAGAACAGAACGATTGACCATCAGGGTTGTTAAATATCCTTGTACTATAGAGATGACGAGAGGCCAGCAGATACCTTTTTGCAATATGAGGAACAAATGTCCATCAATGTTGCACAGCTCTATTTTACTCTCCACAAGTTATACATGCTATATTTTCAGACAGAAAAACTCCTACCTGTATTGACCGACTTGTATGCTTTAGACCTTGACAGGAATCGCCTCGTATCAAGCGCAGCGATTATCAAAGAGTTTGAGGGGATATGTCAAAACATAGCGGCTTTAATCTGACAGCTTCTAATTGTTACATGGAAATATACAAGTGTGAATTTGCACTTTGTCAACCTTTTGTCAATGATGATTTGCTAAGACGACTTCAGAATAAGCATACAATTTCTGAATAAGGGGGAACATATTGATAACCTGAGTAGAAAAAGAAAGCAGCTATATTTTAACGTAGATTAACGGCCTGACGAGATCAACCAACATTACGCCGTTAATGTCATACCTATCACCAACCCTGCATTTAGCCATCTCTTAAATCATCGAGGTTGTGACTTCACGTTACTGTAGCTGGCTCACATCAAATCAATGCATATGTAGCTGAAATATTACATTCACATCAAGGTGTTGTTCATTTTGATAAATAACAACAACCGATTATGCTATACATTTCTAGCTGCATGCAGTTATCGTATCAGTTTGTTTGCAGGTAAGCCAAACCAAACATTCAGTCTGACGTATCTCAATATAAAATAAAAGCATGAAGTAAATTGCACTAGTGGCAACTCGTCTATGAGTGGTTTTGTGCCAAACGCCTAGGGTAGCCCTTAGAAAGACAAGCTTCAATGACTGGTTCAAAACATGGAGTTTTGTCATCACATATAATGCAGAATGACATGCATGAAAATTGATGTAACTGGCTCAAATTTATGCTGATCCTCGCTGTTAATTTTAATTGACACTTGTTACACGCAGTAATACTCGTTTTCTTTCTGTCAAGAATATAGAGATTGGTCCGACAACGACAGTTGATGCGCTGCAAATTACAAAAATGGTCTGCATTTGATGCGGTGGTTGAAATGGCCGCGGAGGTGAAAGAGGCAAATAGGAACACACAAATACTTTGTGGAGGATCGATAACTCGTTATATTGCAGTCAGTTTTGCATGTCATTCTGCATTATATGTGACGACAAACTGTATGTTTTGAACTCACAATAATATCTCCGATAACACAGATAGTTGGTTGTGTTAGTTAAGAATGACCATAAGTGTGTTTTACAGACCACCATGAAGTAAGGCCGTGAGAAAGATCATACCGCAGATACCGGATCGTGTGCATTCCATCTGTATACAATGTGACCTCTCTGATAACCAATATCCAGCGTAATAAAAGCTTAGTCTCCAACATCAACCATTTGTAGCACCGATTCATGCATATAAGCAATCTGATAAGATGGCAGGGACACGTCTGGATTGCACAATTAGCCACCTGATGCTGCAACTGAAACATTTGGTTAGCAAATTGGACTCATTGATGGATGTCTTTCTACATAGTTTTGCGACCTGAGCTAAAATCAAAGTTTAGTTTGTACTACATATGGTGATTCATCCGCCATGTTGTTTTTCCGTTGCCTGTCGTGGCAGAACAAGTTTTGTGCAATCATAGCAGGACTAGTTTGATGATATGAATGCTAGAATGAGTTGATGATTTGGACGAGATTCTAGTTTTTACCAACTACATACACGATATAAACTAATTACTAGTCATGGGCGACATCTTTCAAACCACGTCAATAGGTAATTTGACACCAGCTGCGGGACCTGGTCACAAACACTGTACGGAGATCGTTGTTGATACATACTATGTCTACTAGAGTGTTAGTATGTTATAAACTAATATATTTGGGAGAATAACCTTGCAGATGTGTCATGCGCTCACGATATCGAACAATGATTAATTGAGGTAAATTTCATAGCTTCTAAGTAGTGCGTGAGTGCAAGGTAACTTTGTCTGTAAAATATGTGTCTCTCAAACATCTACTCGATATATGGTGATGGTTGTGATGACTGGCAAAAGAACGGTGTCATTCATTCAACACCGTGATATAGGCGCAATCGTTGCAATTGCAGTTTTCCTTTTTTTATATCTGTTAAACGTTTCTAGATTTGTGTAAAACACAGGAGGCTGATATTGGTGAAAGTATTTACGCTGTTATTATCGACATGGTAGCAATAACTATTTGGTGCCTATAGTCACACATAAACATATATATCGCTACAATGACCGTGTTGTTGTGGTATCATAAAGCCTCAAAACCAGTGTTACTGAAGCTCATTGCCTCTTGAGCCTCTACATCACAACTCCGCCGCCCAGAACGGAGGTTCAGTTATCTACTCCCTACAGCGTTATGACCCTACTTTGCGACAAGTGTGTACCCATCATACAAAGCGAAATCCATAACCTGAACTCGTCTGCACATATTGGCTATAATATATGGCAAACATTGGCCTTTCATCGTATAAGCGTGTCTCATAATTTGTACAATAAAGCGCCGGAATTACGCAAGTAAATTGGAGTCGACATCATGGAAACTAGTTCGACAATGGGAACTTGCTTTTAGATGTCATGCAGCCTGATGGCAGTGCTATTGCGTAATCTCCAAGACGTCATTGTAGACGTTGGGTTTAAGGCTAAACGCTGCCAGGGTAGACAATAATTTTAATGTCAAACCATATTGGAGAAATCATGCAAATGGAAAACCGACGTTCTTGTTTGCGTAACACCAAAAACGGGTTTGCACAGAAACGCGATGATCTTCAATAATAAATTCGGTAGAAATTAGTTATCCAAATATTTGAATGAGCAATCAATGTACGATTCTACAAGCTGTGACAAATTAGAACAGAAACGCAGCATCAGAGGCAATTCACCCCACATAGCCCAACATCCGCATCTACTGTCACCAAATCATCTTGTTGGATGGCGACAGGCTATGTTTGGTAAACGATACTAGGAAATATATGCCAGAATATTATTCAACGGCAGTTTTCTGAAGAAGGGCGATATGCTTCAAATTGTTATTGCCATTATTTGTGCATTCAATGCCGACACATTCATTGCCAGCCTCATTGTTCGCTGCTGATCAACATTCAGCTTTGGTCGTAGTATCATTTAAGATGCTTCACGAAGCAGCAAGCACACTGTGTAAATCAACTCACCTCGAGGTTAAATATGACGCTGCTAAGAGTGCACAATTTAGGCTGCAATTGTTACGGAATGGCATTGAATAACTAACTTATGTAGTCACTAACATCAAAGTGTCCTGACTCTACAGTAGTCGGTCAGCGTCATTTACTCCAAAACGTGAACGCACCTCTTGAGTTAAATCGGTAAATACCTATTCAAATCTGCTAATAATCAACCTACACCGGGAAAAAGGGTAACAGCAGCAAGAACGCACCAGGAACGAGCAAATTATCTTGCCAATAAAATGCCCACTTGAACGTTACATACGTCCTGAATAATTACTAATCCGTGTTATACAAACTAGGAGACACGCTTATACGATGAAATGCCAATGTTTGCCATATATTATAGGCAATATGTGCAGACGAGTTCAGGTTGTGGATTTCGCTTTGTATGATGGGTACACACTTGTCGCATAGTAGGGTCATAACGCTGTAGGGATTATATAACTGAACGTCCGTTCTGGGCGGCGGAGCTGTGATATGGATGCTCAAGAGGCAATGAGCTTCAGTAAACCTTGCTCTGAACCAAACTGGCTTTGGTGCTTTATGCCACCAGAGCAGCACAGTTGTTACAAGGAAATATGTGTTACAGTGTGAGTAAAGGCACCCATTAGATGCTGCTGCAAAGTCGATGATAACGGCGTACATATGACCCCATTATCAGTGTTTGATAAGTGGAGCAGAAACCTGTGGATTTACACAGAACAAATGGTAGCCAGTGGTAGTGATTTTATGATTCCATAAAGACAGTTTGACATACATTAAAAACGAAAACAGCAATTGGAACGATTGCATCTATTCCGCAGTGAGCTGAATGAATGACACTGTTCTTTTACGATGCCCTAAAATACTGATATGCCAATTAACTGTCATCACAACCACAGCACCATATCGAGCAGACGTGAAAAAGGCACATATTATACAGAACAATCTACCTTGTGCCAACGCCCTACTTAATGGAATTGAATATTACCTCAATCAATCATTATTTGAACTCGTCTACGCATGGCGCATTGCAAACGTATTCTCCAAAATAGATTGGCTAATTCCATATCAACACCCTTCTAGACATACAATATATGAACTATGATCGTTGCGCGATGTATGTTTACCTGGGCCCGTAGATGGTGTCAATCTACTATTGACGTGGTTTGAATGATGCCACCGTAGACTTCGGCAATAGAAAGGCTACTACTTTGAAGTTTGTATCGTATACGTAGCTGGTAAATACTACAATCTTGTCCAAATCGCACTTAGTAATATACTTTAAAATCACCAACTTATACTAACATTCAACAAACCAGTCTGGTATGATCGCAGAACATTTGTTCTGCCACCACTAGCACCGGAATATCTAAAACATATCAGTTTATTCACTATATGTATCACCAACCAACCCGAGTGTAATGATCAAATTGTGTCGATATTGAACCAAACTTGGGTGAAATGTTGTTTGGGCGATAAAACCATCATTCTAAGTTGAGTTGCTCACGCAACAGCGCATTTTGCCAACATTTAAATGATGTCAAGCGCCCTTAAAAGCTCTGGAGCTACATATGAAACGGAGTATGGCAAAATCACGTTAAAATGGTGTCCGTTGCATTTTAACAAGAAATAACAAGCGGCTTATCAGCTAACGTGTGTGTTGTATATTGTATGCCCCAAAAAGATCTGATATCATTGAAGCATAGTGTCCATGTGAGTAGCATTTAATTTGGTCACACGCAGGTAATATAGTACAATATGGCTTTGATTTGATATTAAGGTCGTGAATCTACTTAGAAAAACATCCATCAGTGAATCGATTTACGCAAACCAGATGCTTCCGTTATAGCATCAGATGGCCATTTTTGTCATTTGCAGTGCATTAACCGTCGTTGTCTAACCAATCGCTATATTCTTGACGAAATGGAAACGAATATCAAAGTATAAAGTATAAATTAAATGAACAACGAAAATTAACTCACATTTGAGCCCAATAACATCGGATATTGGACGGAGCAAATCGTATTTACGACAAGTGGTCTGAATAAATAACATCCATTCTTAATTTAATATAAACTACTTCCATAAGATCTAACGCACACCAGCACATTATTACCACTACACATTTATATTCGAGGCAGACAAAGTCACCCCCAATGTTGGTACATATGTCCATAAAACAGTAATCATTTATGTATGCTAACTTTTGTAATACTAGTACAGCGGTGAGTGCTCAAGCATTTTATGTTGAGGATATGAAACTTCCGTTCCTTTTACTAGCTTCTCATCTTCCTGGCTGTGCTCCTCAGCGCCTAATCTATCAGCCGCTGTCCATGTATAATGATATTGTTACTTTAATATAGAGTTATAAACATATGCCGTGTCTTGTTGAGGCGGGTGATGTCATGACTGCGACTACAAACGACTGATTAGTTAGAGCTCGCCGCAACTCGTTTCTATCCTCGTCGTAGCTTCTTGTTTATCCTCATTAACGGTGCAGATTAAATACCTGATAGCGGTACTGTGACTCTTGGCAGTCAGCAGTATGACCGCTGGTCGTTGATAACGTCCGCGAGTTGAATACACACTACCAAGACTCCAGGATGGGACTAATGTTTTACTGCGTTAGTCAGGCATTACATACTGCTCACAGCAATGTTGTCAATATAACACATTTATTACACAGCTTATCTGCCGCAACCGCTTCACAAATGAAGGACAGCTGTGGCGGGTGTTACGACACGATACATAGCTCATCTTCGATCCTGCTGTTGGTTCGGGCAAAGGGGTTGGGGGTAGAATAAAGGGGCGCTGTATCATCCTGCATGACGAAAAGGGACTAATCGGGGGCTGACTGTTGCTCATTGGTAACGACTCGTGATGATGTTCGTTTGAGGGCCATATCTTCAACACGCCACCAGATTTCATCATGACGAGAGGCTGCTGTGGGCTGGTTAAGTGTGCCACGGCAGCAAACCACACTTCACAGTGTGTATTGATTTTGTGCTCCATTAAAATGAATATGAAATTGTGATCGTAAGACGTATATGCTGCACGCCAGCTCCAAACGATGCGAGCCCGTGCACTGAATAGGACTCATGATATGGGTAACATAATACATGCTTGATCATCATCATTGATCATTCCTGGGGCCATGCAAGTGTCGTGATAACAGTGGGACATGGTTTACCAAATCAATGAATACACTCTATGATAATGATCTGAAATAGAAGAGCAATCTGGAGCAGCGACATACGTATCAGACCAAGATAGAACGGGTGTCGAACATTGAAAGGCAACAATCATTCGGACAATTCTTGATATCGTATTGATAATACATCGTGTCATGTAAGAATATTGTAGTGTCCGATCAATAGCATAATAAACGAGCCTTTCTCTTTCTCTGGTACTTAAGCATGCCCCGCCTAACTTGACTGATCCTGTCTAGCACGTCCGGCCTCTTAAGTTGCGGCGCAATGGCACAGAGTGAGTTGATTTACACAGTGTGCTTCCTGCTTTGTGAAGCAACATAAAGGATACTCAGACAAAAGCTGAATATTAATCAGCAGAGGACAATGAAGCTGGCAATGAATGTGTCAGCATTAACTACAAAAATAATGGCAATAACAATTTGCAGTTTATGGCCATTCCTCAAGAACTTCCGAAGAGAAGCAGAGGATCATTTCGGGGTTCTAAGTATGTGGTGTCTGTACATTAATTACTCATGATAACATTTGGTGCTGGTTTTTTAAACACACGGATATGCCCCTCGGGTTGCACCAAGTGCATGAGATAAGTGTAGCGTCTGTGTAGTGCTGTTTGGTAGACATCATCAGCGGCATTGGCATTAGGCGGGAGGAGGAATATATTTGCCTCCATCGTAATGCATACATAATTGACGTATACATGCACACTAGTGGTGCATGAAACGAGGACACAAAAATGACTGTGCTGTTGTATAATATACTATGTGATAAGGACGTCGTCATGACATATGCAGTAGATTTTATTTTTGCTCTCTATTGATGTCACCAGTAGTTGATGCAGCAACCACAGTGCAATCAAGTATTCACGTGAACATTTGCGTGTTAGAATGATGACAGTGCAGCTTGGCTTGTTCAGCAGCTTATTGTCTATACCGTCACTTGTTTCACATATAATGTAATCTTAACCGCTGTACTTGTCACATATTGTTTAGAAGCATATTAAATTCCAATGGAGTTTGTTCATTTCAACGTGAACAACACAACACAACTAGAGATAACCTTTGGTCACTTTTCAAAATAATTGCTCAACCTAATGCTTCTCCAATCTGCACGAGTGTTAGAAAGCTAGACTCTTTATGTTACTTATCCATATGATGGTGCTTTTACCATGCTGCATCTGAATCGGACTAAGTAACGCTTTGCTTGTGGAATTTATAATTTCGTAGCTTTGAACGTCTATTGATTGGAATGCAACAAGCGATTAATAGCTCAATTGATTACCATCAATTGTTAAAGTTAGTAATTTGTTCTGTGAGTCATTTGGACTGAATAATCTAATGCCTGTTCCAATCAAGGTTTATTATGAACGATACTCCTGGGATGCGCTTTATCTATCGATGCACATACCTACTCACGCACTCACTCGTTAACACTCTGGGTTACTCAATTGCCAACACCTTAACTCAGTCACTCGCCAACTCATAGCTATTTAATCGCATATATCAACCTCAATGGCACTTAATGATCATTTTCAGCTATTTCACTCACACCAACAGAAAAACCGTTTTAGCTTTCCTTCGATGCGCCCATTAATGCCATACCCCCCAACCCGTAAAGTTCGGATTCTATGAGCCTCTCTTATGAACCTAGATGCCGAGCGTATGTAGAAGAACTTTCCTTTAACCGAGTGCAAATATGGCTTCCCAGCTAGTAGAAATCATAAACTAGCTAGAATAGTAATATCAATAACGGCATGGCATTCACTTGTCCCGTGTGATGTTGTCATCGTTGTGATGTTGCGTCAGATGCACTTCGCATGGATGTTATTGTCTTGAGTGAAATCCATTGAATGAGGGCAATCCCATTAACGAGGCTTGAATGGGAGAGCCCCCGGCGAATATCAATCACAGACGAATTTCTGTGACGGCGATGAATGGGCCACCCTAATATATAAACGAACGGCAATAAGATTTTACAGTGATGTGTTATTCCTCTCGGCAAAGAGTTATTCCCAATAATGTCCAATAGACCAGCATTTTCACAACGACAGTATTCGTATGGTTTTCACGTGAATGATTAGACCATAGCACTCTCAATCAAGGGATAGAGCTATTTGGTCCGCAATATATCTGCCACTTTTTATCTACATCAATCATTTACACTCTATATCTATCTATAAAGTCAGTATTTGGGCCTTCTGTGCTATGTCGCATTTCAGATGTTATTAATGACGACTGCATAACCAGCCTAAAAGCTAGCGCGTTTTGGGATGCAATCAATCAACGACGAACGACTAGAGGTGAGTGGGTTTAGTTTCTAAATGAATAGCAATGACAATTTAATTTGTAAAGAGATTGTAATTTCAGCCAGTGTAGTTTTTGTTTATATATAAGGCTTGTGAGTTTTGGTGAATGCAGCATACTGCAGATGACAATTACGAGTATTATGAGCACATATACCAGTGTGACGTCAGCATAAATATTCGAGTGTTGTCATCGACAGATTGTCTAGAATAACTTGTAATATTGTAAATCAATGCAACAAGAGGGCACCAAATACCTCAGCAAAATGCATTTGGCATTAGAGAATACCATAGAGCCGAGCCATTGACGAAAGATAATTATTTAGCTCTCCCGGTTGCGCGCCTAAGAATGATCAATCTATCGTCCAAATATAGAATCGTTACGTACACACAAACAATATTGTCTCGTGCTAAATTATCATTGCGGCATGTTGAGTTACGTTTATCAAATTGGTCATTTAAGGTAATAAACTGTTGGATATGTATTTTATACCGTTTACCCTTGTCAATGTCAGGCACAAATAGATTGTAACACATATTTGGAGTGTCTGCCTTCGTGAAACAAAACAAATGTGCGAGCATTGGAATTCATTAGCGACACAGATCGCACCTGACGGTGCATGGCTAGAATATGAAGAGTGCAAATGTTGGTTACACTATATTTCAACCCTTCAATGTTTATGTTTATGCATCTCCTCAACTAAGGGGGAAATGCAAGTAGCAACAACGTTAATTCACATGTGCGCATTTGGAATGGAATGGGATGGAAATTATTGTTCTCACTCATTCAGTGCAGTTGTATAATGGAATATGTGCGTACAATCATACAAAGCAATTGAAATACATGGACAAATGTAGACCAATGGGTGTTTAACTCCGAAGTTTGAATGTGTACTCTCATCATCATTTGCTTTTTACGGTGTGCAATGAAAAACAACAACTAAAATTAAATGATAATTCCATAAAAACTACATAAGACCTGAACAATCTCTTCAAGCAGAAGGTTTTCTGATGTATCGTTAAAAAGAATTAAATTGTTTGTCAGCATTGGAATATTGTATTTAGCACGGAAAATAAATGATATTAACACGGCTGTTTCGACGGTTTTCTTTGATGGAAAACCTAGGGTATTTTTGTTCAGTGCTATACAAAACATTAACTTGAGCCAGCGTACAATGGTGATGTAAAGCTCACAGCATATCTGATGACGTCTACGGATTCACGACCTGCTTTATCAAGATTTGCAGGATCAGTTGAAGTTGGTCCCTTTTGAAAGAAGTGCACATTGTTGATGATACCAAGCAGCATCTAAGATGCATTAATTAAGACGCTAAATGATGTCGCTCGCCAAACGCTTAATCCTGGCGTATCAAAGTATTGAGAGGAATGTTGCAGGATAATTCATGAATTCTCTGAATGCCAATCAGTATTATATGTGTCGGGCGAACATCCATCCATTTGTTGTGTGTTCAAACGGCAACCGACTATAGGTAACAAAGACAGCATAGTCATTCGTGAAGCATATAGGTGTTATATTCCTGAGATGAATATGTAAATCTGTATTTTACAGTTTGTGGTTTCATCTTGACAGGCCATTATTGTCAATGTCTGTCTCATTGTCCTTACAGGCCATCCTTGTACTTGCATGTTTCTTTATTCTGTGTCTCATCTCGACCATCCATGCATCTTTGATGTCTCCTTATGAAGGCTTAACTAGGCTGGTCAGATCATGTGGTGCGTATGGAGGGCAATAGAATACCCAAAGCTCTATTCTTAGGCGAGCAGGAGGATGACCGCCGCCACCACGGCGGCCAGTACAAGAGGTACAAAGACGTCATTAAGGCACGCTGAAGTCCTGTAACATCGACCCTTGTCACCTGGGAGATACACACCAGGAACAGAGCTTTGTGGCGAAAGACCTGCCACGACGGCCTGACGTACTTCAAGGCACACCGCAATATCCGGACGAAAGAGCGCAGGAGAGCATGGCACGCAGCGGCAGTGAAACCAACGTACCCAGATGAAGACATTGTCTTCTCTGACTGTCAGGTCTAGGTTCGGCCTCGACAATCATCGTAGAAACATTCATCCTTATCATCGCTGGGAGGTAGCAAGAAAGGAGATCCGTCGAACCGACGGCTCATTCCCTCACGTTTTATGTAAATGACATCCAGTCAGAAGGGATTAACCTATTTAAAAAAAAATTAGGCGGGTTTGCCACCATTTGCCGAGATAGACTCCTCGCATTCTCTTATTGGATGGATGTGGTTTAATATATATCTATCAATATCTGATTGGCTGGACACCAGCGAGGTTTTTCTTGGTACGGATGAGATGTGAGGCAGTTGGGACATATTTGATGTTACAGATTCATATCATATTCAGAAAATGCAGCCATTTCTTGCAGTACTACTGCTAAGTACGTCGGCAACACGCTGTTGCCCGTTGTCCACAAGTGAGCAATAATGGTTGGCAAGTGTTCACTTCACCGAGTAGGTTATTATGGTTGGCAAGTGTTCACTTCACCGAGTAGGTTATTATGGTTGGCAAGTGTTCACTTCACCGACCGAGTAGGTTATTATGGTTGGCAAGTGTTCACTTCACCGAGTAGGTTATTATGGTTGGCAAGTGTTCACTTCACCGAGTAGGTTATTATGGTTGGCAAGTGTTCACTTCACCGAGTAGGTTATTATGGTTGGCAAGTGTTCACTTCACCGAGTAGGTTATTATGGTTGGCAAGTGTTCACTTCACCGAGTAGGTTATTATGGTTGGCAAGTGTTCACTTCACCTTCACCGAGTAGGTTATTATGGTTGGCAAGTGTTCACTTCACCGAGTAGGTTATTATGGTTGGCAAGTGTTCACTTCACCGAGTAGTTATTATGGTTGGCAAGTGTTCACTTCACCGAGTAGGTTATTATGGTTGGCAAGTGTTCACTTCACCGAGTAGGTTATTATGGTTGGCAAGTGTTCACTTCACCGAGTAGGTTATTATGGTTGGCAAGTGTTCACTTCACCGAGTAGGTTATTATGGTTGGCAAGTGTTCACTTCACCGAGTAGGTTATTATGGTTGGCAAGTGTTCACTTCACCGAGTAGGTTATTATGGTTGGCAAGTGTTCACTTCACCGAGTAGGTTATTATGGTTGGCAAGTGTTCACTTCACCGAGTAGGTTATTATGGTTGGCATTATGGTGGTTCACTTCACCGAGAGTAGGTTATTATGGATGGCAAGTGTTCACTTCACCGAGTAGGTTATTATGGTTGGCAAGTGTTCACTTCACCGAGTAGGTTATTATGGTTGGCAAGTGTTCACTTCACCGAGTAGGTTATTATGGATGGCAAGTGTTCACTTCACCCAGTAGGTTATTAAATATGACCTTTATAGGGTACTTTTCTTACGCCGTACATTTCAATGTTTTACTTCGTCGTATTCCATAACACGTAGATCACATCACGTTAATTATATAAGACTTGCACAACGTCCAGGTGGGCATCCTGTTCACCTTACTAAGTTGCTTATTGCCATGAGGTTTAAGCATTATCGCCACTTGACCGGTCTGATATTCGTTTGTTAACTAGTCATGCGACTACGAGTAGAATATAACATTATTAGAAGGTCAGAGAATAAGGGGCGCAACATACATTCAGCAAAGTGCCACGTAATGACAGATAGCCTGTTTTTTTTACATGGCAACCAGTCCCATAGCCCGTTAATGGCCACATGGCATATATAAATGGCAACAGCTTAGTGCTTAGATGGCTGTAATTCTATGATGAACAGCTACTCGCTGTCACGAAACATTTACCATGATGTGTTTAAAGGCACGCAGAAAAAGCTAAGAGTTAGTTTAGCATATCCCGTACCCCACATAGAACAAAACATGCCTTTCAATAATCAAACAAGCGCTTTCATCGAACTTACGCTCTTGCCAAACCCGTTCGCACAGGTGAAATTGGTCAAACTGGTCTGTTAAGCTTAACAATCTTTATTTTCAAAGTAATATGTTTTTATCAGCAGAGCTTATAACATTCAGCTATGGTCGCAGAAATTGTTTATCAGTGACATTGAGAAACTGAGGATGCGTGCATGTGATCGCCAAACAATTTCGATTCGTCAAAAAAAGATTCCGCGTGTTGTTTGGCTGATGTGTATCTGTGTTGAATAAACAGTAATGACCTGTTAATACATGGAGATGGTTCTTGTGCCTGTCAGTAAAAGAGAAAAAGATTTTTCGTTGTCCCCAAATACACCAGGTAGATGCCTTCATTATTTGTCTTAAACCCCCCAAAACTAATGCATTACTTTTTTAAGAGAGACGTCAAGGCAAAATACTGGCAACACCTCGTTTTCATTGGTGGCTGTTTCAGGTAACGCCAACGATTTTTGTCGTCGTGTACCTCGCATGTTTATGTACAATGTCATATCATGTATCCCAAATAAGATCTATCGATCACAATTCAATAAATTGGTACACTTCTATGTTACATTAACTGCGTTGTTTGCCGGATTGTTACAATATAAAATGAAAGCTTTATCGACTGCATTTCAAGGCATTTGTAAAAATATTTGCAAGGTGTTAAGGGTTTCTTTTGCGATAAAAATAATCGCGGAAGGAAACTAAAACTGCATCATAGCATAAACCTTATGTTCAATAAACACATTTATACATATGCAGACAGCAATACTGGTGCACATGACGTAGATCAGATTATTTTGCCGTGGGCGCATCTGATCAATTTACACATGTTTCTGCATTTTATAATGAATTTTTGAACACATGGTTAGTCAACTAGGAAACACCTCAAGAAAACAAAATGTTGACTGCAGAAGATGTTTTGTGCATTATGAAGACAAAGTAATATTGGCAAAAGTTTATTCAAACCCCCAATTACTATGTGTCTGTTATGTTTATAAACGCATTACTGTGGGGTTTAGACATTAAACGTCCAAAAGAATTGCTTAACCACATATTAATCTCTCTATGTAAATGCACTTATTTTCCTGCATTATTTGTTGCAGCAAGTTATGTTATCTATGACAAGAAACCTCTACCGGAAACGAAAAGCAGCCTCCAAGAAAGGGCGTCGACAGCTTAGCAGGCACATCGGTCTCTCAGATGCACCAGTGACACCTCTGATAAAATAATACTACCAAATATATTTGAGACTGCGCAAGCAATTTAATCACGGATCCATCAGCTCGACTTGACGAGAGATGGTTCTGATAACATACCCAGACAGTGACACGCTGTTGAAGCCACCCTTTCGCATTTGCTTTCGTCGTAAGGTCACTTTTTGTTCATATTCATTATTTTCCACAATATAAATGAATTTAAGCTAAGACAATCCGGCTTAGAAGATTGGATAACGCATGTGTCGGAATGATGGCGGTCTGGCTAAGAGTCGGACTTTTTATTAGTGGCCTTACGAAGACTACCATATATTTACGGCATAGGCATAACATGTTTCCTCGCGACAACCAAAGTATGATTTATCGTCCACCAGACATTAACATGTCTGAATGAATATGACGGAACGCCACATGTTGCTATTATATTAAGATGAGCCATATATCTGACTCCTCTCTACAGTACAGTATTAAGTTATAGGCCCGAATCTCACCAATTGCCACGTAATAGAAATGGACAATTCCAAAAGCAAGGTATGTTTTGGATGGCCTTTTGTAGGCGAGAGATAAATGGTGTACCATCATAAGGATACTCGCCGTTGATATATGAATTGGACACGCCATATACATCACTTGTGTCGATACCCAATCGATTCCCATCACCTCTCAATGATCATAGCTTCAACCATTGAGTCATTCTGAAATTTTTCAACGAGGAATCGATCATGATATTGCGCCTTGATAACAGTCTCTAAACACAGTGCACAAATCGGTGCCAATAATTATCGTCTTGGTCGAATTTGCACGCATGTGCAGTGCAATCATATTGTGGTATCGTTGTTTAAACGCATGTTTGCAGCAACGTATTACGATTAACGTCATTCTTGTGCCAACGGCATAGAAATTTACTTAGCCCTCAATGAGTCATCGATTGGAATCCAATCTACACGAATAATTTGCATATGTGATAGGGATTGGAACATTTGAGCTTTTTACATGGCTGAGTTAATGCATGTGATTTGATAGGTTCAGTATTTGATGTAATCATGAAGCCCTATAAAACATGACCAGCGTTAGCCTGTACCGTAACGTAGCGGCTTTGATTTGTTCTGATTTCGATTGGAGCATGAAGCCCTGTAAAATACGACCATGGTCAGCCCGAGTCATAACGTAGTTTGCAACAGGTGATGTTTTACCGATTTTGCAGTTCGCTCTATGAGCCTATGATTTCCGCAGGGGTTGCAGACCATGTGTCAGCTCATATCTATAAGCCATGTCTATTGGATAACAAGTGTGTTGCAATTCCTATCTGTTGTGGTATACAGTTTTATAGCCACTATATAGATGTAAGACTGAGCAGTTCGTTCGCATTTTTCATTCAGCATTTCGGACATTTACAGTGATTGCACACATTAAAGATATCCAATGGATAGTTTGTTAGCCTTCTACAAGTACATTTCGTTAATTGTTCCCGTATTATGGGCTTATATCAATAACAAATGCATCCACAGCGACCCCTTTATCCAAGCACAGGCACACTCTACGTGTCAAGGTATCTGTGTTAACAGCTCTGCTCTATTTGCCCAGTTCTTTGTAATTAAATAGCCGACACTGCAAACGGTATTCAAAAACTCGTGTTTTGCGCGCAAGCAATTTTCACCTGGTAAGCATGGGATGGATCAGATTGTCAACAAAAGGATGTCAGAGATGGGCGAATCTGTGAAACACAAGGTGGCTCATGTAAATCGATCGATTACAGAATGATTGTATTAAATGCCGTAGTTTTGTGTAAACAAAGGCGCTTTGTAGAAAACCTCACCATTGTCTAATAAGATGCCATAGATTAACTTGTTGTCGGATCGTTCAGGACATTTGGAATATGCAGTTACAAGAGCAGCAATTGCCAACACAAGGCTAATGACGAAATACCAGCAGGGACTGATCATATCTGACCACTACTGAGATGAGGTACCAAGCAGAATCAAACACATAACTCGGATATGCAATACAGCCCTTGGGGTCTATCAGTGTTGCGTCAGCAGGGCCAAACATCCAAGAACGAAGATGATTTATTGAAAGGAATGAGGACATTGAAAGTGCGCTTTATATTACTGGAATTAATCAACACACTATAATAAGTATCAAATACATCTTACCAAGGTGTCAATTCATGACGCAACAATACAAGAGATAAGTAACTGTTGACTTTTAAGTCATTTATGTCAACCATTACAGGAGGTGTGATTTCGGACGTATGCTAATGAACAATAGATTATGTGATGAACGTGTCAGTCTCCAATGGATATGCAACAATAGTTCTGCTTAATAACCTCTTGCTTTAGAATATTGTACCATATCAAAGATAAATGTATGTTCTGGACTGATCAGCGCTTAGTATTCGATGAGCTCCTTGCGACCGCCGATGACTATTTAAAACTAATTATTTCCGGCTGTATTACAGGATTTAATTCAGGTAAGTTCGCTAAAGCAAATTTCTGCTATTTGTACAGAATGGTTCTAACTGATACGCCCTGCGTCTTCAAAAGTCTGCACGCCTTTGATCTAAACCCTTACTATTGATCCGACAAGAGAATCTTACGCCTAGTGGCCGGTAAGAAAGGGATGCAATGAACCGCTTGGAAGCTTATAATTACCATAGCAATTGATCCCTTGTTGTCCTTCTTTCAAACAGTATACGTTTTATATTTTCATATAACGCAACTGTACCAATAGCGATTGCATCCAAGGCCAAGTGTATGTTATAGTATTAGCACAATTTGCATGATGAAAGTCTCTGCGAGTTGCAATACGATAGCGATCGTTGCAAGTGGTTCCCATTTTCCCCTTTTATGAATTTGTAATGTTATTGGTAGAATCCTTAAGGGTGATTACATATATCTGAATCACTAATAATATATATAACATCTCAACACTTACCACCTGTTTCAAGATTGCTGATTGGTGATATTGCAAAAGCTCAAAATGCGAGTTGGTAATTGCATGACCAGGTAGCACCATAATATCAACAGGAGACTAGAGCTAAATATCAATCAACGCTGAGCAATGATGTTGTAAATGAATGCGCCAGCCTCAAATAAAATAATCATATTTATCATTCCTCACAGAGCTAGAGATGAGCGATAGAGGTTCCATTTTAGGGTATCGTGGTCAGTCCGAGGGTGTCCCGATTCGGCTATACAACAACCATAGTGCAGTACACACTTGCTTCAATGTCATGTCACTGTTCGCCTGGCAGGATGCAATCTATATTGCAGTTATGATTACGGGAAAATAATTGCCACTTATGCAGAAATGTTTCGGTGCTACCCTTAAGCGCTAGAAGCATCTTATAAATCACAGGATACGGTCCGTTAGCGTTCAGTCCATTGGTAGAATCGTTTACTTGCTGTTGGTTTTACCATATTTCACTTTAGATAGGACGATAAATTTAACCATCGCATTGATGGGGATGTGGTATTCGTAAAGTTCGATGCATGACATTGGTAGATATTGTCCTGTGGAGAATTTTACTATTGCTCTGTCATTTACGAAGTCGTTCAGGCAAATATAATGTAATTCATCCTATGAGTCGGAGTGCTACTGGCATTTGAGTTATCATGAATTAACCCCTGCGAGGAATCCATCATGAGTTGAGGACATTATTGGCATTACATCTTATATACTGCAAACATGGATTGCTCATATGTAGGTTGTTACGGAGCAATGTGTGATATAATCTCTGTACAGCGTAGTCAAAATGATGCATGATTATTGCCGCTATTATTGCTTGAGCAATGCACGTAATTCTCCTCACCAAATAATTTGCGAATAATAGTAATTAGATGTGTCGATAGAGTTATTCCGTTGTTAACACTATGCACAGCTGTAACTAGAAAGCATAACCTTGTGATAGGAGTCCATTGTGCTTGTTGTGCCACACATGCATATCTATTAAATTACCCCTGATAATAAGATATGCGCTGGTGAAAGGGACGCTGCCTTAACACCCATCCGGTCCAGTGGCGTAAAGACATCAATGCCTCACTTAAATACTGACAGCCACAATTGTACACTGCCTCAGCCGTGCACTCGGCCTCACATAATCCTCGTCACTTTACTTATAAATATTGACCTGAGAAAGCAGGATCGGCTAAATTAACATGCAAGCAATCCCCTATGTGCAGGTCGTATAGCAATATGGCGTCTCCAAAGTGTGTTGATTCATGAACAAAACGTAAGAAAACGTGCACTGCATTAAGTCATCATATTTACGCGCATTTAAATGGACGTTCTTAATATGGCAATAACCGTAACCGGGGATTGCGAATCATATGGGAAAGTCCATGGTTGGAGCGATGGAAGCAATTTGCAGAAGATCTTTACCCGACTCAACAACTGACAGAAGCAATAAATGCGCCGCTCTTGGGTTGATATGCTGTCTACTAACTCAGCAGCAGCAGCAACGGACTCACCTGGAGCGCTAATGAAGGACAAGCAAAGGTGAGAACGATATCGAACAACTCCCAGCGTAACTTGTCGAGTCTATCCTGTTGTAGAGTGGAGTTAATGCTGGCGGCACAATCCGATACTTACTCTTCCCAGCGAATAAAAAAGCATTAATCTGTAATTGGTGAGCAACAGGAAAGAAGTGTCACACGTCTGTAAGTAGCTACATTTTGACTGTAAAGTAAACACTGGATTCTTATACCTTCACTGGGAACCAAATCTAAGGTATTTGGCACTGCATATTTGCAGCCATGTGATTCTTCACGGATCTCACGTATCACCATGGCAGCAACAGTATAATTCATTGTCAACTGGACATAAATGTTAGGCGCAACGTCATTAATCCCAGTGAGACATGACCTCTGCGTCGGCTGAAAACAGCCCAACTAAGCCGGCAACACACGGACCAGCACCGATTTACAGAAAGGAAACAGCGGTTGGATTTTACCTCGCGTGAAACATTCCGAGGGCTGACGAGAAGATGCACAGACCATTAATCTATCGGACTGGAATACAATACTAACATAATCAACGTTCTTGTACAACCTGTTCATATCAACCCCATGGCATCGACCGCTAGATTTACAGTACAGCCTAATAACAATCAACATGACATGGTATCTGTAGACGGCAATTAAATGGGATATTGAATGCAGAATTCTGTGTATTAAGAGCCCTGGTAAATTTTGCTGATGCTTTAGGTAAGTGATTTATTGCTAGACAATCGACATGACTCACTACTTAATGCAATTGCAATGAGTGCGAGAAATAATAGTGGACGCATAGGCTATTATTTAGTTGTATAGGCATAGGTGATGTGGCTTTAACCTCATAGAAAGGCAATACTTCTGAGTAAAGAAGTCGGTTTTTTATGACACATGAATAACTTCCATGTTTATAAGGAGGAAACGATTGGCGCCAGATTTAATTGTAGATTGGCGGGAACGATGATGGGTTTTTCCATATTGAATTACTGATGTCTGCAATAAATCAGGCTTGTATATGCTAGATTCTGAGTATTACCGCGTCAAGTAGTGCCCGCAAAATAACACACATACACAAATTCACATACAGAAAAATAGTCACCAATGTAATAATATATACATAAATATATCTATATTTATAGGCGAATATATATAGGAATATATATATACATGTAATCAGACGACATATATATATATATATAGGGACATATATATATATATATATATATATAGATGATATATATATATGCTATATATATATATATATATATATATATATATATATATATATATATATATATATATATATATATATATATATATGATAACATGTACATCAGCGTGTGGTCATTGACGCCGAAGACATGGTGTACGCGGAATACGAGACTACAGCAGGGTATCATAGCGTGAGCATGAACCATGCACGTTATGATGGTGACAAGACCTCACGCGGGCTTGGTGATATATTTCCTGCTGTCAGATTTATAAGTGCAATTTGAGGAATAATATAGGGGGTGCAAGTAAGTTACAAACTAAGTCTACCACGTCGTAAATCACAGCAACCATTGAAATCAAGATGGTGGCAGCTCCCAAAACTTAGTAAGGAAGTTTCGTGGAGAGCCACGAATCATATCAGCAGAATATGCAGCGAGCTCTGATTGTGGGATGTGATGCTCCGTGTCCAGTATTAAGCCGTAAAAATAACCTCCTAATTACAGGCGCATCATACGGCTAGATGGTTGAAACAAATTAGAGTCCAGATGGTACGAGTCTAGACGGCAACAAAGGGATACCACAGACCGACGGATCTGTGAAACACAATCGGCTTATGAAGATAGATTGAATGCTGAGGGATTAGTGTTTGAAATCTTGTACCATGCTTTGTGCACCAAAGATGCTCGTTGGCAAACTAGCATACATAAGCGTGACTCATGTCCCGGGTAAAATATATGATGGTCGCTAGTGTTCAATGATGTAAAGCTTCGTGAAGCCATATCGTGGTGAGTAGGGCACGAGTTGGTTTGCACGCATCCGACTGCAGTATAGACTTGATATTCTTTAATATACTTAACTGCACGAAATACTAGCTAAAAGACCCGAAGTTCATTCCATCACTAATGCTTTAGCATATTCCAGGTGTATTCTACCTGACTACCGTATGCTGTGACGACGCAGAGCCAGCTTCATTTGGGAGTCGGTGCAAGCTTAGAAGCTTCAGGCGAACAACAGTTTCATTCCGCGAACACTTCAAACAATCTTCGTGGAATTCCCCGGCTTTTAGCATACTCATTACAGCACTTCAATTCCTTTCAAGGCGAACCTATGGAAGGAAATGTGAGACGAATCATAAGAAAGGGACTACTCATGTTGAAATTGACGTCATTGCTCCTACAAAAAAGAACCAACTGCATTTTTGAATAAAACCACTCTGTAAAATTGACATTCTAAATGGCCACTTCAAGTAGATTGCGCCTCCTACGCTGACTTTGGTGTTAAGAGGGTTATTTCCGATTCAATACCCTCTAATATCAACTGAGGCATAAATGCACAGCAGTGATCATTAAAGTAAAACAGCATTATTTCGTCCACATCGCTGACTCACGAGTGAATTGCTATAATTCTAAAAACCTTACATCTTTTTAGAATTAATGCAGCTCGATTCAACCACAAGGGCGAGATAAATGCCGATAAACTTCTGTAATGCAACGTGGGGGTAATTTATATCAAAGAAATGAAAGTGGTTAATATAATTTTATAGACGTTGTGTCAATTACAACTCCAAGTGTAAATGGATAGCACGATCTAAGCAGAGACAGCGTGTCGTTAGTGTCGATAACATGAAGTCCATTTGGGTGGCACCCACTACTTGGGGCCGTTACGATGTCTGCGCAATTCACTGATCCAGGCCGCTGAATGGACGTGAGGAGAGACGTCAAATCTCAGTTAAAAAGGACATGCACAGCATCAACTTTAGCGTTTGATTTATTTCTGAATGCTTTTAACAAGAATGCATAGTAGGCACTTAATGGACTATATTTAACTGCAGGCAGACATCAAGCATTGACAGATCGCCGCATGTGGCCTGTTCCCGACAATGACAACCACTAACCAGGCTGAGAATTGCTTTTAGAGACGGGGACGAATGGCGGTAGTGCCATTGTGTCAGCTGACAAAGTGGGGTACGTATGGTTGCTGGAGCGAATGAGTGATGTACAAGTGAGGAGGGTGGTTCATATATAGCCGTGATGGAGGTAGGTCGACAACTCTGTCCATATTATCCATACATCCACGTGGAATATCTCACGGCAGCCACACCAGCTGTTAGCGGCCCAATTTCCAACTCATGAATATATATATATATATATAGATATATATAGATATAGAGAGAGATATATAGATATATAGATAGATATATAGATAGAGAGAGAGATATATATATAGAGAGAGAGAGATCTAGATATATAGATATATATAGAGAGAGAGATATAGATATATATATATATAGAGAGATCCTCTATAGATATCTATATATATATAGAGAGATATCTATATATAGATATATATATATATATATATCTATATATATATATATATATATATATATATATATATATATATCTATATATATATATATATATACATATGCAGATAGTAACACTATATTCTGAATATCTCTCCACGTGTGGGTGTGTGTGCTCATATACCGTAATCCTCTAATATTGGTAACACTATTAGAGGATTATGCTGCATTATAAAAACGACAATAATGCGACAATGCACACCGACACTTGTTGGAATGATTACAATTTGCTACAGGCCTACAAGCTGGGCAAAGGCAAAATGACCTACATCCGTAAATTTTGCGGCATCGGGGTAACAAACACGGTGTGACTATGTATTGCCTGTGGCTACGATTGCTACAAACGTTCCGCGGCTGTGCAAAATTCGAATTATTGCTTTTCATAAGCCCTCTGCCCTCTCAAGGGTGCTTTATGTGTGATGTTGCTGCTGAATTGATATGCTAACTTAGATGACTAAGTAGCAAACTCCGACAAATGTTTAAAGCTTCCAAAAGCTAACAGTGAAGGTGATCTATGCATAAGTTTAAGGTCAACCACGTATACTGTCGGTCGGTACAGTCTTGAATCAAATGAGAACGTAATATATGTTGTGATAATTATAGCTTCATGTAAATATAAAAGCAATGGTGTAAGAATGGGGCTTCAATTCGGCCTTGCATCTGCCATTTCAGCAATTAGTAACGACCAGGCTTATGGTGACACAGTCATTCATTTATATTACTGAATTCTCACAAGATAGAGCATATTACATTCATTTCATCCCATCCCAGTCGTGTGTAATTATTAGTGACGTGTTGCGATCTCTAAATTGCTTTTCACGCCGTTGGCACTCAGTGGCATAAGCCGACGTATTGATCTGGACAATAACATCTTTATTGAAACTCCCAAATACGTATTTGTGTGAAGTGATATCATTTATATCTATAAATCAGCAGCACAGAACCGTGACTCTATGTCTTACATCAGCGCATCCTACTTGCATTATAATACGACGCAGAGCCCCTAAGCGTGTCATACAGGTAGTGAAGTAAGACATGCCGCCCCGAAGCACGTCATACACGTAGTAAAGTGAGACGAACAGCTCCTAAGCGCGTCATACACGTAGTAAAGTAAGACGAACAGCTCCTAAGCGCGTCATACACGTAGTAAAGTAAGACGTACAGCCCCTAAGCGCGTCATACACGTAGTAAAGTAAGACGTACAGCCCCTAAGCGCGTCATACACGTAGTAAAGTAAGACGTACATCCGATAAGCGCGTCATACACGTAGTGCATTAAGACATACACTTGATCAGTGCGTAATACAAGTAGTGAAGTCCGTCCTGGAGCCCTTTAGCGCATGCGATGCAGTCAGACATAGAGCCGACCAGCGCGTGTTACATGTAGTGAAGTCAGACATAGATGCCATCAGCGCATCATATATACAGTGGAGACATACATATAGTGAAGCCAGACATATATCAGCTCGTCATACGGATAGCGAAGTGCAATTCAATAAAAGTAAATGAAGTAGAGTAGTATAGAGACTGGGGGTACGAGCGCAGTTTCCAAATGGACTCACATAAGCCAGCCTGCAGTGCGCTCGCACCTCCCCAGTCTTTATACTACAGTGTCAACCAGCCCTTCCAGCCGATCTTCTCCAGGGCCACACCGGTGGTTAGTCACCATAGAGGTCAGCAAGTGAGAAATATCTGCGACCGTCGCTGTAAGTTCCCTTCTTCACCCATTCGAGGTCCTCCATGAACTGAGACACCTTAGGTTTGTTCTTCTCAATAAAGGCGGGATCTGGGCGAATCGTTGTCACTCTCATCGTAAAGAGTTTCCAGCAGAAGAAAGCTCCAGCCAGTCTTTCTGGAATCTTTGTCGGCCTTCCCATCCAGGGGCCGTGGTGATCCAAATCGCAGTCGAAGATGGTGTCAAACTTACCGTTTGCAGCGTAGTCCCCTTCATCATCTATGTCTTGGATGGTTGTGTACCGCCAAGCGACCGTCTCCTTGTACTTCTTCCTGTCCTTATGGTGGTACTTCAAGTTGTACGCTCCAGCCCTCCCCAGGTCCTCATAGGCACACATCTGGAAAACACAAAGTCCACAAACACCCCGATGGTCGCCGGTGGACTGTGGTGAAGCCCAAGCAGATTCTGAGGTTTGTACTGGGGCGGGATAATCCTCCCAGGGATACGTGTGTAAGGACACTTTATTTCGAGCAGCGCAATCTCCTCCTGACTTGGGTCCCCAGGAGGACAGAGGAGCTCACCGCCAGACTGGACCGGGAGGACACAAAATCCGTCTGGGGAGTAAGCTGTGTCCTCCCCACCTTGGTGGATGTAAATGTTGTTTCCGTAAACATTTGTGTTGTATATGCTCTCAATGACTGCAATTGCAACCTCCTCGAAGACCTGGCCCCAGAGGCAGGCGACGCTCGTGTGGCCGCCCTCGTTGCTAGTTTTCTCAGTCAGCTTCTTATTATAGCTGTTAAAGTAGTCCTGACCGATAACCGCGGAGTAGTCGCTTCCACCAATGCAGTGCTTTCTTTTATTCTCCCACTGAGTTGTCTTTTGTCTGATCCCGTCATGTGAGATACAGAACGACTTAATCACTTGTTCCATTACCAAGCTATACCTTATACTATCCACTGTTTAATTAGATAGGTACAGACCAAAGATGTCTGCGCACACTGGGTTTATTCTATGTATTTGTCAATATCATTCACAGTCCGCTTAATGGTCCAATGCTTCCAATGCTTCTTTTCCACGTTGGATCAGCGCATTTTTTTCATCGATTGAAACAGTCTGGTGCGCTTTTACAGATCTGGCCTTAATTTCGCCCTTCATTTGGGTATATTTTGTGACCTCAGCTAAAACGAGTTTAAACTCATGATCAGAGATATTACCATCTTCAAGTGCTGTTGATACAATATCAGCAATAGTATTCAATTTACTCTGCGCTAGAATGCGATTCTGATCATGTTTTTTCACCTTGATGCTCAGCCGGCAACTGACGAATTTTCCAGCAATTCCAAGTAGCCCTCCAGTAACACCCAATACTGTGGCAATAGGAATAGCAACTATTGTAGACATTATACCTACACCACTTGCGCCAAGACACATACCAACAGTAACTAACGCAGTGTCAACTGCATCCACCGAGTTCACTGCACGCCTATATTTCTTGTACATAGCACAATATTTTTTCAATCTCTTTCACAAGGTATTGCCTCTTGAAGCTGATCTCATTCAACCGATAGGAGTGCCCCGGATTCTCATCAGAGAGCTGCGGATATAACGGTGCTGTCGGAATGGTTGGTTGTTGTTTCATACTGCTGTTTTATACGTCTACAGGTCAAGTTCAATTAGGAGTGAAGCTACAGACCAAGTCGCCCCTCTGTTTTGAGTGGTTGTATAAAAGTTAATAACGTTGCCTTGTTCTAGATGTAAAGCCTGGTCTAAAGATATTACAACAGCCCGTTGGTTAGCAGGCTTACTTATTCCTACCGCTTGGTTTGTTCCATTAATAACAGAAACGACTGCTATTGGACCAGTATCAGCACCAACACCCGAAGACAACCCCATACGAATGATCTTGCCGTTGCATAACATGGTATATCCACATCTTGAGTCTTGTGAGTCTCGACCCCTAGCCCCATGGCCAAACGACCACTCATATCCTCTGCAAAGGGGGCCACTTGCTTCTGCCCGTATAGTAATGAGTGGTTTCGTCTTTTCATCTACGTATCGTCTCAGGTACCTGTTCTGCTGTCTATATTCAGCATCAATATACTTTTTATGAACAGCATCCTTTGGTGAAATCGGGTCTCCCAACTCAACGATTTTATTATCTCCCATTTCAAGGTCTCCAGTCTTAGTACTGCCACTTTTATCCATTTTTTGTAAGTCACCAATAGATACATAGGTCTTTGTGGCATATTCCGAGAGGTCGGCGCCCTGAACAGTGCTTGCCGGTTTTTGCCTAGGTCCATAAATACTCGTTTTTATTGACATCTTGTAAATTCAAGAACAACGCTAACAGGTAAGTCGTGGTTATCTAATAGCCTTCCTTTATTATCGCGTTGCTGAACCTTTAACTCATGCACTGCTCCGCAAGTGAAACGCTTACATACAGGATTAGTGAAGTTCGTGGTTATAATATCACGGAAAGAGCCACCCTCTAAGCCAACAACTTCAAGAAGCGTCGTGGGCGCACCATCTAGCATGTTGTGTGTGGTACTGACTTGATCGAGGTGAACATAAATTGTGTTAAAGATGCTAAAGTTGATGGTCATGACACCAGTGTAAGTACCTGAATAAATCCACCGCCTTCCTAGACCGTCATCAAGACCCATCATTGATAACACTCCGTCTGATATATTCACAGTCCCATCAGAAATTTCGAGGATAATAACCCCATTTACAGCATCAACTTCTAACCCAAGACCTAATAATGTAATTTGCTGCTGAAGAAGGCGGAAACTCCAGAGGCCGGGTTGTAATTGGATTCTTCCTTCTTTTCCAGCAGTTTCAGACCGCCATGCAATGTTCTCGTCGAGATTGTACAAGCCCACAGTATATGTGATTGACCTTAGGCCAACACATAGAATGCCCGCAGTGTTGTCAATAGGATTTTGCAGGGACACAGCATCGCCGCTTTGAACATTTGACAGAGTGTGATACATAGCACTATGAATAAACAAGCCTTTACATTCAATACAATGCTTTGGTTTGCTACGTAGTAAGTCACGGAGTATCAGGAGGATAACTCCCCCCACTGCCACAGCTGTGGCCCATACTTGTTCTGCCATCCAACCAGCCACCTTTGCAGCTGACTTAAGCAGCCATGATACGATGGAGCCAATAATTTCTGGAAGGGCAGCTGCTGCCTTACCGGCTAGGCTCTTCAGGACGTTTGCCAAGGAGTTCAGCTGTTTTTTAATCCATTCCTTTACACCGGGCTTATCAGCTGGCGTCGGTGTTGGTGCTGGGGTTACACTAGTGCTCCCGTCAAAGCAACTACCATGGTCGAGATTGCCAATCCAATCGCAGTGAGGATGGAGGCGATTGTTATGCCCTGCTCCTGGAACAGGGTGCGTACACGCTTAGCTAGCGTTGTGTCCTCGTTAAGAAGTCTGTTGATCGTTTCTCTGATGCGGTTAATTTGGGTTCGCAGACGTTCACGGTTTGCAGAGGCAGCCTCAACACGGGCACTCCACAGGTCCTGCAGCTCTGCAAGCTCATTTGCTTGGAATCTCCATGCTCGATCTCCGTTCCTCCCTTCCTCCTCCAGGCTTGCCATTTTAGCTTCCCGATGTTCTATATCCCTTTCTATCTCAGTTATCTTAGCTAGGTTATTGACCAGCTCACCCCTTCTGGGTCTGCATAGCCCTGTCAAGCCCCATAAGTTCTCTGAGTGGTAGTTCGTTGTCTGTTTGTGTACCTAGGTCTTGTATGGCGTTATGAACGCCCACTATGAAGCTTGTTTCTTCCAAACCACCTTGCTCTGTCATGGCTTCAAGGCTGCTCATTTCTAACATATCTGGAAGGGCAGCTTCCGCTTTAGCAGCAGCATGGTCAACGCTTTGCAGGGCTTTTGCTGCTTTTGTGGATAGTTCAGGCGTCACCCCAAGAGCCCGAGCAAGCTGTGTACCAACGTAATCTAGGATACTCCTAGGAGAGGTGAATTTGTTGGGATTGCTCTTCCATGTCAGAAGCTTCCAGTCTTGACCCCACTTAACCCAAAAGTCACCTCTTCTAGACGATTTAAACTCCAGAGTGGCCTGCAGCCCATGCTTAGACACTGCCTTCTCCCACCTCGTAACTAGGACTTCAGTTTCTTCTTTGGATCCCACCTGATCTTCTGTTAACCCAGCAGGCATTTCAATAATAGTCCATGGTGGACTAGTCGTACTCGACGTTTCTAAAGTTTCGTCAATCAGGTTATTGACCAGCTCACCCTTCTGGGTCTGCATAGCCTTGTCAAGCCCCATAAGTTCTCTGAGTGGTAGTTCGTTGTCTGTTTGTGTACCTAGGTCTTGTATGGCGTTATGAACGCCCACAATGAAGCTTGTTTCTTCCAAACCACCTTGCTTTGTCATGGCTTCAAGGCTGCTCATTTCTAACATATCTGGAAGGGCAGCTTCCGCTTTAGCAGCAGCATGGTCAACGCTTTTCAGGGCTTTTGCTGCCTTTGTGGATAGTTCGAGCGTCACCCCAGGAGCCCGAGCAAGCTGTGTACCAACGTAATCTAGGATACTCCTAGGAGAGATGAATTTGTTGGGATTGCTCTTCCATGTCAGAATCTTCCAGTCTTGCCCCCACTTAACCCAAAGGTCACCTCTTCTAGACGATCTAAACTCCAGAGTGGCCTGCAGCCCATGCTAAGACACTACCTTCTCCCACCTCGTAACTAAGACTTCAGTTTCTTCTTTGGAACCCACCTGATCTTCTGTTAACCCAGCAGGCATTTCAATAATAGTCCATGGTGGACTAGTCATACTCGACGTTTCTAAAGTTTCATCAATCAGGTTAGTCACCTCATCATCAAAGCTAGTCTCATTCCACTCCCCTCTCATAGCCCCTTCCTCCTCTGTGTCGTCAAATCCTGGGTTATCAAACTCCATGTTACTATGTTAAAGATATAAGTGTAATTTTAGAATTTAACATGTCGAGTACTTACGGGCGCAAACTAAACCCACACCGCCGGATACGCGAACCCCTAGGGATAAAGGGCGTGCGACAGACTGTAGTTATTACAAACAATCCAAGCACTATTGACCAGAACCAACAACTGCTGGTTCGCTTCCCCAATCTAGGCGCAGACGACGTCATTGTTTCAGGGAGAGCACGGCTGGCCTTTACAATCACGCTGACCTCGACTGATGATAACCGCAGCGTTGTGCAAAACTTGGGTCGCGCCGTGGTTAAGAAAATGACAATCAAGATATCTGGCAATGAGGTCATGTCTATTGATGACAGTGATGTGTACCACTGTTACCACGACTTGTAGCGGACTGCACAGGAGAGACAGGGCCTCCAGTATCAAGACATTGACACATCAGATGACCGAAACACAACTAAGATACGAATGGGGGCAGGAGACAAGGACGAGACCGAGGAAGAGGACGAGGCCGTAGGTAATAGGTTGTACGTTCCACTTGACTTTGAACTCCTTGAGAGTCACATGCCATTCTACCAGAGTGCGCTTAATGACAGACTGGAGTATGAGCTCACGTTCAACGACTACAAACGCGTAATTCACGCAACAGGCGACACCGCTGCCAGCTACAAAATTGATGGCATCTCGCTGGAGTATGACATGGTTACCCAAATAGAGTTGGGGCGCATGATACGCACCCAGTACGCAGGTCGGCTCTCGATTCTGTATGATCGTGTTCTTCGTCACACGAAGCTTGTATACAATAAAAGTGAACATCAACTTGAATGTTCCTGCTCGCAGCATGAAGGGCATTCTACTGCACTTTGAAGACCCATAGGGTGCCTCATACGCCAGGAAGACAGAGTCGTTCTACAACCCAAAGATTACAAAAGTTGAGGTGACCATTGAGGGCATCTCCAACCAACTCTATGCTCAGGGCATGCGCGGCTACCAGCAGTGGGACGAGGTGAAGAAGGCCTTTGCAGCAACGAGTAAATGAGACCCCAGTGTAGCAATAGCTGTAAAAGACTTAGCATAATCGGACGTGTCCCTAGGAGAGTACCTAACCAGTAAGTATGCTCTGTGGCTCGACTTAAGGACGAGTGATGACGACCAGCTGCACGGTAGTGGTAGGGCCGTGGACAATGCGTCTGAGGGTATCACCATTCAGATCACCAACAAAGCAGAGGCGGCCGGCGCATTGAACGTTTATATGTATATTGTAATGGATGCACAGCTTAACATTAAAGATGGCAGGTTCATCAGCGCAGTCTACTAACAAGGTTTTGATGAAACCGAAAACTTAGTTTACATTTCCAGATGGTCCCTGTTCGGCAATTGTTTGTGGGCAGAAAGGATGTGGGAAAACCGCATTCATCCTCGACCTACTTGAAGGGCCCTTCTTCGGTGCCTTCGAGCATATTGTAATCCTCTGCCCTACCATACGTTTCAACGAGGCCTATCAGTCGCGGTCACGGGTGTGGGATGAATCAGAGGTCTACGTCGTTGACCCAGGGGAGCGGCTCCATGACCACTTGAGGGCTTTCTACCATTGTTTTAAGGGTGAGCCTACCCTCTACATCATTGATGACAGTTCGGCTACAAAGGCCCTAACTAAGAATCCGAACTGGCCTTTAGTGGCTGCCATGCGCAGCAAAGTGTCTGGGTCCTCACCCAAAAGTACAACTCTGTGCTGAAGGACTTACGTGAGCAGATTCGCTGGATGGTGCTCTTTCACACCAAGGACCGTGACTCATTTGAAGACGCCTTACGTGAAAATGATGTAATTCCAACAAAAGAGGAACGTGCCATGGTACGCCAACTACTAGCAAAGACCAAGCACGCAAAACTGCTGCTGAAGACTGATCAACCTACTGCATATGCCGTCGATTGAAGTGATTTTGGCCCTGATAGCAGCCGCTGCCTCAGTAACCAATTTAGGTTACTTCATCTGGGTAGCGGTGCAACATTTTGAAGCTTGAAGGCGTATACGTATATTCATGGATCCTGATACCATTATTGATAAACTCCTTGAACAGGACACGACTAGCTTAGTGGAGACAAAGTCTGGGGGAGCGGAACCTAGTTGCACCCCTGGTGTAGATATGTCTTCTAAGAGAGATAGGCTTGCTTCCGTCATAGCCAGTTGATATACTGAAATAATGACCACACTCGCGCTGCTTGTTGGAGGCGCTCTTGTTAACGCCCTTGCATTCTCTGGGAGCAACTTTTTATTCTCTAAGTTATGAGGCAGCCAAGTGGACGCGGTACGTAAACGCCATGATATGGCAATCGAGCAGCTTCAATCTGCTCAGGTAGCATGGGCCAAGAAGAGATCTGAGCGTTTAGACTTCATCAATGAGCAACTGCGCCGCCAGGGACATGCCGAGCATACTTTTAGGGATGCAGACGAGGCTATGGATGAGTACTCCCTGATTACAAATAAAACCGTCAACCCGCTGGGCCCTGAGCCACAGCTTTCAGACTTCTACGAGCCCTCAGATGAACAGAAGGGGCGTGAGGTGGCGTTCATTATACTGGGTATGGCTGCGACTGGGCTGGTTGCATACAGGCTTGCTAGGTAGGTAATTTGGAGACTGGGGCATTTACTTTGTATGAATCGTCGCATGCAGAAGATATACTGTAGTCCTAAGGGCTACTGGAAAGGCATAACAGCTATCAAGAAGCTTGCAACAGAAGCGAGGGTTTCTGAGGAAGTTGCCAGGGGGTGGCTAACAAAGCAAGTTATATCGCAAATCTACCTGCCAGTGCCAAAACACATTCCCAGACCAACGTTTGATGTCCCTGTTCCTAATGAGGTTCACCAAGCCAATCTCTTATTTCTTCCTCATGACGTTGTGAAGCGCCGGACTTACAAGTATGCCTTAACCGTGGTTGATGTGGCCGCGCACTACAAAGCGGCTGAGCCATTGACTACAAAAGAGGCTAAAGAGGTAGCAGGTGCACTGGAGAGGATATACATGCGAGGTCCGCTGGGGTGGCCTAAACTACTTCAGGTCGACTCGGACGGGAGTTTATGGGAGCAGTGAATCAGATGTTAGTAAAACATGGAGTATCAGTCAGACGAGGCCGTGTGAATATCCATCGAGACCAGGGTATAGTGGAACGCTTTAACCGAACACTGGCTGAGTGACTCTTTGGTCACCAGTATGCCGTAGAGTTAAAGGATACTGGAAAACGATCTACTGAGTGGGTTTCGCGACTGCAGGCTGTAGTCTCTGCGATAAATAATGAGGTGACCCGCTTGACTGGAAAAAAACCTAAAGATGCTATAAAGGCAAAACGAGTTGCACAAAAGCCCTCTGCAGTCGTACCAGGGCGCCCTCTGGGGGTCAAAGAGCAAAAGCTTCCATCTGATGTTGGCGTTCGCTACCTCTACCAGCCTGGTGAGGCAGAGCAAGACCAGCGGCGGCGGGCCACTGACCCTGTGTGTTCACTCAATGTTTACCGGATTGGAAGCTCTGTCACTAAATCTGGTGAGCCTGTACTTTACTTTTTGTTGGATGGACCCCTCCGTGGCTTTGTAAAGGAGGAGCTGCTTGTGGTGCCGTCCGATACCCAGCTGCCACCAGACGGTACTACCAATTAGACTAATATAGATCTATATATATAAAAATGGTAGTATTTGACAATAAGTGCCCATGGATATTACTCGGGAAGAAAGACCCCTGTAACAGGCCCTGTACGCAAGAGCAAGAGTTTTGTTATTTACACAGATATAAGATGAAACATGGTGTCATTATTCGTCTTTGTACGGGTTGTCAGAAGGCTATAAAAAATAGTAAGGTAGGATTGTGTATGGATTGTGGGTTCGATAAAGTCAACCACAGTCGTCTTCGTCAAAAGAAAAAAGTTGCTTCACAACGGCCTATAGCTGGGGACACGGACTCGCCAGTCGGCGCCACTGAACGGGGATTCCCCACTGTATAAAAATAGAAATCATGTGGCGATGCTAACAAGGTCAAAGTCCGCTCGCTGTATTGTTGTTGTCTTTTGTGTATCAACAAATTCCCTTTTAGGCTAATGGAACTGTATAGTAAACATAACTCATAATCAGCAAGCACGTGAAGCCCAAAACGATTATGTTTCAATTCACGGTTTTAAGCCTCCTTATCCATGCTCTAAGGTTGCACTCAAAGCACTCCAAGTGCGTAATGAATATGACCGTACATACAAGGAGATGTTGGCTGGATTCAGGGCTGGGGTGGCACGCACCCCTATCCCCACTGCTACCCCACGCAGACCTGTCCCTTCCCCACGCAGATCAGTCCCCGCAACCCAGTCCCCAGTCCCCACAGCGCGTCTTGCCTTGAAGAAGACTAAATGGGCTGTTAAAAACTATTTGCGTGGATGGGTGATGAACGTTCCTGAGTCTCACCCCCTTAGCTTGGACCTTATGATGTTCTTTAAGGGCATGCGTCGGAAGATGCATAAAGTTTTGACTGGTGAGCTGGAAGGGCTAGGTGGAACCAAGTGTCAGTTTGCCCTTAAGGTAAGACTCTCCAAGCACGCCGATGATGACAGCACTGAGTGTTTTGAGCCTGTGTTGCGTAATAAGCAGCAGGTGGTTCTCTCCTCAGAGGACGTGGGCGTTGCGCTGGACCAGAGTGCTGTTAATATCCAAGAACGGTTGGAGAAGCGGACCAGCCAAGGTTCTGGCTGGGAGTTTGAGGCGGTCACAACTCTGTGGATTGATATTGCCAACTACCAACCGTTGAAGGGTGGCTCCTACCTGCGACTTACGGCTGCGCTTGCGGCTAAGCAGGCCATCATAAATGTAAAGAACTGGTATGACTTCTGCATTCTATGGGCTATTGTAGCCGCTCTGCACCCGGTAGCCAAGGACCCACAGCGACAATCAAAATATAACATTCAGTGGCTGTTGGATCTGCTAGAGGGTGCAGGTGTAGAATATCCTACACCAGTGTCGCATGTTGAGAAGATAGAAAAGCATGCTAACCTAGCCTTAAATGTTTTGGCTGGGATGGGAAGACCACTATCGTACATCAGTAAGCACTCTGGTATTCGTATAAACCTCATGTTGATTGAGAAGGACGGCAAGTTTCATTACACGCAAATCAAATACCCGAACCGCTTACTGTATGACCAGACTAAACATAAAGAGCGCAAGTTCTTCTGTGAGCTATGTCTGCATGGATTTACCTCAGAGGGTCTGCTCCTGGCGCGTAAGCCTGAGTGTATGGGGATAGTGGAAAACTGCTGTGCGAGTGGATATGCCTGAGGAAGGGAAGAACATATTATCCTTCCAGAACTGGCAGAAACAGCTTGCTGCACCCTACGCCACCTATGCTGACTTTGAAGCGCTCACAGTGAAGCTTCCGGGTCCTGTGCTTAATCCTGGTAAGAGCAACACGCAGAGAACGCAGGAACACCAAGGTTGTGGCTACGGCTATGTGGTTGTTCGGTGTGATGGTAGGACCGAACTCCCTGTGGTTTATAGAGGAAGAGATGCTGTGGAGAAGTTCTTACAGGCTCTGCAGCAGGAGGAGCAAAAGATCAAAGCAGTTCTGTCCAAGCCTGTCCCTATGCAGATGACTCGGGAGGATAGAAGGGCACATAAGGCTGCAACCCACTGTCATGTGTGCAAGAAAAAACTTGGCTGTGGCCAGCCCATAACGTGTGTAATCTGAAACTTCGGCTGAGTCCCAAGACAACACCCATCCTTGTGGTGTTCCATAACCTGCGGGGCTATGACTCCCATCTCTTGATGCAGGGTATAAGCAAAGTGGAGGGGAACATCAACTGTATCCCCAACAACTTGGAGAAATATATTTCCCTGTCGCTTGGACAGTTGCGCTTCATTGACAGTGGACAGTTCCTCCTGGCCTCGCTTGATAAGCTGGTGTCTGCTAACAACCAAGATGCCTTTGCTGTGACTGCGGAATATGAGCCAGACTAGATGAAGCGGCAGTTGCTGTTGCGTAAGGGAGTCTTCCCCTATGAGCTCATGGACAGCTGGGATAAGTTTGATTCCCCTCTGCCGCCAATCCAGGAGTTCTACAGCAATTTATCTGAGGAGGGTATATCTGCTGTGGACTACGTACACGCACAAAAGGTCTGGAGCGTGTTTGGGTGTTAGAACATGGGTGACTACCATGACCTGTACCTGCGGACAGATGTACTGCTCCTGGCTGATGTGTTTGAGGTGTTCCGCAAGACCTGTTTTAAGCAGTACGGGTTGGATCCGGCTCACTACTATACCAGCCCTGGTTTGTCGTGGGATGTTTTGCTTAAGAGCACAGGCGTGGAACTCACCGACTATGACAAGCCTCTGTTCATTGAGAAAGGTCTACGCGGTGGTATAAGCATGGTGTTGCGCCGCCACGCTAAGGCCAATAACCCACTCGTGGATGACTTTGACCAGGATAAACCAACGAGCTACATTCAGTACCTTGTTGCTAACAATTTGTATGGGTGGGCGATGAGTCAGCCTTTGCCAACTGTGGGAATTGAATGGGTGGCTCGGCCGGAGGCAACTGGATACATACTTGATGTTGACTTGGAATATCCTACTGCACTTCATAACGAGCACAACGACTACCCGCTGGCTCCGGAGCGGCTTCTTGTAGAGAACGACTGGTCGCAAACTATCAGAAGAACCTCCTGGGCGAGTTGGGTGGAACCTTGGGCGAGGTTGAAAAGCTGGTGCCAAACCTGCGGAATAAGGAAAAGTATGTGGTGCACTACAGGAACCTCAAGCTGTATCTGTCTTTGGGGATGAGACTTACCAAGATCCATCGTGGACTTGTCTTTTACCAGAGCCCCAGGATGGAGCCTTACATTCGGATGAATACGGATCTGCGAAAGGTGGCCACCAGTGACTTTGAGAAGGACCTGTATAAGCTGATCAATAACTCTGTGTTTGGTAAGACCATGGAGAACCTCCGCAGACGGGTCAATGTCAAGACTGTGCGCTCTGCGGAAGAAGAAAGAATGCGTAGGCTTATAGCAGGTCCCGTCTACATGCGTCATCAGGTGTTTGATAATGACCTGGCCGCTCTGCACATGCACAAGACTCACCTGGTACTGAACCGCCCGGTGTATGTGGGCATGTGTATACTCGACCTCTCCAAGCACCTGATGTACGACTTTTATTACAATACCATGAAGCCCAGATATGGCAAGAACCTTGGCTTGTTGTACACGAATACGGATTCTCTGCTTATGGAGATACGCACGCCTGACGTGTATGCTGACATGAAGGAGGATGGGCATCACTTTGACACTAGTAACTTTCATCCCTCCCGTAGTCTCTACAGCAGTGTGAACAAGAAGGTTCTGGGGAAGATGAAGGATGAGTGCGCCGGCGTGCCCATCAAGGAGTATGTTGGTCTGCGCCCTAAGATGTACTTGATCTTGATGTCGAGCCGGGATGAGATCAAAAAAGCAAAAGGTGTGAAGAAGGTGGTGGTGAAGAAGAATCTACGGCACACTACGCTGTTCGCCCAAAAGCAGTTTCGCCACGGAATGAACATGCTCAGGAGTGACTGCCACAAAATATATGGTCTCCACGTTAACAAGATGTCTCTCTCCCCCTTTGACTCAAAGCGGTGGATAGCTGAGAATGGTGTAGACACTCTGGCCTATGAGCACGCGTTGATATGTTGAACAGATGAGGGGCTGAGGTATAGAATGAGCACTGATCAAAATGTGGTGGCCGAACTGCGGGTAGATGTGGATTATTTAACGGAGGAGAAGGTGGACCATGAGATTGATGTGAGGGATTTGGAATCAAAGTATGAGGACCTTTTGGAGCGTGTGAGTCGTTTAGAAGAGCTTATTCCGCAAGGTCCTGGTGATCGCCTCTTTTAGTGTTGCCCTGGAGAAGATCGGCTGGAAGGGCTGGTTAACACTGTAGTATAGAGACTGGGGAGGTGCGAGCGCACTGCAGGCTGGCTTATGTGAGTCCATTTGGAAACTGCGCTCGTACCCCCAGTCTCTATACTACTAATAGACTATCATGATTTTAGTAGGCGATGTTAAGTCACGGTACTTTGCCTTTAATATAAACCTCCATAGACACGTTCATGACAGTGTTATTCCTGCCTAGGAAACAGTAGTGACATGATGCTTGAACGCATCTGTGAATACTGACCGTGCGAACCTGGCAATATGATGGGAACGCCGTCAGCAAGGACACAGCTGAGATGCACCCTGATGGTTAAGTGTTTAAATTAATGCAAACATGATTAACATTTATCATACTAAAAATGTAATTCGAGAAAAATTGCATTGTCCATGAATTAATCTCAGTCTGATTGCATTTGACAACACGCATCGATGTATCCTGCCGTCTATGAAAGACCCTCTTTAGGAACAACTTTCATTCCCGATATGAATTGTAGCACCGAGCTTATCTCATCAATAACAACACGAACTATCCACATAGAGCCGCACATGGCTGAAATATACGGTACACACCGCTTTCCTTATGGACCGTTCATTCTACATAGGTTCATTGTATCCATTCACAGCTATTCGAGCATAAGTTTACAGCACATTTTGTGCTTCTTGGTGGCCATGGTGTCATGAAACAGATGATCACATGGAACATATCTCTTATATTATGAAACGGATACTCGCATTCAACATATCCTTGACATAATGAAACAGATGCTCACATGGAATATTTCACTAACTTAATGAAACAGATGCTCGCATGGAACAGATCCCTAATTTAATGAAACAGATGCTTGCATTGAACATATCCCTTATATAATGAAAGAGATGCTTGCATGGAACATATCCCTAACTTTATGAAACAGATGCTCGCATGGAACATATCCCTAATTTAATAAAACATATGCTCGCATGGAACATATCCTTAATTTAATGAAACAGATGCTCGCATGGAATATATCCCTAATTTAATTAAACAGATGCTCGCATGGAACATATCCCTAACTTTATGAAACATATGCTCGAATGGAACATATCCCTTATTTAATGAAACAGATGCTCGCATGGAACATATCCCTAATTTAATGAAACAAATGCTCGCATGGAACATATCCCTAATTTAATGAAACAGATGCTTGCATGGAACATATCCCTAACTTTATGAAACATATGCTCGCATGGCACATATCCCTAATTTGATGAAACATATGCTCGCATGGAACATATCCCTAATTTAATGAAACATATGCTCGCATGGAACATATCCCTAATTTAATGAAACAAATGCTCGCATGGAACATATCCCTAACTTATATGAAACAGATGCTCGCATGGAACATATCCCTAACTTTATGAAACAGATGCTCGCTTGAATTATATCACTGACACAAAAACGCTCGCTCGGATCACTCAGAACAGTATTATCGTGTTATGAATTGAAGTTACTATAAGTTCACCATACAATGCAAACAAAAGTCAATGAATCATTCAATAAAGTAAACACTTCTACAGCGCATAAATTGTAATAGCTCGAAGTGTTATGTATAAACTGCTCTTTTATGGATGGGAGGTATGATAATTGACCTTCTGATAACACCACAATCACCGCGTTATATCAATAAAACGTCTCCAAACTGGAGACAAACATTGCCATGCGTTTGCAAATTTTTCACCAAGGACATTGATGTTGAGCTTTCGACAACCTAAACAGAAGAGGCAAATCTATCGATAGATAGTCTTTCTCTCACACAACTTTGGGATAAAGAGCCTAGGTGTGCCCCTGAATAATGCTGGGTTTTTAATTTGTACCACAACTATCGCTATCATATCATTGTGGTCAAGCAAATGCAATAACCGATTGTTTGGTTGCATTTCAAAACCATGAGAAAAGCCAGAGTCCGCATTTCCCGAACACCTTGCTGTTTCCTCCCAGAGGCAAACGTGCTCTTCCGGTTTAAAGTAGATTCTTCCGGTTTGTGGTATATTCCTTTGGGTCTTATGACCTACTTCCTCTTATGCTGGTTCCAGGCTGTATAATCTTACAACAATAAAGTGACTCAAATGCCCTCAGACAATAAGTTAATGCCAGTTATATAAAGCGTCATTTCCTGCAGCACAAACAATTGTGCATTTCGAAGCAGCTATAATAACTACCATAACGCCCAATGAGCCTGGTCAGATTGACGGATGACAATTACGGAGTACGGAATACGCAATGATGTTTCACTGCATATGACAACTGTTTTGTTTTGCTTCTAATCGCCAGATATCATAGGTCACTGAGCGTGTCAGCAATATCATGTGCCTCTCCAGTAATGGTGTGGATCATAAATAATGAGGGGTGATGCAAGAAACTATTTGGAGCTATGTTAACAGTGAGGTAAACGCAAAGTGAGATACCATGAGTCATTAGGAATATCACTTACCGCGAGACAATTGTTTAGGCTAGATAGCGTCTTTAATGTCATAGCCGTGCTGAGCGGACATTTTGTCACATGGCACGTCTAGAGATTTGGACTAAGGGTTCCTATCCTAAATAGCATTGTTTGTTGTCTAATGCCTTCTAATGCTTCGTCTTCCCCACGTTGGATTAGCGCGTTTTGTTCATTGGTTGAATCAGTCTGGTATGCTTTTACAGATCGGGCGATCCTCGTATATTAAGGGAGAACTCGTCGCTTGATTTTATTATCAAATATGTTTTTGGTGTGGGCATTTCTTTTGAAACAATTACAAAAGTCCGTAATGCATATATTTTTGGCGATATGCTTAAGCCATAGTGATTGTGTCTGTGATCATTCAACACCTGTGACAGTGACCACCATTAAAATGGTAACTCTATCAAACCTCGCCTGGTCAGGTTTTGTAATCAGAAATGTGTGAAGGAAGAGTAAGCTTTAACTATGTCACACACAGCACATGTTTCGTCGGTATGACCTGTCAGTTAGAGAAAACGACATGCTTGTAGTGCATTAACCCTACTTGTTTGAAACACTTTCATTGCTCCGCTAATTAGCCACATAGCCGCCATAACTCGCTGATTAATTTGAAATACATACGACTCAAACATCTCGGATGAAGCGGACCAGACCATATTGATAAAACAGACACATCCCATCTAAGTTTGCATTATGATTCCATGATGAATGCTTTCTTCCACTCCTTCTCTCGAGGCATGCATGTTTTATTATCCCTTGGAATCCAAGCGGAAATTGGTCGCTGAACTTTATGGAAAAAAACCTCCCACCAACGATGGTCATCGCATCCGCCATTACGAATTAGAATACACAGCGAACTGCCTCGTTCTCGTTGTTACCATTGTTACAGGTAACACTCACTGAATATGTTCTTCTTTACGTATGTGTTTTCATGCAAATATTTCGGTTGGACAGCCGTCAATCTGTTTGAGCTTGCGAACTTAAGCAGACTCATACTTTAGTCGACGAACAATTTAATTCTAATTCTGAATACGGCTAAAAATACGAACGCAGCCGAGTTTGTGGACATAAACTGTATTTTTTAAAACGAACGCTTGACATAAATTCTAAGCAATTGATGAACTTGAGATATGGAATTAACAGCTCGAATTATTGCATGTTCGGAGGAAATTAAAGCACTGAAATGTTTTGACAAATACAAAAGACGCACGCAATAAATACACGGTATAAGCATTTCTCGTTATATACGATGCACATCGCATCGCAGCAATCACGTGACATAACGCTGATCAGGCATTCCGTCGATTATTGGAACTCTCAAGCATTGCGCAAACAGTAACGCGATACCGATGCATATATTTCAATCCCTGACACACATACCACGCAACACCCACATCCAAACATTATCTAGGTATGTGGTCGGTCTTGGCTGGTCTGGATGACGATTTCCACCCAGTCAAGTCTTGGATGATTCCGCTCGATCCAGTCGGATCGTTGTCATAATGTCTGGTGCTTCATGACTCGTGTGGCCTGATTGTTGATCTCTATCAGATGAGAGTTAACATTAGCCTAAAAGACGCGTCACCTCTGCAACTTATCACCTCTCCCCGCTGCTATCACACGAACTTCTCTCAGCAGGTAACCTTGCTTGGGTAAGGACTCTGAAGCCTCGCGCATTAAGCCATATGATCGTAATTAGTAAGTGGGATTTAGTTAGGGGTAATTCGCTACACCAAGCCATCGATACTTTGACAGCAAGACAGAAAGCGCCAGCACGGCCGCCTGGTTGTCTCACACGCCCTATTGGTGTTGACCTCCAGTAACCTTCGTCACTGACACTGACCTGGGCGTCCTCTGGTGGCTCCCTCGCATGACTTGCTACCAGGAGGGTGGTTGGTCGCGTGAGATATTGTCGCCATTGATCCAGCTCAGACAGCAGTATTACTAACTGTAACGCCGTCTCACGCTTCGCCCCACGGCCCTGCACAGGGTCGCTGGGGACCTATCGTGTATTGCGTGCAGATGTCAACGGATGGTTCACTTTGGTTGTGCACTGACACTCGCCAGCTGTCCCATAAAATGACAATCAGTTATCCCACCATAAACTTACCTACCATCCCACCATAAACTTACCTGCCACATCCCACCATAAACTTACCTGCCATCCCACCATAAACTTACCTGCAATCCCACCATAAACTTACCTTCTATCCCACCATAAACTTACCTGCCATCCCACCATAAACTTACCTGCCATCCCGGCATTGACTTACTTGCCATCCCGCAAGAGATTTGCTTGCCATCCCGCCAGACGCCTACCTGCAGTCCTGCGAGACACCTACCTGTTCTGCAAGACTTTTACTTACAATCACATAAAGCGCCAACCAGTTACCCGACCAGACACCTATTAATCGTCCCGCCAGACACCTATCAATCGTCCCGCCAGACAATTATCAATCGTCCCGCCACACACCTGCAGGAAGTCCCTCGAGACGCAAAACACTAGCCAATTAAGGCAGCCAATTAATTCGAAAGAGACCGTCAAATTGCCCCGCCAGATAGTGGCCAGTTGTCCCGCCATATTCTGATGAAATGTTCCGCCATTCACTGATCCGTTGCCCCACCATATACCGACAAGCTGTCACAGTATAAGCCAACCGGTTGTTCCGCCATATAAGGAACCGTTGTCCCGCCCTTTACGGATCTATTGTCCCGCCATATACCGACCGGCTCTCTCGTCATAAACCGACCGGTTGTCAGGTGTATATAGAACAGTTGTCCCGTTATATACCGACAAGTTGTTCCACCATATACCGACCAGCTGCCCTGGTATAAACCGAGCAGCTGTCCCTCCATATACAGACAGGTTGTCAAGCCTTTTATACCGACAGGTTGTTTCTCCATATACCTATTGGTTGTCCCGCCATATACCTATTGGTTGTCCCGCTATATACCGACAGGTTGTCCCGCCATATATACGACCAGTATTCCCCCCACATACCGCCCTTGTCCCACCACAAGACGCTGACCCACCAGATATATACTAGCAGCTGTATTACCACGGTTCAACTCGCCGAAACTAACTCACACCGCCCCAGAATGCTGTTGATATGCACAGCAATGACATGGCCTTGGAGACTTGTTTACGCCAAACAAAGGCAGGCGTACCGGGTGATGGGGTTGAAAATAAAAATAAAAGGCGTCAGGTTTGTCCAGGCCTCAGCCTCGCGCAGTGATCTGAACGATATTGAGGACGTCAACACGAGCCACCTGAGTGTCGGGCTGACACCAGCGTCGTACTGACTAAACAGAACGCGGTCATTGCATCACAATGGAAGTGAAGTTCGACGGTAAATCTGCTCTAGTCACGGGAGCTGGTCAGGGTAAGCTGCATTTGTCTTAGCCTTATTTAATCCGTCTATGTGTTGTTTAATGTAAAAGTGATACTGAATTGTCGAAGTGTTCTGTGTATTGTACAACCAGCCGTTCTACCACGCCCTCGCTCGGCGGTGACCGTATAATGGTATATTTGAGGTCATTACCTAAGAATATCGACCCACAAAGCAGGTGACAGTATATCATATACACGTATGTTCTAAAGTCATACTGTCAACGCCAGGTATTGGCAGAGGTATCGCCGAGGAACTGCACCGCCTCGGAGCTACAGTCTACGCACAGGACATCGACGAGGAGCGTTTACAGCCCTTGTTGGAAGAGGTACGGACATGAAATTACCGTCGGGGTATGGGGGAGGGGGTTGATGCCACTAATAACACGGGGCTGAGAAAAATAACAGACAGGGATTTGTTTTAACCGCAGTTAGGTATAGCTCAATGATGGTGATGTTATGACGAGTTGTTTCCTATGGCTAGCCTTTAGGGTCATAATTCCAAGCAGTTGATGCTTAAAACGCTAGTTCACGCGTAAAAAGAATTATATAGAAATTCCTATTCTCTTGTTTATGCCCAGTAGTAAATGCTTTGTCTTGGGTTTTTTGTCATAGCCAATTAGAAGAGTTCACACATCTTGTCTTAGCTAATTAGAAGGTCGCATGCATGAGTTGATGCGGGGCGTCAAATCAAAGGGACGCAAATAAGGACTTGCAGATGCAAAGAGATTAGTAGAACCAATTTCACCAGAGAGTGGGAGCCATGATCGCTGGAATCAATTTCAGGTCAACAGACTGAAAACTTCACGAATGAAATACAATATCGTTGAGTTTCGGATCGCAATCCATCCATTCATACCAATCGAAAACAGTCATTGACTACGTTGCGAATGCGTCGCACACACAATGTAACCAATACCAGTTATGGTCATGTTAAACCAGCGGGTCGACCATGAGGCGATAGATATATGAAATTCCGACGCAAACGGCGCTCTCTTGGAAAACCTTAGTTTACGAGTAAAATGACTAGTTTACACGCCAATTAGTCATTGTATGCGTAAACTAGTCAATTGTCGCATTCACTAGTTATTTTACGTATGAACCAGATCGTAGGGATTTTTATGCATTTTTTTATTTTACGCGGCGACTCTTTTGCGTTATGACCCTGACGACCAACCATAGTTTCCTTACCCGCCGATAACAGTGGTTTAATCTATGTTTTCATTACTCGCACAAGATCGTAGATAGACAAGGGGAACATGAGATCTAAGCCCGATGAGATAGAATTCAAGCTGAATGCGTTGGTGTTGTCAGTACCCTGACATCCGGCCGGTCTATGTCGACCTGCGTGACTGGGCGGAGACAAGAACGGCGGTGGGGGTTCTGGGAGCCGTGGATCTACTCGTCAACCACGCAGCAATATACGACCATGAGAGCATCCTGGATACTGACGAGGAGACGTATGACAGGTGAGACGCCAAACTCACGGCACAGCGCATCAGTATTATCTTAAGTTCATTTCGATGAGTTGAATTTGAACCGATTGATTTCAGAGTGATGAGCGTCAACGTGAAAGCCAACTTCAACGTGTCACAAGTAAGTCGCAACCTCACGTCTCAGGTATATACTGACAGCGTCCAATATGGCTTTAGTAACGTGTCACAAGTAAGTCACGACCTCACGTCTCAGTATATACTGACAGCGTCCAATATGGCTTTAGTAACGTGTCACAAGTAAGTCACACCTCACGTCTCAGTATATACTGACAGCGTCCAATATGGCTTTAGTAACGTGTCACAAGTAAGTCACGACCTCACGTCTCAGTATATACTGACAGCGTCCAATATGGCTTTAGTAACGTGTCACAAGTAAGTCACGACCTCACGTCTCAGTATATACTGACAGCGTCCAATATGGCTTTAGTAACGTGTCACAAGTAAGTTACGACCTAACGTCTCAGTATATACTGACTTCAGTAACGTGTCACAAATATGGCTTTAGTATACGTGTCACAAGTAAGTCACAAGTACCTCACGACGTCTCAGTATATACTGACAGCGACCAATATGGCTTTAGTAACGTGTCACAAGTAAGTCACCAACTCACGCCTCAGTATATACTGACAGCGTCCAATATGGCTTTAGTGATGAAGCAAAGTGTGCGTTCAGGTTGTGGTTAGTGGAATGATCAGGGAAGGGATCCACGGAGCCATTGTTCATATCGGCAGCCTCACGGCTATGGTTGGATCCCCATTTGCGGGGGTATATGGGGCATCGAAAGCAGCCGTACTTAGTCTCACCAAAAGCATGGCTAAGGAATTCGGACCAAAGAATGTAAGTTTGCTGTGATGAAATGTCATACCAAGTGTCAGCCAATACACCCGTTTATATTCTACTGATAACGGAACTGATATAAACATAAACGGACTCAGTAAATTAACATCGTTCATTTCAGATCCGCGTCAACGCTGTGTGTCCTGGTCTGGTGAAGACAGATCTGAGTCGCCCGGTGTGGGAAGATGAAGGTTTAACGGGCTGGATTCTGGCGTCCACGCCTATGAACAGATTCCCAGGTGGGTTGTAATGGGAGCATATTGACATTATTTTTCTCCCACCTTGCTATGCTATGCTTGCCTTGAAAACCTAGGATGTTGTAAAATGTGGATGTCTGAACGCCCCAACGACCAGTGTGTGGATGTCTAGTCCTGTCCAGCAATGCGGTCTGAATGCACCAGCGCTGACGACCATTCGATGGATGGCTTAATTCACTAGTCCTTATTAGCAATGCGTCGATACGTGATTGAAGCTGTACTGACTAGCAATATGTGGATGTTTGAACGCATCCTCGTTGATAACCAATATGTCTAAGTCTGAATGTACTAGCGTTAAAATTCGCTTCTGTGATTTGCAGAAATCAAAGATGTTGTCAATGCCGTGATGTTTCTCCTGAGTGACAAGTCGGCGATGACGAATGGAGTTGTGTTGCCTATAGACGGAGGTTTTCTATGATATCCGCTTAGCGTCCTGATCGAAGCAGTCTACATGGATTGACCATGCAATTTTACTCTGTCAGCTATAGCACAGTGAGATGGAAACATATCAATTGTGAAAGCAGTGAATGCCATTGGAATAATCAAGATGAATGTTGAGTTCCAATCTATAGATGACATATACGCTAAAATGGCATGCGTTATGGCAATAAATCAGCAGCTCAACCGATCCTCGCTCATTCATTGATACCGTCGCTCTCCCACTTACGAGCTGATTGACCCCGATCTCGCCCGCCATGTTGGTTGTAATAACGTATTTTTATCACAAGATAATGCATTCCTTGCCTGTACCACACACACAAATGTGGAATGAGTGAATCAGAATCGCAGTGGTTATTTGCGCAGGTGAGAGACATCTTATCAGGACACGAGGAAGTTAGGGAACTCGCCATGTTTGTTCTCTACCACACGGCATTATATCTAACTTTCCTATTATTTAGAGGTTGGTGCGGTGGAAAAATACCAGATAGGTCACCAAATATGAGTTTACAGCAGGTACAATATCAGCTCAGTTTCGTCCAGATTCTTCCTATGGGAGGAGCAGTATTACAAAACAACAATTTCTGACAACATTGGCCAACCTATGGTCAATACGTATATAAACAATGAACAATGAAGTGGTCCGGGATCGTGCCAACAATAGATGCTGAGTAAAGTTCTCATCATACATCGAACTAAACTATAAATAAGTAAATTAGCTCCTGATTGCTTGTGTATTTCGCTGACTTAATGCACACTGCTAATACCTACGCTCAAGGGTGGACAACAGTTTTTATCAATTGATCAGGGTGCTGTTGTCAAAATAGTATTTGTTGATAGCAATTCTGTTCTAAAATATTGTTAAATGAATAATATTAACTAGAAGTCAGTTTTTATGTCACCCGAGTAAACGGAATAATAGTTAATCGTGTTAATGTGATGCCCAACAATTCAACAGGTACATTCGCCCGACTATATATATATATATATCTATATATATATATATATATAATATATATATATATATATATATATATATATATATATATATATATATATATATTAAGATAAAAGTATATATATATATATATATATATATCTAAAATATATATATATACATATATATATATATAAATATATATATATGTATATATATATATATGTGTGTGTGTGTGTGTTTCTGTACATATATATGTATATATATTTATACAAATATATAAATATATATATCTATATATATAATCTCTATATATATGTTTACATATATACACATATGTAAACACATATATAAATAAGATATATATATATATATATATATATATATATATTTATAGATGTATCTAGACATTTATATATATAAAGATATCTATATATATATATATATATATATATATATATATATTATATATATATATATATGTGTGTGTGTGTGTGTGTGTGTGCGTGTGCGTGTGTGTATGTATGTGTGTGTGTGAGAGAGAGTATGTGTATCTGAATATATATGGATATATTACTAAATTAATTATTTTATAATTACTTTATATAGATGAATCCGTGTCATTTGTTATCGATCGACTAGTTTCGGACATTTTATATGGAATTCCCAATCTGCATATAATGCCCATATCAAATATGATATGCGTTCTTGACTTTGGCCGGAATCATACGTTGATTGGGTTCGTTGACGCTTCATAGCTGTTGTCAATTTCTTTCCAGCACATTTTTAGGTAGCAAGTCTAAATTAGGCTAATTACTTCTGTATTGCTTGGGTTCAGATGTTTTGAAGCAGGAACAAATACAGTGCAATTTATCTAAGTAAAGGAGTGTCAGTCTGCACTGGTTTAGTGTTAAAAGCACAATAGATTGTTTATGCATCGAATTCCGACAAAGAGAGCTTGATGGTTTACATCGATTCTATGGAATGGTAAAAAAACAACCAGACTTGACTGATGAACCTCGAGTTTATGTGTTTGTTACGAATACATTGTTATGCATGACGATACAATACTGTTAACTGTGCGTGTTATCAGCTGTTTATTAATGACAAGGCTGCAGAGGCAAATGGATGCTAATTGACGGTAGATGGTCGTCAGGGGCCATGTTATGTGTAAGGCAAGCTGATGGCAGTGGCCTTGCATCAAGTCGTGTTTTGAATATGAAAATAGACAGGTCTAGCCTGGGAAACTATACCCATTATTGTTAAACAGCTAATTATTATAACATACAGTATTACCAGATCACTCACTTCAGGTGTGAAAGATGTCTTTTGACTTATTGATACTTTCCAAAACTGTCCACAATGTCCGTGCTGAAACGTCCCTCCTATTAGAAACAATGACCTGCGACCATAACCCAACTGAACGGTTACATCTGAGTAAGCTCTCTTTGCAATTTTTTTTGTGTCTGTTGTAGGGTAATAAACACATCGTCAAGAGACGCCCGGCAATAACCTCTACAGCGACCTCAAAGTGCAGATAGGAAAAACAAGGGGCCGTGAATTGCTACCTTGTCGATGACACATTTATGGTGAGCTACTTTGCTCGGCGATGGTTAATATCCTAGTTACACGAGCACCTATTATGTTGATCCACATCGTAGCATATGGGATGAAAGAGATTGTCGGTTACTTATGTTACGGAAGTTATGCCAGGTACTCATGTCAAAAACCAACCAAATCAACTTTGATATCCAATAAATCCTCACGGTTAATGGATTTATTGACCTCATGGATATAAAAAGACACGAGAGAATGCGATATAGTGGTAAGGGATCCAAAGCTGCATTACCTTGTAAGGGAATAAGAAGCTTGTCATGACATTGTTTACGTTGCAATTCGTTCGACAAGTTAACAATCTATTACACTACATGTTTTGCTTTTCAATCAGTCAATACGCTAGGATATAGACGAAGGCATCTTGAACGACAGAATGCCTCCTTGTTGCCTGCAGATCAGTGCGATGACAAAAGGAAAGGGTCAGAGATATCCAACTATTGTGACAAGACATGCAATTTCAGCTATGGGAGTCATCTTCATCCCCTCACTATACCACCAGATAAGAGTCCGCAAGCGGCAGATTTATAGATTGATATACATCAACTTAATGAAGCTTACCATCGACTACAACGGGAGTTATATGCATCATACATATCAACCTTGACTGAAATATGCCAGTTCTTACCGCAAATACTAGGCAGTTATGCAATACACAATGTTTTATGAATTCTTACGAAACAAAGTACAGGAATTTCCCCTCTGAGGGTTCTTTGTGCTAAATACATAATTTGTTTAAAAAGTAGTTTCAAAGCATAGTACTTAGATAATAGTACACAGCACCAAAAATGAAATCAATGAAGCAGCTCTTGCTTAGGAATTGTGAAGGCATTTGATACTCGAACTGGTTGGTAACGAGGGGCATGCCTTTTCCGATAAATCGGTCAAGGCTGGTTGCAATTCCACTCCCAGTGCTTTACCATACAAAACGTCACGTAAGATTAGGTAATCTCAGGTATAGCCTACAGTCACCAGAGTGCGACCACTGATGCCGTAATTTTATATTCTGTAGGCGCTTTGAGTTCAGTTCATTAAGTAGGAAACCGCCAGTTAATCAGCCAAAGCAATACAAATATGACAACTGCTGTCGGGTATCATGCTGCAGAAGGCTGGAGAGAGCTTCGGATCGGGGTCTTCCTATTTTCTTACTGTCACATTAACACGTCGTTACGTCTTTGTTCTGATCGTACAGGGGCGTCAAAGGTATGAAGCGAATCACTTGTGCCACAATTGCACTGCAGATAAAGTCAATAAACTTACGCCGTTCATATAGTAAATGCAAGCAAGCAGTTACTTCTATGGAAAAAGTTTTATTTCAGTTATGGACTGTTAATATGATGTTGCCTCTATCATGATGTGCGTTGGAAATGTGTTATTGTCATTTTAATGTTTATTGTGTTTACTTCAATGTGTTCCATTTTTATGGAGCGTCTCACGATCCATGTTGTGTCATAAAGTTATGTAATGGAGAATGTAGACTTACATGTTTACTGCCGACCTCAGTGTAAGATGGCCATTGTGCCAGTTTGCATAGCAAGTATGTTATACAATAAGCATCAATGAACCTGCTGTTTAAAGTGCCTCATTTATCCACCTATTCAAAACGCTCCCACCAAATACAGTCAAGCGCATATTACGACCAGAATGGCAGGGACAATATATTCTCAGCATCACTTGTAATGCGTAGTCTATTGACCAGTCACACAGGATGATTGCCGCGGCTCGTCTTCTTGTAAACATATAATTCTATTTGTGATGAAGGAAGCTATATTTGGAACAACTAGAGAGAATCCCTGACGTCATGCAGCGACCGTTGACCAACATCGACCAGCTGCTAGAGTGTAGGTGCGTCTCAGCCTAATTGACCTACTCACATTCAAGCACACGCCTATGTTGAATCCGTCATACTTATCTTGTATATAACGGGCATAAAATAACCCAACATTCATCTTCACTATGTTGATAGATGAATACAAATTGGTCGCAATGGCCTTTAGTCCATCTCCACATCACTGAGGGAAAAAACTAACAATAATAGTAACAGTGAAATACGGCTTTTGATAGCCACATCCATCGCTGGGTGAAAAAAGTGCCTTTATGTCCTGAGTTTCTCCTTCAGCGACCAGCATTGATTGTGCGTCACAGTCACTTGCGTCCAATCACAAAAGCTACTACACAATCATTATTACTCACATAATGGCCAGTGGCATCGTGTAATTGCATCGGCAGGGGATTGCCTTTGTGTTCAGCAGATTGCATTACATAGCCGTGAATGTCTATGTGTAAAGCAGCTCATGTAGTAGGTTCCATGGCGTTATACGACCGTTGTGGGAACGGTTTTTCTGCAAATAAGGCTAAATGTTGTCCATAGAGTGAGGACTAAAATGACACATACTGTGCGACTGGTGTAGGCATGCATTGTGGGGTGTTAACACAAGCATGTGCCACCTTCATTAATCTTAATTTAGTTCATCGCCAAACCAGCATCATGTCGCCAGTGCGCCTTTAAGGATGTCACAGACCCGAAAGGTTGAAACAAAATTGACGAATTTGGTAAAATTGTACCTACAAGCTACAAGCCGAATTCTTAATGGCCACCCACATGAATAGTTCGTTCTTTGTGTGCCTAACCAAAGTCACAGCCTGAAGTAGAATTCCTCACCGTAACCAACTGGATCACCATTCTAAGCAAAATATTTCCAATGAACCCAACCATAACAGACCTAATCAGCAGTCGGGCGATGATCATATGCCCCGTTCCCACAACCATAACGTGGCCCGATTGGTAGATTTCATGTTACTCACTAATGGCTAAGTCGCATAAGACCTACAGGTGCTTACAGGCCTAGAACGGCCTTGAGTGCCATGTGGAGATGTGGCTCATTGGAAGCCCGTTAGAAATACTCCTTTTGGCCACTTTTGGCAATCCCTTTGTGAAACAATAGAAATATATGCTGACTCAAGCATTATGCTTTCATCTTTACACACTACATAATTTATTACTTAAAATCTAAGCAAACGCGAGTTGAACGACAGAGGATGATTGCTGCTAATTGTTGTCATAATATACGTGTGGCAGGCATTTTTGATTATATATAAATATGTATATAATGTGTTTTCTAGCTCATACATTAGATATATATATATATATATATATATATATATATATATATATATATATATATATATATATATATATATATATATATATATATATATATATATATATATATATATATTCTAATGTATGAGCTAGAAAACATGTTGTCTTTGTTTGGACATTTAGTGTACAGTCACTCTCAGCTGCGTTAAAATATGAACTACCACAAATTCTGTCCATTGAAATAGGGCATGCAGGTAATATAGGCTATTAAAATAGCCTGTAGAACAACATCGGTTCATTGGAATGTGATATACACAGACCATAAGACCATCTAAATATTGTGTGCGGCTACTCCAGGACATAGATTGAAATGTTAATAGCACCACCTCCAGTCCAGTGGAATATTGAATACAGCTACTTCAGCCAAACGAAATATGGACTAGCCAGTTTTGTAAATGGCTTTGTTTTACGGGTCACGTTATTGAATAGACAGGCCATGGTGGGCTTGCGCTGCTTAACTGTTATAAGCTTATAAACCTCTCGTCAAGAGACCGACGGCAATAACCTCCACAGTGGCTTCCAAGTGCCCACAGGAATAACAAGTCACTGTTAAAGACTAGCTGGTCGCTTCCTGTCTGACACATTTATCGTAAGCTATTTGAATATGCGTTGATTAATATCCCTAGCAATCATGAGCACCCTTTTCACATCGCAGCGACGGATGAAAGAGCTTACCGGTCACTGATGAAAAACCAACCGTAACAACATGGATAAAAAATTCATCCTGTTCGTTATTGCATTAATTGACCTCACAAATAGAATCAATGGTTTACAATATAACCATCGGCGATCTGCCGATGTGACAGGACAAAAGACTACGTCTTACAATTAATGCCGAGTTTAAATTGTCCCTGTCATATGGGTCGTATTACGCGCGTGGCTGTTGTCTGTTAGTGCGTTTTGTATCAGCGGATACATTATTCACTATAAACAGCAGGTTCATTTATGCTTCCTGTAACAAATACTTACTATGCAACCTGGCGCAATAGCCATCGCACAATGAGGTCAGCAGTAAACATGTAAGCTTACATACGCCATCACTTACCAATATGTCGCAAAATGGGCCCAGCGACGCTCTGTAAAAATGGAACTCATTGAAGTAAACACAAGAAACATAAAAAAGATGCAACGCACATCAAGATAGAGGCAGCATTATGCTATCGGGCCATAATGAATTTTCACATAAGTAGCTGTTTTCAGGGACCCAATCTCTCCGGCGTATACTTTATGAACGGCTAAAGTTATGTACTTTACATACGTCGCGATTATGGCAGAAGCGGTCCGACTCTTCTCTTTGAGCCGTTTGTACAGTCAGAACATAGACTGAACTTTAATGTGACAGTGCAAAATGACTCGACTGGAAGCTTTTTACAACCAAGTACTATGTTTTGACACTACTTATTGAACAAATTATTCCCTTAAACGTTAATGCACCTGTTGATCCCTTACCCTCTATATCACATTCTGTCTTGTCTTTTTTTATCCATGAGGTCAACAAATCCATTAACCGTCAGGATTTATTAGATATCAAAGTGGAATTGATTTGTTTTTGACATGAGTACCCGGTAAAACTTGCTTCATATAAATTCATCATTGACCGGCAAGCTCTTTCAGCCGTTTCGCTGCTTTGTGGATCTACACAAGGGGTGCACATGACAGCTAGGGATATTAACCAACATCAAACAAAGTAGCTCACAATAAATCTGTCAGTGGGGAGAAGAGCAGCGATAAGATAAGCATTAACAGTGCCTTGTTATTCCTACCGGTACCTTGGGGTCGCTGTTGAGGTTATTGGCAGTTGTGTTTTGACGAGGAGTTTATCACCCTATAACAGTTACGCTGCACAAGCCCATTCAAGGACGTGATCCGTAGAACAAAGCCAGTTACAAAACGGGCTTGCTTAGATGTGGCTATTCAGTTGGGTTATTGCCGCAGGCTATTCTAGTTTATAGGAAATACGTTTCAATACGTTGGACTGACCGGCTGTTGGTCATTACTGTTGCTGGAATATTGAGGTTACATTCGCATATTTGTACATGGTGGCAACATTTACTTGATAAAAACCCGTTCATGGGATAGAAAATACGTTGCAATATTTCTATCGTTCATTCCATCTTAAGCAATGTGTTCAGTCTATCTGGCCGAGGTGTTTTGTTTAAAACGTTTAACAATCAAAGGACCTCTTATTGCGACCAATTGTTTATCATCACCACTATATGATAGCTCAACAATGTATGGGAGACTTGTTACCTCTTCTTTGATTACTGCTGCACAATACCAGCGTCAATAACAGGACCGTTAATTGGTTGGGCTGCTCTACATGGTTGGCTAGGTTGTTTCTCAAAATTTTGTGTTGGCTGTTCCTGTAATTGCTGTACATTTACTATTCTGTACATACACTACAATCACATCATCAGTCTTGTGGCTTACACATTTCTGAGTCAGATATTTGCTGCTGATATCAGTTGCATATTTAGCTTACTCTGTATGTTTATGAAACTGCGATGTCTAAATGGTATAGTTTTCTTGGTAGCATCAACAACTCTAAGTAAACCTTGATGTTTGTTAAAATGTTGATATTTGCTCATGATTTGTTATGCTATGTTCAGTCTCTGCATCTTATCGTGCGGTCACTGGGGCCTGTCTGCTAGACAGTATGTGTTTCCTATGACATAACGTACTTACTTCAGCTGCTACATATACATATTGCCAAAGAGTCTCTATTGCATCAGTTTCTAAGACGGTTGAACAATGTGGGCCTGTCAGTTGATATCAGCAAGCGACTTACAACTTGAGGCAACAGTTCACTGGGTTTAATATAACATTGGTTAGATGTATTTTGTGACTGGTCTAGCCGTCCAAGGTTTCCATTCCGGACATCACATGGTGCAAGATCACTGTCATCACCTATCGTGACACATTGCATGGTTTCTGCCATCACCTGCTGATACACATTGCTTGGCCACCGCCATCACCTAATGTTGTACATTATAAGGCCCCGATCATCAACTACCGTTATCCATTGCATGGCCGCTGCCATCACCTAGCGTTAGACATGGGGTCTCTGCCATCATCTCGGTATGCACATTGCATGGTGTGATATCATAATGTTCAAGATGAGTGTCTGCTTTGGCCTAGAATTGATACATCATACAAATACAAAAGGTATTACGTATGGTTTTGTTGTCGAAGTAGCTGCGAGTTCGTTGATTAAAATGTGTTCTGAAAATATTACCAAGTTTCCGCTTATAAAATGTTGTCTTGTAGTCATGTGCGTCCGAGTAAAACCTCATGATAGAAATTTATTATTCCACTAATTATTTTATTTCTTTTATTTCACATCCAAAAAAACCCATTCAAGCGAACTCACATTAATATTTGCTTTAGCATCAACATCATATATATACTTAGTTAATGGACAGTTAAACAAAATACCAATACAATTTGATACTATATCATCTCATACCAATGCATTCAATGTTTCTTATACAAGATATCAATACAAACTGCCTTCAAGCATAAGAAGTTTAGAGATGGGTCTAGTAAGCACAGTGCATTTAGTTTTACCCCCACCGATCGCACAAGCTCATCGTCACCCTGAACCACCTCAATAACTCTCCCCATTGGCCACAGGTTTCGTGCAACGTGTTCAAAGTCACCAACCGATACATTTGTGTCACTTTTGAAGCACGGGCAAGTATTCTTTCAACCACCTCTTCCACAAAATATCAGACAAATATTGGACTTGCCTCCAACGCCTCCGATACAAATCCTTTAGATCAGATAGATAAGTAGGAAAACAAGGATAAGCCTTCACCATGAGAAAGTGACTGACCTTCAGCACATTAAGGTCATTGGAATTGACATTTGCGGGTGTAATGGGACGATTGTTAAGAATGTTCTCACATTCGCACATTAAGGTATTTAGCGTCTAATCTGTCAATCGTTGTTACCATAGGAGAGCAGAAATATCCAAGTAATTTCCTTCTGAAGCAACATGTCTGCAGTTTTACTCATCAATTGCGAGCAAAGACGCCCATTTAACTGCCGACAAAATGAGGCATTGCTTGATAGCATCTCGAACATCTTTGCTCCTCACCCAGAGCCTTTCTCGCAAAAATGACAAGGTGTACTCAAACCCCATGCGACACTTGTTATGGGCATCCCTTGCTAATGATTCCCCAACAATAGCGCTTACCTAACGGAAACTTCCCGACAAGTGACAGCTGGTAATTGTATCAACATTGGACAACCTTTGCGTTCAGTAGACAGCAGTTCATAGCCTAGAATGTCCATGTGTTTACAGCTCATGTTTGAAGGTTAACAGGTTTGCGACCGTTGTGTGAACGGTTTCTCTGAAAATTCTGCCTCTCCAGCGACTAATTAGCCGCACTAGAGTTTGAGTATGCAAGGGTGCAGAGACAAGCTCCTATTGCCCAAAAATCCAAAGCCACGTTCGTTTGGAATTCTCGGAATTTGTTCGACTCTTTTATGTTGGCGAAGCTTGTTACTTATTCGATAAGATGGCTGTAATAGAGTGCTGTGAAGTAGGAGCAGACTGCCAGGTAGCCGGGGCCTGTCAGGTAACAATGGGACATCAAGTAGAAGAGGTTGTCAAGTTACAAAAAACTGTTAAGTAACATGTGGCTGTTAAATAGCTGGGGCGGACGAATAAAAGAGAACTGATAATTAAGTTAAGCCCTTTAAATAGTGCATAGAGTTAGGTACAGATCATCAGGGCCAAAGCATCGCTGGTAATTCTACTGGTATCTCATAATAGTAATCCATCATTTACGACGGGGAGTCATGTTTACCCCAGGAGCCATTACAAGACCACATCCAATGCATTCCACTACAAAGGATATTCTATGCAATACCATTGCGGCTTCGCTGTTTCACAATATCGATTTATTTTGTTGGTGTAAGACAATAAACGATTCATGAGAATTCCATACACTGTCAGTTTGGATCGCGAACAGCAGGTACTAACCTTGTATCGTCGAATTATTGCATTGGTCGATGACCAAAAGCTAAATGCTGACCAAAGGTGAATGTCAGGTAACAAAGGACTGTCTAGTTACAGAAGTTGTAAGGTAACGGGGGGCCGTGAATTAAGAGAGGGCTATCAGGCAACAAAGGGTTGTCAGGTAATGCCAATGTCACATGAGCCCTACAGGTGTTATTGGGCCCAGTACTTGGCTGTGGCCGGTAGGAAGCCAGTAAGAAATCATTCCCTTGTACGAAGTAGTGGTTGCATGCCTTGAGGGCCGTATTGGGCTGTGTCCCGTAGAAAGTCAATAAGGAATCGTCCCCCGTAAGAAGTTTTGGTCACTTGCCTTGAGGACCGCACGGGGCTGTATCACATGAGAGGCCAGTAAGAAATCATCCCCTATTCAAAGTTGTGGTCATATGGTTCACAGGTGGTCCATAGGCGTTCTACGGTTTCTTCATGGGGATCTGGCTACGGGGTGGGAATAGCAAATACGTGCACTATACGGGCCCGTCAAGAACCAGTAAGAAAAGCGTGCGGGCCACGCACGGGTCCCGCACAACTGTATACATGCCTTCTACAGACTACCAATAGTTGCCCATGTGGGTAGTGCATGTTCAACTTTTGGCCATGGGATTTTAGGCGCCTTAATATGCCAAAAGTCCTGACCAAATCATACTGTCCCAGCCCTGGCTAGCATGACTCGGTCCCCATCTCAACGATCTAATGGCGCAAAACGACAATGTTATCTACGATGCTGAGGAAAAGCCCATTGCATCCTGTTTACAAGGCAACTCACATCTGTTTTTGATGGCTTCACAAATATCTCAATATGCATATAAAGGATATATAACTGATATTAACGATAAAGCTGGACGTTATTCATGTAATACGATGACGGTTTTAAACTCTTAAGACATTGAACATCAGCTTTTAAATGTTGCTAGCACTAAGCGTACCATCTCTGGGGAAATCAAATGTTATCCCGCTGGTGTATCGACATAACTGTTCAATGAGCTATGTTCCACCTAGCAGCAACTATGCTGTGGTTTGTGGTAATCGCTACAGTATTTTACCCTCATCGTGTTCTCAGCTAGATCAAATAACGCCATAACAGCACGTTAACAGATAAAGAACATATGTCACACTATAACCGCTTCAAAATGGTTATTGTCCTGACATTGAATTGCAATCAATACTACTGATACTAAGAGAAGCTTGTAGCAGTCTCACAGCATCAAAAACCTGGCAATACCAAACGACTGCATTGCTAACGGTGAGAATCTGTAACAAAAATAACCTCCATTTTGCCTTTCTCGGAGGCGATGCATTCATTGCACGTCAGCGTCATTTTTTGCTATCACAGGAGATAAAACGTGGCTGGAACAAAGACTCGTACAACGACTCATTGTTAGCCTCCCTGCAAGTGACAGCAGGTAATTACATTGTCGCTAAAAACCTCAGTTTTGCACAGAGATTGTTGCAGCACTGTAAACCCAGAGCACAACACGTTTTCGAATGTTTTGCCAATGAACTGACAAGTTGTATCAAGTAATCTTGCCGACGTTTACAGAGGAAAAGGTTTGTATGATGCTACCGCTATCAGGAGAAAAAAATTTAGGTGACACATTGCAGCGTACACTATAGGCTATCAGCTTAGCTATTATTATTGATAGTGTGTTACCAGAGTTATGTCTCCAGAACATATACCCATCATTGCCGGACGTTAACGTGTTACAACCGTTAGCTTTCACAGAAAACTCACCTGTAGTGAGAAACATGTTCGTTGACACTTGCCGTATTTCAAAAACCGTCACCAATGTCGGTGCTAAAATTGCTATCTTTTCTATTAAATTATAGTCAGCTAATGAAATGGTGGCGTCTCACTGTGACAATGACACAACTGTTCAGCCGCTTCTAAGTAAGCCCGTTTTGTAGTTGGCTTTGTTCTCGGGCTCAAGCCCTTGAATGGACCGGCCAGGACAGACTTGTGCAGGGCAACTGCTAGATGCAATTAAACACCGCGTCAAGAGACAGACACCTATGAATTCCCAACTGCTGGTGGGAATTACACTGCATTGTTTATTGCTACTTCGTCCGGTTTTCTGCTTATTGCTCACGCCTTCATTGCAAACTACAATGTTTGCTCTTGATTAATATCCGGGTTATTATGTGCATATTATGTGTTGATCCACAAAGAAAGTAGCAAACGGGATGAAAGAGCCGCTGATTACTACTGAACGTATGCAAAACAAAATCAACTTAGATCTGCAATACATCCTGATGGTTAATTGATCTACTGACCTCATAAATAAGTAAACCTAAGAGAGGGTGGGATCATTGGATGAGCGGTATGATTAGTAATAGAACCAGAGCTCTTAAAAGTTCTTAAGTTCCTCAGTAAGTCGGTATAGGATTGTTCGATGTTATAGGTATTTGTTTGCTAGTAACCCTTCTGAAATAATCATTACTTTGTCATGACATTGTCTTTATTTCAAGTAGGTTAGCAAGTTGGTTTTTAACAACTTCAGTATGTGATGAGTGCTTTTGCATGTGCGTTGAAAATTTGCTAGTTGGTATTGCAACGTATTGCTTGCATATCAGCGCGATAAAAGACAGTTGCGACCTGTTGCAAAATGTGTCATTAAGTCCTATCAGGTTGCCCTGTGGTGTCGATGTTCTACGTCTGCCATGACTGGCCGACCTAATTCTGCATGTGCTGCAGTGCGCCAAAACGGCAACCCCGGGTATACATCTATAGTCACGGCAAAGGGTACTCTTCTCGGATACACTTTCAATTTCTTTAAACGATTAGGATAGACTCAATTAAGAAAACAAATGACTGTAAAATTCTTCTGATTGTGGTTTTCCTATTTTGCCACTGTCACATACAAATGCCATTCTATCTAGTTTGAAATGAAATCGATTTACTGCAAATGATGTATGACTAAGGTGATCATAAACTACATTTATCAACACTGGTAAGGGGCCACACAAAAATGGCACAACGGTTGTTCGACGGATTTTCGACATTTACCCAATTTCCCGCAACGTTTCATTGCCGTCGTCAATATACCCTCCGCATCACAATATACCCACCACATCACATGGTCCCACCATACTTACACCTCCATCCCCCATATGACATCATACCACTATTCTACTTACCCCTCCATCCCCAACATGACATCGTACCACAAGTCTACTTACCCCTCCATCCCCCACATGACATCCTACTACTAGTCTACTTACCTCTCCATCCCCCACATCACATGGTACCACAAGTCTACTTACCCCTCCATCCCCCACATCACATGGTACCACAAGTCTACTTACCCCTCCATCCCCCACATGACATGGTACCACTAGTCTACTTACCCCTCCATCCCCCACATCACATGGTACCACTAGTCTACTTACCCCTCCATCCCCCACATGACATCCTACTACTAGTCTACTTACCTCTCCACCCCCACATCACATGGTACCACTAGTCTACTTACCCCTCCATCCCCCACACATCACCCACAAGTCTACTTACCCCTCCATCCCCCACATCACATGGTACCACAAGTCTACTTACCTCTCCATCCCCCACATCACATGGTACCACAAGTCTACTTACCCCTCCATCCCCCACATCACATGGTACCACACAAGTCTACTTACTCCATCCCCCACATCACATGGTACCATCACATGGTACCACTAGTCTACTTACCTCTCCATCCCCCCATCACATGGTACCACAAGTCTACTTACACCTCCATCCCCCACATCACATGGTACCACTAGTCTACTTACCGCTCCATCCCCCACATCACATGGTACCACTAGTCTACTTACCTCTCCATCCCCCACATCACATGGTACCACTAGTCTACTTACCCCTCCATCCCTCACATCACATGGTACCACTAGTCTACTTACCTCTCCATCCCCCACATCACATGGTACCACTAGTCTACTTACCTCTCCATCCCCCACATCACATGGTACCATTAGTCTACTTACCCCTCCATCCCCCACAGGCGTTACGCAGTGCGTGAATGCCGCTCCTCCCAAACAACGCATACCACCATCTAGGGCCAACATAGCTTGTCTACAGTTGTAATGATGCGTAGCGGTGGCATGCTTGTGTTGATTGGAAGCAGATGATCGGTGAAATGGTGGCGACAGTGAGTTATTGATCTATGAAGTTCCCCATACTTTCCCATCGACATAAGTCTAATTAATTATCGTCTTTAATATGTGTTTGTATTCTTACATCATCATATCTTTACTCAGCGTCACATGGTCCAGTATTTTACATATAGTTTCTATTGTAGGTCCAGAGTAGAAGATATATGATATAGTTAAAGCTACCCCTCAATCAATGGACTTGGAGGGTGAGATGTGTTCAATTGTTTCTCAGGGCAGTGATACATCATTTAGGGGAGGTCTCTTCTCGCAGCCTCAAATTAAGAACTGAGTAGCGTCATAATCGCTGCCAATCAACGCCAGAGGCATTCGTCACTTATTTTAGCCCCTTGACATTATTATACGTCAATAGTAATGGAGTCATCTCAAGTGGTTATTTCAGAATGAAGTATGGGTACATAGTTAGTAACGACGTGTTGGTGGTCGTTGTGTTGGTTCACACAGTAAGTAATTGATATATTAGGCATAAATGAACCAGCTCCTTAAATTGCATCATTCATCAATCGACCCACGACCACAAAACGCCGATATACAGGGGCAGATAGAAAAAGATAGGGACAGAAAGCCCTTAGCGTAATGCGACCGGAGGACAGGGACAACATATGCTCAGCATCACTTGTAAGACGTAGATTTGTGGCTCGTCAATATCATGCAATATTTCAGAGGATTGTCCAATTCTCGTATTTTAGTAAACATTTTGTTTATGTTCAAGGAAACTATATTTGGGTACATCATGGAAGAACCCCTGAAGCAATGCTGTGAAGATATAGACCATATCTACACTATTTGGACAACTCCGAAACGTAGGATCAACTATCCAATGTGCTTTTGTGGATTTCATAGTGTCGTCGCCTGATGACGGCGTTGTATTTCATGTGATTTCTTAATCCCCACACAGCTCAACGAGGCTATAAACTCCGTGCTCGAGATCTGCACCTGTTCCTGGCAAGCCAACAATGTTAAAGTCTACCCCCGACCAGGTCCCTCGCTCTAGAAGGTTGTTGACAATCTAATATCACCATCTACAGCGAGTAAACTATATGGATGCTGTGAGGGGCGAACTCTTTTTGATAGGTCTAACCGGGCAATTGATCTAGTTGACATTTATTTCATACAGAAGTTGCCATCATCGCTATTCCAACGTGTTTTGGCAACAGAAAAGCCATGCTAATGGGATTTTTCCCGCTCTAATCAATCGTAGTGGCGTCAGCCCAGTACTCCCATGTGCTTTTGTTTATATCACGGTAGCGCCACCTAACGATAACAGAATAATAATTAGGGAAGCGATCACCTCAGAGCTATACACGATTTGCTAAAAGTGCCACTAGATTCTGCGGTTCTTCTACAGCAGCCAACATTGATTGTAAGTCACTGCCACTTGTGACCTATCACAAAACTACAACACGATCAGCATGATAATAGCACGCACATAAGGAAACAGCTGTTAATGCATCAACAGGGAGATTGCCTTTGTGTTCAGCAGATTGCAGTGCATAGCCGCGTATGTCCGTGTGTAAATCAGCTCATTTGTAAAGGCTAAACCGCCTTGTAAGTTTCCGACATAATAGGCTGTGCGGACGGTCCCTTGTGGTCATGACTCACAGTAAAGCACAGTTGTGATTTGAGAGGCATCTCGATGCCTAAGTTATTGCCTGATATAAAATGCTGACCACACATGGATATAACAGCAACACTCTGTGACTGTAAATTAGACACTGCGCTAACCGCAGCCCTTTAGCAGCTTCCATCTACGGGATACATTCAATGACAATATCGCTAAATGATAGCTTACTACAAAGAGCATTTGTGGCCCAGATAAAGCTGATATATATGCTCATGATGATTCGTTGAGAAGATGGTTGTTAACAGGAATTCACATTTTTGTCTGGTAAATGCTTCTTTCTGTCACTCGGTAATCACTGACAAATGTAATTGATCTGTGAATACAAGCTTATGATAGAATTATCACTTGCCTGTTGTTTGTCACAACGCAATAATGGTCTGAACATTATTTGTTGTTTCAATTATTTCAACTCGGTTGACGGTTTTTGAATTAGTTTTTCAATAGTGTGCCCTATAAAATAAGTAAAATAGTTATTTTATCGTCTGCGTACATACAAATCATTGCTATCTCCTGCCATTAACGGCAACATACCAATCATACCTATCCCCCGCCATGAACGGCGTACACACTACTGTAATTACAGTACATTCAGACTGGCATTTACCTCTGAGCAATGACAAGCGTTGAATACATACCAAATATGGCCGACTTTCACTGTAATTGCAGACCTTTACAGATACTCTAGTATAGTTATTTAATGAACGCGACATAACATTTTTCACAGCCGCTTTCAGCATCTCTTGTACTAGGATAGGGGGCAGTGTCTTATTCAATGCGGTGCACATTGACCGCAGACCTACACAGAGGACATGTATGATGACATCAGGCAGGATATCTCAAGCCGTAGTCATAACGTCATAAAGTCATGTTATACGACGCTGGGATGCTGCGGTCATAAACCTTTACCAAACGGGGTCTCAATAAATGATTCCCTTTCCACCAAAACGTTCAAGAAGTGGATGCTGAACGTGATCTCATCGGCTGTAACCCTACTCCGGAGTTCCACTGAAAAAAAGTTAATGGATCAAATACTGGCTTCACTATTGGACAGGCCAGTGGTATTGTTTGTCTTACTAGCTGTAAATGTAGCACCTGCCCATGTCATCACTGCTGTCCCAATCCTCGTCGTTGCGTTGTGTTTTAAATCACCCACAGACTGAGCCAGTTTGGGCCTCGTTGGATCATCTTAATCATGGGTAAGCCTATTGCTAGATGCAAGTGATGGACGTTCCGCAATACTGATCGTACAAAGATAACAATATATGTGATTCTACTCTTCGGTAAAAGTTCTACACCGAGACTACAAAAGTTTCTCCATATGTAGATTTATTGCCAGTGCATTTAATATTGAATGTCACTGCATTGAGTTCGTTCTAATCCGCTCAATTATAACATACTGGTGGGAAAAACTAATGCTGCTACTACTGGTAAAATGTTGAATATGTAATCATTGAAAAATTTTAGGTTGTAACTTTCAATGAATATTTCCATTTATTCAATCAATATTTAGGTGTGATATATTCAGCCATACAATGTTACGGATTGTTATTATTGGTCATCTCCGACGTAGAATAAATTGTTTAAAAGAGTACCCGGCTGATTAAGAATTTTACTACAATTGCTGTCTCTGGGTGAATATATTGCCCAGTCAATCTTTATACAATCGGTAATTTGTGTATATTTAAATATCTACTACGTCTGTACCAAATCTGTAAGCAAATATAACGATAAAATGTTTTTATGCCTTTTCGAACCAAACTGCAACAATTCCGGATAAACGATTTACTGAATGTGACAACCGCTGGTATAATCAAGGATGCTTATAAAGATTACCATCCGAAAACCACATATAGTAATCTATTTATACGTAAACTATATATTAAAAGAATCAACACATTGCTTTAGATGTATGAAAAACAGTCCATGCCCCGTTTAAAATAGGAGATGCTGAGGACAATTTGATTCTAAAATATGGTCTGAATACGACGTGATGCAAGCAACTATGTGTTTTCCATCATAACGTACTCTAATTGCAGCAATTGCCCGTCAGCTTTCTTATAAATCACAAAATTACTCAACTGAATGGGCTAAAAGAAGAATTACTGGTCATTCCCAAGTCAATTAGGACTTTCATAACTGAGGTAAAATAGAATCAAACCTAGGGTAGGTGCCGAATAATATCAGACAATTACTTAATTTATTTTGACATATAGACAAGCTGATCATTGACCTCGAATGGTAGACCTATATGTTGGATGTTGAAACTCTGTTATAAATAAGTAAGCATTCAAATGAGCGTGTTGTGTAGCGCAATCACGTGATGTACAACCACTGATGCGCATAAGAGACGACTTATAGACATATTTGTCTCATAGCACGTTCGGTCTGAATCTGTTCCAGCTACATTTTACTGTTCACCCCAATCCTACATATTCCTACGAGGGAGTCACTCAGGTCTTATTTGTTCATCATTTTTTCATATATTCCAGAGGGGACTAATGCATCCCAGGTGTTGAATTAATTACGCCACGGAATTCTAACACATTTTAGCAAAAACGAATTACTTAACATCTGTCAGAATTCTCCTGGGGTATCAAGCCTTCACGGAATTGTCTACTGCAGCCTACAGCGGAGGTAGTGTGACACACAACTAATTCGCTGTAGAAAGCGATGTGGTACAGGCAGCACATGCAGCAGACGCGTTAGTTAAATGTTACTCTTGACTATATTCAATCGCTGCCAGGCCATAGGAGTGTAATGTCATCAGTGCAAAGCCAGAAAAGGAATTCCTGAGAAATGACAATTTATATACTAGGTATGTAGCACACGAAAGCAAAAGCTGTGACAATTAAACTACCCTGATTCGGGCGATCAAGTCGTTCGATGAATTGATGATTTATAAAGAACATAAACTAATATCTATGTTGGCAGGTTTGATTGTGGCTTTAGGTGCGTCCGGCTGGGAGATATATCCACAAACGATGCCGTCCATGGAAGGTGCCCCTTTAGCAAAGTTCACTACGACGGAGCTGGATGAGTGCACCAGAGAATGTGATGCTTACAATGGCCACTGTCTCGCCATACACGTAGTGCGATCACATGATTCCTGCATGGAATTGACGTGCCATCTGTTGACGCATATTCACCACAAGTCGACGAGTGAAGAAGGGATGTACTGGGCTGTCAAAAGTAGGTCTTACGTTACGTTGAAGTACACAGTAATAACTCTGGAATCGAATGCTGTTGAGCGGGTGCCACTTGCTATGTTGTTATCACTAATAAGTCCATGTCGTTGACGGTTGTTCAGCAATGACCTATTGCGCGAGTTGTGATGTGATGCCATCGATTACTTTGCAGAATTGTTTTGCAGGGAACGTGACAATACTTTTTGCACCATCCAAGAAACTAGAAATTATAGGGACGGATTGGTTGAACATATTCATCGGTAAGCCAATGCCGAAATGCGTCATAGCAGGTATCGGGGGCTACTCCGAAAAGGCTGGTTCTGTCACTATGAGCATCTGGCGGCGATCGAAAGCTGATATTATAGTTATAGACCAGGTGGATGAAGTGTCTGTTGACGTCAGAGCAGGAGCATTCCAACAGGTGTGAATGCATCATTAATGGTTGTTATTCTATAACGGTATATTCATGAAGAGTTCATGCATGATATTGATTAGTTCAATGTATTCCGCAGCCACTTGCTGAGCCTATGGTACTGGATGATGGAGATCTGGTCGGCGTTAGAGGTGATCAATTTCCCCTTTACTACGAGCACGACCATGGGACAGTGTCGTACAACCACAGACGATACTTCTTCGGCAAAGTCTGTACGAAACCACCATGGATACTGATGAATCGTGCCACTATATCTACAGGTGTTCATTGTCGCTTTAGGTATCGATCTGTATCGGTCTCTGTTGACATAATGCTGGCATAATGCGCACAGAAAAATGATTATCAGTCCCTGATAAATCTCATTTGCATGAATGCATGTTCAGATAGTCTGCAATTGCAAAAGCCTTTACATTACTCTCAACTCCATTCATGCCATCTCTGATTTGGTCATCAATTGATGATTGCCTAGCAATTATCCTACCATAATACGCGCAGAAGCTAACATAAAAGATATGGTGGCCATTCATGGAGTAAGGTTAACGAATATGGACATATATGTATGCTGATAAATGATTAAAAATGTATGCATAGGTTTACATAGTTATTTGTATATGCGTATATTCATGTAGTTATGTATATACAAATGTATACACACACATGTATATGCTTCAATATATATAGTTATTTGTATATAAATATATTTATGTTGGTAAATATATATATGCATATGTGTATATATATATAAATATATATATATAAATATATACATATACAGATAAATATATATATATATATATATATATATATATATATATATATATATATATATATATATATATATATATATATATAAACAAATAAATACTAATTTAATATGCATATAATTAAATTGGTTTGATGGTGGTGATCATGTGTTACTTTTAGCGATTGATATGCATGCTTCTTATTTCTGTAGTTCACCAGTGTCTGTAATCATAGCGTTAGTTTATGTCATAAAGTTTGGCGGTCTCTCGGCTTTATCTTGTACATGTGATCCGTTGCTTATCGGCTTACCGCCCTGCTAGGATGTCACATGACTAATTACTGCATTTACCGATAGGGGCGATCATCACTTCCTTTCTTCTCGTGACTGTCGCCATCTTAGCTTATTCCCTAGCCCGCCCACCCACTGTTTTAATTCTTGTTATAGTATTTTTTAATGTAATTCTTTTTCTTGTAGTGGTGGTTGTCTTCTCCCCCACCTTTGCTGTGTGCGATGTATGTTTTTCACCTTATAATATATATATATGCACCTGGCTTCTAATAAATAAGCCCATTTGTCAACTCTATATATGTCTTATCTCTCACAGTAAACTAGCTGCAAGGTGTTTGATTACTCTCTCAAACTTATTCATTTTAATTTATTACTATATGACCACCCAACATAAATATAAATTTTTATTGAAGTGCATTCAGGAACCTCTCTATGTTAATGGCAGTCATGAGGGACATACTGATGTACACAACTCATCACGTTAATTGTTCGCGGCATTATCATTGCTTGGTAACATTGATGTTAAGAGCTTTGAGAGCCGTTAATATTGCATTCTGACTTGGTGCGTAGATGGGTGAATGTCGTCAGGCGGACTTATGAACGGTCTATCAGGGCAGTTTAGATATGGAATGGAACAAAGAATGCATTAAGCTCCGTCGTGGTGAACTTCCTTAATACTACTTAACCTTTCACTCATATATTTGCCTTCAGGAACATTATTGATGCCATGAATCTTGCTTAGAACAGTGCAATAAAGACCAAAATGAATAGAGAACTTATATGGGTTGGCCATCTGTATCTCAATAAATCTGATACCTGTAATTAGGTCAGGGGTTATTTTATCAGAATGCAAGGACCACTTGTTACCAAAATGTGGTCTTGCAGGTCTTGTTACACAGGGATACAGTGTCCAAGTTACTGCTCAAACATCAACATAATGGTACTTTTCAAGTGTACATACAATAAATGATAATGCTGATTAATTTCTATATTATTCCAATACCTTATCCTATTTAATATCTCCTTAAAGATAGGGCTAACCATGCATGCTGATACATTATACATTGATGACAAGTGAATGGAGAGTGTTGCTCCCTGCTGATATGATTGAGTATCTGAAACGAATGTACTATACTGTCGTTGCTGTGACATGGATTATAGTTTGCTGGTCTAAGTAGTAATGTGATACAATACTAATATATTTCTCAATGATGCAATTAAAAACATTATGTTTATATAAGGTACTTGGGATCTGTAGAAAATGTGGATTGCAAATGGATGCACATGAAGCTCTGCTTCATATTGTTAACGACCTTCTCAGAACAACCCAAAACTCCCTAGATAGGTTCCATTCTATTACCTTATTATTAATCATTTGTGACCATTTGCAACAGAGAAAAGTCTATAGTCTTGGACAAAGTAGTGTGCATGGCTTGCATTAGAAATCAATGTCATGAGTTTTGTTAATCATTAGTTTTAACAGGACATACATGCACGATATATTCAAGGACAAGATCAAGCACACAGGTAAATGTTTCTTATCATAAATATCAATATACTTATAAAAACATATATTCTTTCTTATAATTTACTTGCATGCTGCGGATGCAAGTGCAAAACACGTGCTTTGCAGCTGTTTGATACAGTGTCCAGATACATTGGTTGTTCATATGAAATGGTAAGTGAACTCTTTGACACTGTTAATTGGAGTGTCACATTTCTTACATTTCTAAATATTACAATTTGTTCAATTGACATATTGGACTTTTTTCTTCATTGATGTGATCCATGTTTAATTATTTGTTTAACTTTACTAAGCAGATCTATGACATTTTTTAAATTAAAAGTTACCTGAAATTTGAAAATGAAATAATGTACAAATTCTGCTGCAGGTTTCGTGGATGGGTTTATATTGCTGAATACATTTCACCATTCTACTCATCCAAACATAGCAATGGGAATCATGTCATATTACAGAAGCATTAATTTTCTGATATTTTGAAGGAAATGACAATTTTCAAGCCTATTTAGGGTACGAGAAAATGATGGTGACCCAAATTTCTGCTCAAGATTTCAATATCCATTTTACTCCTCTAATTCCGTTTCTTTTATCATGCAGATGCAATGCTAGTCTGCAGAAAATAATGTGCTGCATCACATTTAAGGAGACAATGGAGATTTTTCAATCCCCAGATCCCCTTAACATGCTTTAAATGCTCTGACGTAAGCATTATCAATGAATTACTTTACATATACGCTGTATAAATGAAGCGTTTCAAAAATATCTAAACACTTGTGTGTCGCTGAGACCGCACGCTTACTAAAACTTATGGATTGGCAGGTCTAAGCTAATGATCAAATATGTCGTGATTCAGCTGAATCAATTATTGCTGAATCTATATGCTAATTTATCGTAATATTGTGTTACCAGCGTCAATGTAAACAATGTCTCTCACAGCTCCAATTAACCTTATTATTCGAGTTATGCGTTTATCGCTTGTGGATGTTAAATCACCATTCAGTGGCTTTCATATAAGGATTTACCCCAGATGGCAACTTTCGCCCCGGTAAAGGTCACAGGTTCTCAAATAACAGTCTCGTCTGATATCATGCAGTATATGTAGACATGAAACAAATGTCTGACAACAAGTCAATAACGTAAACAACGAGCATGGGTCTGAGATCATGTAAACTATTCTAATGCGGAACTAATGTTTAACATCATGTTATAGATGCCAAGATGTCGGCCATTACTGATGTGAAAAAGCAATTCAAGAGCTTGACAAGTACGCGTTCCCGTCGATGAGGTTTTACATGTAATGAAATAAACAATATGGCATGAAGCATTGAAAAGCTCGCTCAGCTAATGAAGTTTGGGCGCTGCAACTCAGGTGGAGAGGAAAGTAGTAATAAGCATTATGTCTATTAAATTCTATTTGATATAGGCATATGATGATTGCAAATAACGTTGACGGACAGGAAAAATCTAATCATAAGGGATATGTGGATATGTGATCTGCCACTGACATCATCAATGCAGAAAGTATGCTCTGAAAAATGGCATGTTATTCATGCAATAAGATCCGCTAAGTTTTTTGAGGAGCAAGAGCAATTCCTGGTTTGATTTGTAACGGCCAATATAAACACGAGCAATGTACGTAGAGAGAAACGTTCTGAAATTACGTGGTGCATCTACTTTCCCCTGGGCTGTTCCTTGTTACCAAAGTCCTACCGCCCACATCTGCTTTCCCTGTGGACTCTTCCTTGTAGCCAAACGCCTACCGCCCACATCTGTTTTACCATTAGACTTTACATTGTAGCCAAAATCCCCAACCTCACACATCTACATTCCCCATGGACTTTACATTACAGACAAACTCCTATCGTCCACATCTGTTTTCCCAGTTGACTTTACCTTGTAGCCAAACTCCTACCGCCCACATGTTTTCCTAGTTGACATTACCTTGTAGCCAAACTCCTACTGCCCACATCTGTTTTCGCAGTTGACTTTACATTGTAGCCAAAATACTACCGACCACATCTGCATTCCCCATGGACTTTACATTACAGCCAAACTCCTACCGCCCACATGTTTTCCCAGTTGACTTTACCTTGTAGCCAAACTCCAACCGCCCACATCTGTTTTCCTAGTTGACATTACCTTGTAGCCAAACTCCAACTGCCCACATCTGTTTTCCTAGTTGACATTACCGTGTAGCCAAACTCCTACTGCCCACATGTTTTCCTAGTTGACTTAACCTTGTAGCCAAACTCCTACCGCCCACAGCTGTTTTCCCAGTTGACTTTACCTTGTAGCCAAACTCCTACTGCCCATATGTTTTCCCATTTGACTATACCTTGTAGCCAAACTCCAACCGCCCACATCTGTTTTCCTAGTTGACATTACCTTGTAGCCAAACTCCTACCGCCCACATGTTTTCCCAGTTGACTATTCCTTGTAACCAAACTCCTACCGCCCATATCTGTTTTCCCAGTTGACTATACCTTGTAGCCAAACTCCATCTGCCCACATCTGTTTTCCTAGTTGACATTACCGTGTAGCCAAACTCCTACTGCCCACATGTTTTCCTAGTTGACTTTACCTTGTAGCCAAACTCCAACCGCCCACAGCTGTTTTCCCAGTTGACTATACCTTGTAGCCAAACTCCTACCGCCCATGTTTTCCCATTTGACTATACCTTGTAGCCAAACTCCTACCGCCCACATCTGTTTTCCCAGTTGACTTTACCTTGTAGCAAAAATCCTACCGCCCACATGTTTTCCCATTTGACTATACCTTGTAGCCAAACTCCTACGGCCCACATCTGTTTTCCCAGTTGACTTTACCTTGTAGCAAAAATCCTACCGCCCACATGTTTTCCCATTTGACTATACCTTGTAGCCAAACTCCTACGGCCCACATCTGTTTTCCCAGTTGACTTTACCTCCTAGCCAAAATCCTACCGCCCACATCTGTTTTCCTAGTTGACTTTACCTTGTAGCCAAAATCCTACCGCCCACATTTGCTTTTAACGTGGACTCTTCCTTATAGCCCACATCTGCCTCAGGAATTCACAGCGATGCCCGTTATGGACATTGTCCCATAATGCATTGCCTGGCTAACTTGTGGCTCGCTTGTTCGACCAGATATTAGATGATATGGGCGGGTTTCTCATTGGAGAACGCACAGTGCTATCTGGGATACATAATGGCTAATAACAATCAATACCATAGTACGCGTATGGAAACCATTGTTCTTTATGACGTAAATGCGACCCTCTAGAGGTAATGATATACAATTACATTGTGGACACTAAGAGCTTTGACTTGATAATTCCACATAACGTTTTCTGTCAAAACACACCTGGGAGTATATTATGGGGTGAGATAGCCCGTGTAATAGGGATGCCAGGACATTACTGATCGAAACAATGTACGTGTTTTTATTTTTAATACTGGTGAAGCTCGTCTGTTGTGGTTAATCAAAGCCTAATGGCTTAAACGACTTGCCTGCTTCAGTCGATACCATAGAAACAATTCAATACCAAATAAAATGTGTCATAACTTTATCTCCCAAACATATATGGTCGGCCAATGGAAGGTTATCCACAAAAGATCAAGACACATTTTGCACGTACTCAGGGATGAAAGTGGCCTGTTTCAACTCAATATACACAAATGCAAAATTTATAATTAGAGCTTCAGTTATGTTTTCTGGATACTGCTTAAGACAGCATTGAATATACACACAACCAAAAGGCATACCACATAAACCGCCATATATTCACGACAAAACAAACTCATATAGTTATTAATTCACAAACTTGGAAATCAATTGGCTTGGACGGTGCTGCAGGGATGGTGTGAGATTTCAACTGGAATAACAATAGTTCAATTTAGTAAGCGTCCATAACATCATTACAAAACATCATTGCAACACGTCTGTTTATATTTGTTACCTAGCATGATATATCATTTGCACCTTCCTGTTGGCAGTTTTACATACCCTCTTTGACATGCATGCATGCATGTATACAAACACATGCTTGCATGCAAGCACACAAACACACATACATACACACATACATACATAATGTAAAAGTTACTTTTCCGATGCTTCTTCCCTTGTAAGAATGGGACATTTTCTGGAAAAGAAAAATACAAACATCTTGCTCATTTAGAACTTTCTTCTCTATTCTTTTAGAATAAGATACCTAAGCTTATAAGAATATTTAACAAAATTTCAAATAAAGGGTGTTATAAAAAGAGAGATTTTTTTTTCAAATATTAACACAAGACATTGCAATAATCAGTTAATTTCCAATCAAAAATTTGAGCTTATGATAATTCATGATTCAGAGAGACATATTGACAAACCTTTCCCTTACTGTGCTTGAGCTTTTCTTCAACTAGCTCTGGCATTAAGCTGACATGTCTGTAGCTCCCAACAACTTCCATACTCACCACTAGATGTCTGTTCATGTTGAATACAGTCTTTCCATATTTAGTACAGGTTCTTTTTGGTGCCGCATAGGCTAAGCCAACACAGAATGTAGCACAGCATAAGATGTGATCTTATGCCTGGCATCAGTCATTCAAATCAATAAACACCCCAAAAAAGATTAATAAGGATAGAGTTAAAGTAATAATAAATACGTTATAAAGAGACTACATACTTGTCATTTCCTTTATGACAGGAATAAATGGCTTTGTTTTTCAGTTTGAGACTAAACCACACACACAATATAACACCCACTTAACTTATACTAATTGGCTTCATGGTGTACTAAGTCTATCATTAATTTAATAGGCCATACAAATACAATCACAAAGCGGAAAACATACCTTGGCTAGGTGCTCTTCGCTGCAGATACCAGATCCCAAGACTATGAAAAATGTGCACACAATTGGTTTGTAAGAACATTGAATATTCGCAATGCATTACACATACCAAGGGGATTTGCATAACACAAATTGAGTAAAGCAGAGTCCATATGGAGAACTTCAATCAACTCTTTTATCATGTACCACACAGTATACTGACCTTCCTGATCCACCTGCAACTCCCTCATCTTTTGAGTGTGAATCACTTAAAGCAGATTAAATGCCTTGATTTGAATGCAAGCCACATGTTAACATGTTTATTGTTATAACAAGACTACAGGATGAAATACCTGTCAACATGTGTATAAGGCTGCATTGGCATTAGAGGCCATATTATCCACCATGATGTCATCCATACTGCTGTCTTCTTCTGCTTCTGCTTTGGCCGGTCTGTCAAAAATAGTTATGCATTTAAATCAGGATGTAAAATTGATAACATTAACTTTTCATTGTTATGCCAAAAAGTACAATTTTTATAGTTATACTTTTTCATGATTTATATAACACTGGTGGATATGTGAATTTCATTATATCCATAGACATTATAAATTCTACCACATCTGGTAAGATTCTTTTCTACATCACCAAGATATCCAAGCTTACTGTGCCACAATAATGACCAAGAAGGCAGACCAAGACAATTTTGTTGAAAAGATTTTTACCACTGTAAACCATAGACAGTCCACCTTTGCTAGAAACAGAATTGCAAATTTAAAAACCTTCGAAATATGCACCAACTTTTGTTGCTCCAAATACTTCTGACATGTTCAAAATGTCCTGTTGAGTATTGTTTGGTTATGGTGATGCTCCATGTGGTAACCTATTGCAGTGAAAATAATGGAAGTCTTTAATAGCAGCAGTCAAACAACCAACAAAGGATTCTATCACATGCACTAGGACTGTAGGATGAGTAAAATCGGAAGGCAATAATTTCACCATAAGGAATATGCAATATAATCAACGATTACAAAAGTGAGATACAGCATCCAAATATCTATATAAGATTATTGAATACCAAATGTTAATTGACAAGCTACTTCCAAAAGACTGCAATATCATGGCAGCAGGCATTATTGCAGCTTTAACAAGCAATCATTCTTGGTTGATCTTAATTAAATCCACTAACCAATATTGTAGATGATCAGCTGTGAGAGCCTGAATGACTTCTTTAGTGATAATCCCATGTCATTGTACCTCTCTGCAGCTAAAGAAGCTAGAACATCTTGGTCAAGTGTGTTGCAGCCTGTATTCCATCCCTGTGTTACTGCATCAGGGTCATTTGCCATATCTGGGGCACTTCCTGTATATCCATGCACTCTGCAGACCAATAGCTGTAGTGTTCATTTTTTTACCATCGCAGCAAATATAGATTGAAGCTGCATGGCTGAAACCAGTCAATATATCAGATTAATTTGTTTTCATCAAAGACAGACTTAAGTGTATATAAACAGAACAGACAATCTCTCACCCTAACAGTCTATGCACCTGTTCCCAATCCCCATCTCTCTTAATAAAGTACAGCAGACAACCATTAGTCAGAGATAGAGTCTTGTTGTATTAAGTACTTCAGCAGCAACCCACTTTCTATTAGCAGTGAAGGTTGGGAATTAATGCCCCAGAAACATCAAATCTTATTAGACCTTAGCTTGAAATGAAATTACAGGCATGAATCTTTAACTTCATTCAGTCATGTGCCAGTATGTTTATGCGAGTAAACCCATCGACCAACTCTAAAGGGACCCTGAAGTGTTTGGAAACTTAAACTTGTGTGGACTATATTCACAGCATTAGTTCAATTAGTACTTCTTTGCTACACCCATGATAGAATGTATAAAATTGAGTCATATATATATATTTAAGCACCATGTGCCACTGTAATCTCACAGAGTGAAGCTTATACATCATATATAACACACAATGAATGTTAAAACAGTTAATTACGACAGGGCGTAAGTAAATCGTTCCCACAGCATATGTTTTAGTAAATCAATATTCCTTACAAATCTGATTGAATTCTTATGTACCAGAGCTCAGTCATAGCAAAATACAAGTGTGCACAATCAAATTAGCACAACAGTGATTAATGGCATTAGATTGATAGGATGCACCGACAGGGAAATGCACAGGTGTAAATTCCTGGGTAATCCGCCCTTGGTTATAGGATAATCTGACTTGACAACACCTGTATCTACGACCCAGGTCCTGCTTCCCTTCTATCCTTACTGACACAGACTTCTTTGGGCGCACAGGTTGCATGAGTTGTCTTCAAAAGTCAATGTATACGTCCTACGCAGTCTCATTTGGCATGACCAGGTATCACACTGTGTGTCAACAGCATGCAATGGGCTCTCATGAGAACTATATTTATATACTTGTAATATACTGATATGATTAATGAAATTAATGTATAAAATAAATATTTGACATCACATGCCTGTTTGGCAGGCAAGTGGACTTCTAACACGGTTGAAAATTCACGCTTGTCCAATCTTCCCTGCAGAGAGAAATTTGCCAAGGGCGACCCACAAAGCTCTTTGGGCTAGTACGCCAGGCCACTTGTAAAACATGAGTCACTGCACTCTGAGGCCATAACAAATTAAGCATACCAGTGAGGAAGAAGTGCCTGCTAAATGGTTTTGTGGCGGGGGTGGGGTAATTATCGTTTATGGTTATGTGGCTGCTGGAGAGGACTAGCATTGGACTGGGCAAGTGTCCAAGTAGGAAAGGCACCTCAAACCTGGTGGTTTTGATGATCTGATTCCACCATAGGGGCGAGGGACTATGGGTCATGATTCCCAAGGCTATCAGTATCAGCAAGTATACTACCTATGGCAATAAAGACAGCGGGACGTTTAATAAAACTGTCGCTTTTCAAATCCTCTAATTACTTACCATTAATCTTACCTAGCATGCAATAGTCCGTCTTCTACTACAGCAGCAAGTACAAGATCAAGAATTATTCTAGCGCTAGCGCTGTAAGAGTCAAAGTTTCTTGGCGTAGTGTCTAAGACTCAGAGGCCCTAGCGGTGGAGGCTGTAGTTGAAGATACTTCACTAATCTGCGCATCGTTGGCGATCGTTTTACTGACAAGCTAGGGGCCGGGCCCGGGGCCAGCTCAATTGAATGACCGATCTGTAGTGTAGAAAGGGAGAGCGAGTTGCTAAATAATCCAAATAAACTGGTATGGTAACTAGGACAGTCAATGTTGTGCGAAAGACTTCCTCCACGTGCATAGGTGTTACTATTTGATCGCCAAAAAAAATATATATATTAACAGTGAGCCCTGCTTTCGAGACTGGATATCGAAGCTTCGATGTAGTCAGCTAACAAGTAACATACCGTATGCGCATACTTCGTTTGTAATCGGGCGATAATATGCGTAGTTGAATATTTTTACAGATGACGAAGACGACAACAAATAAAAAAAGGTTTAGATTGAAAAAGTCCCTATACATTTGAGTTTCTTTGATCCCGGTACATATTAAATGAGTCCAAAAGTAAACACAGACTATATAATATTCTTCCAGCCAAAGGGAAAAGTATAGGTAGGAAGATCCTATGTGCACGGTCACCGTGTACATAGCGCAGGAAGCTCTACTGCGTGCACGGACACCGTGTACCCAACGCAGGAAGTGCCACTGCGTGCATGGTTACCGTGTACCTGGCGCACAGAGCTCCAATGCGTGCACGGTCACCTTGTACCTAACCCAGGATGCTCAACCACATATTAACTGGGAAATAAAAACAAACATGTAAAATCACTATCACTAAATGGAAAACTGCACAAAAACAAAAGCATACAAAACACATTTATCAACGGTACTTTTCCATAGGTACTACAGACAACATAACTGTTGTTTTCAAGACTAGCATTAAGGCATTCAACATTTACACGTTTAACAAAAAAAGTTTCCCTTGGGTTTCATTAGGACACTGGCACAGCGAAAGTGGTACCACAACAAACATCCTGAACATTGAATCCAACTCATTTTTTTCCCTGCAGGCTTTCTACAAACTGTCATAGCTGCACAGGTATTTGTAGCCTCAACTTTGATGAACGTAGTGTCGGTACTGACCACAGTGCTTTTGTCCCATCACAGTTGGGTCTCGGTTACAGGCCAAATTTTCAGCATTCAGTAAAATACAAAAAAATTTCCATTTATATAGCAACACCAACAAAGCCAGGTTAAATGCTCTCATTTTTATATCTGTAGAACACCATTCATCATAAAGAAAACAATGCAGTAGTTTAAGTGCGATACTATTTTGAAATGGTTAATTTTTGTACAACAAACTAATATATTTCACTTGCCATTAGTAGAAAAATGCCACAACTCGATCCATCCTCTTGCTTACTGCTCTCAAATGTTGTCATCTTCCAGCCTTCCATCTTCTCCCCAGTAACTTGTGATCTGATATGCATGTAGTTGCTGCCGAAAAAATGACATGTTCTGATTGTTATGACCTTAGTAAGCCTTCTCTTCTTAAAGAAATCATGTGACCTTTAGAGGGCTAATACCCAAATATCTAATAATTTGCATGTGCTCTCAAATGTCAAGCTATATCCTTATTGATTACTTATCGACAGGTAAAATGGGTACACATCCCATCCTCCCTCAGCAACGTTTGATTGTTGATTCCCTGTCTTGCTAATCCCAACAACCTCTTCTAGGTTACCCTTTTATCACTGAATCATGAAACACAAGTATCCTTACATCCACTGTTTACTTATCCAGTCACACGCCTTCTGGTATTGTGGGGAAGTTGGCATAGAGTTCATGACAAACACCTCTCTCTCGGCGACCTTGGCAACTAACAGCATCCAGTGCTCTCCAGTATCTGCTTGATCAGGGGATTAACCATAACAGTATGGCAGAAATAAATACTGGAACTTGCTGAACTGAACCTGATACATTCAAAATACAAAGTGTGCATCAATTGAACAACAAAAGAAAAGGCAAAGCAATTCCTCAGCCATACAGCTCTTAATATGGGATTCCCATATAAGGTGTAAAATATTTAATGATACTCAGTGATTAGATCTCATTTAACCATTAAAATTACAAAGATAAGTAGTGTTATTGTCCTACATTCTCACACACACACATATATATATATATGTATATATATATATATATATATATATATATATATATATATATATATATATATATATATATATATATATATATATGTATATATATATGTATATATATATATATACATATGTAAATATATAAACATATATATTTATATATATAAATATAGATATATATATATGCAGTTGGAACCACTGTCACACCTACCAAATATATATTGATATACACATCCACAATATATAGTGTATATAACTAACAGGACATCCACAAATGAACTTAACTATTGTTAGTAGAAATGCTTACTTATAGATGCACCCTAACAAATGTGTACTCTCCATCTGCAAATTCCACCAAAACAGAATAATATAAATGTGTCTCATTTGTCCCTTCAAAGGTTTACATGGTGCTATGTCTACAGTGTTCTTGAATAGATATATATTATAAAGTACATACTGCATCGTTCAGTCAGCAGGGAGGCCTAAGAGTAGCAAGGTCTTTTGCTGTCACACTCTGATTGTTAATGCAAAAACCCCGGTCAATCCGACTGAACTTCGTAGGCGGAAGTGGAGTTAAATGTGCAGGCCAGCCAATTTCCATGTTTACTTAAGACAAATAGTCATATCAAATATAGGTGATATAATTAAATAGATAGATAACTAACTTAATATCATAACAGACAATAATTTCACCATGTGATATCATTGTTTTGTTACCTTTATGCCTTTTAGCAGCTCTGGGCTCAGGGTTGGTTGTCACATCCTGGCATTGGGCACGCTTCACAGTGGCGTTCTCTGGCAAAGGCTTTGGCTCTTTGTCTTGGCCTCTGACTTAGATGTTTGCCTTTTAGCATTTGCAGTCTTGCCTTTTTCACTCTTCTTGAAGGGAAGACCAATGGCATTGAAATCAGCTCCCCTAGGTCTTCCTCTGGCAGAAGTAGTTTTGGGTACAGTGAAGTTGATAGCTTTCAGGGCCTCAGGGGTGAAAATTTCACACTCCACAGGAAGTGTGGTATGTTTGTCACATCCTGGTGTTGGACATCCACCATCTTGTTATCAACAGATGGATTTTCCGGCAACAGGTCCACGTCCCTCTCATGACATGGGTCATCTTGCATTGCAGCCTGACTGGCCATTTCCTCTGAATCCTGCATCATTCATTGACATTGACGTTTTGCGGTTACTCTTGTCAAAGAAACCTGACTTCCATCGTTTTTGGGGAGGGATGCTATCTGGTAGTTTTTTTTCCATCTTTCGGGAATCCATGTCTCCCTAAAAAGCATCTCTTTCCTTTTCAGACAGAGTACGAAAATATGCACACAGGGCAGATTTTGATTGTGATAGAAATCACACGAACACAAAACTGTTTCCCGACTAATGGAGACTCTACATTCCTTTCCACCAGTTGTGACTTTAGCCTCATCCATGCTTATCATTTCACATATGGCTTTATTGAAGGCCTGTCTTGCTTTCTTCATCTTGCTGATGACTATTTCTGCTGCATAGGGGTTGAGAACCTTTCTTGCAGCAGCCTTGTCTTCGTCAGCCCCCTCGTCAACACAGTACTGACGCTTAACTGTTTGTTGCACATTTTTAGCTGTTGTGTCCCTTTCTTGGCCCAACGGAAAACTGATTAGCACTTTCAGACATTCAGGCAGACTTAGTGATGGCTTAAGCTTTTGTCTTGACTCTAGGTAATTCATGGTGTATGTGTTATAGTTTTCTATCGTCTTCAACAGATAAAAAAACCCACATGTCCTTACAAGAGTTCCAATTTTCTTCAAAGTATGACATGAAGTCCTTTGGAGCTTCTTGTACCAGCAGTTCATACTGCCTTTCATACTCAGCTGCGGAAGTGGCATAAACTAGTCTCTGTGAGCATTCCTTTAGTTTGTCAGCCTTTGGGGTTGGCAGATGCAGATCATAAATTACTTAACTTAAAGTTTTCAGCACATGAAATCTGCATATGACGATTTGAGCATCTGGCCACAAGTTGTTTAGAATGTTAATGACATTCATATCCTTGTCTACCAAGATGCATTTCGCTTTGTTTGGTGGCAAAGTTTTCTTGAATTCTGCAAAGAAATCCATCAAAGTTTGCTTCTTTTCATCAGCAACCAGGGCTTGTCCTACGGCTTGTCCATGACCATTCCCATCCTTTACCATGATGGTGTACAGCGGGAATTTAGATTTGTTGACTCTGTAGGTCCCATCAATCATCAGCATTTCTGGAAATCTGTGCTGGAACACATTGAAAATGAATACTGAAGATTGTCTTTATGGTTTGATGGATTCATGAAGATGTAGTGCTCAGGTGATGCACAATCTACTTTGCAGTCACTGAACAAAGCCAAAGTATTGTGATATATCAGTTTCCAAAACTACAATTTCCACACCAAACATGAATCAATCTGCTTCAACAAACCCCATCAGTGCATCTTATTGAACATAAAATACAAGACAGACGGTACCTGTTGCAGTAGTTTTGCATTTGTGAAGTCTGGAAGAATATCATAACAACTTTGTCTTGCTCATTAAGATGAAAGACAAGTCTGGTCTCAGGGTCATCTTCCAGCAATTTTTCCAAATGAACCAGGATCTGCTCTGCATCAGTACCTGGAGAAACACATCAGGTGTTGATATAAATAGGCTGTGTTCTTACATAGTAGCATGATTTCATCAGTAATTTCCCATGTAATCAATAAATATAATCCTGTGAACATGTGCTGATCAATTTAATCGATGTTTGAGCAAACATGGGCCTCGAAGCTCTGCTGCATATGTTGTTATATATATTTGTCTATCAGACAGGGATTGGTGTGGGTAACAGCAGGGCTAAAGGTGGAGTCTCAGTGGTATATGTGATGTGGTCACATCAGATGAAAGGGTAGGGTCATGACTGAGATGAGGGTGTGGTTAAGGTGGGGATGAGGATGGGGCCACATAAGTGATTGGGGTAGCTTCGTGGCAGGGTTAAATGTGGGATTAGGGCTTTAATTGAGAAACATTGCGATTGGCATAGTGCTTGTAACACACAAGTGACATGATAAAAAGTGCTTGTAGATGAATTTGTAACATTGCCTCAGCAATATTGGCAAAACATGCCATCCAAAAGTATGTGAATCCTCCTTTAATGCTGTGACCATGGAAATATGATTAGTACAAGATATCCTTTCCAATGTAGGATAAAACTATATTTGGTATGAAAGACATTTCTGTTGGTGCTCTGACTGCAACAAAATTTCGATTGCAAGCCAGACTGACCTTAATTTAGTAAGCTGATTTTACTTTAACGTGCCCCAAAATTTACCAACAGAAAGGCAGATGCCAATGCTATATGGAAACCCTGGTGAATAACAGACCCAAACGAATAAGACTTATCAATACAGCAAATGAATATTATGCATACATCATGTATCAAATTTCTGTTTCACAACCGATTTCACTTATAAGTGACAATCCACTCATGAAAGTGCCACTTAATGTGAAAGTAACATTTAATTAACCAATCAAGTCAAATTTCTGTTAATTGGTACTTAAATAGCACACAATAAGTTCATTATGGACTTACAGCACAAAATACATTTGATTTAACTATTAATAAATGAGCTTCCTGTATCTAAATGACCACTTGTATCATGTGAAGTGAACTATTTTCTATTGAGGATAAAATATAATATCTATAAAGGCCACTCCTTCTGGTAAAAGTAGTAATCAGTGCACAATTGTTAATATTATGGTATAAATTTCACACCTGATTGTGCACGGAGTCGCTGTCTTAAATTGTGAAGGTCTTTCTTTGTGCATTCCGAGTTGTTTAAGGTCTTGATTATTTTATGGGCAGAGACATCCAAGGGCAGTGTTGCTGCTTTCTAATGTAGTCAGACAAAACAAGATTTTAAAAGAGCATTAATCAAATAGCAAAAGAGGCTGTTTCTTTTTTTAATGAAAAGCTCATAATGATGCTGACACATTAAAGACTACCATAAGATTAGATCAATTACCAATCACAAAAAGAATTGCATACCTCAAGTTGTTCTGAGTCCAGTCTCCTGGCTTCAGGGTAGGATGAAAACACTTCTGGGGTTACTTCATGGTTGTGCTCCAGGACAACCTTGCTCAAGATAAACTGGCAAGCATAAATTCCTGCACTGCAGTCATCTTTGTAGGAGCTGCCAAAAAAACCAAATCATTGTTTTCCAGGAGTCACTGTCAATACTGGGTGTCACATAAAAATATTTTAATAAAATGCCTTTCACAAACTTCCAATGGCAATGGAATGGGGGGTCATGTGAAGAATAAAACATTTTACAAGATACGTGACATCGTTCGTCTGGTGCAGACTAGTGCTTCTGATAGTTGTTTTAGTTGTTAAAGTATGTCAATGAAAGCAAAACATGACATTATTACCTTTAATTGGGTCTAACAGTCTAAGTCCAGTCAACCTGCTCTTCCTGGAGCCATAATGTTTGCAAACATACCGCACATACGCATACTTCAAGTTCTCAGGAAATTTTGTTCTGGCTTTCTTATTGGCGATTTCGATTTTCCGAATGCTTTCACTGTTTCATCTAGTTCTTCAAAGGAATTAAATCTCTTTCCCTCCTCCAACTTTCACGGCAATCGCGCGCCGTATCTTTGCGTAGCCCGGGAATACCACGATCCGCTTTACCGTGCACCCAACACTGATTGATGCGCACGGTGATGCACATAGCCACTTCGATACCGGTATGAATTAGCAGAACCAAATAAGTGCCCGTAACACCTGGTACAGATGAGTGGTCTTACGCCGAATTCATCATGTAAATGTAACGCCCCAGGGGGTAAGTAGGGCGGCCCAAACGTCATATCTGGCCGGAACAAAAGTTAATTTACAGATCATCGATTGTTTAAAGTTGCGCAATTTTCGATTTACAGCGATTGTTTAAAGTTGCGCAATTTTCGATTTTCGACATCGAAAAAATGGCGTGACACTTTTTTTCTACGCTAGTCGGTGTAGAAAAGGTGGCAAGCAAATTTTTATGCCTGTATCAATCTTGCTATTTTTTTCGGGATTACCATCATGAAATGTTGTGCTACCAAATACGAGTGCGCTGGATATCTAACTTATGCAGAAGTGATAGTAAAATAGCGCCGTATACTTGTACACTCCGCAAATTTGCCCTTTCCCGGCCGATCGGCCCAGCGCACTCGCGTCCGACAGATATACATGTTCACACCATGAATACGTATTCAGGTTTCACCTATGACCTGACACAAAAATTCGCTTGTCCACTTTCCTTGACCTACCCCAACCGTATATTTTGAATAGCGCGTCATCCGGGGATTCCCGCGCCGTCCTAAACCCGGCAACAGCGCACAGCTGACTTTTTCAACGCTTATCGATATGGACCCCGCGACGATGTACCGGGGCTTTTAGGGCTGTTTTGGTTCAAGCGAAGATTTTTTCAGGTAGGAGAATCATTTTTATGATAAATTTCTTTCAATTTATCAAGAATATTTCATGGTTTTTTTCGATATCATATTATCGCCCACAATGAAGCGGTATTTAAATGACCTACACCTGTACACTGCCACTGCACTGGTGGTGCGTTGACACGAATTTGTATGGATTATTTTTTTCCCTATTAACTATCAATGTGGAATTCAAAAAATATTAAAAAGAACATGGTTTCACTGTCTGTATCTGGGTACATTATAAATTTACTTATAAATTCAATGCACAGTAGTCTACCTAGGGCTAGGATATCTCCTTTACTTAGTCTCATAATATTTTCACATGATCATTCTTTTATTCAAACCATTATCAATATTGATTTATAAATTTTATCCATATAAATCAGTGTTTTTTTTAAATATCATGGTGATAGTATTTTCATATCCAAACATGGTTGTGGTGATGATTTGGAACTTTACATTGTATTGTAATCTCACTACTTTTATCATATTATTGATTTTTTTGGTTTACTACAATTTAACAAGTTTGGAAAATTAAATGCACACACTTAGAGATAACAAGTCATGTAAGTCATCAATCAAACTATCAGCCTTTTTTTTCAGAGAGCTAGGTATCGGGGAGGGTAACCTTATCAAACCAACTTCATGGGGTGCTGATAGGCTTAGTAGTAGTAAGCTAACCATGGGTATAATGGGACAGGTAGCACACAATTTCCCTAAGTTCCATCAAATGACTATAATCCAAAACATGCTCTCCATGCCCTAATCACTCTTGTTTTCAGTGCCCCAGAGTGTCTCTGTGACAGCCTTTGGAAGAAGGCAAGTCGAGAACAACAACAAGAGAAGTTAAGAATATCAGTACATAACCTTGAGATTTAATTTGCATTGTTTGCTGTTTACAAATACGACATGCAAAGTATCCTGTTTGTGTGCATTCAAGTAAACAGATATGCAGTGACAATTCTGAGGTCTTAGTCAGGTTAACCAAAAAAAGTGAACTTAAAATATTATGAAGATCATACCTTCCAGGATTTGTAAAAGCGAGCTGATATTAATGCTAATTTTAACTGCCATGCAAATGAGGAGTTTTAATACATAATAGTTTGCAGTGCCATTTTAATACTTGTCTCTGATTTCTGTTGTACTGCATGTCTCCAGACTATTGTAGTGCTTAATGACTGGTCGCTATTGTGAGGTTCAATCGATTATGATCGAACAATGATAAAGTATATTACAATTATGAATGGTTTATTTTGTGAAGTAAAAACATTTGAAGTGGAGATATTATTTGTTATTGTTTATGATAGATTAATTATTCACAATTAACATCCTCAAATATGCAACCAGAAGCCAAAAATTGAAACTTCGTGACAAAATTTTCCTAATTTTTGTTCCCACTTACCTTGCATGTACTTGCTGCAATTGATCCCTTTCAATACATGTTATATTTGTCAGAAATGGAATCCAAGCCAAACAATTATAAATTATTAAAAGATCATGATACAGTTTACTCCATGAAATTAACCCGAGCGGTTTTCGAGATATTGCGAATTTAAGTAATTTACGTCGTCGCGCGGTGTTTTTTTGGCCAATTTTTCAAATTTCATTATCCGATGACTTGGTACTCAAAATAATAAATGATGTATTCAATATATTCAAACAATATTCAAGGCATATATTGTCCTCCAGGGCTACTTCATGGTACAATGGCTTAATTGGGGTTACATGCAAGGCTTAATTGTACACAAGTAATTGAAAATGAGAAAAAACATGTAATTTTCATGTGACACACCAAAATTAGAATGCAGTGAATGAATCGTGATATTCCTTGGACCGTAAAATTATAAAATGTGTACATTTTCATGTAAATATGTTACAATCTGGTTAATTTTGGGGCCAACTACAGGAAAAATGAATGGTTATTATGTACTTATCATATAAACACATATTTTGGACATTCAAAGTTGGTCATCTGTGCCATTATAGGTTTTTGGACAACAAATCAGAAAATGACCCTATATTTTGGACCGAAAAATCTCAATAACTTTTGAACGGTTGAAGATATTTAAAAAATTCCAACTGTTTTGAGTTTCCCAAACCAATCCCCTTTTGATAGAGCCGTTTTTAATGTTATGCATCATATTTGAAAAAAATTGTTGTCCACCCTAGGGTAAGCCAAAACCCTGGGCGTTGCTGAGTTTTGCAGCAACTACTATGCAACTGGAAGGAAATAACGGAGATGGGTGGGCAATTAACAAGTTTCCGATTTACTGTCCAGAGACAGCAATGGACCAACATTTATGATCATACATACAATTATAACTAACAATTACAAATACGTCAAATGGCGCGAAACAGAGTCTCGTCGACCACAACAAATCCGGGGTCTATGCTCCGTGGATCACACTGAGGGATCCATACTTCTGGCTTTAGCCACACAACAATACTAACATGCAAAATAGTGAAACTCACGATAATATTAGTCTCAAACAAAAGCGTCTATATTCTTCAAAGCCAATTTCACGAGTGCCTAGCAGACGCTCTCTCGTTTTTAAACTGGCGCGATCCAATGTAAACAAAAACTAAAATCACTACACATAGCAAACCAAATAACGGAGGTGTACAACAATAATTAATATTAAGATTGTTACATAGCGGTACATGGTAGCAATCACATAAACACAGTAAACATTAGAAAAGAACACATTTATATCCACTAAGGAAAACAGAATAAAACGGGACTACACCGCGACGCAGTCCACGAAAGTCGCTATGCGGCTCGAACAAGTAAACAGTAATTCTGGAGGGGCAACTCGACTCGGGGGGTGCAACCCTCCCCTTTTTTTTACATAAACACAGATCAGCTGATCGGTCGGCTGGAACCGAATATAAGGATTCAAAGCATATTTAAACAGAATGATCATCTACAGACAAGTAGAAATAGTTTATTTCCTTTCTGACTTAAATAAGCAACAATAATTAAGCATAATCGGGAACCATGATCCTCTTCAAGTGAACTTTTGTAACTCAATATACATACTATGAGTTAACATTTGCCGATTTGGCTACCCAAAACTCTATTCAGTATACCCCCATCGGCGTTTTAACTATATAGAACCATTTAGTGGAAGCTATGTATATTAAGTTAAGATTGGGTCCAACATCACACATTTGGCCCCAGGAAACACAAAAAATGGGAGGGGAACCCCAAAAGTAACTATAGTATGTTCCTATGCATCCACTAGGCTACCCAAAATTCTATTCAGTATAACCCCATCGGCTTTTTAACTATCTAGAACCATTTAGCGGAAGCTATATATATATATATATATATATATATATATATATATATATATATATATATATATATATATATATATATATATATATATATATATATATATATATATATATATATATATATATATATATATATATATATATATATATATATATATATATATATATATATATATATATATATATATATATATATATATATATATATATATATATATATATATATATATATATGAGTTAACATTGGGTCGAAAATCCCATTTTGCACCCGCTGAAACAAAAAATCTGGGAGGGGAACCCCAAAGTCACTATGGTCTGATACTATGCACCTACCAGGCTACCCAAAACTGTATTCAGTATACCCCCATCGGTTTTTTAACTGTCTAGAACCATTTGACCCCCAGTGGTGATATTAGTGATAGCCCCCTTTCTATGATTGGTTAACCCATAAAAAAGTAGTCCTTGAATATTTGTTTCATAATTATGTTTCCCAAATATTGATGCATGCAAGCTAACAAGCAAGATAAGTACTGACCCCCCTCCCACCCACGCACAGTTAGTAAGTTTGAACGGTGCCTATCAAAGACACAACAAAGATACCAAATCCAGCTCGGTCTGTCAAATGGCATTAAATGTAGTACCATGTCATTCTTGCGGGAAGAACTGTGTGAGATGTTGTAAGAGTGGATACTTTTTACCCTTTTCTGCATTTACACATGTGTTATGATATTAATCGGTAGATGGTGCATATATTGGTAAATAGTGTCACAAATCGGTAAATGTTGTCATAAATTGGTAATGTTGTCATAAATCGGTTATGTGCATCTTTCGCGCCAGAGACTTGGTGGCGCTGTTGATTTTGTCCTCAAAAATCCACTCAGATTGTCCGCCTGCAAACATGATGTTATACTTTACTTTATTTGAAAATCGAGGAACCTTTGATCCAATCAATTTTACTACATCATGTGTCTTCCCATCCTTACGTACAGCTTGTGGCTTGTGGGAAGTTTTGGTTAAGGCGGTTGGTGGTAGGATATCTTGTTGGGAGGGAGCATTTGCACGTGTTGTTACGAATGATTGTTTGCATGTACGCCGTCGGGGCAGAAGGCTTGGTCTATTAGCCATGGAGGGTGTTGAAGGGGTCGCGTGGACAACGCTGGGGCTAGCGAATCTGTCAGCAGTCCGATCGACTCTAGGGCGTAACCCTGCTCTGCGGGGCACATCGTCAGGCACGTCCGAGTCCGAATCGTCATTGTCTGTTGCAGCTTGATTAAAGCTGTCGCTGGGAAGATCCTCTTCCGATAGATCCCCGAGATCTTCAACGTTCAAAGGGTCCCATTTGTTGGTCTTTGCCCTTATGTGTCCCTTCTTCAAACGCATAACATTGACTGTCTTGTCCAAGTGCTTTCCGTCTGATAGGCGTTTTAATTTAACCGTGGCGGGGGTTGCATATCCGACAAAGAAGAAAGGCCCATGAAAATTTTTCTGCAATTTCTTTTTCGTTTTTCTTACTCGAATTTTTGGTTGGTACACGTATACTGCGTCACCGGCTTCGATTGGGTTGACTTTGGTCGTTTTGTCATGTTGCTCTTTCATTTTGGTTTGTTGTTCGACTAGGTGCTGTTCGGCAAATTTGGAAATTTCCGCTTGTGTTTGCAGCATTTCGACAATGTGATCCTTGTATGTGTTGGGGGTTTTGAGGGGGTCTGGAAGATCCATCTCCGCTGGTAGCACGGGCATTCTGCCGAACACTAACATGTAGCTTGAATAGCCAAGTGGTTGGTTGTCAGAAGTGTTTAGAGCAAATACTAATGGCATTAGGTGCTGGTCCCAGTCTGTTTGCTTAGGACTGACATAATTCCTAAGAAGATTTAGTATGGAGCGCTGACAACGTTCCGTTTGACCTTGACTTTGAGCATGGTACGCCGAACTGAAACTTTGCTTAATTTTGAAAAGGGAGCTAATGAAAGCGGATCCATTATCGGAGAGAAGTCGCTTGGGTGCACCATAGACACAGATGACTCTCTCGTAAAAACCCTTAGCAATTGATTTGGCTGTGATGTCACGAGTCGGCCATGCGATGACATAGCGACTGTATTGGTCTGTGACACACACCATATGCTCGTTACCCAAGCGCGTTTTCGGTAATGGGCCGACTGTGTCGATTGTCATAGTGTGGAACGGTCCTGGGGCAGGCTCACGGATGATAAGTGGGGGCCGAATAGAGGCATTGGAACTTTTGGATGCATTGCAGGACTTACATGTGTGAACATATTCGTTTATGTCCCTGATCATCCCGATCCAAGTATAACGCGGCCGCATGACTGAAATCATTCGCGAAGCGCCCAGATGTCCGCCTAGAGGTGCATCGTGATGCATTTTGAGGAAATGTTCCTTGAGGTTTTGAGGGATGACTAACTGTGCCATTGCTTTATTTGGTTTCGGTCCCTGTGATGTTAATATGTGATACAGGAGATCGTCAGCAATAAAATAGTTTTGCTCGCGTTTGAGCAGCACGTCTGCCTCTTGTTTATTGGTGGGAGTTCGACTTAACTATGGTTGGGGAGGATGTTATGATATTAATCTAGCTCTTATGACTTTTGAAACGCTCCCCCTCTTTTCCATTGTCAGCATGACATGTTTCCCTAGCCCGGGGATACTTCCGCCCTTAAGACGGGGGTGTGACCCTGATAATAGACCTGGCTGGTACCTTTTCCCATTGGCCAATGACCCTTCGAGCCCACGCCCCATGTGAGCAGTTGGGGTTGACCTTTGTGAAGGGGGACCGGCTATACCTGGACCAATGGGAGGCCAGCTGTGGGTGTGGTTCCGAGCGTAATCCAATGCCGGAACCCCGATAAAATAGCTGGCCTCGCGGAAGTACAGGGAGAAATACCTAGCGAAGAGACGAAGTATCTGAACAAGATTCTGACCCGAGATTCCAGAGAAAGCTATTAAGCTAAAACTCGAATAAACCAACAACAACTCAACTCCTGGACTCGTGTGTTTTCTCTGGCTAGTGTCCCCACTCAAGCAACTACAAGCAGCTACAATATTCCTATATACGAAGGAGTGCGCAGAAATACGAATAACCAAGAAATATAAGTATAACAAGAATATAGCTATATAGGAGGAAATATAGTTATAACACATGTTCAACAACAAATTGTAAATACGAGCTGATGTCAGAGGTCGATCAGTTTCAATAATAGTCATTTTTACTGGGCGGGGATCGCATAGCTCGCAGTCACCACTTCTCGGAAACGGTGTCTATTTATCTTTTATCGTCGGTAGACAGACCTATCCTGGTGCAGCTAAAGCCGCGTCTTTAATAGCATCAAATTACACGACGCTTCAACCGTAAGTCAGAGACCTGTGGTTTATAGCTGTAAAGGACATCAAAGACGTCGCCGAAGGTGTCAAGCGTATTCTGAACTTCTCTCAAGTTCATCTGAACGCTGTCACTTCGTAATGAGCACATTTGAAACAGAGATTATCATAAAATAGTGATCCAAAATGCTGCCAACTACATTCATCTCCAGTCGTCTGGAGAGTATTCTATAAGAACATCAGTAATCACCAGATATCTTTTCGAAGTTAAAGAGGCTGTTCAGCCTCATATAAGGCAATCAGGGATCATTTGGTAAATACATTACTACGCTCGATGCGGTTACGAAATAATGCCGTCGTTTATTTGGTGCGTCAAATTTTACTTCATCCAAAATTATGCTGGTAATTTTTAAACATATTTGTTTCACTGGAAATCCAAAAGATGTACAGTAGAAGGCTATTTCATTTAGCTGTGTCAGTGCATCGATAACGATACCTCCCTAAAACCATCAGCCGCTCGTTTGTCGGCTGTAAATCACTACGCGCGCCTTATAACTACCTCGCTACGGATGTGTATATTTCCGCTCAAGTTTCAAAATGTAGTTTTCTTCAAATCAAGGTTGTGGGCAACACCAACACGATAAATAGTAACTTTTGTCCCACCATATGGTACCTTTTATCATACAATGGAATTAAGCACACTGTATTCGTCATCATCTAACACCGAAAAATTTCCCGCCGACGCTCGCTGGAGATTGAAACTGAAACCTCACTGTTGTCCGTCCGCAAACACAACTCAGCTGCGATGTTAATGAAGTTTTCATTGAAGGGAGGTCCGGTCACCGTTAGCCCTGCCGATTAAAATGGATCCAAAACGTTTGCCACATTAATAAATCCGGCGTTCGAAACGTCGAGCGTTCCATATTGTACTCGGGAGGTACTCAATGAACAATTGCCCATTCAGTCTGCGTAGGCTGCAGATTACGAGAGACTTGAGACCCCAAGCTGTTCCACTTCCACAACCCATTTACCCGTTGCGGTGATATTGGAGGGACTGAGGTAAAGTGCTACAAGAGATACCCCCTCGCAATCGTAATTTCTCACAACAACAAAACTGCAGACGGCGGGAGTTAGGATCTACTTTCAAAGACCGCAGCGCCGCGTAGCGAGTGAAAGTCTGAAAATGTAACATTTTTGGTTTCCAAGGTGCTGTTACCAAGCAGCTTGCTAGGCAACCACTTTCCTTATATGGGGCTGAACAGTCTCTTTAATGTGGGTGACTGTTGCTACACCATGTCATCACTGTCCCCTTCTTAGTGGAAAACACCCCAGCTGAAAACTTTCCTTAACGATAGGGGAATCCCTTGCTCGAGTTATAAGAAAACTGGGCTAGTAGAATTAGTAAGAAATACCTGCAGCACCGTACACATTGTGAAATTGGTCGGGGAAGATGATGGAGTAAATATTTAAAATGAATTAAGAACTATTAGCATAGAGGGTCAGCAAGTCAATTTCCCAGATGCCAACAAACTTTCTGCATGGCAGGCCGACATGTCAAATGCAACTGAGCTTACTGAGGCTTACTGTCTTATTTATTTGATGACCAAGTGCAAATTGAGTCCTAGGAGGGTGGCATCATTTGAAAGCGAAAGGGGATATTATCAGCTGTTCCTCAACAGATACATAAATGCAGTTGAATATAAATTCCTGAATCATTGTAGGTGTTATATTGGGGTAAATGTGTTAGGAAGCAGTCCCAGTCCGAGCAACCATACAGTGTACCATAGAGTCTGCTGGATGTAAGTGCACTGTGTAATTCTCAATTTATATGGTTAGAATATTTAACTTATGAAGTTGAATACAGATATGTCCTACATCTTATCAATATGTATGAATACCTATGAAGACTTGCTGGTACAACATAAACGTTGTGTTTTGTTTTATTTGGTGTTGTGGTTTGGTGGAAAAGAGGTTAAAAGTTTCCTATTTATTTTCTCAGCCCACTACGGCGCAAGTAAACCTGGGCATGGTTGCTTCCTCGCAGTCTATATAGTCTATACAATAATATTCTCAAACAATTTTCCCTAACTAACACCAGCATAAAACATAAAACAACGAATATTCACCACAGCTTATATCACTACATTCCACATCGTGTATTTCGTTTGCGTTTTGGAAAAACATGCCCCTACGACCGGTTGAAAAATCATTACCGCCGCATGACGGCCGCGACGGAAACCTGAGAATATGAAAGCAGGAATTAGACACGTCTATTATTCATGGGAAAATCCGGTATGCTTCGTCGAGTTTGCTGTTGCTCATGCCGTCTTGAACTTTCTATCTTAGACGCCTTACCTTTCACACCTGCACGACTTCCAGCCATTATTGGTGAGTTTACCATATCTCTACAGAGATATTTTATCAACACATGACAGGGTCATTACGGGTTAGTCAGTCGATGAATATAATGAATGTAAGTGAACTAGTGACTTTGTGGATACGTAAAATATGTGATTTATTGCCTCCGCGCAGTAAATGCACATGACTTTACATTAGGTGTCGGGGGTAGAGGGGTAGGGACTGAACTATTGTATGGAAGATGTGAGTGAGTTAGAGATTGAGTTGGTAAGTTATACGTCCTAAACAGCCGACTTATAAAACCATGTATAATGGACCATGAACAGCCCTAGCCGCGAACGACGGTAATATAAATATATACCGTCGTGATTGAGGATATGTGGGTCGTGTGGCAATTTTTGTATTTCGCGTGCATATAGCTTCTCATCAATGTTGTGTACTTACGTAAATATATATGTCGACAAATGAGATATCCGCTTCTCCGCACTATTTTGGTTATCCACTGGCTCGTGGTTATTTAGCAATTGTCAAATGAACATTTAGAATCACAACTTTCATTCGCGGCAGCCCCAGTTTTGGAGATATGACGTCACATTACGCAGTTTCATTTTCACTCGCCATGTGGCTGCAGGTCCCGGAGGAGGGGGCACTTAAGTATATAGAGGTAGTATACATGTGTTGGGGTAGGTTTTTTCGGCCTCCCGACGGGTTTTGTTGACCTCATAATTGTACGATGGGGTATGCTCTTGCCATTTCTACCTTGTATGACGGGTACAGGTTTTTGAGATCCCGGGGCACAACCCTACGTAGGACAAGGCCAAGTGCCCCCTCCAGACTACGGGAATCAATAAGTGTTATCTTTTTTTAAATGTCAATGTGATATCGTTGAATACATATCGCCCTTCAAAGTAGATATTTCCAAAAGATAATCATTGACAAAATGACACATATACTCAAATAATAAAATTCAAAAAGAAAAAGTTTGCTGGCGAGGAACCTTGTCTGCGCATGCGCGCAGAAACCGATCTTGTCGTTCAAAATAAACATGAACTTTTCAGAATTTGTGTGGCCGGATTAAATCGCCTTTGACGAAATCTCACACGTAAACTAACTCAACTTGTTAATAAACATTCATTTATGTGAAAAATTATTCTTCATATGTACATTTGTGTAATTATCGTGTATAATTGGAACTCATGTATGGTTCACGCGCATTCGTTTACGATCTTTGCACGACGTTAATAAACGTCGTGCACGTCTAGATCAGCCCGCTTACTCTGTTCAAAGGCTATAGAGCATTTGGCATGGCCGCTTTCTGAGATGTGCACAAGGACGCGGTGCGTCTGAGTCTGTTTCCCCAGATCATTCACGTGACCATGCGATAAATTACTCCTCGCGATGGTACCTAAACGCAATAATCAAGCGCATCTTAGCACCAAATGATCGCCGTGTATATTAAGCTACTGTGATGGAAATTACACACGGGCTGTGCTGAAGTTGCTAGGGGGATGACGCTGTTTTCATTTAGTGCCTCATTTGTGGCCGTGTTCGGTTGTGATTGTAGGTGACTAAACACGCGGTCAATGCTCCATCGTATTCGGTACGAAAATAAGGAAGTATTGGAGACTGTCAGCCTATTTACAGTAGAGTGCAAAAACTTTCACACAAATAATTTCGCCATTGTACTAATTTGTTGCACAACCAGATATGCGATATGTAGCTGTCTAATCTTTGTAGCTCGGCATTGAATTAAATAACGGATATAGTAAATGTCATGATAAATATAGAGACAACAAGGAGAACCAGCTGATTTTGCGAGTTTAGTATGATTAACTTTCTCCAACAGACTTCTTTAATATAGATAAACGGAAGAGAACCTCACACGGATAAAAGTTCAAGGATTTTATGAAAAGCATTGTAGCTTTAAAAACAAAACAAATAGCAAAAGATAAACCTCTCTCTGTTGATAATAAAAAACAAGCAAGTTAATATAACACTAGATGACGAAAGAATGTCGGCCCAGTGGGCACAACACGTAGAATCCACGTGGAAAATACATGGAAAAACTGGTGTAATACACTGAAATGCACAACCGAATTTTTGTTATCTAATTTTGACGATAATTTTTAAGTGACACTAATATGACCAAACTCGCAAATTTTTCTGTGTGACGTCACCTAATTGACATAAAGCAGTCAACTTCGTCTGGGTAAATGGCTTTCATCAGTAAACCACTAAACGAAATGAGTGAATGAGTTAGATGACGTCATACAGGAAAGTCTGCGAGTTCGATCGGTAATATCTCGGCAACCAGTTATGACATCTCAGTTATACTAGGGTCAAAATGTCACAAAATCATCTTCAAAATTAGATGACAACACAAATTTGAATTTTGCATGTCAGTGACCCTTTAAGTAAATGATCTAGCATAATCTGTTAAAAAATCTAAATGTGTGAGTATATCAAGAAAAATTACCAATAGGCAATATTTAAACTTTTTCTCTTGGGTGCATTCCTTAGTCGGCTGGCTAGTAAGACATTAACATCAGCCTCGGTGAAACCATGACTTTTCACTACACTATCTGCACAGTACAAAGAGGACAATTTAAGCTATCTAATTTCATACATCGTACAACTGATTTTGATTCCTTAGTGTGTATCATTTAATCCAGATACTATCATGGACTTAGCCAATGGTGAACCTACCAACAATTAGTTTGCAGAGTGCCATTTTCTCAAAGCTGGCTTTGCCACCTCTTGACCCTTTCATGTTAAGCTTGCACTTAAGGGAATTAGAGATAAATCTGCAAGCAAAATGTCTGACTGAATACAATTGGTGCACGAAAATGTCTTAAACATTGCCAATGCGGACAAAATGCATATGTGAAAGTTGCTTGGATCATTTATGTACACATCATATACATCTACAGGATGAGAGAGAATCTCACCTGCTTGTCAAATTGTTCACCATATCACTGCTACCACCAATTTTCATACACTTCTGAAACTGGCACAAAAATGTGACATTTACCCAATGTGTTTGAATTAACTGTCTAATTTAAATTGTTGGTTCAGAGTATTCATTTGCATATATATAAATGATTATTTATGCAAAAATAAACAAGTCAGAATCACCCAGTAATAGCAAAGTAAATGACCACAAAACCACAAGGAATAATTCAAAAGCATGTTAGTTGAATTGGGTGTAACAGTCATTCCAGACAATACAGAATATGATAATATGGAGGCATTTTTGTGGAAAATATTTCATTGCTGTTTATTAGATCTGACACCCACTGCAATTTTACATACCCACTTATTCTTTCTCTGGTTGTCCATCAACTGCTCATTGAAATGTTGAAGTTCTTCAGTGCTGTTCATCTGCACAGCTTCAGGAAGCTGTTTGCCACTATCGGCCAGCTCTCCTGTCTGTTCAGTATATCCCTGATTTGAGGAGATGTAGGCAGCGCTTCTGAAAACCTGTGCACACACAAATTATGCAGTGTTCGATAACTATGCTGCTGACTACAAATTTGTAAATAATACCAAAAAGATACATTTTTCCTTTTTCAGTAGCAGCATTAAAATAAAGTAAATATTTAAAGAGTAAAATATTCACAAAAGTGCACTTATGTTAAAGGAAAACCATCATTGCTCAACCGACGAATGCCAGAATGAGTGACAGAGGGGCCATGACTGTGGGACTGAGTGACAGATGAGCGATGACGACTGTGTGAAATGGACTGACAGGTGAACGATGACTGTGAGATGGACTGACAGATGAACGATGACTGTGAGATGGAGGGACAGATGAACGATGGGGTGTGTATAAGATGGTTGTGATGTAATAAGGAGCAAGCCTCCCAATACGCACGAGGCCATTCCGCTGCAACGGCTGGCACTTTGTTGAGAGCGATAACAGAGGTTTCAAGCACAACCACTTGAGTAAACTTATTTTCATTACAAGAATAACATTTAAATACGACTCACTTGTAAACTTAGAAACTGTCAAAAATATAGCAAATGAATTCTCAACTTTCCACAACTGCACCAAATCGCGCCAATCGAGTGTTACGAACAAATTAGTTTCGTATTTGCTTTACTGCTCTAAATCAAATCTTTCTAGTTCTGTATGACGCATAAAATCTCGTCTTCAATAATAATAATTTATACCGTGTACCGTGTATTTTTTTATATTGATCATAATTATGCAAAATAAATTGGTAAGAAACTGAAGCGAGGAAAGCGGTTTCTCAAGAACTCGATGAGGCTTATGAATGGGCTCTCAACCCCTGGCCGGGTCTCCACCACGGACCAGCAGGTCAGGGGTTCGAGCCTCGCCTACGTCTGGAGAGTATCTCTCCTGAATTTCGACTCATTATTCCAGGAGACCCCAGTCACGATAGTAACCGAGCAGTTGAAAGCCACAAACCATAATCATCCTCAGAGCTCATCGATCGATAGCACCAAAAGTTATGATCCTTACTATATCTTGTCATACCTAGATCATGCCTAGCTGGGGCTGTCAGGTTAACATATGCCCATATTTCTGGTATAAACTGAAAAAAAGAATATATAAAAAATAATTTCCACGTGTTTTTGACACATCTATTCCACATGATTAATACTCGTTGAATCCATGTGGATATCACGTGACAATTCGTGGATCCACCCCTGCTCCAAAACTACACATGATTTCCACTTGGATTCCATGTGTTGTGCCCACTGGGTGATGAATTGTACGCATGATTACGCAATGAGAATGCTATATCACAGTGACGCACACATCTCCTCACTTTACACAATACTTTACAGAATGCAGTCACACCGTTACTGTAGAGCAGACAGTGATATTAATGCAAATGCTCTGACCTCATGCGATTCCAGTGCTACCGTTTGGTAGGGAGCCAGATATAAGGTCAATCACTTATGGGTATCTATGTGCAAGAACAGAGGGGGATCTACAGTCATCATCTCTGTATCTCGGATCAGCGCCGTGTTCCAGAAGGGCCTTTTCAGTGTCTTTGAACCCACGGCGCTCAATATCGAATCCAATAAGCTACGATCTCCGTGCGATTGCCACGTTATCGTACGGAGGCCGTACTTACACATGCTGCTCACGTACGGTGTCCTTACTCACTCCCACGTGCTAAGTGTGCCGTCCATATAGCAAGTGACCGTGGGAAAAAATTTAAAAGACTCACGGAGTCAGTGCGTTGTGCGCTCATTGGCTGTAGAAGGCACGCGCGTCATCCGTACTGGGGTGAATCCGTAGCCCGACCGCATCCCGAACACAGCAAAAGTTCCTCGTGCACTTAAAGTGCTACAGCGTGTCTGCGTGCTCCCAAATCCGTACTGAGGCGGTTCTCATCACGTACGGATCCCCAAATTCTGCCAATGTTTTTGCAAGTAGATACCAACACACGCAAACACAAATGAGCACTGTTGATATCGGCATTCCATTGAAGTCTTTAGAATATGACAGTATGCCATAGCTGCGTCCTATCTATAGACCTCACACCTTCCACCTCATTGATGCGCAGCGTTGCTTAACTTGATAATAAAGACCGGCAAAAATGTGAATTACCCAAAATGTAAAGAACATCCGCGTTCTTAAATAAAAGGGTATATGTGAGATGCAACTTCCCTTCCAATAAAATGAACTTCCAGAAATTCTTCTTAAATACACTAGTCTCAGAGCTGCAAACACGGAGACGTTTAGTACCGATAACGAGCTACAATGCAATCCGCTTCTGCTATGTGCAATCACGCCCTCCCTCGGCAATCATGAAGTCGCCACTGAAGTGTGCATTATTTACATAGAATGTAAACACAGCTTCACCATGCAGTCATTTTAATAAGGAGGATAGCCGAATTGTCAAGAAGCTGCCAAAACTGCACCCTCTACATGATGCCAGTAGCACATAATAAGTCGATATACACGTCTAACATATACCACATTCTGTTCGATACATATAAATAAATACCAAACAGGTGTCCTAACAAACTAACGCATGCAGTGATGTTTTACCTCCAAGAGCTTCCTGCATTTTTACCTTCGTGGATTTGGGCGGACCATAGTCTGAATCGGTGTGTTGAGTCACAAGCACTTAGTTCATGGTAGCATACATAGAAAGTTAGGCAGCTTTTTAGAAAATCCAACATCAGGATTTTACAGGACAACACTGCAGGTTATCCATGCTTTGCTTAGGTCTTGGGTGATCACATACGCTGTGGGCTGGCACAACCTTGAATCACAAAATACCTTTGGTAAGCTCTTAGTTATCATATTCTATAATCATGTTAAATATCATCCATAAAACATACGATTCTATTTTTCAAGAAGCACCTATTCCTCATCAATGTTGTGTACGTTATCTAAAACCCTTACATGCTGGTGTGTCGATGTACTTCCCAAGTATGTGTTCAAACTCTAAGAGGTTCTTATATCAGTGGTTTGCTTTGAATTCAGTTTATTTGGCGCAGTAGCAGACATGTCACTGGGTTTACAACTTGTTGAAGCCTCGAGGTCTGGAAATATTGATGTTCTTAAACGGCTACTAGATGAAGGTGCGGATGTAGAACAGGGAGATGAAGATGGTGACACATTGATACACCTGGCATCATGGAAGGGGCATACTGGATGCGTCGAGCTTCTGCTGAGCTATGGATGTCACCTAGAGAGTCGCGGATTTTGTGGCAGGACGCCTCTGCTGTCGGCTGCTTCAGGAGGTAGGATAGGCACAATGCAACTGCTGCTCGATAAAGGAGCAAACAAAGAGGATAAAGACAACGACAACAACACAGCGTTACATCTGGCGGCACAATTTGGCACGCCAGTGTTAGTAGACTGGCTACTGAGCAATGGACTTCACATGGAGAGTCGCGGGTTTTGTGGCAGGACGCCTCTGCTGTCAGCTGCTTCAAGAGGTAACATAGGCACCATGCGTTTGCTGCTCCGTAAGGGAGCAAACAAAGAATATAAAGACAACAACAGCGAGACAGCGTTACATCTGGCGGCACAATTAGGTACGCCAGATTCAGTAGACTGGCTGCTGAGCAATAGATTTCACTTAGAGTGTCGCGGGTTGTGTGACAGGACGCCTCTACTGTCGGCTGCTTCAGGAGGTAAGATAGTCACAATGCAACTGCTGCTCGATAGAGGAGCAAACAAAGAGGATAAAGACAACGACAACAATACAGCGTTACATCTGGCGGCACAATTTGGTACGCCAGATTCAGTAGACTGGCTGCTGAGAAATGGATTTCACCTAGAGATTCGCGGATTTTGTGGCAGGACGCCTCTGCTGTCGGCTGCTTCAAGAGGTAACATAGGCACCATGTATTTGCTGCTCCATAAGGGAGCAAACAAAGAGGATAAAGACAACGACAACAATACAGCGTTACATCTGGCGGCACAATTTGGTACGCAAGATTCAGTAGACTGGCTGCTGAGCAATGGATTTCACTTAGAGAGTCGCGGGTGGAACGATAACACGCCTCTTATTTCCGCTGCAGCCAATGGCCGCGCCGACAACGTAAGAGCATTGCTCAATCACGGCGCTGATATCACTTGCATAAATAGAGATGGCAAACCAGCACTCGATCTTGCACGTGGTCACCTTGAAGTATTCAACATTTTGGCCGGAACCTCACATCACAACGTTCTGATGTCGAAATTCCCATTAGGTAAAATTTATAACGTCTTCCATGATCAATATATGACAGTAAACAACATTGATATATATCCAAACATAGAGGTAGATGTTTCATGTAACTTTCTGTAATGACGGATTTGAATGCTATGCAGATGAAATGATGGAGATTTATCCAGACGCTGTTGGTGGATATAAGGTAAACCTCGCGAAACCAATGTCGACACAGGGCGGCTTCGGTACGGTCTACCGGGGGATACGCACAAGTGACAAGCGGTCTGTTGTTATGAAAAAGAGAATTTATGACGTCAACGAGGAAGCATTTACAGGGCATCCACATTTAGAAGCAGAAGCAATGCGCTGTACAAGACAACATAAAAACGTTGTACAATTTTTGGACTCAATAGAAACTCCTCCTGGCGTTGTATATCTTGTTACCGAGTATTGCAATATGGGATCACTGACAGATTGCATGACCGAGTTGAAACCAAAACTGTCCATTAAGGTTGACTGGATGCTGCAAATTACAGAGGGTCTTAACTTCATGCATTCTCGGATCACACCTGTTGCACACAGAGACCTGAAACCTGATAACATACTTGCTCACCGTGAAGACGGGCAAATTACAATGAAGCTCGCTGATTTTGGCTTTGCCAAGCTAGTGGAAACAACTGTACTGTCGACAATATGTGGGACAGAGCAATACATGGCTCCTGAGGTGACGCCAGTTGACGGCTATGTTAGGTATACAATAGCGTCGGATATATTTTCACTGGGCCTCGTATACTCAGTGATACTTCGGTTCCTGCCTTCCAACCCACAGCTGATTCCTGCTATAGGTGAGATGTTTTGTCGACATGCGTTCATTATCATATCACCGTGTAGTTTCTATTCCATTATCATATTTTTAATTAATATGACACACTGGTATATTATTTGGTTGGTAGACGGACTCCAAATGACTGAAGGTCAGACGGTTGCTTCAATCATGAGAGACAAATACAAAGCAAGCAAGCCTGTCCCAGCCCTCTTCGTCATTCATGAATCGGATCCCTTTGTGGAGCAGAGACTCAAGCATCTGATCCTGACTATGGCGACACTGAAGCCGGACAATCGCATAACCATCGACATTGTACTCTATGAACTGCGACCTCTAGCAGGTATGATTCAGTCATTGTCGAATGAGTAACCTATGCACGCTGCTGAATTTGCTCTAGCTACAATATTGCAACAATCTGTCTAATTGAATAGAATTGATTGAGAGCCTACCCCAAGCGATATGGTTTCAGTGAAATTTTGTTTCTTCTCTTCTGAATTCAGTACATCCGCTACTAAAGTAGTCATGGGCAGGACCCAGCCAGGTGGGCGTGGTCACACAAATCCAACGGTTTTACCTGTGACAAGTGCATTATGATTATGCAAAGTTATCTAATGTTGCGAGCTCGCTTATCGGAAATAAATATTTTTGTAAGAGGCTTCGTATTAAATGTGAGTTTAAATCAGGTGTTATAAGACTTAACGGCGTTGCCACTGGATTTTTCGTTGGAACACAATTTCATGAGCGAAACTAAGCCATAAATTGTTGTAGATAATTGTGTTTTGATGCAGTATGTTAACTAATGTTATCTTTCTGTTCCAATACGTACTAGAAGTATTTGTGTCTTAAAGTAATGACAATTTACATATAATTCTATCAACCACGACCATTATTCTGTCCGCTATGTTTGATACCAGTCTATCGTTTTACATTTGCTCCTATCATTAACTTAGTATATAATTTTCGTCAAGTTGGCAAAATTGTTTACGCTCATGTATTTATTCGTGTAAGTCATGAAAATGATTATAAAGTGAGGTCTTATCATTAAACCTCTAAATGGTGGACCATTTAAATTATGGATAGATGATAATACCTTCATGTTTTACAATTCTGATCATCCTGTTTGTTATTAATACTTTCATAAGTATATAGATAGGTTTATAGTTATAAAACCCAACTGCTGTTCTATTTACTTATATGTGCTCCAATGTCTCTGTTACAAAGGTGTCTCAGAGAAGTTGTCAGTCAGCACAGAAGAGGTACAAAAACAGTCAATAAATTTGATACAAATAATTCATTCCTCGGAACGTGCCAAAACCACGGACCTGGTGAACTGTATGCACTCGACAAGCGTTATGATGCAAATCAAAGGGTCACATTATAGCTAGCATAGCGTAGTCACCAAACCATGGTTAATCAAAGCATGGGATCATACAGGCATATACCGTGGATGGAAGGGTGGCCAACTTCACTCAACATAAAGGATTTTGGTTACGCCTCATGTACGTTTAATTTTGATAAGTCAGCGATGTGTAAATCGAATAAATGGACGATATTCAAGTGTATGTACGGACAAAATTAGGAACGTAGTCCATGATGCCTTTAAGAAATTTGGGGTGATCCTCTCGTATTTTGAGTAAGGAGCTAGTTCAAATCAACTAAAGAGAAAACAATTGCATCCAAAGCAGATAAGGAAAAGTACAAGATACAATTTCAAAATGTCCAACGTGTGAGTTACAGCGGCACACGATATCATCACATACGCTATGTGACACATAGTTTTGATTCATTTAACACGGTCAGTATAGATTCCAATATTAACGATAGTCGGATAGTTTTTTTACGGCTAACCACCAGAGGCTAGCTACTGAGCCTTCATCCCAGAGGCCAGCTGCAAACCAGTCATGTCTGTGGAAACGAAATATCTAGCAACATAGCATGATAAGGGAAACATAGCACTAGTAGTTGGTTGGGAATGTAGGAAATTGGCAGTATTGTTAACCAAACTTTGAAAATGATTATTTGACCCCCGCCACCTGAAACTGCGTATGCCTTGACTCATAATCGTTTTGAGAGTCACGTTATCATTTTACAGCGTAGGCTAACACTGCTATCGATGATGCAAAGAAGCGCCTTTATCGGCTTAATCAGCGAGTTTGACAAGAGGTCAACTAATATACTGCACTCTTTAGAGCAAACAGCCTTTACCTTGAGACAATGACCATTTAACCGGCATCGGCAGCCATCGGTAGAACGAAAATGCCACGCGTCATTCTGTTTACGGCGATGGCTGTGATTTTCTGCCCCCCCCCCACCATAAAAAGAGTATGAATGCATTATTATTGCCTCAGACAACTTCAGTCCGTTTAAAGATCCTTCTAAGAATTGATATTGATCAAAAAGCACCTTCCGAATTACTGCATATTGAATAACACCAGGTTGTCCTGCAGACAGCTCAGAATTCTATAATTAGATGGCCACTTTCCACTTTTTTGATTAATCACGTTTAACGGTATGACGCCTCTACTCAGCCCTTATATGTGCGTTATAACTTAGCAACAAAACTTTTCATGAGTTTAGTTTATAAGTCTATTGTGTTCGATGATTCTGGGACATATTTGTAGTGTGTGCTAACTGTTGCATCTTCAAAATTAGTCCTGCCAACAGTGTTCCTCGAAAATGAAAGCGTCATTGTGTAACGATACGGGGTGCGCGTTCGGCGGGGCAACGGTATTCCGCGTCTTAGATGAAGTTCAATAACCCGTCAGGAAGTACTTTTATAGATCGAATTTTCTTTTAAATAATCTTGAAGTTTTCCAATTCCAGTTTTACATATATTCAAAACCCATCCCTGATAACTGCAATCAGTTATGAGAGTTAGATGAGTAAGCCATGACGTCCAAAAGAGGCCTGGTTTAATGCAATCGGGAGCCAATTGCCGAGCGTCACCAAGAATTCTCAAGGTCAAACGTCAATGTCAAACTTGACATTCGTCCCATAGCTTTCAGTTAAAAGTAAATTTTACAACGATCAGTAATAACATTATGTACAAAAATAAAAATGAAGGAAATTATCCAGAAATGAACAAATATGGATTGTAACTAACAATAATACTGTTTATGAGAAACATATTGTATAACAAAGGCAACAATTCAAGGAAAACTTCCAATGACAATTCTATCATAAAGATCGCTCGCTGCCATTGGTGGCAGAACCTATTAACTCGCCAATATTAAGACTATCAAGTTTGAAATCATCAGTGTTAACATTAACATTCTCTTTGCTCGGTTTGGTTAATCTTTCATAACCGTACAGTGTACACCAACCGTGAAAACGATAATCCTAATAGTAAACGCAATCGTAATTCCCCCTATTAGAGGTACATGAGATAAAGCTAGAGGTAATTGGATGAATGTTTCCGCAATGCTAAGGGTTTCAATATAGCATATGCCATATTGCACCCAACCCATTTACACTTTGATTCACTTTAAACTGAAGCTATTTGATAATCTATTCTTGACGGACTGTATTGTGTAGTGTCACTGGTCGAAGCAGAGGTATATCAAGAGTGCTGATTGTGCTATGGAAGCACTGTTCACCCAACCCACTAATGCGCCACCCTTGTTTGACGAGGAGTGCTGGCAGCTTGATTCGGTGTACTCCTGCAGTTGTGAAGTCATTTCTTCTTAACTCTTCGGCCGGGGTTTTCTTGTGTTGTCATCTAAGCAGTATACTCAGGTATAACAAGACTTCACCTCCTACGAGGTACAGGTATAACAAGACTTCACCTCCTACGAGGTACAGGTATAACAAGACTTCACCTCCTACGAGGTACAGGTATAACAAGACTTCACCTCCTACGAGGTACAGGTATAACAAGACTTCACCTCCTACGAGGTACAGGTATAACAAGACTTCCTCCTACGAGGTACAGGTATAACAAGACTCCACCTCCTACGAGGTACAGGTATAACAAGACTTCACCTCCTACGAGGTACAGGTATAACAAGACTTCACCTCCTACGAGGTACAGGTATTTACCATGATATCAACACCACGTTATAATTGGAGTAAGGCTGTATACACGAAGTCGAGTCCACCCGTATTGCATTCTAAGTGCACGCTCCAGAAACATAGAAGCACCTTCACTTTACTCTCCTCATCCCATGCCCCCCACTCTATCTGTAATTGGCTAACCAATCACAGAGGGACACTAAACGGACTGATTACAATGAAGCCCCCATATATCATCATATGATTGAAAGTATTCCATTGATACATGATATAAGTGGAATACTTTTAAGGACACAATGTGCAGTTTAAAATGAACGGATTAAACCATACAACACAATGAGCGTTTTCTTTCATAATTCTTCCGGACGCATTACGGAACTAAGTTCACCCCAGGTAACAAACAATATTCTCCCAATGGTTCTTTGAGGTCCCATTGGTCTTACGAAGCGTTGCGCGGCATGTCTCCTGCTGTCGACGGTCGCCTGCTAGCCACGGGGACAATGCATTTCGTCCTTCACTGGTCCTGTGGCGGCACACGACCGGTTCGCGCCCCATGCACGAGTGAGGTACTAACATGACTCCTCCAGTCGTATCAAATCCCACTTCACCGGCACCTTCCAATTGAGCAGAGTATTCAGAGGCATTATACGGCAAAAGTATGATGCAGTAAATGGAAGTTGTGCGCGATAATTCAACCTCTTTACCTTGTCCAAATTGGCAGGATAGCAGCGCGCGTGTAATGCCATGTCAGATGGGGATGGCATGTATTGATGCGTTTCCGTGGAGAGTACTTGCTGCTAGTCACTCCGAGGCAGCGATTCCTTCGTGAGGCGTCCACGTTCTGATGAAGCATGTTTGCGTGAGTATTAATCCTGAATCCAGGCAGTTATCACGATGCGACTCCATGGCAGTTACCATGTGTTTAAGATGCAGGGTCGCTTCAATGAATGATACCTTCATTCTCACATCTTTAACTCCATTAACAACTTGGGCGAGTTGTTGTTTGATTGCTATAATTATGTCCTATGGCCAAGTAAGGCGACGTCTATTTTACGTCGGTTTATAATGGTGGCAAATTTGCTAACGAAGCAGAGATGAATGCTCTTTCTTGCTCTACTCTTTTAACAGCCAAGCATTTCTTAACTCAGCGTCAGTGGCGGTGCCAAATTGATTGTACATTATTTATCAGACCTCGTCGGTTATGGGTACGGTGTAAATCTTTAAAGAAATACAGTCGATACTCTATGTTAGGCACACCACTTTTATTGCCGGAGGTAGATTTCTGGAACATATTGATAGAGTCACGGACCTACGTGGTCAGGGACCTCCTTCTAAACAGCCCCGGGACCCATCCAAAAGGACTATGACATCCAAAACAGCCATCTGGCAACGACGTCCCCTGGTGTCTACCATCGTTATCTTCGTCAATATCGACCGTGGTAGTCCTGCCAAGGTGAATCATAAAGGGGCTAGCTATGATTGTTATTCAACAAATTTGAACATACAACAAACTGCTGCTACTCTAGCTAGCATCTGCTCCATGTTGGAGGATGCGTGTACTTAAGTTCGTTTTCCCAGCTTATATTCGGGAGCTGGGATTTTAGTGCTCACACTGTCCCTTGTTCGCTTCTTCTTTGATAGACTGTGGCGGGCTGCTCGATGGTCTGGGTTTTTATAGTTTATGTGGGTAGTTGGAGGGTCCTTTGTCACCTGACCGTGGAAGTTACTGGTGCGGGGTATAAGGTACTCACAGGTGTTGCAGACCTTGGTCTTGCCACTGGTTTGGTGACGAAGCCAAACGTCTTGTCCTCTGACTGGTATGGCAATAAATTGGGGGTGCCATCTTGACGTGAGCGAGATAGGTACATTTGCCAAATATATAACACTATTTCTATGTTAATGCATGTGCATAGTGCGATTTTGTTCTATACAGACATCAGTTTACCAGGATCGGAACTCCAATAAGTTATATTTCTGGCCATGGTCCGTTATGATTATTTCTAGAAGAATAAATCCGGGAAGGTAGTGATTATAGATAGCATCCCATACAGATTTATTAGTCATGATGGGAATCAGTGTTGCAGTACAGTCTGTAAGATGATCAATGGTGGTCAGTACATAGCGGTCATCATTAGCAGAACACGCGAACAAGCCAATTAAGTTAATTCCTAGTACTGGTGTAGGGTATAAGCTAATGAAATAGTACCCGTTGGTACTCGATCCCGTCGATTGGTATGACATGATCCAATGCTGTTTATTACTGGAGCTTCTCTGGTTCGGTCGGGGGTTTGTGTGTGGCCATGTGTCCGACCTCTTTATGCTCGCGTTGTAAAACTAGGTCTTGAAAGCGAGGCGCCAGTATCAGTCGGGGGTAGTTAGCTCTAGTAGAAGCTGGTATGAGCAATGAGAATATTTGTTCATTCATGATTAGAAACTGAGAATCTTCATCGCAGACTGCCTTCATCGAATAAGGATAATACGCTCTTTACTCTTCTTGAATTAATTTAAGATTCCGTCTTGCAGAATGTCTTGTATCATTTGGAATGCATAATAGCACATCATTGGGCACATTGTTTTGACCCGGGCAGTATTTTGTAGGGGCTCCGAATTCAGCAAGCAACACAGCCCGTCGTTGATTTGTGGTGTTTTTCATATCCTCAAGAAACAGCGACGTGAGAAGTTTGGGATCATTGAAGCAGCATCTAATAGGAATAGCCTGAGCTTGCGCAGCGCATACCCAACATCATACGACTCTTTCTCAGTTGTTGCCTATTTCAGTTGAGAGCCTGATTAGCACACCATTTGAAAGATAACAGTACACCAGTCTTCCTTTTGGCATGTTTAAAACGCAAGAAACCTGCCGCAATTCCGTATACTACATTTTCTTATCTGGATGGAGTTCAGGCGTCCATGGATGATGTATGCATCGGCGGTCGCACGCAAGAAGAGTATGACACTTATGCGAAAGGTGTTCGGAATATCTGCAGAAAACATGGGTTGGCTCTCAGTACGAACAAACGTTTTGTTCCCTACAGACTGTTCTTGATCCAATCTGTTTATTATCCTCTGATCCCAATGTAACCCCATCAGTAGCTACACTAACAGAGACGGGTTCTAGAAGAGTGTCCACAAAACCTAAGCTCAATATCAACAAATCTCTGGGATTCTTAGAATCATACTAGTTTTATTTTACTTCGCTTGCAGAGTATACATTCTAACTGAGTGAGAGAAATAGCCAAACCTTGGTTCAAACATCTGCTTAATCATGGTGCCAATATCCTATAATGATTTTTGAAGACTATATATTGGTTCGTCTGCTTGTAATGGAATGAAGCAATCCTCTGAAGCCTTTACTACCACAGCACATTTTAGTCGAAGATCGAATTATATCCTTCACATAAAGTTAATGTTCATGAAATTCACTGTCATTTCCGAATCGGCAGGTGATCGTATACAACGTTTAGTGCAATGAAAGAGCTACTTTTCGAAGTGTTGCTAGTCGGTTCTATCTATTCAGGTAAGTTGATATAATGTATCCCTGCGACA
>CM067349.1:12741094-12798594 GCA_034190875.2 Urechis unicinctus
TCCACGTTTCGTCTCTTGAGCAATCAAAATATAATATATATGAAATTTCCTATTGAAGATCAAATTCTGTCCGCAAACAATTATATCTGTTGTAATATTATATGCATACCACATTAAGAATATTATATTTTCAACAAGCTTATAGTCTTATAGAGGTGAAAACTGTTCTAAAGACTTACAGTTGATTGAATTACACTTTGCGGCTGTCCGAACATATACAAATTTATTACAACCACAGCCGATACAAATTTCGGTCTGACTAATAGTTAATGGTGCATGGCTTAATTTATGCGCAGTCATGCAAAAAAGTAGAAATGGACATAGGAGTCGTTTGTCGCTGCTATTAGTGCACCGGTGATTAGGCAGTAACGTTATATCATAGGCTGCATAATGCACCAGCCTTCCATACAATTACGTCGATAATGCGTCATGTCATGGTGAATTTCTTGTGTTGAGCAGCTTTTGGTGTTATACAATCATCCATCATGAAATATTGCCCTAGAACAATCCTATTCAATACTTACCATTACCAGCTAAGCTGGAAGTAGACGAGCAGGTGTGCTGCTTTAATTAGAGGGGTAATAAATCTGTATACAAAATTCATTGGGAGCTTATTGATGCAAAAGCTCATCAAAAATGCATCATGTGCCTTAATTTATGGGTGCTTGAGCAATTAACAAAACGTTTGGTCGATACATCACGTGCAAATAATTACGATAAGAAATGACGTACTCTATTTTACGTGAACCATTTGCTATTTCATGACGCTTACGTGCTAAAATTGGATAGTCGCGAGGCCGAAGGAAGCACTAAGAGTTATCAGATATGCGAATATTTCTTTACCTGTTCCGAGATGGCGAGAATTATTTACGTCCAACCCGATAGTGACGAAACATGGTAGGGCCCTTTCTGCAGTAAATACGCCATTTTCTATTTAGATCTACAGCTAACAGAGGCTGTGCAATAGGAAAAGAAGACAATTTCTACTTATTCCATTTCATTTCTAAAAAGTCTAATGTTATTATCCAAGACCTTCCAGACGTAATTGGAATAAGCGACATATTTAAAGTTGGTGCTGAGCCTAAAGTATCCAACACAGTGCTTGCACATTTATTAACCACATTTTCGACTTTCGACATATATATGAAGTATATGCGCCTACTCTACAAAAACGTTTCCTAAGAAGCTTCAGTGCAACATAATATGTGGCGACCATTACCGTGAGTGCGCAGACGCCAACTCGCCACAAAATCAATTAAAGCTCATTATGATCTGTATCTACCTCTATGCAGGGATAGCTGGCCTATTGGCTAATTTTAAAAAAACAGTATCTCTCTGTTGGCGGATGCTATCTTCTTATTTCCCTGTGCATTTCAAATAATTTCGAACAACTTGTGGCCATTTAGATCGTTCATCCAACACAAGAAAAGTTGCATTTGCTCAAATGGCATGCCTTTTAATATCAGAGCAATTTCGCGTTTCCTGTCGGGAAATTATATTGCACCCTCACATTACAGATGGATTAAGAGCATTTGCAACTGCTGCCATTCGAGGTTTCCGGTCATGTCACCTGTGTTACCTTGAAACGGTCGCTTTGCAGAACTGCTAATCAGTGACTGGCATGTTATTGTCGATAGATAAAACGTACGTCATCATAAAAACGGGCCAAACGACTCCAAGGAGGACATAAAGTCCGGGGTTAGAAAGATAAAGGCCGGAAGCTAGGTATTAACATCACAACAAACGGTGGGTTATATGAGGTCTTGAAAGTCATTCGTACGAAACAGATCTTGCGAAAGCTTATATGCTATATATTATTTTATCTGGTGTTGTTTTGGAATATTTTCGGTTCTATATGATAGGATCAAATTACATATCTGTGCTAATAACTATCAATCGCTATTAAGGCTGGCAGCCCTATCGCGCTACAGCGTTCACGCAAATAATTTAACGGGTCGACTCAGAACTAGTGAAGAAGTATAACATGGCGCGCCTAGGGACATTCATACGATCAGGTGCTATATGTTACTAGATATTGCCTCAGGCTCCCGTGCACTTCGTATCTGTTTCATATCAACACACAATTAGTTAGCAATTCCCCGTTAGTGACTTTGTTTATTAGGATTCGAACAAAAGCATTGCCTTCAGTGAAGCACGTTGACTATCGTACACAGGAGATGGGTGAGATATCTGCACCAGCCGATCGGTCACTTCTGACCTCAATTGAAGTGTGGAATGCTACAATTCATGTAAGAGTCTAGAACATCAATGAAGACGAATGGTAAAAGACTGCCCCATGTCTGCTGCATCATATAAATATCCTCATTTGGGTAAATGAGACATTACCATGATTTGCTTAAACGATAACATTGTATGCCACTGGCAAACGTTCATACGTAAGTGTAACTTCGTTTGGTTCAATCTATTTCTTTAACATCCAGTAAAATTCTTAAGGGCCATTCCTATGCAAACGGATCCTTTTATTATTTAACTCATTTTATTCAGCCGTTGGGGCAATTCTATATGATGTTTGTCGTTAATGTGACAAGCCACTCTCGGATGTTTTCGGTCGGTCGTCCTCTTCCTTCTTTTCCACCAACAGAAGGATGCAATTTATTCAACCAAAACGCAAAAGACCCGAAATTGGTTGCAACAGAAGTCCTAGGTAAAACATTACTGCAAACACTCGCTCATACTTAGAAGAAATAGATTTCTAAATAAGCTTGCAGGCGATTTTTTGTATGGCCCTGTCTGTTCACTGGTCGTTATTATTACGCACACTCTATTATTACACTCTCTCTCGCACTGATAGTGACTCTAGGTTATGAGGTTGTTGACTTTCCACGATTAAGGGCGTTACCCAAACTACCAGGTATAGCCTGATGGTCTGAATTGGCAATCAGCGTACCCAACTTGTGTAAATCATGATATTTCGTAGCCTTTAGCGTCATTATATACATATACAAATGTATATATATATATATATATATATATATATATATATATATATATATATATATATATATATATATATATATATATATATATATATATATATATATATATATATATGCTATTAGTACACTTATCATGCACGCATGATTCAATACAATGCCTGGCCGATCTGTGTTATCCTTTCCATTTCATTAACAATGTCCATCAAGTAGACCCAATGCTGGTATGGTGTTTATAAGTTTATCTTCCTAACTGGACGCGTACAATTTACGTCGCATATACATGATGCAGCAGTGGTAACCAATCGTGCAATGTTTAGTGTAACAGTTGGCCTGAGTATACAACAACCTTTGATCGCCTCTGCTAAATGTGATAGAGATATCCAAATGACAGTGTTGGACTGGTGCTGTCTTTTGTTTATTCATGTAGGACATGCCAAAGTAAGCATCAGGTCTTTCTGTTCTGTTAGATGCAACAATACCCAGGGACGTAAATTCTGTGAGTATATAGGTATATTGGAGAAATTTGATTTGTTGATTGTGATATGTGATGTTAAAACAAGTCTTATCCGGTAGGGTCATGTTTGTCAAGAATAAATGGGACTATTCAGAATGCAGACCTTAGCAAAGTAACTGTCGGTCAAGTTACATTTGTGTCTCTAAGTGTATCAGGTTTCAGGAAGGTCATAAGTTTGTTATCCACTCTGAAATCTGATTTTGGCCACAAATGCTCACATTCTTTCAGCTAATCAGTACCACCATACATGTATTACATCTTCGAAATCAATGAAAGAGTTATAGAATGCCTTAATTAATAAAAGAAACGTTAAACTGAAGTCACAAAGCATCAGCGTCAATATCTCATATATGGATTTAGGGGAATTATGCAGCTATCAATAGCGTCAGCGTAGTCAAACGGGATAGATCATTATACCTTCACATGTGTGTGTCTGCGGTTGAAATGATAATATCAATGTTTCCAACGAGTTATTCACTTAGCATTTTGTTTTGCCTTGCGAAGAATAACATGCAGTATGTGTGCTGTTATTAAGAACGCAACATATGCCAATAAAAAAAATCATAATAATTTGCTTGCAAAACAATCACAAAATTCAATTACATAAAGTGGGCCTCAGATCGCTGTAAAGCCGATGCATGAAGCATATTAGCCGATATTTTTAATGACACCAAACGCAAGACAATTGAGGTGCATTGATGCAAATCTAATCAAAATTCTGCAATAACTGCTGAGAAACTAAAGCTGTCGATTTAAATCGTCTCTGATGTCGTCACAAAAGTCAACAGAAGAATCTTTTGCTAAACTATTGAACGAAATAGAATAATGCAAGCTCAATCACAATTGAGCAGAAATGATTAAATTCAAGAAATAGTTCGTCATTATTTGATTCTATGACCATGGTATTGATACATATTTGATTTTAGTTTTTCGAAGTATCTCTGATATTGTCAACCTTACCTTTACATCGCCTTCATAGAACAGTGAAAAAAGTGTAAAACTTGTAATCTTGTGCAGCCATTAAATATAAATCCCAAAGCATCCTATTATGCCGAATAAATATTAAAAAACAATGCAAATCAATTTTGGCTTCTTGCGAGGAACTTATAATGTATGATCTGGCGCATTCATTCGATCACTTTGCTACATTTCTCACGTCACACATGTTTTGCAGCAGAATGTCGTGCAAGTTATGATTGACAATATCTATCGGTCGAAAGGTGTGTCAAACATGCGGTGACATTCTCACGTGAAAACAATTGTTTCAGGAAAAGTATTGGCCATGTTAAGTGATGAAGTACCTTAAATGAATACCTTATATACTTCAAAGTACTCTTCTGTTATCGCGTAAGCGTTATTGATAACTCAGTCGCATGTTAGAGTCCTTTACATGGGAACAAAATATGCGTACATAATCTTGAATGGAGCACGGTCGGTACAAAGTTTTACATTTACCTTTTTGACGTGTCTAAGACTCACATATCAGCAAACGTTCCTAGAGCAAACAAGGCCAGTTTGACATGGATAGCCGATGTGTTGCACAATCACGGGCGTCCATACTGCAGGAGCCTATACATTAGTACACAATGACGTGCACATGGCTTCACGGCTGCGATAAAAGCACTATATTCCTTAAATAGCCCATCCGAGCCTCATTCAGCATCCTGACATCCGGCTGTTAGCTTCTTAGCACCTGACTTTATCACTGCATTCGGTTTTCAGGCATATATTTATGATGCTCAACATCTACATAAAATACACAACGGTGTTTGATTGCGTCATGGCCATAAAGCGCTATATAAAAGAAACATAGTGAGTACCACCATAAATAGCACAGGCAACGTGTAATTGTATATGCAATACAACCCTATTCATGTTTTCATTGCATATTTTTAAATACAACCACATTTACGCTCGGACTCTATTCATTTAAGAGACAGAATACTCATATCCATGAAATTTATTGACAAAATGTAAGCATAACACTGTGGAAAATAAAGTAAATTAAGTCAGATATGTAATCGTTCGTTTATCTTCTCTTGACTTTATTCCCAGACCTGTCTTCAACGGATTGATATGCTTTAGTACTATGCACTATAACTTAAGTCATATCAACTGCAGACAATGTACATATGTATCATTTAATTAAACACGGCTCATTTGTCACAAATGCATTGATATGAATTGACCAATCTATGTTCGAGATCTACTAAAACAACGGTAAAGACTATGATAAGATAGCTCTTTATTGTGAAATGCTTCAATTCAAAGGAGTCTGACTAAACCGCAGCGTTTGCTGATGCCTTCATTCAACAGGTCACAAGTTAGTTCAACACATAAACAAATTGTGATAACCATACAGGTTATTCTATGAGCAGCCTTTACTATCCACTGTCTCATAGTTCACATCGTTACTTGCAAATTGGCATAGCATTGGTAGACGCGTAGGACGCTTAAATATTTTGTGAACAGCTTTAGCTAGATAACAAACTATTCTTTATGTTATCACAGTTTTATTTTCGTGCACCTCCACATATGCTACTTGGCAGGCAAAGAGAGCGCTCAACTAAACTAAGAGAATAATGTTGTGAGTTATGTCCAATCATGCAAACGTAGTGGTATAGGTACGAGTTAAAATGAATGATCAATGCTCGAACTGCTTGCATTTTCATGTAAACTCACTGCACATTGCTGCTTGAACCAACAATAGTCTTCATAAAAGAGAAGATGACCCGCCGGCTCTGGCATATCTCCTTATTAAACAGTTTCTTTCGTTAGTTAGCGTACATTATTCATGCAAGACATGGATAATGTAGTTTGAAAAGGCCGTAACAAAGAAACATCAAATTCTAAGCAACTATGTGTTCTTTGGGGTCTGTTGCTTTGGATAAGTGGGGGCGTATTAATCACTGTGAACTACCAGGTATAAAAATAATCCACGTGTTGCTTCTATGCAAATGTAAGATATATTATTTTCTCAACCAATTACATGGCGTCCTTAGAAAACTTCGTGGTTAAGCGTAACCGAATCAATTCATAGCTGCTGATCCGGGTACACTAGATATTAATTCACAACGTATCAGGTCAATACAAAAGGTTTTGCGCCATTCTGCTGCAAGGGGAAGTTGTATTGAGTTTGAGCCCAAACCTGTTTGATGGTATAGTTAACATGAATAAATCGCCTTTAATGTGGTGCTCTTGTGCTGGATGGAGATTAATCATGTGCGCAAAGTTCAAAAGGATACAACTGAGCAAATAGGAATTAACTTTGAGAGAACCCTTGGCTGCTGTTATAAAGACGACGAAGAAACTACTTGAGTACCGACCCTTAATCTCCCAACGACACTTATGCTTTTGATCATCTGTTATGAGTCTTGGTTCTTTCCGATTATCATTAATAAGGATAAGTCAACTGTGGTATCTAATGCTGCTATACATTATGCTACACCAATAGCTAAGACGGAGATAAAGCGACGTGCATTGAATGCTTGCTGTAGATACAAGTTTCCTGAAGCTAACTTGATCCAGTTTATACTTAACGCTACTGTGATGTGTTAGTAGTGTATGTTAGCTACTCGCAAAGTAACAAGTGTAGCTGCTCCCTTTGAAACTAGTCCAGTCAACAAGCAGGGCTCCTTGAAAAGCAAGCACAATTGCTTCAATGCCCGAAATTGATTGTAGGCTTTAGGGGTAAGGAAAGCTACACATGCATTGTTTGGGTCACGTTATGTAGCCATCAGCCATGCGTTGTTATGGCTGACGTAATGGATAATTCTTTTCGCCACTACAATAAAATGCAAGCTGCTACTTATGTACATGATATAAGACGTTATTTTGGGATTCTATTTCTGCTGCATACTGATATATCAGTATTGGCCTTGATCAGTCTGAATTATGTTGCAATTAAATCATTTCCTTTACTGCTTGACAGCAAATAACAGAGGAAAATTGTTGGCTGTACTGGAATCTCGGCAGTTTGCAGTTTGGCATTTGCAAGATAACCGTCTTAGTGTCGTAAACTCCCAATATCGGGAGCATAATGATGAATAAGCGAAAGATACGATATCGAAACCGCAGTGTTACCGTTCAAGAACACAAACGAGTCACAATAAAACTTATCGGGCAATTCTGCAACAATGCTGTCTTCAATTTGTCCTGGATTCATGAGTTTGTGATACGAAAAACCAATTGCACATCCACCGCGCTTGTTTGCATTCTCCCAGAATGTTCGCATATTCCAAATAACACTCACTGGATCTAGGGCCGTATTCATAGAGACATCTTACTTTGCCAGTTGAGACGGTATCCCCCCAAAAAACAAATTGTTAGATAACTCGGCTAAGTCCGCCAGCTCAGGTCTGCCAAACATCCAATAAAGATTAATGGCTATAATTTCAAACATATACCATTGCGATCAAAGTTTGTTTCTTACAGAAAAAAGGAAACATATGTTATTATGTGATCATTAGAATAAAATGTCGACGAAGGATCGACTTAAAACGAAACAATCGAAACAACTGACTTTTTATAATTTCGTCTAGACCTACCGCCATTATTGTTTGTCAAAGTAAAAACAAGCTTTAAAGCGGTTGTTTATCAATATGAATGGGGAATGATTCTATCAACTATGCTTGCCCTAATAACATTATGATTCCGCGATGAATATTAACACTCCTTTTCACGTTTTGTTGTTGGACAGTCCGTTGGAATTTGCGCGTTACTGTATCACTGCGCGTCATAAGTACATTACATCACGTTGTCTTTGACGCATATTACGGAGTGTTTATCGCAACAAAAAAACATGTCGTTGGCGTGCTTTGGGGGTACTTACAATATATGCCATGTTATAATCAAATGGATACATAGACTAGTCGGCTTGCGACCTGCTTTCCTTATATTCACAAACGAAATGCGAATCTTGGCGCCTTTGTTCATATTGTGAAGGTAAAGAAAATTCGCTATAATATGACAAATCTTATAAAAACTCCCACCTGCTATGGCAGAAACCATTCCTATTTCAAATCCACTGCAAGCTAACTTTCTCATTTGGTAGTCCAACAATGCCCTTTATTAAGCGACCCTGCCTCGTTTTTATCAAAACAACTTGCGGGTGAAAATTTGTCTGCCATTTATATCGAACAGCTGATTATTTTTCGTTTTATTTTATAAACACGCGTTCTTATTTTTATCTGTTAATGCTTTTCACTGGAAATAGTATCGTTGAACCGCCATTGTTGAGTTTGAGTACGCAAACGTAAGGAGGCTTAAGATTCTTTATGAATACGGTTGCCGTCGTAAACTCAGACGGGTCGTATGGAGCATTTATTTTCACGGGCAGCAATCTAAACAAATAAGAGGCTAAAAAATGTTCACAACCTTGCATTAATGGACAGCTCTTTGCATTTAATGAGTTCAATAAATTAATCTACGAACGCATTACAAACTTGATCCTACCCTCCTGTAAGAAACAAACTAGTTGTATTCCACTTCGCTTGCCGAGGGCACCTTGATTGCAACAGCAGGTATTATTGACTGCGGAGACATCGTGTTGATGCAATTGTTATTGCATTGACCTCAAACTATAATGGGTCCCTAATATATAAAGTTGAACCATAATGTACCTGAATGATTGGTAATAGTGAATAAATCGCTTTTATAAAAACAATTCACTATAAAATGACAAATAATGAATAATTGCTTTATTCATATGGAAACTTACACCACTTTGATCATCCCACAAACCATTCCTGAGTCAAATCCACTGCAAGCTAACTCGCTCATTTGGTAGGCTAACCACTCCTGTCCGTAGCGACCCTTATTGTTTGCGAAGAATTTCCCGCCTCGTTTTTTATGACAACATGAGATAGTGTGCAGGGTCCTCATGAATATATCCGATTAGGAGGATTCGTGCATAATATCCGTTAGTAACTTTTGATCAATTTGATTTAACCGATTCTGATATTGTCAATAGTTACAACACGTAGCAAGGGTCATTTGTATTGATTAGGGTTAATGGTCTCACCCGACGAATACCATCCATAGCAACCCATCATCATCAACACACAGAACATTGACCTAGCATCCTGTTTATCTCAAAATGTTAAAGTCTTCGCCTTCTTTCGCTATAGCTAGTACAAACCAATGAAGCAGACATTAAGGCTGTTCTGTGAAACATCAATGACATGTTTGCGCCCTATTCACCACTTGAAGCGCATTTACAATCAGCACTAATGTGCAAAAAAGTCGACACCTGTTGGCGTGATGTGCAACTCAGTGATATCTATTTACATGTCGGTAAATATCTACGGCCACGAGGGAACAGATGCATAAAGTTGGTGGGTTCGTGTTGATGTTATTGCAAGAGTTGCTCGATTATCACGTTTACATATTTGCATTGCATTGAAACAACATCGCTTATTCATGGTAATTTTACTACCTGATTACAATAAAGCGAACAAGACATAGATATGCTATTTTCGATTTAAGGATAGTATGTGGTTGATTTTGTAGACATGATCCACAGCACCTTGTCAGGTCAAGGGAATAGTATGTAACACCAACTCCGAATACTCACAATTACGTATTACGATAATACCTTGCCTCCATGTGTATTATATTACCGTTCCTATTTATATGCAAATGAAATGCGAACAAGAAGTCATATTATCATGCATACTCCGATATCTCAAACAACATGACCGCATGCAGAGAAGCATGCTGTACTCCGCTGTAATGCATGATATTCACCCAGTGGCATAGATCATACAGAAGAGATAATGAATGTGTGTATAATTACAAAACAATGTTGCTAAAACCCATCTTCGTTTCGCTTTTACCACATTTGAATGAATGCAAAGACGCCTCGCGCACCTTTGTTTTTGCTGTCAAACTGTCTTCGCAACGTCTAAATGCTGCTTGTTTCCTAATAAGAGCCACTAAGGCGATGTTGTTAATACATTGTCGAGACAGGGCTGAGGCAACAAAGCAATGCGTTATCATTATTCTGAGATTGTGCAAAGTCGCACGGCCACAAAAAGCCCTGCTAGTGCTTTGACCTTGTCTGCTATGTCCTTACGGGGGAAATTGATGCAGCACTGCCCCCCGTGACTCAAATGTAACTCTTTTCGATTATGAATTCTGCAGTGTTAAGTTATCGTATGAGCATGGAATAAATGTATGCAGTGCCGTTATAAGCAATGGCTTTTTTATGCAAATTGTGTCGCTAAGAAGAGGAGTGATTTATCAAAAAGGTAATAACACACTCAACTCACAAACAAAACAAGTAACGTTAAAGTACAACACAGCAATAATAAACGTTTGCTTATCTCTTGCCTTACATTGAAAATGTTTTGAGTTGAGTACATTGTACGCTGCAAGGCATGTCTTTAACATTTCCTTGTCTTAGATTGGGCAGCAAAAATGAAGACATGTGAAAGCATTTATTAATCAGAGGGAATTGTTTTTAATTATGATCTTACGTAGAATTGCTCATTAGTTGGCATACACTACCCGTTATTGGGTTGGCCGGGGAAATTATAATTCCTGCAATATACCGGAATGAATACTAAGCCAATTATTGGGAAATGTACTCGGCGGAAGACTCACTCAGTAAGTAATATGAACAAGCTGCTGCAACAATACTGCAACCCTCTAATCGCGCATTTGCATATGGGTTGATCATGTTATTTGCTCCTGCATTTTTTGGTGGATTCATATGCGAACGCTCCGCGGCATAATAGTTGTATGACAGAGTATTTCTGTTCTGCTTCGAACGGGCAAGTGACTAATTTGCAAAATCGATGATGATCAGCACTGTTGTAGCCTCCATATTAGAAATTGCATTTGAGTTACATAACCTGTATGTGTCGTTGTATACTTTACTCTTTAAGTGCCTGCTTTATTGTAAGTAAGTATATAAGAAATGACGTGTATATGAAATAATATATCTCGGTAGTCATGTTTCTGCTAGAGCATTATTTTGACGCTTTCCTTCTCCCCAATTTATAATGATTACTTCATGCGAAAATTGCACGATGCAATTGTGATCATCATAACACTAGTGACGATTAGTTTTCATCATGGATCCTTCCAAATCAGTGTTTGTTTTGTGCTGGATGATAAGCCTGTAAAGCTGTTATTTGTACCAGCCTGACACTATATTCTGTAAAAGTACATTACTTTAACAGATGTAAGTTTCATGTCAACCGTTTCGACTGAGCCATGATGATACGGGATTAACTGGAGTATGAACGTTATAGAACGTAAAATTTAAGCACGATAGCCGCAACGTTCATGCAAACAAATGAGAATATCTATAATTTTAGCAAAAAACGTAGAATATCGAAATATATCAAGTTGTACTCGTAAAATCTTCTCTTAAATACGGATTATTACATACATGCTCAATTGCAGAAGCGCAATTATTACTCAATAGCGCGTAGATTTGTGGGATATAGCTGCTGAATTATATTTATCACTTAAATCACGTGGATTGGTGAGTATAGAAAGTTCTAAACATAAAATCAGATTAAATTTGTCTTAGCAAGTGTCTTAGCACAAACACAAATAATTAGCCTTTCTTGCAATGAATGAGAGCACGTAATATTGCAGTAACTGATCAATATCCTGACGGAAAAAGCCAAAAACAGAAACACCTTGATTGACACAGAGTTGGTCCGATTTAGGTTATGAAATTCAACACATCAAGCTTATTTAGTTTATTTAGAGCAGAGCATGTTCATACTTAGGCGATTTTGTGTTTGGTTTAGCCTCGAATTATATAAACCCTTTGCTATAGCTCCTGCAAGCTTAGCGGGTTATTGTAAATCTGAAATAGAATAGTTTCAGGGCAATATTCCCGGCTGGTTTATGAGGTCTTCTGTGGGTCATTTTGATACTTTCCAGGGTCTGGTGGTGTAACAAAAGAGCTGTCCAGCACACAGAGCTGCGAACGGCACGTTATAATAAATGTGCAATCATGAACATGCCTTTGCCATTAACCTATAGTAAATGCTGGCTTGCTTCTGCTTCATCACTATCGTACTAATGAAAACGAGCCATAGTCCCACAAGGGCTATGTGCATACATGTAAGCTTCAACCAATGTGTTACGAATAGTCATCCTTCATGATGTATTAGTCATAGCCAATGACCGTGGCTGTGATAACGATGTGTTGCTGATCGCCAACGATTACAACTGTTGATGCGTGCATGTTTTTGTTGTAACATATGTATACTTTGCAGGGTTGTTTTATTTTTAGAAAAGGTAATATTCTTAACGTCTTATGTGAATGATATCAACACCATGAATATAATTGTCTAACAGACAAGATTTACACTCGAGTCACATACATTTGTATCTTAATCAACCAGACATTACCGAATTTGTTAACTTAATTTGCTCCTAAAACTCGTGCGACAAGCACCGCAAGCAAACCATGTTTGAGTATGCAATAATTGCTGTACAGTTTCTCCCCCAAAAAAGACTAATTCTTTACCAACAGATGTGTGCAATATCTCAAAGGTGATATAATTAAGCTTGCTCGATCCGAATGTAGGCTGACATTCAATCTTGAATTTGATAGATAAGATGCAATGTTCGACGCACTTCGATTATTTTGTTCATGGTACTCTTATATACAACACTTTTGCAAGTGAGTTTTCGTCCTGTTACATAGTTCGTTATATTCAGTTCATATAGCCAGTACGCTGTTCGCCCAAGCTATAATGTGGCTGGTATATCTAGATCTCAGTTTGAATCGACTTTGATAGAGACTATTATCACATATAATTTGGTCATCAAGTAAAATGTTGTTGTTTGTGCTACCATGATAAGTACATACAAGTCCGTCCCATTCAAAATCATTGTCAGTAGACAATGATTTGATAACATTTATGCATGGATATACCCTGTATGATATTGTGCATATGCGACCTTGTGTCTTTCAAGACGGGCAATATATCAGCTAGCTATCCATAAAAGGAGCGAACTGATATTTAGACACGATCTGAATGCCTAATCGAAGCATCAAATATGAAATCCGGATACTACAACATGAGTTAAGTTTGAAGCATGGTGCATTTAAATTGAGCATTTTAAAAAGTGTGTTGGATGAAATTTCACCAGCGGTGATCTAAAAACCTAATATAATTTTCCATTCAAGCGAATAATTCAACATGTTAAGAATATTCAATATGCCCATGTTCCTTTTAGCTCGTTACGGTCCACTTTCTTGTGTTTCGACAATGATCATGCTTAAATAAAATCAACGCAATGAGCCAGTATCAACATCCGCACTTAAGCCATACTATTTGAGACGTTGCTTATTCATCCATTTTATAGTATTCAAGTTGTTCGTTTTAATATGCAAAACTTTCGTTGTTTTTCTATGGGTACAAGTCAGTCAGGCTAATGATAGCACAGGAATGAGAACATGCTGCATCAATAGTACGACCTTGTCCCTTTCCAACGCATTGCCCTTTGCACTACATGACATTATGATGTGCATTTTGGCATATTGATATCATAAGTATACTCCATTTGCAATTCCCACGAAGCGTCAGTTAGATGAGGCTAAATGCAATATATGAATATATCTATAAGAAGATGCACATCAGCGAGGAAAATTCTGCATGTTTCCAACGAGGATAATTTCTTATGACTGATGTATTACAAAATCCACTCTGTTCTGTTTGCGCAAATGTATGTCCGACATGATGAGCTATTCTAAGTAAACCAGATGGTGTTTATGTAAACTAATTACTAATTCAATATTGATTCTGCTGATACTCGAATCAAATCATGTATCAAACCTTCACTCTTTCTATGATATCAGTGTCATCACGAAATACCACTATGATTGCTACAGCCAGAAAAACATTACGGCAAATATTTGCTGCAAATGACTTGAAATGGACCAAGACGAAGTAACATTTGACTGACTTCTAATAACAACTTAACCCCAGCGTCTGAGGAATCAAAGATGCTGACCCAATGGATGCGGAGAAAAAGGAAATAATATTTACGCTGAAGAATTTATTTAGCGTGCGAGGCGTCGGTTGTTCTCATTAAATGCAAATGCAGAATGATCAATGGCGAATGCGATTTTTGACATCCGCTAAGGAGCGAGCAATTTGGCCTAAGCAACATCGGCCGAAGAACCAACACTGATAAAATATTTTGCATCAAACTACAAATTGATCATATCACGCTCTTTTTGTGCTGCAGCTGTAGTCATTGTGGCGATAGGCATGGTCGACCAATCACAGTTTATTACAAATTGTGCAGCACATAAGAGCAACAATAGAACAACGAGAATGATTTCTGGCTTATTTAAAGACACATTCATTTTAACCGAATTAAATCAACCAAATCAAATAGCACGTTTTGGATTGAAGAGAAACAATTTGTTAACTCTTCAGGGAGAGAGATTAAATTTTTGCAACAACGATCGCACATCAATCTTGAAAGTTTAATTTGGAATCTCTGCTGAACAAGGACAGCTCATGTATTAAACGGTTTAAAATATGTCATTTGGAAACAAAAAGTATAGTTCACGACTAATGCGTTAATGTATTACAATGATATGTTTTTGGATTTCACCTTTCTCTTAAATGACCATAACGTCCAATAAGGCAGCGAAATTGGTCCTCATGCATAATAATAATGAGAAATCTGACTTGGCGTATTGACATGTGTCAACGAGCGATATGGCCAAGGCTGTTCTATAATCGTTACCAGAACTAAAGAACAATGTTATGACTCTGGGTTATGTGGATGTTTACTTATCGGTAATATTCAGGATTAACGATCAATGTTAGAAACCTCGGTAAGTTATTTTCTTGTTTATTATTGAAATACAAAGACCGCCCTTTTAATGCCAATCAAACAGCAATTGAAACATTGCCGCGTGAGTACCTGTAGTATATCGACAATTTACAATTATCAAGAAGCATTGCATAACTATGTGTCTTGTAAAGCTAATAATGCACGTACGAATAGGACTACACATTATACATTTACCCTCACAATACTGGAGTCGCGCTGTATTCAATATACTCGCATTATTTGAATTGTAAGAGTCTAACGCAAATTGTGGGAATGATGAACGGGGAATCCTTTTGTGTAAAATGGCCTGTTTTGGGACTGCAGTTATTTCTATTACATAATACTTTTCGGGGGGTTAGTATATGTGTCCTGCAGGTCCTGCTGTGGAATCATCTCCCATTACACCCTACCGATCAATTTGAACATACTAAGTTGTGGTAAAGATGTAAGCAAACATTGACAAATTCTTATTCTTTAACATGTAGATTGACTGTGTCGTTTAATTCCCTATTGCTTGACCAATAATTACAGGTTGAAAAAATTCACAGTTGTTGAATCGTTGGCAATTATTCAGCTCAATCACTGCCGGCACAACCATTCCCCATAAGAGCACTTCTGACAGACACCATGCTTGATTGAACGTAATAGTATTTTATGGCAGCTGATTGTACCCTTCCGGAAACATATATAATATTTCAAAATTCCGCAATTGTCAATGAGCTAGCTAGGTCTATGTAGGTCTATTTTGCGGTATGCTTTAAAGTTGATGGAATTACGCAGAGCCATGCGTTTTGTTGACAAACTGTCCTTTGAAGTGTTTATGTAATATTAGCTAAACAGTGCAATGCGATATAAACGTGAGATATTAGCCGAGAAAATGCGCCCCAAATGAATTAACATGAAAGAGAGTAAGCCATAGAAATGACAATGCAATGATACTTAATGATAAATTTGAGCAAAGAATTACGTTATGAGTGTTGAAAGTTAACAAGGCCGTATGGTTATTTACGAATGGAATCAATGATAAGTGCTTGTATTCAGAAAAATATGTTTGCCAGGGGGAGTTAGGAAATGTGGTCCATTAATGCATTTTACAGTCCACAGTCATCTCCCGACGTCTGTGAGCAAAACTCAATGCAGTGAAAGTGACGTATGACTTCCTCAAGTAGTTGTGCTAATGCTGTAGCATGTCATCATTTTCCATTAAGGCGGATAATGTGTCTGGCTTTAGTATAATGGCATAAGCGATGTGTATTGTCACTCCTGACTTTTTACATTTGGCGTCCTCTTCCCATTACACTAGCAGGAGCAAGCACGTTTGTTGATTTAGTTTTATTTTAAAGCAAATCTTTTGGGGCAAAGTTTGAGCGCTTTAAGTTAGTGGTCCTGTTTACTCCTAAAATTAAATTTTACAAACATCCTCATAATCAGTTTTGTAAGTTAGACTATCATCATGAGTCTGTAGGCACACCAGTAGGGCTCACTTATGCAAACTACAAAGCTACCATCACCATATGTCAACAGGCCGTCAACTTATGGATGAGACAGCATCACAATTCTCACAAGCTCATCGAGTCTACGCTATCGCTGAAGCTTTTGAGGAGGATATAATCGCAAGGGGCGTCCGCTTCCCTGCATTGAACACACTATTCATGTGCTTCAATGGTAGTTGTTGTGAAGATCAGCTTCTTTGAAGGCAAGCACCACTGCTGTTCAGAGTCACTTCAATCGCTATGATGCGATTGAATTGAGATCACCTGGTCCTCCATGGGAACACGCTGACGGCAGGCCTCGCTTTTGATGCACGTTCTTGTGGGTCATGTCAAACACATCGGATGATCCCACTTTAGCATCAAACTGGTAGTTTCGATCATCACATACAAAGCAACTCGAACTATAGCAGCAAAATCATCTCAAATGACATCTGTGAAATTCTTGTTTAAACTACAATATTATTGCAATGTTTGGTTACTGTTTTTATATGATTCTGACATATAGAAGCTTTATTTTGACATTTAGCATTGCTGTAAATAACGCATAGCAGGCAGTAAATAAAACATTAAACATCAATGAGGTTGCGTCTGATCCCTGTGTGTAGAGCGGCAAACATTCCTTGCGCAACTTGATCGCACAATACATATGCAAGCATGTTTGATTATGCCGTGGGAAATGCCATGAAAATAATTTGCTCGTGTATTAGAACCTGAATAAATACGCGTATCATCAGTTTTTCACTTATGAAAAGTACATCACTTGTAGATTAATTGCTTCCTGTGATTTGATTTAAAGCACTGATGCTTTGGTAAAAGAATTCTAAGTAAACATGGAAAGCAAGAGTAAATGTGGAAACGATCGGCAGACGTCAGTATTGTCCTAGCTTGTTATACCTTGTAGGCAGGAACTAAATTGGCAATATAAAGCTCTGGTTTTAAATAAATGTTGTGTTCAGTGTTGAGTTAGTGTGCTTGTTGTTCATCTTCGAATGTATGCTGATATTCCCTTTTGATTTGTGGTTGTTGTGAGTAAGCTATGAAGACTGAGAGTTTTAGTAGTAGTAATGATATATATATATATATATATATATATATATATATATATATATATATATATATATATATATATATATATATATATATATATATATATATATATATATATATATATATATATATATATATATATATATGTACAAGAGAAGGTCAGAGACAGAGACTAAAAATCAGTGAGATAGAGACAGATATATATAGCGATAGAGAGAGAGATATATAGAAAGGGACAGAGAGAGAGAGAGAGAAAGAGAGTGAGAGAGAGAGGGAGAGAGAGTAAAAGAGTTAGTTAATGGTGATTAAATTCATGCTGCATCAATGTTTTAGTATATGCTATGTCCTGAAATAATTCATTGTTATATTCAGAATAAGCAAGAATACATGTTACAGTACGACATGTTAAAATCATACGTCTGCAGAGATCAACCGACGAGGCAGCTTTTTGAGAGTGAAGGTTCGACAGACAAATCAAATACATTCAGATCGACAAACAGACGAGTATGACAGAAATCAAATCTTCTGATTCCGAGAGATATGAGGGAGACTAATGGCAAAACCAATGGTGATTCAGATTAATCTTTTCATGCTGTCATCAAGGGTATAGTAGACAGCCGACTGTGTCTTTAAAAATAATTCATTGTTAGGACGTCAGAGTAAGCATGTATTTTACATGTTATTGTACGACCTTGGGTAATACTCATACGTCTGCGACCCGTTCAACCGAGTTAAGGCAGCTTGATGATTGTCAATAGTTTTGGCTTTGTTTTCATGTGACAAATCAAAAAGTCATTAAAATCTTAGAAATACAGCGGTATTTTTGAGTACATACCATCGCCGATCGATCTTTAACCATTGAGCCACGCGCTTTTGTTTACATTTTAGCTTCCACAAAACCAGGTGGCGCGCTGGTCGCGAGCTTCACAACGGAAACGTCCGCGTCGGGTATCTTATTATAGCAAGATCTTCGCTTTCATCACCTATCGTTGGCGTTTTTGCGCTTTTGCCTTGTAATTGAAACTCAAACTGATTTATCCATGATCTAGACATTATCATATGTGCATAGCCTTCTCGGTCAAAACGACATGGTAGCAATGGTTGTTATATAACAATTAAACAATTGCATAGCACCCAAAATGTAGTGCGTGTGGCACTCGATATGCACATTTACCTACAATGACTCATGTTACCTAAATTGATAGAACTATCCTCTAAAATCCTAATGAATATCTTCAGACGTGAAGTTTGCCAACTTGACATGCAGTCCGGGGTTGACTGGCTTCTTAATTACCAATTCAGAGACTTGCGGCGCCGGCTAAGTTTTTGCAAAATGAGGAGCACTATAAAATTAATGTTCGCGGCTCTTTTGATTGGGCCTAGGTAGCAACCACACCACCATGACTTGGCGCGATATTGTTTTTGCCAACTTGGCTTTTACTAAAAGCATGCTACGCGACGTCAACATGCGACCGTCAATGACATCATCGTCGCTGCAGAATGGTTTCATGTCTCCCAGCAAACATTATTGCAATACAACTTCAATGGTAGTAGCTGAGATGGGACACGCGTGAATGTGATTTTGGGTACTTTACCCATATTGGGATAATAACTACCAAAGTTATTAATGTAAAAAACTTTTACGAAAATTGTCACCGAGAACACCTCACACATACTTAACTCATTGGACGCCCCATGACAGAATGCTTTCGTTGTAGAAAGCATTGTGAATATTGTTATGTCTGTAAAACACTCGATAATGTTGGGATAAATAAGGAATGCATTCTGTTCTCGCAGATTCAAGACTTCCGGCTATTTTGAAGCAATCTATCATATGTTAATCTGATTATACGGCAATTCGTAATTGTTCATAATTGGCGCCAAGCGTTTGCGTTTGTGGTATATGCAACCGACCACGAATGTGCAAGACATTTAAATATGAAGCATATTTTTTATATTAAATAAAAGAATGTACCAAAATGGGGCGTGGTGTAATGCTAAACTAAAAGGTTGGATAGCATTCATGAAATCCGTTCGACATTGAACATATTGCCAGATGCAATAATAATAAATCATATGCTGATGTGAAAAAAGTTAAATGAAACAACAATTTGACCCATGATAATATGGCAATTCTTGATGATTTGGAATAATCACTTTATCGATATACATTCACCAAACAGATCCAGTATTAGAAATGATATTTGTAATATAATATTTAAAAATGACGAAGACTTACATAGAGCGTATGACCACTATGGTAACTGGTTAAGGAAATCAATTACTGTTCAATCGTTACATTCTTGTTTGCCTTGAGGCTCAGTGGCTCAGCGGTAAGCACTGTTAATTTTATTGATAGACAACATATCTATGGCGCAACTATAATGCATGATTATGCTTAGCATTATGCAGTTGACATAATTTAATACTTTGCGAGTAGTCCCCTGTCTAACTAATATTTGTCAATGCGAATCAGATACCCGAAAGGTCATTGTTACAAGCAAATATATATATCACGGTTCAAATGCTGTTTTTTGCAAGGTGTAGTGTATTTGTTCGGCTCTTTGGAAGCTACGGTTTGCAAAGTCTAGCTTCTCATATTGGGTTAAAAAAATTATGTAGGTTATCACAATAGCCGTACTAACAGAAGATTACCCACATTATTTAACTCTTCTCATGGTTAAACAAATTAATGCTGAAATGGTAACTCTCGCGGGGTTGTGTGTTAATTGTAGTTCAAGTTAAACACATAATTAAGTGGCATCCAAAATGTGTCTTGAACATCGTGTGGTTTGCTATGGAGTGACTGAGAACTGATCCAACGTTATTAATGCATGATTGTTTTACCTGTCTCTGGATATATTACCTTTAGTTACCAAATACCAAATCCTCTGCAAGCTGTTTACACGAGAAGTAGAATTTACAGTTTTTTCATTGATCTTGCTGTCGGGAACTTCCAATCACAGGCACAAAAGTTTAGCTGCTGGGTTGCTGAGCACTGAATGAAACGTTGCATGAATACCTGTTTATTTTTAACCACTGGCTTAGTCGTATGATTTGACTGGTCGTTTCCTTTCGCGTCCCTCTAATAGAGTCGTCTCTTTGCACTTATTTCAATTTTCAAGGCATGTCCAAAGCAATTATAGGGCGTTATTGACATTTGATTGGTTACATTGATATACAAGAGGTAGGTGTTTTGAGATAATTATCAATATACCTTACGGTCATATTATTCCACCCCACATCAAAAACCTGATTGCAATTTGGCCAAATAAGGTAATACAAGCGAAGACATGCAAGAGTTTTCCGATGATATAAGCATAGATATCAATGCTTTACAGTGCATCTTAATGCTAGAACGCAATGCACCCCTATCAAAGTGTATAAAGTCGACTCTACATATAATCCAGTCACTCATACTAACCCCGCTTTAATTAATAAACGAGAGGTTGTCAGAAACTGTGGCGGCATTGTTTAAAATATACTATTCAGGGCATTATTTATTCGAACAGGGTTTATTCGAACTGCAATCGTACATCAAACAGTAATCATTGGTCAAGATCGATGCTATTTGTGTGTGTGTCGAAGGTTAAACATTACAGCCAACGCAACGATACCTCCAAGAGTTACCAAACAGGACTTAAAATTTATCGGCTGCAACTATTAGCTCTACGTGTCCTGACTCTATTTCGAGTCGTTGCCTTTATTATTTGTAGCGCAGAAGCCATAGTCGGTTGTTTATTGTATCGTGGGGCTGCATTTGAATTCATGCCAGGACTTTTTCAGCAATGAATGACCTTATTTTTGCGGTGTCATTAGAGCATGGTCAGTTCCTAGAGATCAAAGATTTATTATTTAACAGCGCATTTTTATGCTAACAGTTCTCTGTGTTTACCTAATCGAGCGACAATAGGAAACCAACACACATGATTGAGCAAAGAACAAACGTTGGTATTCAAAATTCTTGCACTTGCCTATGTAACAGGCCGCGATTTGTCTCGATACCGTACCGTCGGGCAGGTGTATTGCGTTATTGCGTTAGTTTGCATCGCAAGCAAAAAAAATCGCGTTTAGATTTGGTGGGAATGCATTTGCATTTGCTGTAACTTTGAAGAGCAAAATACCGCTATGTGAATCGTAGTGTATTGACTATTGCCCGAGAAAATGCTCAGTGGAGCGCAAGTACACACTATACAAGATAACGTGCACATAGTATTGAGGAGAACAAGAAACACCTTTCATTAGCAGCATGACGTATGTATGTTCGTGAATGTCGCATGGCCAATTTTGTGTCCAATTTACTCAATTTACTTACATGCCCAAGCATCTCAATCGACATGGGACTGCATAAGTTGAATGTAAAATTGAGCCACTTGATTTTGGCTGGGAGTGCATGGGCTTTTCCACAATTCTGTAACGAATCATTAACACGAAGCAAGAGGAAATTAGGTGAATAATGCCATTTCCCGAGTAAGTCGACCCTTATGTCAGTGGAAAATAAGATTGTTAAGGTCTGGTGCTATGCATGATCTTAAATTATGTTAATCAATACATACCCGTAGCAGTTATCAAAGCGCTTGATTATCTCGATAGATTTGTAGCTGAATGGGCATTTGTGGTATTGTAGATCGCGCATTGTTACCCCTTGTCCCCAAAAGGCATGGTTTTCTACAAGTCATTATGATTTGGCATTAAGCGGTAACCTTGCATATGCTTCAACGGATCCGTTGCTGTACCATTTTTACCAAACCTTGGCATACCGTGGCTTTCGCTCTGTTATCCGTCACTCTATAGTACTTATTATTACTGGCACCATTCTATGATGCCCTCACTAACTAAACAGTCAATCCGTGAGAATTGACAAAAGAACAGCACTCACATCAATGCTCACACTGCCCCAATACGAGCCATACACTGGACAATCATACATGCAAACGCAGCGTTTTTATTCTCAACCAACCACTATATGCATAATCCTTGGAGCAGCGATTACTATATCGCGGCCGGTGAAACAGGGGGTGTTTGTTGTACAATTTATTTGATCTTCGGGGCTTCCTCGTTCAGACTCAACTTTCGACTAGCTTACATTTCATCCTCACCACTTAGGTATGCTTGTTTTAAGCTTATCCTAAATGTAAAATAGAAAAGCTCATATCAATCCAATGAAATCGATGCGCAGGGTAAATCGCAGCTGATGACGGCATGGTATATACGTAATGCCTCAGCATTTACATCGTTAAGGTAGCTCATTTGAGTTAATTGCTTGCACTGAGAAAGATTGTGTCAGAACAGCAGCTGTATTCACTATTCGTGACAATTGCTGGTGTATAAACACATGATATAAGCATCCATTTTCACTTCAGCCTTATGCACGTTTACTTTATTTGCTCGAAGCGCATATAATAGGTGCTGAGAAGTAAGAGATCTTCACCGACACAGCATTAATAATCACACCATTTTCGATCAATCTAATTTTTGCATATGCGGATAAAACTAGATTGATTCTTCTGTCCTAAAATCTCAAGTCCGAGTATGTCATATTTGTATTGGTGTTGATAGAAACTGATTTTCTGGTTTTTACTTTGTACTTAGACTGTCAATGTTGAGCTTTTATAAATATAAACAGTCATCGTGCAGCACCAGAGCGCAAAAATGTTCTTAGTGCATGTGGGCGTACATTATTGACATATTGCTATTGTCTAAATGTATAATAGGCATTCAGCTCAGTCGAGTTGGTTGATAATCAAATATATTACCCCATAGGTCTTAATAATATTTAGCAACGCCTCGGTTTTAGCTAGGCTAGTTAGTTGATATCGTCATCTACTTCGCTGCCAGTCAGCTACTTATTCTTACGACCATTCAAGCACGATATCAAAAATAGATTGGTTTGGATCTTCACCAGTGACATTGCAAGTCGAATGGATATCCCAACACTGATGAGTCATATACCCTACATATGCTTGAATTGGGCATTTGTAATTACAAGATGCAATTATTTCGGGGATTTGTTGGCTGAAACTCTGCTGTAAGATAAGTGATAACAACATCCTCAGTTCGCGCAACCAACTGCATCGCGTTCTTGTCATAAACACTGCAACCAAACAGATTTGCTACTTAATAATGGAATTAAATCTTTAAAGTAAAGCCGTATTACCTTTTAGCATTGGAACTAATGCTTAAGAGCTTTTATTCCTGTATGTAGTCTAATTGTAGAACCTCTTATGAAAAGATATTCGCAGGGCGTCTACGTTCCTGTTTTTCAAATTTGCTAGTGCACAGTCGTATGTCATTTACGGTATGTTTTCAGCAGGGCATAAGAACTACTTACAAAATATTGCCTTGATAAATCAATTGGCCATTATTTCCAGCACTGCTTTCACTTGAGTTTGACCGTTTTATGGAGCCATATGTTGCATCTCAATGTACAGAACGGTAAGTCAATAAGTGTTTTTGTAACTTTGAGTTGGTTCCGAAGCAAATTCTGAAATGACGTCAAAACGATGCTGATTACCAGACATGCGACAAATTGGCCATTTACCCGGACGAAATATATTTTAATAATCTTAAGATATGGTATGTTATCTCTTATGTTATTCATATAGGCAGTTATTGAGAGCAAACAGTTGTAATTTTAAGAGTCGAGATCACTGGAATGCATGAATCATCCACCTCGAACAAACGATATCGCATAATAGTTCATGTACCCAAAATGAAGAGGATTTTCAATGCCCCGTGTCGTTTTCGAATACGCAATTACTAACCACTGAAATTCGTGTAAATAAGTATTTAAGTGACTTTAGATATGATTGTGGGCTTGGTTGTCAGCCTTTTACATTCAACATTTGTTGGGGAAAAGTTGTTGGTTTGCTATATACTGTGTGATAAAGGGAGCATTGATGGGCCGTAGCTACTCAAAAGAAGCCGCACGACGAAAAGCCTATCATCTTACCCAATCAAGACCACAAATCGTGTGTGCAAATCGCTGTTCTTACATACATTACAAGCTGTGAATTGTTATAACTAAAGCACGGAATTCCACGACAACAACGCGCGCTCGGACACAACATTATCGCTAATGCACTGCCAACGCATTGACAGCTTGACAGCCACAAAACATGACCCTTCTTCCAGATCGAAAAACAGTATTGCAGCCTGGCAGTCGCGAGATAAGCTAGAGCTTGCGTAAAGGCCAATAAGAGGTATTTTGACAATGATTGAGTACAACAAGTCTTTTTAGTGATTGGTACATGACCCCGTAATGGTTGCTTTAACATTGGTTATACAGAGGCAAATTGGGTATCGTTAAATCAAGTACTAGAGTATGACAGAATATGGAATTCACTATTGAGGTTGATTGAACTCATCATATCGTTGGTCTCTCCAGCTGCTCCCCTTCAGGTGGAATATGTGGGATTTAATTCCTAATAGAAAGCTTCAAGTTCTTTGTAAAATGGTAGCGCATTTTATTCCTCATTTATTTCCAATATTCGACAATGCGGTATTAACTGTAAGATTGATCATACGCATTAGGAATAAACAGCTGTTGCACAGAATATCCATTTTATGACAGGTCAGTAAACTCCCGGATATGTCTCACGGCTTGTGATGTAACGTGAGGCGTAATATATTTTTAGTTCCGCTCATCTGACAAGATAATTATCTTCGAAATGGAAATGAATTAATTACTTTACTCTTCTTAGCCCTCCCTTTTACACCGAAAGTGTTGATTACATAATTGTAACGCATGTTAGCTATCACATGATATAATTGAATAACGTTGAATGGAGCTAAGGCGATGACGCGAAGTCGTAATAAGTTAACCATTAGTCACGCATCATCGTTATCCACAATCATATAATAATAACAGAGCGGTCCCGATCTCAAATGGTTTGCCTTCCTGAATAAAATATCATTTCACATCCACTGGCGCTAACGTTTTGCGTAATATTGAACAAGCTTTGGCTCGGTAATAACACGTGTCTTACGCATCGCTTGCATTGAACCATATGAACAGGCTGTCTTGATTAAAAAAATTAAGCCATTAGCATTCCTGCAACTGATTTGTCACCATATTGTAGCTACTACAATATTTACTAACTGCAGATAAAGATATCTAACTAGAATTTATGCGTGTATGAGGTTAGTTTTACAAAATACAAACTGACATCGTGTCATGAATTAGCATAATGGGCTAAATCTATCACTTAGCTACTGCGCCTGAGTGGTTCATGCATGACACACATTATGTCTTTGGCGTACACGCAAGTCATATTGATCGCTTCTCACAATGTATCACGTTGGCTCAAGTTACCACGTCCGTGACATTCTACATCAACGACTACACCCCCGTCTCGTCTAAATGGCTCGCAGACAAGAACAGTGCAGTGAGGTCCCTCAAATGATCAAACCGAGACCAGCATTGTTGAGACATTTGAGTCGCATCTACCATAGAGAGACCTGGTAATAACACGGAAGCGTGCCCGGCTTCGCGTTATATTGAAGCTGCTTTAAAGATAAGACCTATTTTTCTACCAGAGATTGTATATAGAGAAATAGTCAATACCCTCAATGTTGCTTGGCGCAGGCGTGCGTCGCTGTACAGTGGCTCCCCCAAACGGCCGGGGAGTGGTAATCGAGCAGATTGTTACTTGTTGTAGTTTATATATTCCCCAAAAATGAATGGATTTGAGGAAAACATTCTACCTAATTATGAATACTGATACAAATACAATTAGAGCCTTCGGAATCGATAAACATAATAATTTCTCAGATGCTATACCTTGGTTTACAAGTTTTGTTAGCAGAGTGTTGTGATTAATTCGAACAAAATCATCACTTGCATCTAACAAGAAAACAAAAATTCTACTAGTTAACATCAAATATGCATCTAGCATTACATTAAACCTTGATACATTGGTCGGTACCAACAGGAACAATTCCAAATGACATCAGGGTGCAAGGGAAAGTACCTAGGACAAAAACACTAAAAACTATCAATCGTCTGGATGAGAACTTCACGTGTTCAGCAAATATACCGTCTGGTCCACACAATTTGTTACAGTCCATCTCATTAATAGCGTTTTCTATCTCAAAAACATATTTTTTAGATAACTGTACAGGCTTAAATAATCTACTAACCAATTTGAGCTAGAACCACTATTAAGTACGTAATAATAAATATATTGGCCTCGGACTAGACCATTGTGTCTTGAATTGTTAATGTAATACACAGACGTCGAGGTTACAGATACATTGAATTTGGTTTCCTGTCTTCCTTAGCTTATAAATTGCGATTTTGCTGATCATTATTCATTTATTTCGAATGGGTTGGCCACAAGGTTTCCCGTTTTGCTTACGCTTTAGAGCATTTCCTGCGAGGACGGTTAATACACAGACAATGCAGTGTGGCTTTCATGATTCATTCATCAGTAGACATCGTCTATATCGTAGAATCGTCTCCTCGACGGAACCGTGTAGAGATAATAATAGCGCCATTCCATGCTAAGATAATACAAATTGTAACCTGTTGTAATGCCGATCACACATTGTTGATTTTTGTTATTGCGTTTTTTTTGCTGATGCATGAAATAATGACGATTGAAAGTAAGAATTTAAAAAAAAAAACCTGAAGCGAATATGGTCACAAGTCTCCATGGGTCGAATGAATCGCTATCGTCTGTTTCACGACGCGCATCCGTGAAGACAACAATTAGGTGAAATCAAGGTGGTGTTCTCGCAGTATTTACCCGCACCTGATTGTAAATACATATCAGGCGATGCAGTTAAGCTATACTTTAAGCAATATTACCATACGACCGACACTTTGCGCCATGGTGACATATCTATGTCACGGCACCTATAAGTGAAGTTGAAATTAGTTGCTGATTAAGGTATTGTACCCGTAACATTTACCCTAAGCTGCTTGTAATTACATATAATTCGAAGCTGTATTCCGCCATATGGCACACTAATGAGTGGGTGAATGGCTGCATCAGTTGTTGAATTAAGCACACAGCTGATTTCTGCTCGCTCGTTCATATTATTTATGAATGCAGGTCTTGCTAGAAGCGCTTGGCGATAAGGATGGTCGAACATACATTTGAACTATAAGCGGTATAAGCCACTACGTATTTGACTATATCCTGCGAGGCTAGACTCGAAAATATAATTTTTACTAATACGTGCCATAGTCTAAAAAGCAATTTACACGGTAAAGCTCCCATTTGAATTGTTCGCCCATATTGAAATGGTAGGATTTGTGAAATGTGTTTGTAGAGCAAGCATTAAGGATGTCAAAATTTAAAAGAATCCGGAAATAAAATAGCCGATTGCAACCATGTTTTATGGCATGAACTATAGAAAATAGTGACAAAAGTGCTTGCTCTACCTGGTCGAACTACAATAAGCACATATATATTCATATTGAGTCACCGAAATGACCTAGTTTGCACAGCGGATATGTTAATATCATAGGTGGCGCAATGGAACAGTCATGTTTTGCGCACTGGTTCATTAGATGCTCCATTCTTTATTATTGTGAATCTCATATGATCCCATATATACGGGCAATTTTATATCATACGACCATACCAGAAAATCGATGGCTTGCTTAAACTGTACGTTGTCAAATTGCAGGAAAAGCATTATGAGTTAATTGTTTTTAGTTGATATACTACATATAACAGTCGGCATCGTGTACTTAATGTTTTAGGGACATTCTTTCACATCTTTTATTAGCCTTCTGACAAAAATGGCATTTTTATTTACTTAATTACATAAACTGAACGAAGCAATCTGCGGTTGTAAAGACCCAAGCGTCGCAGGCTTATCAGGGGACTGGGTACAAAGACCACGTTGCGTATCTTATTGTAGCGAGACTTCTTGTGTCATGTTTGTGAGGGCGATCGTGATTCTTTTTGCGCAGTTCATCAACGAACATTGTTTCAATGGCACGTCCATGTCAAACAAAAAAACCAATGTACAATTTGTGCGTATTTAAAAATTTGTATACACGTTCGTTAGTTCCGTTATTCCGAAACAGTTCTTAAATACCAGCAAGCACTTTATGTGATTCGCATCCGAAGTCGCTGCAGGCGGAACTTGCTCTGCATTTACTCGGTTAAGTGCCTACGTGCGATAATCTTTTTGTCACCAACCACCTCAAGCCACTTGTAGATTGCACATTTATCCTCCTCTTAAAGTGTGTTAAAGCCATGGCATTGCCTGTTAAATCGAAAACACGTGATACGGCTACTTCTTTTCAATCGATTACCTGTTCAACAATAGACGGATCTAAAACTATAGTGTGTAGCTGTAATATTGTGCTATATACAACGATGGCCACCTGATACTGATGATTGGCGATGGCAAATAGACCATTTGATGCATGGGTATCCAACCATTTGTGAACAACAACTGGCCACGCTATGTATGCAATATTGTGATACATTGTATGATATTTATATTTCTGTATTAAACATCGACCAATTCCTTATACATTAGTACGTTATGCGTTTACTTCGAGCAATAAAGCCCATCCTGAATGACGTCACACCGCACCCGCGAAATGAGGTCCAGTTGCCATCAGAGCATGTCAAACATCTGCTCGTTTGCCCTAAATCCCTATATTTGACTACCTCTTATCTGCTTATATTGTCGCTTATCGTTCCAAAAAGTGTTATGTTACTACCCTTATACGCGCCGCCTTCACATGCCTACGGCTACATCAGTATGGAGGCGTGCCACTGCGGCCCCACAACTTGGACCTGTTTGATATTTGACAGCGTGTCCACCGGCAGCCCCAAGAACTCTGACCTGGAAGCTCAGGTTTTGGAGAGTCTTTGATGTCTACAATAATTTATTTTATGCTGCTTTTCGTGAGGTGCAAAATGTTACTATGTGCAGCTAGATAGTTGGTGCGGCTGCGGAATTTCTTCTGGTTTACTTGCCCTGCACAAACTTTTGTGTTCATGTTTTAAATGGCAACATCAATATGATTATCTCTGAGCCGACGCTATTTATGCAATGCGCTTGTTGCCAAGAAAGCAATATCGTAGAAGACATGTCAATAGAGTACATAAGAATTAGCAATAGCATATGTTGAAACAAGACACCGAATCGTCTCGCATCCACTTCGCCATGAAATTCCTTGTTTTGCGATCACTTTCGTAGGTTCTTGCCGTTTTCTTCTGTTCCTCTATTGTAAGTTTCACTTTCTTAGTTGGAGGAGTGTCAGCCCCATTGAAATATATCCACATTGTGGACGGTGCTTCCTCTCGCTTTCAGATTGGATTTCGGCATGACCTCTCTACTCTGTTTATATATTGAGCTCAGTCCATAGTTTAGACAAGGACAAAGTTGACAGTTGAATCCCCAACAAGCCATCGTCATAGCTGGCATGTTAAGCTGAGTAGAAGATGAGGAAGCTGAGAACGGGCCGTAGCTACGACGTTCATAAGCTCAATCAGTTAATCCACGTCACAAGTCTCGAATGAGATGCTTCTTACTGCGAAAAGCTGTTGGTTTTATTAGCTATGGATCAGATAACAACGCATTTGCCTCTTACAACCAGCTTACAGTGTCGTCCTAATGGGTGTAATAAATTTGTATTACCAATGCTAAATCTTTTGGACGCGCGCACTTATAATTGACTAGTTGATAATTAAAGCATATAGTGCCAACAATGTATGAATGGCGTGATTATTATTTCATTGTCGCGCGCTGACCAATGATTGACTCTCTGTTACGAATAAAAAATATATATATGAAAAGCATTAAATGACAGAAGCCAGGTATATTGAGGATCATCACCAGACGTAAAACTATGATTTAAATATCAATGATAGCGATAGTATGTCAACAATGCAATAATTGCATAGGATATGCCTTGCCAGTAAACAATGCATAAATAGAGCGCTATAAGAGGGCAGCGGGAGGGAAAATCCAAACAAAAACTGCATTAAATAAGTACACGACCATTCATATACATATGACTGAAGTGACTTTGCATTGGGCTTGCTTGGCAATAATTAAGTTAAAGGCCTAATTGACAAGCAATTGCATCTATTTAAGTTACTGACTATAATGCAAAGACGGAACACATAAAGCACAACACGTAAGAAAATACATCAATGCTATGTGAAACGATGATAAATACAAACTATTTAACACGCTTTTACGTTTAAGATAGCCACAAACGATTTCATAGTTAATCTGCTTAAGAAAATTTCGAGTGGTAACAGGAGGATTTCTACGCCTTTTCTAATTTGCTCTTAGGGCAATATTCCCTGATTCAGCAAATTAACTACCCATACTATTTCGGTCGTCACATTATGGTCTCGTTGACATAAGCTTGTATACAATAATCGAGCAAATGTTAAAAGGCCATATCTGATTCAATTTCAACCTCAACTTGATTAATTGTGTCATGAAAGCCGCACACAGCACACTTTATTTTATGGCAGCGCGAGTACCTGAATTAATGTCTGAGATAAATGCCGTGACATTTGCATGACAAGTGGATTATTCTCCTTAATGTGCCTTGTTGGGTATTAACTCAGGCCTACTGCATACATTAAGGTGCTTATATATCGAGGTTTTCTATTTATTACCCTACTTCTTAATAGCTCATTAGCATTGACAGCCTTACTCACAACGCGAATTCTGGAATAAAAGGACTTTATCGGCAGTTGCTGAAACCTCGGTTTCTTAAATCCTGATGTGGGGTAGAATAGAATGGCGCAGAATCACTTTTACGCGTTTCATATCTCAATTGATACGATTAAAGTAGGTATGTAAAAATGTGCATTTAACCGTAAGATATTTAGTCCGGATAAGATAACTGACATAATATCATTCTGCAGTAACGCAGAGTTACAAATCCGGCATTCACATTAATGTGACTTGATTTGTCAAATATCAGTGTCGAAACTTATTGTCATCATCCAGCATAATGCTCCAACCGTTGCCCCGAACTCACAAGATTATCATCTGACGAGTTGTGGTTAAAGAATAGGGAACTATACTTTTATTTATGCATATTAGCGTAATACTCTACGGGGGAATGAGGTCAAAATTAAATTAATTACGCTGTATAATTCACACCAACGCATCATTCCAATAATCAGTCGAGCAACTACAACGGAAAATACTTATTTCTTGTTTCACAAACTTAACATTACAAATAATAACAATATTAACAGGCATTGCATTTCATTTTGTATATCCAGATTCGGCAAATGGATAACTTACAAATATTCTGTACGCAAAACATAATGATTATCATGCCTATTAAATACGAAGATACGGGTATTATAAGCAACCATCGTGCAGACATTTGTTTGACAGAAAACGGTTTTCTATGTTGGTTCATCTTTATTGAAAGTATTTATTTTCATATAGTTGTCAATTTTTACAACGTTATTAGACTCTACAATACATGGGAAGCTGAAAACGGGGGGGGGGGGGGGGGGGGGGGGGGGGGGGGGGGGGTTTCGATAATACCAGATAGTTGGTCATGCTGCAACAACCATTACAATACAACAGCGTCAACAACAAGCAATCACTGGTCGCTAGTCCAACTGGACGTACAGCGTTGTGGTGTAAATCTTGCTAATTCTTTGTCAGCAATTCGTCGATCCTACCCCATTTTCTACCTAGATGTATTAAATCTGCAATGATATGTAGGATGTTGTATTATCATCGCGCAGGTAACCTCTTAATTAACGTAATATATGGTCGTGTTCTACCCTTTATTTGTGGTTATTCCGCAGGTAAGTTGTTTCGATGGAGAGTAAGATATCGGTGTACATCAAATGACAGCTCAGTGAAGATATACTTTCAGCATTTGTTGCTCCACCAACGTTGCGTTAATTAACTAAAACGGATTTCATACATCCAATAGAGCTTATGCGAAATTGGACCTTATGCCAACTAGATATATATCCTGTCTAAGTGCATTTACAGCAACTAATTTGCAGAATAGCAAAGAACCAAGCGATCATTGTAGCGATCAGCTAACACTGGTTCAATGCAGGATTTGCGTCGACCAGCAGCTGTTTAATGAATATCGCGCTAGGCAAAACGATTGCTGGAAATAGGATTTAATGAATCCTTACTGGCTTACTCTGCATAACACGACTACAGCTCTCATACTCAATGTTGGCCTTTTTGGCTTAAGAGTTCGACGTATCGGATGAGTTGCAACCATTTCTGTCCCTGTTCGAATTTAACAAATTGAACAATGTCACCATGATCCCATATATCAGATATGTTACATGTGAATTGTTCATCTTACTTTCTATATACATATCAATATACACGTCATTTTTACAGTAAATAATTTTTCCCGTCTCCCGTAAAGAAGGAAGTTATTTGGGAGCGGTGTGTGAGACTAAGAATTAGAGGAGAGGATCGTTTTGCGGAGTGGAGAACTAAATGTTTCACATGACATGTTGGAGTGAACTCTTTCATGGTATTCTATTGACAATGTAATTGAGAGGATGTGTTTAGTACATTTGGCACAACCATATCCTATGGAGGTGAGATCAAATTAGCCGGTCGATTCCTTAAAGCTGAGGAATAAGACGAATGTGGTTGAAATAACATTCATCTTCTTATGCAGGTCAAATCCGAGATGTAAGACTACAGTATTGCGCTTTGTGTGGTATGCTTGATACTCGTGCAAGCAAATCGGTTACCCATACATCAGAGTAGATTGTAACTAACAAAACGCATAGTCGGTTGTTTTGTCATGCTAATGGTTGCCTTCAATATATGCCTTGAGGTTTCCTACCACAAATCATGTGCTTTTTCGTATTGCACAATAAAAAACGTACTAAGCTTTGCCGACCAAGTTAATGGAGCGTGATAAGTTCCTAGCAAATGCTAGATGCATTTCTTGATTAGGCCTTCTCATGCACAAAAGTAACCCATGTTTGCTTATTCAGGAAGCCAAAGAGCCTGATATTACCAACGGACATCAAATGTTTGTAATGCATTTAGTTCTGCAAGTGGCCAATATAGTGAAAAGAAACACTAAGGTGGCGTTTAAACAATGCTTTTTCCAGACTCCTGAGGCCCAAGATCATTAAAAAACCCAGTTCTAATTAGGTTCCAAAGATTGCCTGAATGTGTAGCGGACAACTTGGCAATAAGAGCAATGCGCTGTCTGATTTGTCTTCAATAAACATCTACTATTGGTTTTGATCTAACATGCCTACTGAATACATGAAATATGTATAATGTATAAATTTACATAATGATGACAGCTACAATATGGTTACATTGTGCCAGAATTCACTATCGGGCTAGACAGACTATCGATTTGGTTCCTTGCAAGCTAGATGAATGACATATGTTATGACGGAGAAACAAATTATACAGTCTTATGCGCAATGTTTATGATAATGGATGTGAAAGGATATTTTATCCCTGAAAGAGAGGCTACTTGAGCACGATAATGTTCTGTTAATGTCAATATCACATACATGTGGGTCATGAAAATGCCCGTTGATGGCAAAGTTATAACAGATGTCATCGCCTTGGCTCCATTAAAGGTTACTGATAACGTGCACTGAAATAATACAGTACAGTACAAAACATACCTAAGAAGAGTTAGACATTATATTAGTTGTTAATTTCCATTCAGATAAGGTATTAATTTATCAGATATATATGTATATCGCAGTCTACAAATTTGTGCGCAAAAGCATTGATTTACTGCTCTATTCGGTCATTTTATTCAACATTAACTATGAGCAGTCCTAACGCTTCCGGCACGATTCGGGCTCACTAAGCGTTGGATTACATTATAATTACCATTTTTGCGCCAACAACGATAATGTTGTCCAGGCCGTCGGTTTTATAATCGCATAATCAATCTGTCATGCAACTCTAAGCTATTAGAGTTGACGACTATAAAACATCCCAGGGCTCGTTGCATAGGCTTCCTAGTTTTAGGCTGTTAATGATATGGTGTCAAGTTAAATCCATTATATGCACATATATAAGCGGTTTTTGGTAGGTTTCTTATTGATGTCTACCCTTTAGAGCTGCTGTTGAAAGTCTTTCGTTGGCACGCACTTTGATTATTACAGTGCTGTCAGGCTACTTAAGATGGCAAAAAACAACGAAACTGGCCGAGTGTTGCCTATTGTTCGGTATTCACAATTAAGTTTTATGGGGCGCGTCACGCAGTCTTATTACCAATAATATGACCTGTATAGCTATTAGTATTTTATGCCAAGGTCACTAATCGCCCCATCCCGATATTGGTATTACTATGTTATGTTCCCATAGCGCGTATATAGCAGGACCAACAGATTATTACAGCATTACACATTTAACATTTGATATACAAATTGATGGCTTTAACATGACGGCTATGAGTTAGCACAATCTATTTGGTAGATCAATTCATTGTTTCTTTTCGAGTAATTTGCAGTGTTTGTATATATTTGAATCATTAATCCCCATTACTAATTATGGCATATAGTTGAGGCTCTTCCGTTAAATAGTTACTTGACTCATAGGTAAGATAACCCGTTAAATTTTGAGACCCTATGAATTCAAATCCGTCGTAACCGGATAAAAACCCTAACTAAAAGAGCAGCAATCCCAAAATACTGTAACAGGCAGTTATTTAGCACTGATACTAAGTTGCATAAATCTAATGGAACCAAGAGCAGCTCATTTACATTTGACGAACCTCTGTCCGGCGATTGTTGTTACTGCCTGATTAAAATCTAGATGCCTGCATATTCGTATTTTCCAATGCCATCAGTTTTTTATCGATCAAGCATACGATCTCGGTATTTTCCATTATTATACATTATGCATGTGTGTCAGCACTCCAAATACAATAATATAATTGTAGTTAGCATGCTTTAAACGCTCAGGCACGATTCTTGCATACGCATTTGTGAGCATTTAATTTCATGTTCCGAATATGATTCATCATTGGGATTGTTATGTTTCTAATACCATTACCGTCCACAAAAGGTATTGCCTAATTTTTCCATTATATTTAAATATATGTCAACCAGGTGTAAGAATGAAGCAGCTGCTCGACACAATGATGATGGCATGCATTGGAAGGGGATCCCTTTTCTGCTGAGCGAAAACAACATTTACGTTTACATGTCAGTTGAGATATTCGAACAACTGTATTAAATATAAGTGGGTGACGCTTAACAGGTCTTCGGGTCGCAAGATTGCAGTTAGCTTATGTTAAAATCTAGGATTATTCGTAAAGCAGTATAGCATCTTAAAATTGCCGTTTGTGAGTTAATTGAATAAACATTCAATGACAGGACGGGCCGCCGCAATTATATCTAGTCATTATATGCAACACATTACCAATGTACGATCGCGAGCTTAACTCATTGGTTCACATAGCAAGCGATGGTTGAGCAGGTTAAACAAACAAATTAATTGTTATATGACGACAAATAAGCCAATGTAAAATATGAGTTAGCCAAAAGCTTTCCCTACAATATGCATAGCACGCAAGGGTGCATTCAATCGTTATCATGTTTGATGAGGCTTTTAACGTAGTATTGATAGTTACTATTAATTACCTCCATTAACTTGCGCACTTGGTACAGCATGATCAACAGTGTTTGCATTTAGCTAAGTATAACACGTCTATCACTGTGTCCTGATCTACAACATCATCGTTAATGGTACTGACACAGTAAAGGAGTTGGTGAGGAGATGGTAGATGATAGAACGGAACTGCTGATATTTGATATATTAAAGATATATAATGCTTATCATTTTAGCACATAATGTAATTGTAAACTACGACGGCAATCTCAATGGCAAGGAAAGAAGCACATACCGCGGCGTAGTTATATAATGTATGGCCAAATGTGTTCCATTTCTAGAAGTTAATATTGTCAAATACTGTCTTTTTTCCACGAAAGATGTGTCCGACCTTAGTGTACACTATCAAAAAGGCCACATACTCGCTAATTATGAAGGACTTTTGTTGCTTATTCACTATTCTACCGCCAACTTGGGATGCTTTCAAGAGCTTTTCAGCGTTTATGGACGGCGTACGGTAAATTGATCCTATTTAACGTATAATCAAGACATATTGCCGCGATAGGAGGCAATCACCTCTACTTCACATAACAAGACTGAAAACATTGAGACAAAGCTGTTGTGCTCTTTGTGATGTTTTTTGTTCTGTAACAGCTATTTAATCTCCAAACATGTAGCCAGTCTTAGAACAAGTTCATGATAGTCGAGAAAATGTGTTACATATTAATGGCAAAGCGGTATTTTTCATAGGAAACAAAACCCACCTACCAATGCGCCTTGTAGGGATTCTGCCGCAGAAAAAGTGACACGGTTAGTCATCTAAAAAGGCTGTATCTTAATTGCCAGACAGAGTTCCACATTATTTTAACTTGGAGATAAAATGCCATCATGATAACTAAACAAATCGTCTGAACCGGATACATAATTATATATTGGATATTTCTATTCAATAATAAGACCAAAATTATGTGTCCGACAGTGTTAGAGGTCGACCTAGTAACAAATGCAGTAGTGAGTATCGTAATAGTACTGCTGGGCTAGGCTTGTCGTTAATTGTACACTCAATAGTCATACATTCCGTAGGCATAAATATTTACTCCTCTGAATGATCCAGTGAATCATCTCGGGATCACAATATCAATCTAATTGACATTCTAATACATTCTTATTCGGCAAAATGGCGGCTTGTGCATATAATGCATGGCAATAATTTCGGACAGCCTATATCATCATTGGCATTTGGCACAATTGAGAATCATAAGGTGACGAATGGCTGCTAGAAAAAGATATCATGTTAGTCAATATACTCATTGCAATCAAGCAGCGATTACAGGTGATCTCCTGCATCTTTAAAATGCGGTTTGTTGCGGCTTAGACAGTCAATTGATAAATTGATTTTATCGCTTAAAACGTTAATCGTAAAAGACAGCTAAGGCAGAAAATGTGTTGATTTCACGTGACAATGTTGCCCGTTGCTTCACTATAACGTTTGCTGCAGTATAACATTTAACCACGTCAATGGGTAATAAAAGACGTATGTTTCATGAAGTCATTCTTCAAAGTTAAGCGTCAAAACAATTCGTCGATCCTATTTCAAATGCGTGTGTTACGTTTTAATGATACAAGCGCAGATAGTTGGGCGCATCATGGACCATGTATATTTTGTCACGAGGTGAATGAAGCTGGCAATTTAATGATGTTGGTTAAGGTGCTAAATACCATACCACACGGCATGATTGTATCGAACAGCGTATCGACTATGGTACTATGAACCGTTAACACTGCGTGTGAACCGGCGCCGAAGTGAGAAGGGATGGCGTGACACCTTTGACTTGTATACACTGTCTGACATGATTAATAATAATTTGTCATGCTCCGCAAACTGCACTGAGCCCACGGTTGAATTGTCTTGAAACCTCTTGATACTATTGATCGGTAGAACTATGTTTGACCGTGGCGTGTGATTACATTTGCCTGTGACAGCTGGGTGTGGATTGTTTTTATTTCGCTTAGGGTTGAATTGCAAACGACCTGACTTTAAAGGCAGCGTAGTAATAATAGCAATAATGATAACAAAGCATTTGCCTGTGACAGCTGGGTGTGGATTGTTTTTATTTCGCTTAGGGTTGAATTGCAAACGACCTGACTTTAAAGGCAGCGTAGTAATAATAGCAATAATGATAACAAAGCATTTGCCTGTGACAGCTGGGTGTGGATTGTTTTTATTTCGCTTAGGGTTGAATTGCAAACGACCTGACTTTAAAGGACGCGTAGTAATAATAGCAATAATGATAACAAAGCATTCCTATAGCGCTGTTGTTCAGATTGATTCCTCTTATAGGCGCTTTACATTAGTGGAAGCGTTATACATGTAACGACCGAACGAATATCGTAGCAAGTGACAAAAACGTTTTAGCCTAAGGTTATACTCCCAGGAAACATCTGTTTTCTGATTTGTCTTAATCGCGAGTAGGGAGGCTGGCTAACAAATTTGAGCCTGTAAATGGTTCCATACGATTGGTGCTGCTACAAAAAAGCACGATCAACCAGCGAGCTTGGTTTTTGGGGTGTCATATATTTGATATTCTAATGACCTTATCGACCTTCGTAGTCGGTAAAGCCGACAACCCAAGACGTGACTGGAATGTAATGAAAATGATTGTTGCAGATACGCTGATACGCTGATGGGGAGGGAGGGAGCAAGGGCTATGTCTGTAACGCCTGTGTGATATGATGAGACTTGATTGTTTTGGTAACAGCTGGGTTCTGTAACCGCCTTAGATGGTCTACACATTCATTTAAAATACAGCACCAGAGTCCATTTTCCAGTCAATTCTTGGAGTTACAAATGCATGTATAGATGTTTTAGTATAATAATGTTGATATTATGCAATTGAATGTATGATCATTTACATTTTGTTCTTATATTTGCAGAGAGTTCTTTATCACTGTTCCATATATAAGTTGGGTGAGGTTATTACATGACGGTAAGCGTTAGCATGGTATTCATACCATACTCACAAACAACCTTTCCGAACGATGCCTTGTACATTGTTTACCAAATGGGATCTAGAAAATACCTCATCCTGCAGCTTAGTGAATTGGCATTGATAGCTTTTGCCGTAATGGTAATTTGCTGCAATCGGGAACGATACAGTCCAATGTATGGCATCACCGTTGATGTCTCCCATGTTCCTATGTGTGGTAAAGGCTGCTGATAAATCTAGTAGGGCGAGCGTCCGGGCGAGCTTTCGTCTTTGTACTATGTCCCATAATGGGAGATGTGACTCGTGGGTCTTAGCAGCCGCAGATTGTGACTTCAAGTTTGATCATTCGAGACACTTCACTGCGTCATCCATGTCAGAGAGCCTATTAGACGAGAATGACGAAGTAACCGTACCTCATTTTATGTTGAATGTCATGGCCACGCCTAACAGGAAATACAGAGAGATATTCCTAAAATGACGCATAATTGCCCTCGTTTGGCGCATACTCAAGCGTGCAGCTAAGTGATGGACTGAAGGGTTCAGTGTTATAAATAATAGATCGTGATAGCCAGACTTAACTTATGGCGGAAATATTTGGCCACCGTGAGTGGCATTAAGGAAATAGGCATGTGCAATTTAGGAAATCTACATTCGCTTGTTAAAGCACATTTATGTAGCTTTAGGTTCCGCCTTATTTGACACAACTTATTCAGTATTGCTGCTATTGTCCATAGAGCATTATAAGATACGATTTCAGAAAACAACTAAGTCCCAAATAGTTCACTGATCAATACATTTTAAATTGAATCATTCTATGATATTGCCATGAATGAATTTTATGCCTCGCCAATTTGACGCAGTTTTAACTGCCCACAGCCATCATCTTCCAACTGAAAATCTCATTGCATTTATGAGTAAATTATCACTAACTAGGCCAGCGGTAATGCTGAAACATACAATCATGTTCCTTTAGCTGAAACAATACGCTAACCCATGCCGTTAAGATATCATGCATATGTCTTGTAAAGTTAAGCTTATTACGGTGCACATCATCTTGCTTTTGCATTAGCGGAACCGCTAACCCTATCAAAGTAGCAAGTTAAATGTCCCCAAACCCATCATAAACCTTTTACCGCTATACCATAATATTTGCGACTTCGCAAATATGATCTAAATATTGTGTTTTCTCATTTATTGAGTCGTCTGCAAATAGTATCAATATGGAATGGGCTGACAAATCAATTATCAACAGTCCAATAGTTGCTCAGGATAAATCCATATTGTAAAATTAAAGTGCTTCGGTAAGTGTGTAACTTTATGGAAAGTGTTCTGCCCGATACTCATCCAAGCAAATGGGTTGCCCATCCATCAATGAAAATTATTACGCGAAAAACCACAGTCGAAGGTTTTGTCATGCTTATAGTAGCTTTAAATATGTGTCTTGAGGTTCACTATTAAAAAATCATGGGATTTTGCTAAGCGGCTTACTGCGCCAAATTATAAAAATAAACGTACTTAGCAATATTGATAAAGTTAATGGAGCGTGATCAGTCCCTGGCAAATGCATGATGTATTACTCAATTAAGCGTGTTCATGCGCATAGTTACGATATGTTTGCTTACTCAGGACGCGAACGAGCCTGATATTACCAGCGGACATTAAATGTATGCATTGCATGCCTCTCTGCAAGTAGCCAATATCGCAAATGCATGCTCAGTACAGGTACAGGTGGAAATTAGGATTTTTGTAGTCAATCCACCCTGAGGCCCAGGATCGTTGAAAAGGCCTCGTTCTAATTATGTTTCAAGCATTACCTGGTTGTATAGCGAGGTAACTAGGCAGTAAGAACAATGCGCTGTCGTATTTGTCTTCACAAATCTAGCATGGGTTTTGTTCTTGCAAGTGCCAGGAACTATTGGCTAGATTTCGAAATCCACTATGGGGCTAGACAGTCGATTTTGTTCCTTGCCAGCGAGATGTTAGATGTATGTTATGACGGAGAAATATCTCATACAATCTTATGCGCAATGATTACGCTAATGGGTATGAAAGGATATTGTATGCATAAAAGGCAAGCCATTTGAGCTCGATAATGTTCTGTTAATGCCATTATTACATACTCGTCGGTCATTATGCCCTTTTGGTGCAAAGGTATAACGGCATATTGTCATTGTCTAGGCTTCATTAAGGTTTACGCGATGATCTCATGTGCAAGCTAACGTGCGCTGGAATAATACAAAACATACCGAAAATGTATTATATAATCAAATAAACTGAAATTTAAATCTAATTACTTCCCACCCTAATTTGCAACCCTTAAGACATTGAAGCAAATATACTAATCCTTCTTAAAATTGCTCTGTTCTGCAACAGCTGTCTGTTATCAATGTATTTGTTCTTTCAGAGGCCAATCATTTGTATCCGATAACATAGAATGGAAATAACTGACGGAACAACTGGCCATCATATATAACATGCCTCATGCAGTAAGAACCTAGACAACGTTTATATCATGATACAAAGCTTGTTCGTGCTTTGTAAATACCAATACGAGTTTATGCTGGAGCGTCTGTATGACAACAAAGGTATAACTCAATGTTATTATTTGTTAGATATTTTGTTCAGAGCAGCTAGTACTTTATCCTTATTGCAAAAGCGGTATATAGTCTGTTGATTGAATCTTATAAATCCCACATGGTTTACTGTAAATAAGGCAAAGTGACACAACACATCTGCCGAAAACGAAAGCAATAACAAATAGTTCCAGAGAGAAACAACTCCAATGGTATGAGAGAATAATTCTCCAATCTATCAGAACTATCCGGAAATGATAACATATTTATTCAATTTTCAACACATGATTCTTGTTGGTATATTGACACCGTTCATTTCACAGTAACCGTCGTGCGCCTCAACATGAGCACAACTAATTGTAAGGCGTTGCATCACTATTGAGATTTTGGAATTGCCCTCACTAATTACCTCAGCTTTTGAGCTGTAAGGCATCTTTACCCAGTGGAGGCAGACAGCATACAAATCGCATCGGCTTAATAACACAAAATGTAAAGGCAGTGTTTCCATCAATGATATTGCACCGCGTCTCTAACAAGCGAGTCATGTAACGTTAAGTAGGCTTGACAGCAGATATAATGCCAGACAAACAGCCATCACCCGTAACTCATGCCCATAATTTAAAGCGTTGCTGGACCGCAGTATCAAGAGACCGTATTGGCAATAAAGAGTGAAGTATCATCGTCAGTAGTATAGCTGTATCCTTGAAAATAAAACGCGACCCTTGACCTTCCCATGCCACCGAGCGGGTTACTCAAATGACACTTAACAAAGTTGATCGTATGAAAGAATGACTGTGTTAGAAGCAACTATCTCATCTTGCCGAGCTGATCATGGAGCAAACTACAACCTTTACTATACGAAAAACAAGGAGTAACAATTCCTATTATGGCGTGCAGTCACATATAATTTTCAAAGGCTACAGTTCGAATCGAAAATCAATAGTTTCCCTAAGAGAATCACCTTTGAGGTAAGGTAATTAGTCTGCGTGGTAGAACATCACGGATAATGCAATATATAGAATTGCGTTTTAGTAGTACTTCAATGATCTTTGAAGTGTTCGAACTTACAAAAGATATATATGCTAGCTAATATTCTTTGCATACAAGCTGAACTCCATAATTGGGCTGTCAGCATGTTCCGATGCATCGAAAGTTGAGCAGCATAAATACTAAATGTATGCATAACATTCGTCTAAGCGCAATTTGTGTTGATTTTGCCATAAAAGTGTTGAATGGCTAACAGTGCTTACGCTGCAGAGGCAGACAAAGTAGTGTATGTTGATCAAAGTTGATTCGACCCTCAAGGGAACTCATGTGCATTGGAATGAATACAATATTACAACTCGTATTTGCATCAATAAAATTGTACCAGCCGAATTTATATCATATTCTATATATGTCGCTTTATTTGGCGACTTGTAAAACCATATATATATAACAAACATCATCAATTGGCTTATGGTTCTTAATAAAATGACTGGAATATGCAAGTAAATGGGTTAAGCCAACTAGGAGATAAAAACTACCTATACAGTGTTTGCTGGTCTAGGTTGATGTAGGCAGATATAGTATAAGTTTACAAGAAAACGTCTGAATAGAAAACGATAATATGCTTCTGCATTACCGTTAGAGTAATTATAAAAGCGGTGATTAACTCAATGGTTCATTGTACTTGGCTCGCTTCTTAAGGTTCACTATTAAAAAATCATGGGATTTTGCTAAGCGGCTTACTGCGCCAAATTATAAAAATAAACGTACTTAGCAATATTGATAAAGTTAATGGAGCGTGATCAGTCCCTGGCAAATGCATGATGAATTACTCAATGAAGCGTGTTCATGCGCATAGTTACGATATGTTTGCTTACTCAGGACGCGAACGAGCCTGATATTACCAGCGGACATTAAATGTATGCATTGCATGCCTCTCTGCAAGTAGCCAATATCGCAAATGCATGCTCAGTACAGGTACAGGTGGAAATTAGGATTTTTGTAGTCAATCCACCCTGAGGCCCAGGATCGTTGAAAAGGCCTCGTTCTAATTATGTTTCAAGCATTACCTGGTTGTATAGCGAGGTAACTAGGCAGTAAGAACAAAGCGCTGTCGTATTTGTCTTCACAAATCTAGCATGGGTTTTGTTCTTGCAAGTGCCAGGAACTAATGGCTAGATTTCGAAATCCACTATGGGGCTAGACAGTCTGTTGATTTTGTTCCTTGCCAGCGAGATGTTAGATGTATGTTACGGAGAAATATCTCATATAATCTTATGCGCAATGATTACGCTAATGGTTATGAAAGGATATTATATGCATAAAAGGCAAATCATTTGAGCTCCATAATGCCATTATTACATACGCGTCGGTCATTATGCCCTTTTGGTGCAAAGGTATAACGGCATATTGTCATTGTCTAGGCTTCATTAAGGTTTACGCGATGATCTCATGTGCACGCTAACGTGCGCTGGAATAATACAAAACATACCGAAAATGTATTATATAATCAAATAAACTGAAATTTAAATCTAATTACTTCCCACCCTAATTTGCAACCCTTAAGACATTGAAGCAAATATACTAATCCTTCTTAAAATTGCTCTGTTCTGCAACAGCTGTCTGTTATCAATGTATTTGTTCTTTCAGAGGCCAATCATTTGTATCCGATAACATAGAATGGAAATAACTGACGGAACAACTGGCCATCATATATAACATGCCTCATGCAGTAAGAACGTAGACAACGTTTATATCATGATACAAAGCTTGTTCGTGCTTTGTAAATACCAATACGAGTTTATGCTGGAGGGTCTGTATGACAACAAAGGTATAACTCAATGTTATTATTTGTTAGATATTTTGTTCAGAGCAGCTAGTACTTTATCCTTATTGCAAAAGCGGTATATAGTCTGTTGATTGAATCTTATAAATCCCACACGGTTTACTGTAAATAAGGCAAAGTGACACAACACATCTGCCGAAAACGAAAGCAATAACAAATAGTTCCAGAGAGAAACAACTCCAATGGTATGAGAGAATAATTCTCCAATCTATCAGAACTATCCGGAAATGATAACATGTTTATTCAATTTTCAACACATGATTCTTGTTGGTATATTGACACCGTTCATTTCACAGTAACCGTCGTGCGCCTCAACATGAGCACAACTAATTGTAAGGCGTTGCATCACTATTGAGATTTTGGAATTGCCCTCACTAATTACCTCAGCTTTTGAGCTGTAAGGCATCTTTACCCAGTGGAGGCAGACAGCATACAAATCGCATCGGCTTAATAACACAAAATGTAAAGGCAGTGTTTCCATCAATGATATTGCACCGCGTCTCTAACAAGCGAGTCATGTAACGTTAAGTAGGCTTGACAGCAGATATAATGCCAGACAAACAGCCATCACCCGTAACTCATGCCCATAATTTAAAGCGTTGCTGGACCGCAGTATCAAGAGGCCGTATTGGCAATAAAGAGTGAAGTATCATCGTCAGTAGTATAGCTGTATCCTTGAAAATAAAACGCGACCCTTGACCTTCCCATGCCACCGAGCGGGTTACTCAAATGACACTTAACAAAGTTGATCGTATGAAAGAATGACTGTGTTAGAAGCAACTATCTCATCTTGCCGAGCTGATCATGGAGCAAACTACAACCTTTACTATACGAAAAACAAGGAGTAACAATTCCTATTATGGCGTGCAGTCACATATAATTTTCAAAGGCTACAGTTCGAATCGAAAAATCAATAGTTTCCCTAAGAGAATCACCTTTGAGGTAAGGTTATTAGTCTGCGTGGTAGAACATTACGGATAATGCAATATATAGAATTGCGTTTTAGTAGTACTTCAATGATCTTTGAAGTGTTCGAACTTACAAAAGATATATATGCTAGCTAATATTCTTTGCATACAAGCTGAACTCCATAATTGGGCTGTCAGCATGTTCCGATGCATCGAAAGTTGAGCAGCATAAATACTAAATGTATGCATAACATTCGTCTAAGCGCAATTTGTGTTGATTTTGCCATAAAAGTGTTGAATGGCTAACAGTGCTTACGCTGCAGAGGCAGACAAAGTAGTGTATGTTGATCAAAGTTGATTCGACCCTCAAGGGAACTCATGTGCATTAGAATGAATACAATATTACAACTCATATTTGCATCAATAAAATTGTACCAGCCGAATTTATATCATATTCTATATATGTCGCTTTATTTGGCGACTTGTAAAACCATATATATATAACAAACATCATCAATTGGCTTATGGTTCTTAATAAAATGACTGGAATATGGAAGTAAATGGGTTAAGCCAACTAGGAGATAAAAACTACCTATACAGTGTTTGCTGGTCTAGGTTGATGTAGGCAGATATAGTATAAGTTTACAAGAAAACGTCTGAATAGAAAACGATAATATTCTTCTGCATTACCGTTAGAGTAATTATAAAAGCGGTGATTAACTCAATGGTTCATTGTACTTGGCTCGCTTCTTGTTGCCAAATTCATTCTGATAGAGCAGACGAATCACTGCAGGATGAATCTAAAACATATGATTATATTGCACGAAACATCTAACAAGCAGGACGATTTGTAACGGAGGCAGTGCTCTGTTAACCAGCAAATGTTCAAATGCATCATATAATAGTCGTTAGCAGACATTTTATTGTGCATTGATCTAGGTGTTATCGAGATACCTGTCAAATATTGGCACAATAATATTTCATGATTGGCAGATGTTATATCTTTCAGGAAACCAAATAAATGTAGTATTTTAATGAGGTGCATCTACGGGTTACATGTTCAATACTCACTATATTCATGAACCACGCAGTCATATAATACCCTTATACGTCTCCAGAAATTATTAGATTTTTATACTTATTTGACGAATCAGAGATTGTTCAAAGCAATTATTGCTAAATGTGCACTTAGTAGGCGGATAGTTTTGCTGTTGGCTAACGCAAATCCCATATGGTTAACTCGAAATAGTACTTAATGTAGCTGTACAGAATATACAGATATAGCGGCACTGCACAGTGCAAATACGGCATCGACGAAAGCCAATGCCACAGTACGCATTTTGCTGATCAAAATCAGCGATGAAATATAGTGTATGTGTAAATATGTAGCCAGTTGATTTGAGGTGACACATTGACCCATGGTTCCATTTGTAAAACTTGTACTACATTTTCTGTGCAAGCAACTTAAAACTGTCAAAGCCTCCAGACGACTGTCGTCTTTTGGGACTAACAAACGAGGGCACGAAATAATTATCTTGTTGCTGCTTTGACGAGAAACATTCTGTTATTTGACATCTTATTTGTCTGATTAACTTGTCTATTACTAACATGACATCGCGACAAAAAGAAGAGGAAGCAAAAGATATGAGTTAACAATATTCTATTATCAATTCAAAATTGTAAAATTTGAAATTGTTTAACATGAAATGGAGGCATATGGATTGTTCTTCATTGCCACTAAGACATCGGTCATCTCTTAGAAAATTGCTTTTTTGCGAAAGGTCGCATTGTCATTATAATAGCCCTCTCACATGTAATACCATCCAGATAAAGCCAAATACACATTGTATCACTGCAAGCATAGTTGGCTGCAGGCTGCATGTAGACCTAGGCTATATATGTTTCGCTCATATTATTTACAGTAACAACTGATTTTCAAATGGAAAAGGTATTCAACCAGATTTTAATACACAATGGATAGCATAAATTTATGCGTCAATATAGTTTAGATTGAAACCAAACATCTGTACACTACCTGGATATGAAGCCTAGAATAAGGCAATCGGATCAGACTTGATTGCTGTGGTACTTCAGCTCCTAACACCAACATCGCCCTTTCAGTATTCAAAGATAGGTATAAACCAATATTGTTATAGGTACGCTTAGGGGAATGTTCCAACTAACTATACAGTAGATTGTCCACGTAAGTGTTGCTTAATTTTCACCAACGTGTATTTCGTTATTTGTTTAGAATAGAATAGGCTTACCTCGATAGGAAAAAACCCCATATGGTACGATAATCAACGACGGAGAAAAGGCGCGTCAACTGCCGATTTACCTTTTGCTAGAAATGTAATGTGTTCCAAACCAGAAGTGATCGAAGTTATTATAACAAATGGCACTTTCCAAATCCATTGCGTTCAGAACTCTTGAAAAATGACGCATATTGTGATAGAACATTTCGATAACACAAGTTTGCTGATGTTTAAAGCTGTTTACGATCAGACGATGATTGGCTATTGATTTTGGCTTCTAGTATATGCGTTCTTGTGAACGATGGAAGTGTTATCCACAGAGATATTCTGAATTATACTTGTTACTTTAAATAGAACTTTGTAACAGCGAGTGATGTCGCCGGCACCCTTACAACCTTACGGTGTGATTGATGCTGTCATTGGATATATATGATCCTATTATTGTTACAATCTGACGTGTATTACAGATGTTATAAGCAGTGGAATTTTTTCGAATGATTTGATGGAAACATCATTGGCACCACGAACTTTCGACGTGTGGTGATTGGGAAAACTACAATCGACCTAATTCTATTAGCATTTGAATTAAGCTACAACATGATGAAACATATGTGATGACCTCACCATTATTCATGGTGATATTCGGGATTCAAGATGTTTTATAACCTTGACCTTAGTTTTGGATAAATGTCAAAACAAAGTTATTTCTCGGCAATGTAAAAACGACTGGTGTTGCGAGACAAATAAAAGTTTTCAAATAAACAATCATACATAGCCACAAACTGCACTGATCAAGATCACTTGGCGAAAGCTTGTTGTCAAATATACATGGGGCTGTGTATCCGATGTCGCAGCTATTAATGAATGATTGGTTGGGCGTCAGTATTTCTTAATACTTTACGTCTTCATTATTGCAGACGATATGAAGATTAACACCCGCAAGGACTTGTATCCTTTCTTTCTTAGGTCACTTCAATCTTACGGTGTGATCGAATTAAAATCTGCTGCCCATTACTTGGGTCACTTTGACTGTAGGTTGCGCTCTTGGTGCATATTCCCCTAGGATATCTAGTCGAACGCAGCACATTAGTATCGTACTGATAGCTTTATCAACAATAGGGGGAGAACTATGTTAGAACATGATCTGTCGATGGAAGGCGATAATTTTTGATCTAAGTGTCGGATATACATTATTCCGAAGGTCCCAAAACATTCGCAAATAAATGGTCATTCAAATAGTTTTCTGGCTAACAATTGGGCTGCATTGAGTTACTTCTATAATATTTTATTACATCGATGTGCCGATCAAAGCAACTTGATCTGAGCCAAACAGTAAGACTTGGACTATCGAAGTGCAGCTAGCCAATTGGGTGCGGTAACGCCAGGTCCTCGTATTCGTCTTTACTAACGGACCAGACGGCATAAAACAGGTTAAGAAAAGCATATGTTAAGCAATACGCATGTTGAAGCGAATGCTTGAACGGCAGCAAACAGATCAGTTATATTGTTAATTTATGTCAGATAGCTAATAAAATGAATAAGGGGAAAACATATCGATTACAATGTTCCTAGAAAGCTTGTATAACACAATGCTATTCTAAACAACGTTTCATTTATGATACCGACTTCTGCGGTGCCTCCTTAAATGGATGTATCCGTGATCATATGCATAATTAGGAATAATATTGGAGTACACAAGTAAATAAAAAAGGTTTTGGAGCAAGGAAAAATTCCCCAGCTTCTGCAAATGTTAAGCGGTTTATGCCAAAATCTTGCATGCCGTGTATAAAAGACAGCATGATATGAATTTTTGACAAAATAATTAGCAAGAAGTATTAGCACCCTACGGCCCGCATTGAGTGTTCGATATTATTACTCGCGCTAACATATGTGCATAAAAGCAGAAGCCTTTCTTCATAGGGAAGCTTCATAAATCTCTTACGTGTTTTTTAGGTGTCTGCAATATTTGTGCCCTGTTTCATAACATGGTGATCCAATATTAACTGACTGATTTAAAAGAAACATTGTGTACGGTAACAGATGGGTACACCGTCTAAATGCCCAAACAAACAATTAATATATCCACCTTCCAATTTATATATTCATTTGAATAAATAACTGTTATCGATATGCCAATTTGTTTAAAAAGGCATACATACCGTAGTCATAAATCGACTTCCAGTTACTCACACATACCTAATTAATTATAAAAAGTTGTTACAAAACGTCAACGGTCATTTTGTTAGACAATTAGGCACCTTGGTTTTAGAATTATTTCTGGTTTTAGCTTACATAAATTGTTCGTAAAACGGGATGTATGAGATCGGATCTTATGTGTAATTGCCTACAAGAAACACTTGGAAGTACTTGGTTTCATAAAAGACCTTTCATCTTACGAAATACTACTAACAAGTCAGAGTTGCATGCTGAAGATGCATGTTTTCCGCGCTCTTAGATGGATAGAACACTCATTAACTGAGAAGATTGTTGAATTTGTTGAAAATTCTGTGTCTTGTTGTCAAACCCGTGATTGCTAATTGGAATGCATTCTAGCGGCATATCCTCCGACAAAATAGATTTATCGACACCAAGCGCATTTGATGAATAGCGTCGGCTCAGAGATAATAATATTGTTGTTGCCATTTAAAATCAATGTTGAAAACTAAACGCAAAAAAAAAGGGCAATAAAGCATGAAGAAATTCCGCAGCAGCGCCAACTATCTAGCGGCACATGCCAACCATTTGCATCACACGATAAGGCAGCAGCAGATGAATTATTGTGGACATCAAAGGCTCTCGGAAACCTGAGCTCCTGGGCCAAAGATCGTGGGGCTGCCGGTGGACATGCAGTAAAAATTCCAACGAGTCAAAGCTGACGCGTGGCCGATGCAGGACCGCGTGTCACGCCATAACGGGTCGATGTTGCACGCGCCGACTTCATAGGGCTAATTATGTTTGGGGGCTGCAGTGTTACACCTCCTCGCTGCTGCTGCCGTCACGTTGTGTAGGCGGTGTTTATCAATGTAGTGTTATCACACAGGGCCCTATCAGCGACAATATAAGCAGATACGAGGTAGGCAGATATAGGGACCCTTTACATGCTGTGATGTCAACTGATGCACCTCTCGCGAAGCTATGCTTTCGAGAGCCGAGTAGTTCGACCTACTTAGAACGGCGCTCGGAAGCTGACTGGGCTTGCACGTCTAACTTACTAAGCTAATTGCCCTAGAGTTTTCAGGGATTGTTTTAACCATACGTCTGTCTAACTAAGATCCGGATACATGGATAATCAATTCAATGGTAAGTGAAACCCGATCAAAGCAAGGTTTGTAAGACCTTAACCAATCACGAACCAGCGATCCAACGGAATGAAATTAGTTATTGAATTAATTCCTTACAAAACCCTTACTGACCGGATGGTTATCGTGGTGCGTTCTCGTAATCAATCAAAATACGCACTTTTTTAAATGGTTATAACGTATTGTTCCAAAATGATTGTTGTTGCTAATACGCGCGATATAAAGGTCGTTGCTATGGTAGCGCAGATGAGCGCGCTTTGATAAAGCCCTCGCAGGTGCCCACGGTCGGCGCTGAGTGCGTTTTTGCTTTTGGACTATTTAAGATAACTATGGATCTTCAGCTGGCATGCGGGGGCATTTCACCCTAGGGATCCAGGACCCTGACGAATTTCGGACTGATGAGAAACCAGGGCATACTAATTGACGGGAAGAAATTACATCTTTAGGCATGCATTGGGTGCATTGTCTTATCACTTGCGCAAACACCTGCGCACGGAAGCAGGAGATTTTCTTTATGGTGCAATTTGATGAAATAGTAATGCTTTTGTGGATGAGGCTGACATATGTATGCCCAGAAGATCCTGCGGCATAATAATAAGGTAAAATGAGCTGCCTTGTGATGAATAATACATATTACTCCTGACGATTTAGCAGCTATTTAGCAGTATATGTCATAGACAGAGATGATGGAAATACCATTGGATTTACGTTCAGAAAAGGGAAGATTGCGCGTATATGATGTCATCGAATACCGAGTCGAATAATGCGCTTGCAAACAATAACTTTACATGTGGACCGATGCAGAAGATATAAGGGACCACACGGCAGACGCAAGCTATATACACTTTGTGTTCGTGTCATATTGCACATTGATGATAGCAATTGAAACCTATCTTGTTGTAGTGTTTCATCTATTACAGCGTAGGCCACTAAGATTTATTTGCAGAAGAATAGCTTATGGGAGTGAGATTACGGTAACATTCAGTAAATCACTTACTTTAGTGTCTAACTAGCATCAAACTTATTTCACAATTACGCTTTTGGATACGTAACCATTAATGCTGGTTCAGCATATCTTCAAAGAAAAGAATATCTGCTGTGGGAGCACAGAAGAAGAGTGATGCATCCTTTGCAACCAATATTCAAGAGCATCGATTGAAAATAACTGTGGCATACCTTGAAATATTTAATTCCATTTTGGTATAAGGCTTGGCTTAAATTGCGTGCATTATTCAATATTGTCATTATAATGATGCGAAAGGCATCTGCTATACATGCAAGTAAAGTTAATAAATCATGCCGCAAACAATACCTGTGTTGTTAATGTGCCCCTTGTGAGTCCTGTTGAACTATTGGTAACTCGTTATTGCTGAATGAGTTGCTACAACTATGGAGTAAACTGCAGGAACGTTTGGTCACTCAAACATCACAAATGGCAAGCAGCTGGGAGACCTTTTCACAAATCTATGTGTTTTGTTTGACTATAACCTCGATTAAGTCTAGTTATCGAAATGTATACATTGTAGGCTTTCATTGATTTGAACAGAATAGAAGCCTTATTGAATGTGATGTTGTTTTAATTTATCTTTATTTTGTTGTATTGGTAGTGAGCTCCAACGGCTCGTTCATGGTGCTTTTAACTCAATACAAAAATACCTTTTTGTGTTAATTATTTGATCAATTCCGTTTTTATTACAGTTGAGTATCGCATTATTTTGCAATTAATTCTCTAATTTGCATAAATTGATTACGTTCTGCTCGATGGTATTCAGGATGAGCTTCATTTCTTGAAATGCAGGCATAACAGACTAGTGAGAAAAGGATAAGCAGAATATATTCTACAGTAATATAAATTACGTAAAAAGTAGAACAATATCACGTACATGTTGTTGCCAGTTGTTGTCCACCATTGGCAATGCATCCATGGATCAAGCAGTCTTTTTGCCATTGCCAATAATCAGCACCCGGTTCTGAGTGACCATCTGACAATATCAAAACTACAAACTATAGTTTTATATCCGGCAGGTGAATCAAAAACATCCGCCTATTGTTAGATATGTACTTGGTGCGGCAGAAGTAACAGTAGCATGCGTTAATGATTTAACGGTCAATGCCAACGCTTGAATACTCTTTAAGAGGCTGATGAATGTACAATATACTAGTTGCTTTAGCTGGTCGAATAGATTATCGCACGTTTACACTTAACGGAGTTAATGTAGAACGAGTTCCTAAAGCAAAAAAGCGGTGAAATGTGAATGAAATGGGAAATGATGTGAGCAGCACAAAGTGTGTGTTGTGTCTTTTTCCAGAAATGTCATACCTAATGTTGTTGCAAGGTGAACCAGGGCGGACAGACTGACATTTGCACTAAATGAATGGAATATATATGAATAATTGCACTTTGACGCACAGAAGCCACAAACAGTGTATCTTTGTGACTTAATAGAATGTTAATTACAATGTGCTCTCACCCATGTGCTGTGTTCCGCTAGCTTCTAACTAGGTCACTTTCTGCGTAACATTATGCAAAACTTGCAAAATTTGTATGGGCACAGGTGCTAGCATTTATGTCAACGTCTTCGACCGTACGTAACACGAATCACATTTTGTGTCAGATATTTTCTTTTGTTCTTGATTTTGTACTATTTTTGATGTCTTATATTTAATGCTTTCTCTAAAACGGGCGCCTTAACATTTTACCATGGCCGAAGGAAACAAGAATTAAATGTGAGCAATATTCATTGAGGGACCAAACCAGTGAGAGCGATAATTCCGAGTCAAGCCTCACAACAAATGATCCAATACCTATACTTCCTGGTTAAGACCACTTATAGTTTGATTTTCTTTCGTCCAGCCTCGCCACAAGCCGCTTCAAGACCTGCATTCCTAAATAATGTCTTATTATCATTATGTGAAAAAGCGATGCAAGGACGGAACTATCCGTGGAGGTCAACTGTGTGCTTTATTTAATAACTTGTGCAGCAACTTTCATAAATATGTCATTAATGTGCCACATATCGGTCATATGGAAATACCACGTGCATGCTATTGCTAAACGAAAAGCGAAACTGTTTCAAATGATATGATATTGGAAGCAGCTAAGGGTACATGATACGAATAAAATACCTTAATCAGCAACGTATTTCAACTGCTCCTATAAGTGCCCAAACATGAATATGTCATAAATATTGCTAAAGGAATGGCTTTACTTCGTAGAAATATATGTAATTACAAGCGTCTGGGGGTGAGCGTGATCATCAAGTAATTGGTTATAAACCGAAGCGCGCCGCGACTTTCATGACAGGGAATCATTCTACCCATAGGGACTGCAAGAGAGCTGACAGGGCCATGTGAACAAATAGGCGTCCGGGGTTTTAAAACAACGTGTCGTTATTACTTTCCTCAGCCAAAAACGCAATACAAATTTGATCAATAATAAATCACCTGCATTGCTACGGATTAAAATTTGCAATATGATATGGAGTTACTTCTGTACAGTTGCAGCAAAGCGAGGATATCCCGATATATAAGCTGTCTACTGATGAATGATTTATGCTGGCCAGACTGCATTGTCCACATATTGACCGTCCTGACAGGAAATACCATTAAAGGTAAGCGAAACGAGATTTATGATATTAATTCTAGTGCAAGTGCATTTACAATTGTATCTGTCACCTCTATGTCTGTGTATCGGATTCACAAATCAAGACGCAATGGACTAGTTTGAATAAAAGCACTAAAACGGACGGAACTAGCAGAATATATCTCGCGTTGAAAACATCAAATGTGAAAGCTCAGTCGCGCAAGTTTTCGTGTATCTCAAAGGAAGATGTGACTCATAGCTTTTATCAGCCATTCGTGTCAGAGAGCAAATTATCCTGCAAGTTTCACATAATTTATCGATTGCGTATTGGCTCTTCGAAGGCGTAGTTGTCCATTTCTTTGAACGGTTTTTGAGTTTTCTTCGGGGTTCAAAAGTCGAGGTAAAGAGACACTAGAACTCCTGTCAGAACGAGACAGTAAATGGGTGCACGCAAACCTCCATTTGTTATCCACTATACATTTGACAATCAAACAATAATGTTATCCCCAACCCCTGACAATAATGTCTAGCTCTAACTGCTTGGTAGTATTATTGCATCACCTAAGATTTAGCTTTTAAAAATAGAAAGATAACCTGATGGATATCAAGTCATATCATATCACCGAATACTTCCATTCAGTTTGAATACCCATACACAATACCATGGCGCCCTATCGTTCAGCACCGCGGTGGACTAAGTGATATGACGATTCTCATATAACCAATTCCCTTCCTCCCGGCCTTGACGAAAATCGATTGCATTGTTATGACAGTTATGATTTAGTGTGTATAATAATTTAATGTGTTTGTCAGATTTTCTTATTTTCGAGATAAGCATAATGAATTGATGGGCCTGAGTTTCGTGTCCCGTGGAGGGAGAAATATTGCTATCTATGCTTGCAGCGTTCTGAGGGTGAAGCCAACATATCTAGTAATATACTATTAGAGACCTAGCGGCAGAAAACACAATAATTGTATTTAATTAATAAAATGACTAATTTGGATGTCAAATTGATTGGTTGACCAATTTTTGCTTCCCCAACCCTATTCGAGGTCAGCGCGTTGTAAACAACACCATTTGTCTTGGACACAGTTGCCGAGGAAATACTCTCCACTATTGTCCTTTCAGTACTGTGAAATGAATGAGCATGATACTACACTGAGACGACTCACTTCTGCTGACTATGCAACGACCGTGTACTTTTGGCAATCACAACGTAAATACGAGTGGCCCAATCACCACGTAATTAAATACACACAGCATCACTGCTCTCACTATAGGTTGTGATGATGATGTGATTGGCAGGGGCCAGAAAACCAGCCACCAGCCCTAATTTATTGTCATCATGTTCAAACTTAGCATGACAGTCGTTGTAGACGTGCTTCTGATGAGGAAGATTGTTTGGGGAGTTTCTTATTGGATGGACGATAAACATCAGTCCTGTTTCGTCCGGTAAATTAAGATTGGAGCAGCATCGAATGAGAGTTATTATGAGGAAACAAAATGTTCTTTGTCTTTCTACCCTACATACCCTAAACTAATACCAATGTTGCCTTACATTACCATCAATATAAATGTGACATATTGCAGACGCTATGACGAACAGCTTCCACGATGACCATTGTCCCTAATCTCTTTAGTACTTTTCCGTCATGTCTGACTGTATTTAGATAAGCTGCTATTGGACCATGTTGGCCGTAGGTTGCACATTACATGCGCACACATGTGAGAACTTTCTATAAATTAGGTCGAATAGAGCACACTAGTTAATATACATTACTTGGCATGCCCCAAATTGATGCAATACAAAATTGCTTTGAACATATGGCTATTTCATTGGTTTCGTAGTTATCCCGGAGTGAATATATTCGTCATTCGATACTTTTATTAAGGTTTTGATATACCGCTGTATGTACGGAGACATGATCAAGGTAAATATGGTCGGCATAATGTAATGATGTCACACGTTGCGATAGATGACCAGTTCTCATTATCATTTGTTTGTCTTTCGCAGAATCAAGACAAAGCCCTCGGTAAACTTGAAAAACAATGTATGACGCGTAAAAACGTCGACAATACATGACTGAAGTTTAATGCGTTTTACTCATCAGCCGTTATTTTATATTCTTAAATTGCGGCTTGTAGAAGCCTCTTCATTGTAACAACTGTGTATGGATAAGCCAATTGATCTCAATGATTGATGCAGCAATCAATACGGTTGTGTATTCCCTCGAATTATCGGGCTTTTAAGCAATATTTAAGCCCATGTCTAATTTTGTATGCAGCAGGAATCAATTTATTTCCTATTCAATAGCCTTCTATGCAACATCGCACATACAAATGACTTCTCGTATTGTCATCACCGGTACTTAAAGATTGTGGCATTGATACCAACAAATTGCATAAGGGTACCAAGTTGCAACTTGGAGGTGTGCAATATATTATAGTTTATGTCTGAACTAACTCGACTGCTAAAACATTAAAATGAGGCGTAGAATATGCAGAGCAATTTTTAAAATGGCTACGTGGCGCCGTTTTTCAGGGGAAGATCAACCGTTTTAAGATATTAGCAGCTATTTATAACCCGTCAAAGCGTAATAATCTGCATTTACCAGATACTACTGCTATAGTAGATTTATGATAATACTACATGACACAAGGACGTTCTGGGAACG
>CM067349.1:12803594-12811094 GCA_034190875.2 Urechis unicinctus
TGTTGGCTATATATTTGGCCTGTACAAAGGGCAGATCGGGACAAAGCCCTCTCTTAGGATGTGTCCAAATCCGTCGCCCGCTGTCCCGACACCGCTACTCTCTATACTACTGCCTTCGTTCGTCTCTTCAATGAAATCGTGATGTAGTTGGTCATGCACCATCCGATCTAATTCAGTCCTCATTGCTGGGGCAATTTGTTTATGGGCTTAGTGTCGGGAAGAATGTCTATTCTATCAGTGACCCACTTTTTGTTGACTGGGTCAACAAAGCAATCATTGTTTTCGCCCACTGATCGTATGTCAGCTGAGAACGGGACCAGTCAATATCGGGGGCGATAGTCTTCCAATTGATGATAATGTGGGGTTTTTGAGGGATGACAGGGAATATTACCTTCAGGTCGCGGCGATACCTCGTTTGTCCATACTCGAAATGTTGCAATGCACTCACATATTTTGATTTCTTGAAGAACATTAGTTACATTGAATAGCCTAACTGGTACCAGTTCACTAATAACTGTGACGACTGCACTTGCAACAGCTATTGCTCTCGTGTTTAGGTCTTCATACGCCCAACACTCACCTTGAACTTAATTAGGGACCGGTCGCTGAATGCGTGCCGCACATATCAATTCAGTGTTTGGGTGTAGATTGGCAACAGCATGAACAGGGACATGGGTGAGGAGTAAAAGGGTGTCAGATTCAAAAGTAAAATTTGCCCTTCTGACAGAAGGGGATACCAAGAATTACTTTCGGTCTAGCTTCAGAGAGAACAGTGAATTTGTCATTGTACATCTGCTCATCGATTGATACATTCAACAATATCTCGCCAAGGGTGTAAGTTGTACTGCCATTAATTTCTTCGCCTGTGTCTAACAGAGATGTAAACTAGCTGTCAAAAATAGTGACCGTGACCTTGTTCGTCTTAAAAAGTGGCTTAGACCTGTACATGGCACAGAAGGAGAATTTGCATTATGAAAATGTTTTCTTGACCCATATTGCATTGTAACTAGAAATATTTTGTACAGGCCTACCACGATGGGGTGAGTTTATGGTACGGTTTCAGGCCTCCTTAGTTTTTCGACTGACGGTTATAATATGTTGCTTCTGATGACCGGCAGTTGTGTGGAGGTTCCGGATCTGGATATTTGAAGGCCCTGCGAATTACAGGCGTCCGTCCTGCACGGCCACATCGTGAGCATTGCGGGCCTTGTGTGCGTCGAGGTTCAGCAACGTAATTGTGGCGGTTCGGTTTGGTTGACCGGGGATGACCTCTGGGCGGTGTAGCGTGCATTTGTTGTCGCTCCTCCTTCAGTGTTCTCATGTCGGTCGTTTATTGCGTCACCATGGATATCATGTTTTTCATGAGCGACGCTTCGCCATCGTCTCTTCGCTCCTTGGCGGTGGAGGTGGTCTCTGGGCTAACTGCAGGATATATGTTTATTTATGCTGTGGAGTTGTTCTGTGCGTCTGGCATATTTATCGGCATCATCAAACGGCCAAGGGTCCTTGTCTAGTACGTAGGACTTTTCATCGGTTCAAAACCCATGGACGTAGAAGCGCATTTTGTCGTCCTCGCTGATATTCAAGAGCAAAAATTGTTCTAACACTCTTGTGGTATAATCATCAACGGGTTCTGAGACACCCTGCCGTGATTCAAACAACACTGCGTGTTGCAGTTGGTTTTGAGAGTCTGAACCGTATTTTCCATGACAAGCTTTCCGTAATTTGCACCAGTTTGGTTTTGTTATTTCCAACATGATTCGTTATCTAGTGGTGGTCCACCAAAGTACAACACATGAAGTGGACGTTATGATTTTTAGTGAGGGCTTCATAATGCAACATCCCCCTTCTTTTAAGAAATCATCAATGACAGACATTATGTTAGTTGCTTGTCTGCAGTCACAAACAAAAAGGTAGCTGTCTGCCTGTTACAATAAAATGACATACAATTTAAGTCTAGTCCCAAGTTGACATTCATACAAAACAATACTATCTGGTTCTGCTACAATATGAATATGTATTTAGATTAAATATCTTCTATGAGACGACGTGGAGGCATGACATTTCGCTTGGGACGTGGTGTAGGTATTGTAGTATTTCCACTTTTCTGTATCGCAGGTGAGGAGACTGTTGCGTTGTGATTCACTTTACTAGTAGGTGTGGAGATGGGATCAGGTACGGGGCTATCCTGTGTTGGCTGTAGAGTAGGTGGGGCAACTATCGGTGCAGCTGGTGGTGACGGAGTTGGGCTTGTGTAAGTGTCAGTGGCTATGGGTCGAGGTCGTAGCAATATTCTGTTGCGTTTTAGAGGGCGACCTGTCGTGCGGCATAGCACTGTGTAGGAACGTGGTTCGGGGCCAATTCCAATAACCTTACCGGGGAGCCAGTTTTTACGTGCCACATCCTGGTAGTAAACGGGCTGGTTGATGTCAAGCTCATCAAGGGTTTTGCTCTCTGGCTGTTGTAACGCATTTCAGATTTCTGATGGGCTAGCTGTCTAGCTGCAGTTATGTCATGGGCGTTGCCTTGATGGTAGACTGGTAGGTTGAAGTTAATTTTCCTTTGGAAAATGAGTTCAGCTGGTGAGGGGATTTTAGGGCCTAAAGGGGTTGTTCGATACACAAGAATAGCTTTGTCGGTTTCCTCAGGTGACTTCTTAATGAGGGCTTTCATGCTCCGGACCATGCGTTCAATAAAACCGTGTGAACGAGGATGGTGAGGGGAGCTGGTGACATGAGCTATTCCATAGTTGTTTGTCATTGCCTGGTAAGCACTGCCTATAAACTGTGGACCGTTGTCCGAGATGATGGTGTCTGGACAACCAAACATTGAAAATACATGACTGGTAATAGCAGCTACGTGACGGCTGGAAGTGTCACGTCCAAGGCATTCAACAATCGGGTATTTCGAGTGGTAGTCTGCTATGATGAGATAGTTCTCATCATTCAGTGTGAAGAGATCTGAGCCAATTGTATGCCAGGGATATGGTGGAACGGTTGTAATAACGGGTTCCATTGGCTCTTTACTCTGCGATGCCTGGTGCTTTTGACAAATGGCGCATTGTGATATTATGCCCTCGATGTCAGAGTTGATCCCGGGCCAGTACACGCTACCTCTAGCGCGCATCTGACAGCGGATAATCCCTTGGTGACCAGTGTGGATGTCAGTTAGATATTGGTCATGGAGGATCTCTGGGATCAGCAGTTGACTTCCCTTCAGAATGAGACCATTTTCAATGCTTAGTTCGTCTCGGAAAGGCCAATAAGGATGAATGCTGTGGTGGACGTCTCTTTGGCGTCCGGGAAATCCTTGGATAATGTATTTTGACAGGCGATTGAGTGTCTCGTCATTTGTTATTGCTTCACGAAGCTCATCGAGTCGTCTGTTGCTGAATTGAACGAAGCATACCTTAATATTCAGTTCAATGTGCTCATCAGCACTAGACTTTGGGAGTCGAGAAAGGCTGTCCGCTAGAATCATCTCTTTGCCAGGTCTGTATTTTATCTCGTAGTCATAGCGTTGCAACCTCAACAGCATACGCTGCAGACGGGCTGGGGCAGATGTGAGTGCTTTGGCTGAGATCATCTCCAGTGGACGGTGATCTGACTCGATGGTAAATGGTTTGCCGTACAAATATGTGTGAAAGCGTTCTGCTCCAAATACACATGCAAGTAGCTCTCTTTCTATGTTTGCGTACCGCTTTTCGGTGTCAGACAAACTTTTTGAGGCAAACGAGATTGGGTGACCATCTTGAATGAGTGCGGCGCCGAGGGCTTCTTGACTCGCATCAACTTGCAATACAGCTGGCTTGGTTGGATCAAAGTATGAGAGCAATCCAGCTCTACTAATGAGCTGTTTGAGTTGGCTGAAAACTGCTTGATGCTCTGGATGCCACTGGAATTCAGAGTCCTTCTGTAGTAGCTGTCTCAATGGTCCTGTAACGTTACTCAGCTTAGGGATATACGGAGCAAGGTATGTGACCATTCCAAGGAATGACTGGAGTTCTGAGACGTTTGCTGGGGGCTTCAGGTCGATGATAGCCTGCACTTTGCTTGGATCAGGCTTGACCCCTGACTCCCCGTAGATGTTGCCGAAGAAGCATACTTCGTCTTGGTTGATTTTACATTTCTCTGCATTGAAGACAAGACCACATTTGCGAGCACGTTCCATCAACTGATGGAGATTGCGGTTGTGATCAGCTTGGTCAACACCGAACACAGTGATGTCATCTGCAATGGATATGACGCCAGGCAGTCCATCGAGTATCTGATCCATTGCCTTTTGGAAGACGTCTTGGCTAGTTTTCAAGCCAAATGGGAGCCTTTGGAAACAGAACCTTCCAAATGGACTGTTGAACGTAGTGAGGTGTTGACTGGCATCATCTAACTGCACGCTCCAATAGCCGGACTTGGCATCCAGTTTGCTAAACACTTTGGCGCCCTTGAGTCTGTGTGTGACCTCTTCAAGTGTGGGGGTGCGGTGCTGACCCCTCTTTAGCGCCTTATTGATGTCTTTCGGATCCAAACAAATGCGGAGAGACCCGTTTGGTTTTTGAACATATGTTATGCTCGAGACCCAGTCTGTAGGTTCACTCACTGGGCGGATGACATCTAGGTCCAGCATTCTGTCAAGCTCAGAGCGGATTTGAGATTGGAGCTGGATTGGAGCTCTTCTTGGCGCATGGATTACAGGACAAGCATCCTCCTTGAGGATTAGTGAATGCTCTCCTTTGAATTTACCCAAGCCTGTGAATCGGTCAGGGTACATGGACTTGACGTCACTCAGCTTTCTAAGGTTTGCAGTGTCAGTCTGGAGAGATATGGTACAGTTCATGGTCACCAGACTGAGAGCTTCGCAAGTTTCCAATCCAAAAATTACAGGACCTGGTGTGTCAGTTACATAAAATTTTGTTGCTTGCCACTGGCTGTCCGCGTAACGACACGGGATGGTAAGTGTACCGTACTGACGAATCGGAGTGCCATTGTATGCAGTGAGTTTGGCGTCACTTTTAACTAAGGTTGTTGGCAGTCCGTCTTCATTTACATGCGATGGGTATATATTGCGGAACGTTCGCAGAGGCAGGATATTCCCTTGAGCACCTGTATCCACTTTACCTCGTAGATTTGTCTTCTTGTTGGGGTATGCCTCAATGCACAAGATTGCAAATGCTTTGTCCCGGCTTACTGTTGAAATGGAGAGAGTGTCGAATGTGCACTGTTCAAACTGTGGGTCATCCTGATTCTCAACACAAACAGAGTGTACATCAGGCTTCTGCTTCTGTTTGTTATACTTTGAAGTACTGTACTTTATTGAGCCACTGCGATGTCCTTGCGTAGAACTGTGTGCAGCAGTACTGCGACAAACTTTTCCCCAATGACCAACTTTTAAGCATTTATTGCATTTCTGGTCGCGAGCGGGACATTCCTCCCGACGGTGTCTAGTCCCACCACAAAAGTGGCATGTGTTCCTTGAGGTCGATTCAGCATGTGGAATCGGTCCTTTCCTTTGGTTGTTTCGCTTTTGATGGATGCTATCCACCTTCGTAGCCTGCCCAAACTGATTGAGTTGTTGTTGTGTGGCCTCGTATGTTCGAGCACAGTCAAGAACTTTGTCAAGTGTCAACTTCTCTGGATCGTGGTCTAGTAGCTTTTTACGAACGGGGTTGTGCACAGTGCCAATAATGATTTGGTCGATCAGCATGTCCTCGAGAGCAGCCTCGAATTTACACTTCCGTGCTTGCACCTTAAGACGAGTTGTAAAGGTGTCAATGGGCTCAGCTGACTGTTGACGAATGTCGCGAAATTGAAAACGGGCAAGTCTATAGTTAGCCTTGGGCTCAAAATAGTCTTGGAATGCCTGCCACACTGACTCTGGCGTTTTCTTCTGCTCTACTGTCAGATGAGACCAGTTGTCGTAGACTTCTAAAGCATTGGGTCCCAACCACAGTAGGATGTAGTTAACAATTTCGTGACCTGTTTTGTTACTGTACGTAGGAGTCGACAACAACAGTTCACAATAACGCTTGAATGAGCGAAACTGATGAGGCAAATCGTCACTGTCCCAGTTGAATGAGGGCAACTTGATACCGGCTAGATCGTTTGAGTGCACGTACTGCACGCTTGCTGCTGGGTTTGATTCCGACATGATTTGGCGGGCGATAAACTGCACACTGTCACTGACGCGATGCAATTATTTACCACAACGTCCAACACGATCACTAGACCTGATATTGTCACATGTAGAAGCTTACTTGCGATTTGCACTTTGCGCTCGTTTTGTTGCTCGACATTCCAACACCACAGTCACACAATCCGTCGCCGACCATGTGCGTTTGAGCGGGGTCGTTGAGGAGGTGAATTGCTCGGTTCACTGAAATCCGGTGTCACTGACCTCAAGACGACAGTCGTTTCCACTGCTGACTAGCGGAAGATAAAAACACTGTTTTTAATCACTATGGGTCGTTTTAGATCTCACTTGCTGCCACCATGTTATGTTATGTCCAAATAACTATATTGAGAAACACACACACGAGGACGACACCATGTAGACCGGAACAGAACTGTCTTTATTCTTAACCACCATCCAACACATGAAGTGGACGTTATGATTTATATATATATATATATATATATATATAGATATGTAAATATATATATATGTATATATATTATATATAAAATATATATATATACATATATATTATATAATATATATATATATATATATATATATATATATATATATATATATATATATATATATATATATATATATCTATATATATATATACATATTTATATATACATATATGTTCGATTAGAACATATTTATTTAATTACTTAGCCGATCATATATGGAGACTGATCATTTATGGAAATATCCATCGCATAACAAGATCAAAACTACATCGACGATGTTTAAGTGTTCGGCTTAGTAACAAATGGAGTTGTGAGCATTGTTATAGTACAATTGGGATAGGCTTGTCGTGGTCATCTCTTCTGAAGGTATGACTTTTTATTCCTTGGAATGATCCTAGGATTACCCCCAGAATAAAAATATCAATTTTGTTGACAATTTATATGCCTTTTCGTTCGGCACATTGGCCGATTGGGCAAATAATCCTTGGTGATCATCACGGACGTGGCTCAATTTAGAACCATAGGGTGACGAATGTCTGTCAGAATGATCTCACATGTCAGCAATATATTCATTGTAGTTAAACGAAGTATTTCGATTCGAACTCCTGCAAATTTCGTTTTTTGTGGCTTACAAAGTCATTGAATGTGTTCCTTCTTATTTCTAAATGTGTGTATATCTTTGAAGTATTAATGACATACAAGCTGAGTGGTTGTGTTTTGGACTATGTTTACTTAGGGACAATTTCAACGACGTGGGTAATTTAATGATGCTTGTAAAGGTGCTAAAGGTCATTCCGTTATCGAGCCGTGACACCGGGCGTAAACCTAGGCGGAAGGAGGAATGGATGGCGTGACACATTTC
>CM067349.1:12816094-12931094 GCA_034190875.2 Urechis unicinctus
AAGTGATGGAGTTTAGCCTTATACATAATAGACCGTGATAGCCGCGGACAAATAAGCCTAGCATGACACACTTTAAGGAATTATGCAAATGTTGTTAAACCTATGCAATAGAGAAAAACATCCACAGCTGAAAACAAATGTAATTCTAATTAAAAACCTGAAGCCTTGGTATTCTAATAGACTTACAGTTTACGGAGAAATCACATGTTGTAAAATCAGCTCAAAATCCCTTTCATCGGATTAGAAGATAAGGCCCTGATACGATCCACAACTGAAATTCCTTCCCACGCATTTATATCATCTCGACTGGATGATTGCAATTTTCTACTGTATGGGGTCTATTAGTTCCTTATCACCAAACTGCAACACGCACAAATCAATGCCACCCACCTTATTAGAAACGGAAAGCACGTGGAAAACACACTATGCGGACCCTTTAATGGCTTCCTGTGGAAAACGCATCAGATCGAAAATTCTGCCTCTCACCTTCACGGTTGTTAACAAAGATGCGCAAGGTTATTAACAGATACGTATGGTTAAGTAACAGCCTGTACAATGGGTTTCTACGTATGTACGTATGTATGTTGTTAGTATGTATATCTGTATGTATGGGATCGAGGACTTGCAGGAATAACAAATGCAATAATATTTCCTCTCATAGGTGAATTTTCATGTCGATCGGTCGCAACATTTATCTTTTTCCGGCCTTATCGTTTTCGACCATTATGGCCAAGTGATTAATTCTCTTTTTCACCATGCACTCAAAGACACTCCTGTCTTCTGCAATGCAGATGACGTCGTTTTTAGGTAACTTTGTGAGGACCGCTCAATGAAAATGATAACCGGATGATTTTGAGGGAGAGACGTAGTTCAACCATTACTGCAACCGATCAGAAAGGAGTTTCGCACTAGCTAAGCTTGCATGGTTGTTAACACTTTGTCATCTATAGGTATTTATACCAGGGTACAGTTTAATGACTGATGCAGTTATAGCGCAAACAACATATATATCATGCAATATAACCGATTTGCCATTTGCGAATGAGCGTAAGTATGAAAATAAAAGTATAATATAATTTCCAGGTACTGAGTTAATTTAGATCAGTTAGCGTGCAGTCCTTACATTATGTTGTTTTTACTGTAAATGGGATTTAGTGACGCCAAACCGTAGCGAAAGCATGAAAGAAATGTTATCCTACATATCACTAATATACCTGTCGGGACTAATTCACCAGCGTATCCGAACTAGTAGGAACTATGTATGGGATCTTGTTTGGCTAGTTTGCAACATGTCAATCATGGTGGTACATTGAGAAGTAAATTTATCTAGACGCTTTGGGTGCGAACGTTTATATGCAAAATAACAGCCTTGCGCCACATCATAATACTCCACTTGCACAGCGTTAAATCACACGGAAGGTTGTCAAATTGCACTCACTAATTACATCAGCATTTCAGTTGTCAAACGCCCCTACCCAGTTGAGGCATGCAGACAGCATGTAAATCGCATCGGCGCCGCATTACATATGTAACTTAATAACACAATTCATAATATTTCACAGCCTATCTGACAAGCGAGTCATGCAATGTTATGCAGACTAGACAGCATATAGTTCCATGACTCATGCAGTTATAACGCAGAGAACGTATCACGCCGCATAACCGATTTGCTATTTGCGAATACCCTTACGGGATTATCTTTTAGCGCAGGTAAGACATTAAGTTATAACTCTGTGTGCTTTAAAGGTACTGTCCAGAACAGTTAGTGTTCAATCTTTATCGCGAAAGTAGGTATTTTACACACCCTAGATAGTTTTGTATAAATGGGACTTAGTGACGTACTGCAATGGCCAAAACAGCATAACGAGAGAAATAACCACCTACAATCAGACCAGAGAGAAGCAACACTACGACTCTGTCGGTAATGATTATCTAACGGGTCAGAACTATTGGCAAACAGCTATGATATATTTTTAGCGAATTAACCACACATCATACATGATGGTACTTAATATTTCAAGACGATTTGCGAAGCAGACCTTTATTTGCCAACTGTCCGTCATGCGCCACATCATGAGAACGAACATTTGTACAGCGTTGTATCAAAGTTAAAATTTTCAAATTGCCCGTACTTATTATCTCAGACTTTCAGCTGTTACACGTCTTAACCAAGTGAATCCAGGCATCGGCACCACAGTGTATATGGAACTTAATAACACAAAATGTAAAGGCAGTGTTTCCATTTATAATATTACACAGCGTAGGCTTGACTGCAGACAATAGCGCAGGGTAAGCAGCCGTCACTACTAACTCATGCTCATAAAACGTTATGATTAATACGAGGGCAGGTTTATATGACATAATAAGTAATTTTCACCATCTAAAACGTTACATGACGGCAGTATAAAGAGATTATATTGGTAATGAAGAGTATCGTCGGCAGCAGAATAACAGTATCCTTGAAAAACGAAATGTGATACTTTTCATTCCCATGCAACAGTGCGGGTTACTCAAATGACATTTGACAAAGACTCATCGTAGGATTGCTTGAGGCATAATTGTTTCCTAATGCCGAACTGATCATAGAGCAGAACACAACATTCATTTGGCACGGCTGTCGGGAAAAAAGTAAAGCTCCTGGTATTGCAAGTTGATGCAAAGCCAGTAATCTGAAAATTGACAGCCTTTATGTATTTAGCTATGCTAAATGATCTTTTTAAATATGACCTAACTGTCGATTTGCTATAAACTGCTCGCTATCATGCATAGCTATTATTTGTGGCAAGTTCATTGAGCAAAATCAATTCATCTATTTTTGGCAATATTAGGGTAATAGGGAGCATCATGTTATGTCGGACTTGGATTTTGTAGGGGTTGACTATGATTCATTAGCTTTGCCAATAAAAAATATGTTATTTTATCATGGCGTGCACTCACAGATAAATGTCATAGGCAGCAGTTTAAAACGAAAATCAACCGCCCGAGCGTTTCCGCCAGAGAATCTCCGATTAGTTGTAGATAATCACGGATAATGCACTCTATAGAAACACATTGCAGTTGCCAAATAGTACTTCAATAATCTACAAAGTATAGTGTTTGAACTGACATAAATTATATGCCAGCTTATAGTCTGCCAATCAAAAGGGAACTCCATAATTGGACTGTAAGTTTATTCCGATGCGTCTAAAGTTGAGCAGTATAGATATTAAATGTACGCATAACCTTCGTCTATATGCAATTTGTGTTAATTTCACCATAAAAGCGTTAAATTGCTAACAGTTGTAGCAGCGCAGAAGCAGACAAAATAGTGCGATGTTTAGTGTATGCTGATCAAAGTAGATTCGACCCTCAGCAAAACCAATAGGTATCGGAATGAATACAATGTTACAACTCCTGTTTGCATCAATACAATTGTACCAGCGGAATTATATATGTTGCTTAATATGGCGACTTGTAAAAGCATATATAGAAGGAATGTAGATAACTTAAACATCGTCAATTGTCTTATGATATTATTTGAATATGCAAGTAAATAGGTAATGTTTTAAGCCAGCTAGAAGAAGCAAACTACATGTTTGCTTGTCTATGTGTAGCTCTAAACAAATATAGTTCATGTTAACAATACAGGGCGTTTATGTTACACGTTTGAAACTAGGATTACAAATAATGCCATCAAATGTTATTTCTTTTTTGCATTACTAGGCCACAGCTAATAAAATTTAGTTTAGTATTTGTGGGATAATGCAATTTTATTAGAACATAAATATTCCGCTACAACGGCAATCAAGGTTGTAATAATTTAGAGATGACGCTGAAGGCTTTAAAGAAACGTGTGTTCACTGATTATGAATACCGATGTCTGTGTTATACCCTTTGACAATGCCTTATATTGTTTGCTGATGCATATCAATAGCGCAATATTTGCACTGGATGTGCACTATCATCGAGCGACTTGTTACAGCGACCTTTCTGAGTGGTTTTTACTGGGCAACATGTGATATGTAGAATGATAAGTAAACAACGACTAATGTATGTTAAGTCTGGCGAATTACATCGACATATGGCATATATGATAAAGTCTGACATGCAATATATCTGAATAGAAAATGATAACATGCTTCCACGACATCATTAGAGTAATATTATAAGAGGCAACTAATTTCATGGTCCATTGTGCTTGGCTCGTTATTAGTTGCTTATTCATGTTGACAAAACAGACGAATCACTGCATGATTAATCTAAAACATATGATTATTGCGCAACATCTCAGATATAGTGTCTCTGGCGCAGAAGTCGCGCAACGTTGTTGCGCTATATTCCATGAAACAGCAAGAAGATTTGCAACGCAACATGCTGAAAGCGACATAGCACATGAATTATTCGACAGGCTAACCCATTATCGTCTGGTATGAAAAATGATAGAATGACACTGTACCACTGCTGGTAAAGTAATGGAAGTGATAAATCATGCCCACATGGAATGAGAAGATGCTAGTATTGCTATGTTTCTGGCGGTGCTGTACCGACCACTATATCCGTCAGCGATGGTACTCAACGTTGGCGTACGCGTTATAGAAATCGGACCATTGGTGTGCTTTACAACCAACGCAGAGGTGTGTTGCCAAAATAACACATAAGTGCCTTCGTTTGGGGTGATCAATGTAGAGATAAATGCAAGGATCGTAGGTGTACTTGCATAATTGATCGTAAAAGCCACGCTGAACTGTCGTTGGATATAAATGGTGGTCATTTGCAACAACGTGGTGCATTATGAGACGAACTAGAATGAGCTTACATGTACGCCAAACACACAGCGTACATCGACGGTGTTGTCGCACTGGTAATAGCAGTATGCGATCCAGCATCGATATACGATTTTGAAATATAAATCATTCGCTTTATTATCTGCGTCATGGACGATACTTCATGCATTCGTCTTTGCCAATAATTGACTACGTAATATGCCTAATGTGGGGTGCAAATCGTTAACAAACTGGACAGGATACACTTGGCTGAAAGCTAATTCTATATTGTACTTTTCATAGGCTTATATTACTATAATAATTGTCAAAGATAATTGGATATTACCTCTTATAGTATAGGGAGAACATTAGCTAAGTTAGCCCGATAGTTCCTTCCCTGTGACTGCGCATCAATTAATGTAAGCAGTACATGTATTTTGCAGAATTATCACAAAGCAATTTGAGCTATGTATATCTCATAGATTGGTCTGGTGATCAATTCCTAAGCCGGATAATACTTTAGAAGCACATTAAAGGCAAATGTGGTATTGATATGCTATGGTAGTGCTATGTAGGCCATCATATCGTTATGGGTATGTGCTCTACGGTGGCATTCGTTCCAATGAAATCCTCGTGGTTGTGCTTAACATCAAATACAGAGGCATATCCCCAAATAAGCATATACTGTCCCTAGGTTTGCATCTGCATTTTGAAGTTATAGTCGTGGACCCAAGCATTGTAGATCGTAATAGCCATACTTAAGTGACGGCGAATCAATCTGCGTTACATGAGGCGCCCATTTGTGATTAAAACAATCCTCTCTGAATAAAATATTCCGGCCAATGCTATATGAATAAAACATCTACTCTTGAGAACCAATATTAAGCTAACCAATACATGTGCCGTTCAACATGACACCAAAGATTCCCGACATTGGGTATATAATTGATTGTGTCGTAGGTTTATATTTACTTCATGTACGCGTCAAGTCAGATATCCTAGCGGGTACTCTATATATATTTGTAGTGATGGATCCTGGACATCATTGACTTTGCCTGTTATGATCAGTATATCAACGTAGCGTGTAATAGTTGTATGTCTATAATAACCAAAGTGCCACGGTGAGAATGTCTGGATTTTAAAATCCATAATGGGGCTAGAAAGCCTATGTATTCAGATCCTTGCTAACGATGTGTACGACAATTGGTTATAACTAAGAAATCGCATGTGCAAACTTATAAGCAATGTTTACGCTTATAAATATGAAAAGATAGTTTATACATAAAAGGGACGCCATTTGAATACGAGAACGTTCAGCCAAAATATTACAGAGAGCCTAGTGTTTTCTTGAATTAAAACCAACACTCTAAGCAAATGGGAAACAGCCGTTGAATCAATTGTAGTATTATGTCAGTCTTAGGTTATTTCATTATGTAACATTACCAGATTTGCATCTGTACATACAATGTTAGAACAGCCATCAAGGTCGCGTAACTAGCACATAAAAGGTTGTAAAGACTCCGAAGCACGTTTCAAGGCCCAAATTATCCAATAAGTAATTCGACCAGCAATAAATACACCATAAAAGTGCAACGTAGATTCTGACTAGAGCTCCAAATATAAATCATTTCAGACATTCATAAATTAGCTTGTGTTCTATAGAAGGGAGTGTGTGACCAAATAAAAAGTAGTATTTCTATGAAATGAAAATATGGATCGCTATACCATATAGGTATTACTCAGCAACTGTTAAAATACATATATTTGCAGTTAGCAAAAAAGTTCATTATGCATTGATCTCAGTGTTACCGAGTTACCTGCCAAATATTGTCGCTCATAAGACCAACGTGATTTGATATTTTGATGAGTAGTATTTTCGGGTATGGTATCACCTTTTTAATAATCAGTCAGATAATATCTCTGCAAGTATGTGTCAATAAATTGAACAAATGCATATTTGTTTAACGTTACCATTTAACTAAACCATTAATGTGACCAATCAGAACGCACACTGCACACAAGCGTAACCAACTGGTTTGTTTACACTCCCCTTAACATTTGGTAGGGTTTGGCTCGATCACTCATGCCGTTGTAACGACATTGTGTTGCCAGCACTATTAGGCAAAACAGTACTGTTTGCGAATACCCATACGAGATTATCCTTGATCGATGGCATGACAATAAATGTTGAAACTTCGTGGTTCCCAGTTTGTTCGGAGCATTTATTGCTTAATGCATACAGAGCGAGCCGATAGATTTGCTGTTGATTGGATAACATAAATCCCATAAGGTTTTCTCTATACGGGACTAAATGACGCAGTGCAACTGCCAACAACTTAACGAAAGCAAAAGCAAGTTCCAGTCAGAACAGACAGAGGAGACTATGCCGTTGCCATCTTACAAACGGTTTCGTCGTTATCACAAACATTAGGAAATATAGTCCTGGAGACAATGCACATCGCACAAGAGGCACATTTAACATTACAATATCGAATATAGCCATCTCTCAGGTGCATATTGTGTCGATCAAGCTCGTCGATGAAATATAGTGTAGTTGTTTTACCATTAGTTTAGGTTACAGGGTGAGGTTAAACTAATGCTTTATTAATTACGCTCCCATTACTGTTAATTTAAGGCTGCAGGGGCCGGGAAACACTGCACAACGAATAGGTAGACAGTTAATTTGAGGTGACACCAGAGCCCATCATTCCGGCATTAAAACGCCTGCTACATTTAGTAAACTGCGCAATCATCTTAAAATGCCAAAGCATCCAGACGGCTATCGTCTGAAGGGACCAAATGCAGAGGTAACGAAATGAAATTTTTTTTTATGCCATGAGCAGCATTCTATTACTTGAGGCATAGTTGATTTAATTAGTTAGTCTATGACTAACGTGACGTAATGATAAATGTGGCCTTAGGATAGCATAAGCTATGGGTTAACAATCGTTTTTACTATCAATTCAACCTTATACGAAGGCAATGGTTTAGTATGAAATTGAGACGCATTGATTGTTCCACACTGCCGCACAGACATCGGTCTTAATGACGTGCTTCACTGCGGAATGTCGCATTCCCGTGTAATAGCCTTCTCTCATGATATACCACCCAGAGTAAGCCAAATTGACATTATACAATCCACTGCAAACATAGTTGCAAACGCAATTTACCTTAGGTTCAAACTGTATAAGGACAAGAAATATGTGTTCCCTTCGATTATCAACGATATTCACATGCGTTATCTTCAGATGTTAAATGTCTTGAATTTGGGCATTCAATTGATTTATTGTATAAATTAATGCGTCAATATAGCTCTCATAGAAACACCTCTTCACTACGTGAATATGCGACCCAGAACAACACTGTTGGATCAAAATTTTCCTTTGCAATGGGAATAATGATTCATAATTGAGAATTGCTATCAAGTTTACAAATTTAATGTTATGGACAATTCAAGCGTCGGGTATTTTTATTCATGCCTCGGCTACCTTTTTTGGCATGCAGGTTTAATGCAAATCCATAATGACATCAGGTTGCCAAAGAAATCTGATACGATATGCTCATATTAACCCAACATTAGGTCATGTATAATTGATTGCATTTTTGATGGAAGATTTAGCAGTGCGGTTATTGGGTTGAATGCATGGTCTGTCATTAAGTCGTAAGGCTAAAAAAGAATATATTCCAAATGACGGCAGTGTCCATCGTTGTGGTATAAGATCAGGGAAGGTCCTTTCGTTAACACCCTACAAATATCAAAGATCTTCAGTGAACCAGCTGTTTTAGAGAGTCGCCTATTAGATTTAATGGCATTCATACTGCAACTGAATGCTGGATGCTGAAAATCATAATACCCTGCATTTGCTAGATTTGGATTGGGATCAGCTGCTCTTCTTCGGGGCCATGTTGGTGGAAGGGTATGCTTTTGATGAATATTCCTGCTAAGCAAAGTTGGTCAGATGCAGCGCCCTACAGTTTAACTGATAGCCTTGACGTGTTAAACACTGTGCGACAAAGGCATCAATACTATTGGAGCTTAAGATAACAGAAGTTGTATGGCACTAGCATCGTGAAGGTAAAAATAAATATTATTCAGTATTTCCCGGATTGCTTTCCGGTTGTCAAATATATGTCTTGGCTTGCTAAAAAGTTGCTTGAGATTTAATTACATATTATACGTTCACAAGCGATGAAAATAACAAAAACATTCCAATCATCACATATTGATGCCATAAGTAAAACATTTATCCAATGCCAGACGACCTTATATTCAAGATAAATCTAATAAATTGAAAGACCTGGGTCAATGAGTAATATATGAAGTTTGTGCGCTTCTTCGAATTCAATATCTGCAACCTAGGTTTGCGATTTGTATCCAGTTAACTTAATCAAGTATATGCTAAAAAGGTGTAGGCCGCCGAAAAAGAAAAAAGAAAAGTAGTTAATTGATGAAATAATTACTTCGAACGTCAAGCAGATTGATTGGCGCTTGCCTTTTCTGTGCCCAAAGAAACGATATTTCACTAATGTATATAAGGCAAATATCGACGTGGACATATCTTCACTAAGACGAGTCACTTCTACAGACTATTGAGAAATACATTCATGTACAGCCTGTCCACTTACGATGGCATTGCCAAAACAAAAGCAGGTGACCAAAGTCGGCAATCTATTAAGGCATTTGTTTCACACCCCATCATCAGCATCATCATTATCATTTTCTTACTTGTCATCATCGTGACTATCATTGATACCATAATATTTGTCAACATAGTCATCCTCATCATCATTACCTTCATCAAGATGTTCATTGCCATCAATATCACCATCACCATCACGAGAGCCATCACAGTCATCATTATTATCAATGTCATCATCATTAACATCATTATCATCATCATATCAATGTCATCATTAATATCATCATTTTCATCATACTTGCCATGCTTGTTACAACTATGCTGTATTGTGGACATTATTCCATCTCCAGTTTATGATGGGGAAAAATTGTTTCTCAGGATGGGATTTATAGTGCTTCGTGATCACCTGAAAAGCCGTAAGCACGGACGCTATCGGTTAGACGTTCGGCTTTATTTAAGTCCCTTGTTATTTTCTACCAATGTGTTTTCTTCATATTGGCTGACACGTTGGTGCTTCCAGCTTAGTTTTACAGACAACTATTACAAATTGAGAATTATGTTCATTGGTCAGTTGTTGAGAAAGGAATGAGTTACTTTAGACTGAAAACATAAATAAGATAAGACGATTATCGACTTTACTTCCGACTTCATTTTCGCTGTAACTCCTTCGAGTTCCGAGCCGGAATCGACGTCATCAACACCCATTAGTTCTTACCATAGGGTTGTCTCTTACAATAATTGACCTAATAAAGCTTAGTATATGAAATAACGATTAGAAATTTACAACTGCGTCAAAAAAGTTAGTTGTTCAGAATAGAATGGCCTCCCTCCATTGATTAAAAAAACATATGGTACGACCATCAATGCCTTAGAAAAAGTGCAAAGAATGCCGATTTAACTTTCTTTTTAAATTCTATGTGGCGTCTTCGATATACTGTCTTATCAAACAATTGACGTAATGTTTATGACTATTGAGGGAGAAAATCAATTTGATAAGCGATCGAAATTTTCATACTAAATAGCACTGACAGAATTCGTTTTTAGTCAAAGCGCTTGAAAAAAAAAGCATATTGGGAAAGAACATGTCATAACTCAAATTTGCTATTGGCTAAAGTTTTCCGAAAATGTTAAATTTGTTTACAATCGCACGATATCTCAATTATTAATTGTAAATTTAAAGACTTTGGCTACAATAAATTTTCAACCTGCAGATATTTGTTTTGACCATGCATTATTTTCAATAACAATAAAAGAGAAAACTTTTTCTACGGAGTTTAGCTTCTAGGTAATGTATAGTTTTGAACGGTCGAAGTGTTATTCATGGAAATAATGGTAATAATATTTTCGATATTATTTATAACCACAAAATAATTCGCCGACATCTATAGAAAATCATGATACGACTGATGCTGTCACTGATAATATGTGACCCTGTTAGTAATACCATCGGGCGTTTATTACCGATTCAATAGGCAATCAGGTGATGACAAATTTGGTGAACCATTTACTTCCACCAAATAGTTTCGATTGAGAAAACTACAGTCTATATAGTTAGAAATATTGCAATTGAATTTAGCTTCAAATGATGGAATGTATATAATGATCGCACCATTATCCACTGAGATATTCGGTATTCAAGGTTTTCAAATCACTGACCTTAGATGTTGGTCAATGTCAAAACAAAACCTCTATGTTATGTGCATTAATGTGGCCCACAATTGTGAAATGCGGCATACATTGAGTGCTCGATATGATTACTCACGCAAACACATGCGCGTAAGAACGGAAGCTTTTTGTTCATCAATAACTAATGTGTTTGCGGAGGTGTCGGCAATATTTGTGCAACTTTAAGATAGGGTTTAGTAAATATCCTACTGAAGTGTCCACGCAGTGATTTATATTGTTTTAACTATATTTAGTTTGTAGTTCACGTTACCATTAATGCACAAAATAAGATGCATCACTCATCAGTCCTCATCGCTATGCGAAGGCTTTGTCCTAACCTAAGTAGCGTCACAGGCATTACTTCACAGACAAGTAGCAACACAGGTATTACTTCACAGACAAGTAGCATCACAGGCATTACTTCACAGACAAGTAGCATCACAGGCATTACTTCACAGACAAGTAGCATCACAGGCATTACTTCACAGACAAGTAGCAACACAGGCATTACTTCACAGACAAGTAGCAACACAGGTATTACTTCACAGACAAGTAGCATCACAGGCATTACTTCACAGACAAGTAGCATCACAGGCATTACTTCACAGACAAGTAGCAACACAGGCATTACTTCACAGACAAGTAGCAACACAGGCATTACTTCACAGACAAGTAGCAACACAGGCATTACTTCACAGACAAGTAGCATCACAGGCATTACTTCACAGACATGTAGCATCACAGGCATTACTTCACAGACAAGTAGCATCACAGGCATTACTTCACAGACAAGTAGCATCACAGGCATTACTTCACAGACAAGTAGCAACACAGGCATTACTTCACAGACAAGTAGCATCACAGGCATTACTTCACAGACAAGTAGCAACACAGGCATTACTTCACAGACAAGTAGCATCACAGGCATTACTTCACAGACAAGTAGCATCACAGGCATTACTTCACAGACAAGTAGCAACACAGGCATTACTCCACAGACAAGTAGCAACACAGGCATTACTTCACAGACAAGACAGACTCGCTGCTGGGAGAATAGAAAAGGTCGATATCTTCTTGCCAAGCTTTAAAACGTATAACAACAAGCGTCAGAGGGAAATATTTATACCCGACAAATTTGGGAGTGGTGTTCATTGTTTCGTTAAATAGCATTTTATTGACAAGCCTTGCGATTGACTTGTCTCGCACAAATATGCAAAAGAGCATCTGCTATGAATGCATTTTCCGGTAACTTTAATCCGTCAGCAAGCACTGAGCGTAATGAATCGACACTGCATCAGTCTTAATTGCACTCAATACAACAGCAGCCTACGTAAATGTGATGCTATGTATACTTCCCTCCACTAAACTAGTGAGAGTCCTATTGACGGCCGGTGGGATATAGCAAATGAGTGTCATACAGAATGCGTTTTGCAATTTTGATATCTTACCTCTTGTATGGGGTGGCGTAGAATTTGTGGTTTAGTTGTAAGTTTTTGCTTAGCTCAGAAACCAGTAGCATAAGCGATCATTATAATATTCACCGTCATAACCGACAACAAATGAAGGCTCTATTCCCGTTGTGGAAACTTTGAAACTGATTCCTTTGTTTTTAGAGATGATTGGATTACATCGACTAGTCAATTACCACCAAGTGAGAAAATAGCGGTTGAGTGGGAAGCCCCGATGACGTAGAATCAAATTATCTTCACGATCATTCCATTTGCTGTATTCAACAGAATTCATTATGTATTCTTTGAATACAAACTGCAGTTACTTGAAAATATGTGCGGGACCAGCGATGAGCCAACGTTCTGAAGAGGATAGCGTTTAATTTTGAATGAGTTTTAAAACCAGGTCGAATAGGAAATGGGCTTTTTGATTAACGACATTCATTAGGAGATGTGAATGACCTTCACATATGCGCATGTCAGTTTCACTGCCGCCAGGCACAAACACCCACGCGACGAACACTAATACCGAGTCATTTTGAAGCGAATATTTCACTAATAAATCAGAAAACCGGTATGACTTCTTGTTTAGCTGATTCACCGCGCATCTGGAGACCAATATGATTATTAATATATTTGAATGGTGATGTGTTCTGTCGTATATACGTAGTTATTGTTTGGATAAATAATTTCAAGAACAGACTCTCTGTACCTAAAACAACAACCGATATGCTGTGACTGCTTTGTGGGCAAGTTTGCCACTATCAATGAAAATATAATTCCCGACACAGCAACCTGCATTTGAAGAGTCGTTTTAGGTGCATAGGCAAACACCTAGCAGATATAGGAGCGTCGGTAAATTGAATGTCATAGACGTGGTACTTGCAACCAACATGGCACAATGTGCAAAATGCATAATTGAGCTTACCATTACCACCACAGCAGATGGTTCCGATCAGGCATAAGTAAAGTATGTTACTCAGTTGACGCCACTCATAATGCCCACTTTCTTGTCACAAATATAAAGCAATAATTTCAATAGCCTTTTCCCCCAACAATCTCAACGACTGGTTGCTACTCGGAACTCCGGGAAAATGTATATGGCGGATTAAAATAAATTACGCTTGTTCTCCCAGCAGAAGAAACATACTATTGGGTTTCTATTAAGCACAATATAAATGGTATTGAATGATCATTGAGCAATCATTTGTTCCGTTTATCAATATTTATAATGCATGTTCACATTGGTTATATTTAGACTTATCTGATTTATTTCTGAAGACTCTTGGATGCGTTCGAATAAATATGGCGGCTTCAGCAACCAAAATAAACCAATCATTGTGCATGACGTGAGAGACTTGCTACCTGTTCGTTTGCTTGCGATGATAGTAAGCTGTTACACATGCATCTCATGTAATATAATTAACCTGAAGTAATATATCAGTTCGAAGCTCCTGCAAATTTTGCTCCCTGGTTTGTGTTAGCTTTAACCCTTTGGCTTTTAAGTAAGTTTCTTAACAGATGATATGCAAAAACCATCAATGATAGATAATTTGAAGATTTTGACTCAAAAGATGGCTTGTTGATGTGGCATCGGATGGCAGACTGCCCCTTCATAAATACAATTGAAGTCGCATATTAGAATTAAACATCAAATGGAGTAGCTTTGGATCAAAGAATGATCAGAGTCGCCTGCTAACCTTTATGGCATTGTAACAGCTTTTACAAGTCATTATGCAGGAATGCATAGCACCTCTGAAATGCAAGATTCCCTCATGTTGAAGATAATTTTAGCTGGCAATATAGGAGTGTTATTGATAAGCAGATTAGTATTTTTAATCATATATTCCGTATTCATAACCAACAAAATAGACTTCCAGTTACTCACTGGTCCCTAATTAAGAACAAAATGTTGTTACAAAACGTCATTCAACGGTCATTTTGCTAATTATGCACCTTAGTTAAAGTATTATTTCTGGTTCAAATTGACAGAAATTTGTCAAGACATGGGGTATATGAGATCAGATATTGCTTAAAACAAACAAAGAACCTGGGTTCATAAGAGACCCTCATCTTGTGAAGTGCAACAAACAAATCAGGGTTGCATGCTAAAGATGTTATGCGCTCTCAGATTGATAGAACGCTCATTAAATCTGACGATTGTGGGGTTCCGTTGCTTATTCCGTGTCTTGTTGACATATCTGTCATTATTAATTAGAATATATTCTCTTGGTATGTCCGCCTGCATTAGATGAATCATGTCGACTCAAATATAATAATATTGATAATGCCATTCAAAATCAGCATTAAAAAATTTTAACAATTATGCGGAGGGCAAGTATGCAACAGCCGTAATAACTATCTAGCCGTACATGCCATAGACAGCATAGAATTATTGTTGACATTAAAGGCTCTCGGACATCTGTGCCCCCGGGTCAGATTTCGTGTGGTTGCCGGTGGACGCGTTGTCACGTATCTCATTGGTCCACGCAGCCGATCTTGGACACCTTAAGGAGTCAAAGTTGCACGCGCCGACTTCAAAATAGCACCTGCGATAAATATAATTTTCGTTTGCTTTAACCCTCAGTAAGCAGTGAATTATATTTAACAAACCTTGCGGCAACTAATCCCAAAATATGTTATTAATGTGCCCCTTGCGAGTCATATTGGACTATTGCTAACTCGCTACAGCTGAATGCTGATGCTGAATGACTTATGAAAACAAGACTTCATTGTCTGAACAATAGCCTGCTTAGGAGATGATTCGAAACCATAATAGGCCTGCTTGGATTTATGAAACTCTTATACAGCAGCCATTTGTAGATAGTGAATGCATCCAACTCCAGATGTTAAGAACAACTTTCAGAGCAAACAAAATCAACCTCCGCAATATGTTGTCATCTCAGATTTGCAGGGATTTTCACTGGTATTGATATCAGCAGGCCATGAGGCCCGAAAAAATAGGGTAATAAAGATTTAAATATTGGATTAATAATAATGATTCATGACGCTACGTGTCTACATCGCCCACATAAACAGCATACGTGACCTATTACTGCTAAAGTTGGCATTAATCATTGTCATCATCAGTTGATTAAGGTTAAAACCATGAACTCACCGACCTTGAAATTGCAAGGTCGCTGATACATATGCGTACCTAAATGCAAATGACTAGATGCAGACGATTGGTAGATGAACAATATGTTATAATGTTTGTATGAACGGCGGGTTTGACGGTGACGGCGACCTAACATACTGTACTGCCTTGGAGAAGAATAACAATTAAAGTAGCAGTTTGCAAATGGCTACGTGCCGTTTGGCTGGGGACCACGGACTATTGTGGACTACCTTTCGACAATCTGCTGTAATTGGATAAGACTACTGTAGCTTTATATCAATCCCATAAGACGCTATGTCTTGATGAGAACGAAAGTAAGATAGAGCCATCACTTATGCACTTATCTGTTAAAGCGACAAAGAACTGAAGGTAGTCTTGAGCACTCTCCAGCTATTTGTCATGTAACTTGTACACAATATTCGTTATAACCTGTAAGCTGCCAACACGCTATAGCGCTTATAGGATTACTAAACCAAGCAATGTCAACACCTTTTTTCACCTCCTTGCACCTACAGCTACTTCATTTTAGAGTTACACAAAGTGCTTTCTGTTATTGAATACCCAGTCCCGAAAAACGAAACTAAAGAACGTGTATGTAATATTTGACAGCGTACAAAGTACAATTACAGTCTGCCACAAATCTCTTGATAATAGGTGCAATGCTTTGGTCTTAACAACCGCAGATTGCTTCTTCTAGTTCCAGTAATTTGATGCCTAATAATGCCATTTACTTTAACGAGCCAATGAAATGAGAGGGGGGAAAAGCAATCCAAATGCATGTTTGAAACCATTTGAATTCATCTGCCTACAATTAACTCACAATGCATTTCCAGCAATTTGACAATCTTACAGTATCATCGAGGCGCTGATTGTCTGTCGTGGTGTTATGGTGAATGCTTAGTGGACGCCAGACGATTATTTTTTCTATTTTGCTCAACGTCGGATTCAGCCAATAATACACGGTTATCATTTCGGGCTCTGTTTTTGACTGGCCAACACTTCGTTGACATCCGGTTAAATTTAGGATTTAAAATACTCATGGTTATCAAACACCGTGTGAAATATAAGCCGCTAGAAATATTATTTCTGCTTTTAGTGGCTTCAACATATTGATTTCAAATGGTCATGTGAACCTTTGATATAGTATACGATACGGAACATTTAACGTTTGAGCATCTAATGACCCATCGACGCAAACGATAAATGTTACATAGAGCAACACATGGTATGTATTCAGCCAAACAATTCTGCCTTCCAATTGTAAACGTGTGTTGAGCACTGACTTCTTAACGAAATAATCGTGGTTGCTCCATAGCGAATTGCATGTATAGACGAGGATAATGAGTAAGGCAATTTTGTGGAGGTTGGTTAAAGAACATACAAGTCCATACAAGATGGAATGATTTCATTAAGCTGAGAGTCGACACTATGGCACTGACGAGCAACATACGATAAAAAGGATGGCGTGACACACAGCAGCAGTGTTCATTCAGTGTGCCCGTTTGTGTTCCGCAGGCTGCAAACTAGGCCACTTCAGTGGGACATTAAGAATAACAAATTGCGAATGTTACATTGGAAAATGAGTCAGCATTTATGTCAACGTCTACATGAAACACGTCTCATATCAGCTATTTTCTTTGTTTTGGATGTTTTACAATTTTCGTTGTCCCATACTTAATGCCTTCGCCGAAAAGCGTGCCCTACTGAAGAAGACAAGAATTAAATGTGAGCAATATTGCATAAATAGTGGAACCAAACAAGTGAGAGAGATAATTTGGAATCAAGCCTTACAACAAATAATCAAATACTCGTACGCATTAATTAAAAGTACCACTCATTCACAAATATATTATTTATGTGCCATTTACAATCATTTTGGAATGCATAGTGTGTGCTATTGCTAAACGTCACTGATGCGTGTCGTAGCTTTGATGATAGCGATTTATTCGACCCATTAGAATTTGGCCATTACCGGCATGGCCTTGTGACCACATTAGATTCAGGGGTTTTTAAACAAGTCTTGCTTCAATGATGGCAACTTCTTTTTATTCGTCATTATTTCATACCTCAGCAAACAAAACGCAATAACAATGTAATAAACTATACATTATCTGCAATCTAATGGGCTACAATTCATATGATCGTAGCATGAAATGGAGCCACTTTGAATTCTACACAGTTCTAGCCAGGCGACGATTTTCCAATAAAGAAGCTGTCTACTGACGAGTGATTCACGAAACTAGGGTGCATTGTCCGCATATTAACCGTCCTGGCAGGAAATACCATTAAGCGTTAGCGAAACGGGATTGATGCAATTTATTCTAGAGCAAGTATATTGGGCAACGCAATATGAATCAAATGAATAATGATATGGAAGACAGAGACCAAATTTAATGCATCGGTAACTTAAATATAATACGGAAATATCGTGCGACATTATGCAGCCTAGTAACTTACGACGAGTAGAATCAAATTAAGCATCTCTCTGGATCAATTGAGGCATAACATACTTTGAGTGTTTAACATGGTAAACCAAACAGTGTACATTTTTCATTGTAGGGGCCAGGTCTATACGCATGACGACGTACTAATTTACATAGACATGATATCCCATAAAATCGCGAAACCTCTTGATACTGTTGATGCATAAAACCATTTTTACATCGCAAGAGTTACATTTGGCCGTGCTGTTTGGCTGCTGCTTTCGGTATATTTGCTTGGAGTAGAAACGTAGGCGACCTGATCTTTAAAGCAGCTTCAATTTGACGCGCAGCCGGGCACGGGTCTTAAGAACCACAGATTGATTCTCCCTGTTTGAAGTTTTGAGGGACTTCGCGGCACTATTTATATCAGAAAGTAATTAGACGCGAAAGAAAAAGCCGTACATCCTTTAATGTTGAATGCCATGGACGTGGAAACTTGAACCGACATGGTGCATTGTGCATGAACCATTATGGTATTCCCCTCGTAAGGTATTGCAGTTAAGTGACAAGGTTTGCCCGTTATACTTATTCATTATAGGATTTTACTTGTCATTTGGTAATAATGACCTCATAAACACATATACTCATAATAGCCCGATGTCTTCATGTGCAGGCACATTTGCTAGTACTTGTTATACATGTGTAGTGCTATAACATATACCCTTAATATCAGTGGCTTCGAAGCCAATGGCTCGATTTCAAAATTCGCAGAGGGGCTAGACAACCAGTTTATTGAATCATTTCAGGCGATGTGCAAGACACATTATGATTGAGAATATCTTGTGCAATCTTGTGCGCAATGTTTGCAGTAATGGATGTAAAATGCTATTGTGTATGCCATTATTACATGGTTGTTGATTTACAGTAAACTTAAAACAAATTTGCGTCATTGACATAGGTTCACGCGACAGCTGCCATGCATTACAATGTTACAATAAAGACACCATGTAAAAAGAGGGATAAAACGAGTAAGTTGCCATGTAAATTAGTACAAATACATAACGTAACACGCTACACCACAAGCCCTGAGATATTTCCGCATTTTTTCTGAACTGTCAACACTGCGAAGCGTTTATATATGAATCACATTCTGTCACATTGTATTACTTTATTTAACGATATCCAATTTGCCTCTGCACAATCAATGATAGAGCAACCATCAAGGTACCAATCAATAAACGTGTGTTAAGACTTAATCAATGAGAGGCTTCTGGGAAAAGTCTAATTGATTTTTAACATTATTGCTTGCACCTTAGATATACCTGCAACAATCAGGGACTCTACTTATTAACATAAGCAATGCTTACATAGATAGGTACACATATGATCAGTCTTTAGATCTTTTAAGCATTTGATAAGGTGCAGTCCAAAACTGCAAGTATGGTGAAGAGATCAATATTTGTACATTTGTGGTGTAATGTAATCCAGCGTATGTACTTAGGCGTTTCCTGGATAGTATTTGGTACACAGTCATGATATTGGAGCAGAGGTTTATTGAATACCAAAAACAATATTGTTGTATCGATATATAACGTGATGCCGAGCTTCGTTTCGATTTAGAAATAAACCACTTGATAATCACGATAACGCACATAACAAAGACAAGATACGTCAATATAGAGGTCAATATCCGATGTGCGCCTGGCGTTTTTCTCGTATCCATATTGTGCCGTCTGAATGTCATGCGATATCAAATACTTTGGTGAATATGCAATAAGTCAAATCGATGCCGTTTCAAATTCCATCTCTGTTTTGTGGTAGCTCCAAATATTTGGTTGATAAATCAGCAACACTTCACAAGAGGCTAAATGCAAGAACTGATAAAGATGAATGACTCTATAACTTTGACTCATAGGCGCCCGTTGGTATGGTATTGGACGACGAACTGGCACTTCCTAAAAGTAACAGAAGTCAATACGCCCTTAAGCATCGAATGGAACAGCTTGATATCAGAAGATAATCGGTTTTAAGCACATTTGATGGCATTGTTACTGCTTAATGAGTCAGCGTACAAGGAAACATAGCACCTTAAAATTGCTTGATTCCCTTATGTTGTAGACAATTTGACTGGATTGATAGGCCAATAACATGGCCGTCATGTTATAACTTCCGGCTAGGACACTTGACTCATTAAATGAATGTCAAGACAATGTTCGCAAACATTCACCTTCCGAATAACTTATTGTGAATAAGATGTCGAAATTAATAATAATTCAGGCTATATTTTTCGAGTTGCGGCAAACAAATTTTGTATTTCTTTTACCAAGATAGTCATTAAGCATCACATTTCTTCGCAATAAGCTCTATGTAATAATTGCCCACATAACTGTGCATGCGTGGCACTGCTGGTTATTGACAAGTCAATTGTGTGATTAAATCTTGATCAGCTTTTGAACACGGCGGCTATAGGCTCGCCTTTGGACATATGCACTGATCAGGTCGGACGAAGTGCACTTGTATACATACGTATATATATATGTATATATATATATATATATATATATATATATATATATATATATATATATATATATATATATATGTATATATATATATATATATATATATATATATATATGTGTATATATATATATATATATATATATATATATATATATATATATATATATATATATATATAATCGTGTGACTATGTATAAGCAAATATATTGGTCAGTTCGGAGTTTGGCAAAGATGCACTGAGATATTTTCATCTTTCTGGCAAGGCGCCTGTTTTCGATTTAGTACGTGGCCTATGCAGATAGACGGTCTATATTGTCTTTAGAATAGCCATACGATTTCATTCTGCAACAAAAATCCAGCCCAACAAAATGTGAAACAAGCATTTAAAAGTGACCTGTTTGAACGAAAGTAATATTGAACTGGAACTACCCAGCCGGTATACTGACCTAGGAGTAGGCGACCTCTTGTGCTTCCATTAGCTGCTGGTCTTGTCAATTGTAAAATTTATCCACCATTACCCGGTAGATTCTAATGTATCAACCTGAATAGAAATTTTACTTACCTTAGTTAGTAGATGTTGGACACTCCCCTCGCTCTGGCATGCACACACACACCAACACATTAACACACATAAACACACACATACACACATACATATATACACACACACACGCCAGGTGGTATGGAATGATAATTGTATTAAAATATAGCCGGTTCCTGTGGTTGGAGTGGTAAACTGCGTCGCCTTTGGACCAACAGGTTGTGGGTTCCAGAGCAAGGTGTGAACACCAAATTGGCATTTCGTGACTCGGATGATCACGTTAAATGGCGGTCCCATCTCTGAACAGGGAAGCATCCGATCCTGGTAGCTCAATAGTACCGTGCTCGACCTTCGGTCCAGTGGCGTACGTTTCGCAGCGGGTCCTGGCAACGGGTTTGTGCCAAGTGGGGGCTGTCAAATGCCATCAAGTGTTCGTGAAACTAGCGGTTCCATGAGAGGTAAAATATTATTAGCCGAATGATACGGAATTTAATCTTCAGTATTTCATTTACTAGTCATAAACAACGTGTTAACAGTTATTTAACGGAATGTAATTTGTATTGGTTGAACATAATATGCCTGTAGTTGGCATTATGTTCGAAACCAGCCAGTAGTCTATGTTCCCAAAAGGCACATGCCTATCCCCTGAATGATTTATGAAAATTCGGCCTAATTGCCTTGGCAATATCCTGCCTGAGAAGGGGTACCATTCAGAGTAAGCTGTTCGATAACAAACGACTTCTAGCGCATAAAATAGCAAGCCGGGATAAGAACCAATTTCACAGAAATAAAGAACGAACCTCTGCAAACTGATATCCTCTCATGTATTCCCCGATGATCATTGGGGCCAATTGTAGATGGAAAAAAGATTCGGACCATGGTGTTGTATATATTCCAACATATGAGTAACAATGACGATTCACTTCGTTTCATACACTATCCTGGAGTTTCTCTTGCGCTTCGTGATTCTAATAAATCCCATGATAATAAATGTAATGAGGAACGTTGAGTCGTCAGTCGGTTGCATCATGATGTGAATGGCTGGTTAGTTGCCATTTACTGTCTTGTTCCCTACCTCCCTAGCTCTTTATCCGGCTGCCTCGGTACCAAGGCTTATCTAAATCCACAATGGAAGATCGACAACTCATTCTGCGAGTCTCTTCATCTCACTCCGATTCCTACCACAATTGTCACACTATATCGCTACATCGCTTCGGTCAATAAAGAACTATATACAAGCAGTGAGTGTTCAACATCAAAGTTATGATGTCCATTATTGGACTTTCCCGCTTCAGTATTGAACTGATGCCTTAATCTGTCCGTTACAAGCAAGGTAATACGCTACTAGCCAAACTCTGTTATTCGTGACACCTCGATCTCGCTGCACCACATAATGCTGCATTCTTCGTCGCCTAACTTTTTTACGCAACGTCGCTCCCTCTTCTCAGGAGGTCGCTACATCGCCGGCATTTGTGTTCCCCGACACTCGCTCACGTCTCTCGTCCCTCACGCACGCTAGATTTGTTTCTAGCCTTTAAGGGTTACTTGGTGGCATTGATGCGAAGCTGCGCAGTAATTGGATCACAGACTTCGCCCTGGCGTATCGTGCTTGCATAGGCAAGGAGTTTCTACAACACAGTGGTACATGGCGCTCAGAATGCTACCAGCGTTGTCTCCCCTTCTTTACAACGCTACAGCTGTCAGTTACCCTAGCAATGGGTGAAATGTGTGCTGACTTTAATAGTTGCTAGCGGTTACCACGTTGATAGTTTTAATTGACTCGCTTTGAAAATTTGTATTTATTGGAATTGCTTTTTGAGTAGTATAAAAAGTAGCGGTTCCGGCGCACCGCTGCTTATCCATACTACACGCAAAATTATGGCTCATACAGGGTGTCGATTATTGCTCCCTGCTTCATTCGAGAGAAAGTCAAACATGGTAATAGCTCCCACCAGTCCGATTCCGCTTTGATTCAGCACAAATCTGTTCCTGGCTACCATCATTTATGGCTACCTCTGAAAGGCGGGTCGGGTTCTTCACCCTACGGCACCGACTATGTAACGTTAGTTTGCCAGAACACTAAGAAGAGCATAGTCGGTGCTAGCCACAATCCTGCATATATTTTCCTCTTCTGTCGAGAACACAATCTTAAGGTTGATTTATCTTCTTAAATTCTCTTTTGTCTTACTGAACTTGGAGTTGTATAGGTCCCTCTCAAAGTCACTTGTGGTATCCTTATGCAGGTCTGTTTCATGAGAATGCAGGGCTTCATCCCGGGGCTCTAATTGAATATGAGCGCATGGTGTATCTAAGTAAGCCATATTCCTAGCGATAAGAGCAAATTGAATACAAATGCTGACATTGTATCGACAGCCCTTGACGATGGTTATGTCTATGCTTAGGTTACAAAATACACAAAAATGATCGAGGAAATTGAGGCTAGATCTGTCGTTTCAATCGATGAATAAAAACACTGATCAACCATTAGAAAGACGAAGCATTAGAAGACATCAGGACAATATTGGTTGCTCCTGCTTCTACACCGTCCAGCAGACTGCGAATGATATTGACCCACCTCAATGCACACACAGATTTCATTGCAGAGACGTTTACGCGCTGTATATACAAAGCCTTTCGGCCTGTTGAATAAACAATGGAATTAGATATAGAAATGAACATGAACAGCAGAACTGAGCCTGAAGGATGTGTAAATGAGTTGATGTTAGATGTAGATTATCTGAGAGATGAGAAAACAGACTTAGAGATCGAGCTGAGAGATGTCGTCAGTGATTTTGAGACCAAGTACGATGACCTTGCTGAACTGAAGCATATTATAAGAGATCTGCAGTGTAAGCACGAAGACTTGATGGAGCTAATGGAACACATAGAGGAACCTGTCAGCCTGTGCGAGATACAGGCCACGAGCTTGTGAAATTCTGGTTCCAGATATTATATTTCAACAAGGTGTCAATCTCCCTGTTTGACTCTAAGCGAAGGCTAGTCACAAACGGCGTAGACACCTTGGCCTATGGTCACTTTAATTTGACGGCAAACTAATTTGGTGGAGTCGGGCTTGCTGGGGGTCAGACCTGACCCGACCCGCCTTTCAGAGGTAGCCATAATTAATGGTAATCCTGACCAAATTTGTGCTGACTCAAAGCTGAGTCAGGTATCTGCTAGAGGCTACCATCTTTTTCTACTTTCTCTCAAGTGAAGCTCACCCTAAAAACAACAACAGTGAGCATAGAGCAGAAAAATCGAAACCCTAGATAATCCATAATTTTACGCGTAGTATGGATAAGTAGCCGTGCGCCAGAACCGCTTCTTTTTATACTACTTGGCTGGCCTTGCACGCCAATTCCTTTTCGCTTTTTTTACATAATCATGTATCTATTATTTTACAATTTCTAGAGTATCTCTGATTTGCTTTCTTGTACATATAGCATTGCATAACGTTGGTTTGTATCTCATGGTATAACTGTGATTATAATCACATAATTATTATGTAATATTTGTTTATACCCTCTGTGATCTCTTTTAAGGCTAATCTAGTGTATATAAATCGTTGTATTATCTTGTCTACACCTCACTGTATATTGGTCATCCGAGCTACACAACAAAGCGAGTTTTGCACCGGCCAACTGTTTGTGTTTTTCACTGGGATCGAGGGCTAACTATGCTTTTATCAGCGCCAAGCACGCCATGATACTCTCCCAATCATCATAGGTCCTAGGGACTAAAGGGTTGTTATATGCATGAAATAATCATCTTGCTTCCCCGTTTTTGTATAACCACTTATTATTATAAACATAACCGCATAACATTAAAATTGGCAATGCATACAAATGCATGATTTCAGTAAAGTAAACTGGCAATGATTTGACAATAAATCAATCAAGCGTATTCTTGACTGCTTAGCCAAATCCTGGAGTTTTGCAGAGGGCATATTAAGCTTTGTACGTCTACCGCACGACAGTTCTATGCGTCGTATAAATATAGATAATCAATGTCAAACATTGTTGTAAAATGCAAACTTTAAATGTAGTTGACTCGAACATTACAACCTTTCTTTGTGACGTGGGAACAGATCAATCTAATGCTTCTTTCCTTTGCTATATATAGCTGTTAGCGAGGAGTATTAGCTCAACTATAACCTCCCTAATGTAATACACACTTCGATCGGATAAAAAATACTTGAAATTGTAGATGTCGGAAGATTGCCTCAGCCTAACAATCAGTATCATCGTTATTTTGCCGATTTGGACAAAAATAAGATGGTGGTTCCTTGTGATATCATATGACTATCTCAAGCATCCTTATCACGCAAGTAATCGATATTATTGATATGTGCATTTATGATATTCATGAGGTTCCGATATGGCAGGAATCGTGTATTTGACTTGTTTTCCTGCTACATCCATTGGCATGTTTGGATATTTTAACATATACGACGCTATATATTCCAAATTGCGGCGTGGACTCTTTCCTCAATTGTGAGTAAAGTAACCCTCTTGTGTCGATGGTGATATTATGCATCTTAAATCTTGCAAATATAGCTACAAGTCGTTTGCGATAAGAACCGATTGAAGTTGTATATTTCATCAAACCAAGTACGTTAACCTGGGTATGTATATTTGCATGCTTTAAGTTCTATAATTTTTCTAATTATTCCAACATATGAAGTAGGATGCTATGCTATGCAGGAGTGAGTGCCAGAAAACACAACCAACTACATGAGTTGTTAAATGCATTGATGGATGCATCCGTTTCCTGTGCCATGCTTTTCTTACATCTTTACATGGCTGGACGTTGAAAACAAGGCCATTCGTCTTGGACACAGCCTTTGCTCCCCACGGCAAATATTCTCCATAATTGCCCTTTCAGTATTGTGAATTGAACAAGCACTATGCCACGCAAGGAAGACTCACTTCTACTGACTCTGCAACGACCATTTACATTTGTCAATTACTCGTGCACTTACATGTGGCACAATCATAACGTAAATCAATACCCAGGGCATACCCTAAATTAATACCAATATACCCTTATATTACCATTTATAATAATGTGTTGTTTTGAAGACGCTATAACGACCGTCTTCCACGATGACCTTACTCTCTGCAACAATTTTCACCTAACAGGTGTGATTGAATTTAGCTTAGCTGCTTATCTATTGGCCCATGTTGGCCGTCAGTTGCGATTTGGATGCACACATGTGAGACCTTTCTACAAATGCATGCAGCATATTAGCAAATATACACTGTTTGGTATGGGAAAAATTGACGCAGCACAAAAGTGCTTTTAAAATATGCTATTTAATTTGTTTCGTTGTAATCAACGAATGAATATATACATCATTAATGTAGATATTGTAACGAATGGTTGGCATAAAGTAATTACGTCACACAAAGTGATAGATGACCAGGTTCCATTTTAAGTATTTTGCCTTTCAAAGCATTACAGCAACGGTAATGATGAGTAAACCACTTGCGACATCGACAATACAATACTGACGCTTGATGCGCAATTCTCATCAGCAGTTATAATAAATTCTTTTCCGCTTGTGAAAGCCGATTTATTGTACCAAGACTTTATAGATAAGCCAATTGATCTCAAACATTGATGACAAACGGCTATCAAAGAAAATTTTTATGACCACGCTTTGTTCTGGTGGGTTGAATGTGTCACTAAAACGTTTCTGCGAACAAATATGTGTAAATACTATTGTCAGGTTTTGATGTGATATTCTCATTGTCATCATCAATCGGTTAAAATTGATATCAATCAACTTGCGATTTGCAATATATATCTGAAAATAAATATTTTGTGACAAATTGCAAACGTGAACAACTTTGCTACTGACTAGGTACATCCGCCTGGGGAGCGATTGCTTACAGTTTAATAATTAAACATAGCATATTATGTGAAAATGGCTACGTTCTGTTTTTCGCAGGCGCCGATCGACAATGTTGAGAGGTTCACAGCTAGTTGTAGCCTGTCGAAGCGCGGCAATCTGCTGTTATCAATTAACACCGTTGCCGTCGCAATGACTTGCTGGGATAGGAGCACGGTTGAACCAGCCTTTATAGCTATCATAGTGATTTAGGAACGAATGAACTCTCGTGCACCAAAGAACTGTTGATCTTGTCACTTATACAAAATATAATTTAGAACCTGTCAGCTTCCAGCATGTTATAAACCCCTTAAGGATAACTCAACCAGTCAATGTAAATACCGTACATCCCCTCCACGCACCTAAAGATACATCATGTGTAATTAATGTAATATGTTTCCTGTTCTATTGTGCCGCCGCTGTCGTGTTTGCAAATATTTGTAAGCTTCAACGAATGCATATTAGTGTTTTTATAGACTTTGGTGTGCAATTTAAAGAATGTTCGTCATCGGTCTTGGCGAAATAACCACGATCGTTTTTACAAACCTGCCACAAGAGGTGTAGCTGCCATCTGACACGTAACTAGGTCTTTGTCCTAAATCCTCGAATTCTATTACAGTTAGGTCTTAGCAACCGCTGATTGCTTCGTCACGTTTGAGTATTTTGTTACTTAACTTGCAATTTGTGTCCGAGAGCCAAATTCGACGAGGATGGGGGAACGCATTGAGATCATAATATTCTTAGAAATCTCATAATTCATGTTCGTGTTCTTACACACAAAACTTTATTGATTATTGCACACATCTGGCCATTTAAGAGATGCCTCAGATCCATTCTGCCTCACTTCATATGAGACGTCGTACCATCCACGCTGTTACACACACAAAGTAATCTCGTTTGAGATACAATTAATTTGCTTACTTTTTCGTATTGGTTTTGTATTATTTTGTCGTGTATTCCATGTCGTGTTACCATACTTCGCGTTGCGTGTTGGATTCCATTCCATTGGTAAGTTAGAGCAACAACATGCGGTCCGACTATAATATCGTCATTGATTTGGGTACAACATTGAAGTACTCCAAGGGCTCAGAGGTATTACTAGTGGTGTCGATATTTGAAATCATGGATAAAAAAATATTACAAACGCTTGTTTGTAAGCTAGAAGGGATTCTGAAGTCGCAGCAACTATCAAGCCGGTCATACAAACTTTGCGCATGTCATATATAACAGATCATCTTAATGATTGACGAGAACAAGGTGCTCCCTGCGGCATGCGCCGAACATTCTGCCTGATTACTCACACGACCACCTGCACACAAGAGCAGGAGCTTTTCATCAAGGTGACCTTTTGACGATTCAATTATGTGTTTGTGGTTTATCATGAAATATGTGTGCACACGAAGTCTCGTGGTATCACAATACTTTGATATGAGCTGCCTATTGATGTACCACGCACATTTGTTTGTCATTAAAAAGTGTTTATATGAGTATAACATTATATATATATATACATTTACAGCTGGAAACATTACACCAGATACAGGCAGTACATCCAAACGTGGGACAATTATCTTGGAACGAGAAATCGGGTCCTCAGACCATCCTGAGTGACATCAGTTATCCGGAGCATATCAATGTGGGTTACATGAAACTTACAATTGTGAGCGTGAGCTTGGCGCTTTTCTTGGATATCGAAGGTGGAAGTCAGATAAGGTGGGATTTCTTGTGCTTTCATATTCTCAAAATTCATATCACTGGCCTTGCATATGATGATTGTCGCTGCCAAAAAGATTTTCTACACAGCCTATACTTCAAATATATGTAAGTTATGATATTATTTATTTAACAGTTTAATTAAGAAACAAACCCTACTATGAGTTGGAACATTCAGTATTTTCCACATTGCTTCACCTCCTCCCTTGTGTTTGCTGACAGCCAACATTTTCATTGAATTGCATAGTTCCAGTGATTAATCTGTAAATTAACTTCAATCGTGACTAGAATGCACAGTTCATTATCATTTGACAAGAATAAAGAATTTGAAATATTTAAATTTTGCAACATATATATTAATAAGGCCATACAACATCATAACTATTCGCGCATAAATCGGATGGAACACAACAGAGAGATTTCACTGAAGTCACCGGCTTCCCTGGATCTAAATTTTGTTAGGGTGCCGACTGTCCAGCAAGCACGACTGATACTTTGCAGAGGTGCTTGCATCCTTTACATCCTAAAAAATCTTAATCTTAACTGATAACAACATGTTGCTCTTCACAGACATTATATGTTTGGATCAAGCTTCTAAATGGAGGATATTCAAGGATCGCCAGAGCAGGACTACAGAGTCGAGTCAACCAACAATGTGAATGTCTCCAGAATATGAAAAACATTATTGTTTATATGAAAATAAGTTAACATCAAACTTGTACGTACTAATCAAAGCTTCTATCCACGTTAAGGGATTTGGATACCATGTTGCATTTTTTAATTAGAGGATTAGCTTAGTAAAATTTATTCTGCTAATGGTTTCAAAAGTAATGGATTTCTAAATATATAATATAACGTCAGTTCACCATTTGGTCCTCCCTTTTCTCCACGTTCTAAGGCCTCCTGACTGGTGGCGAGTCCATGCACCCTCTCATTAATTTGACAGGAGCAGCAGCTGGCAGAATATTGTGGGAATATTTGTACCAATATCCGAGAGCATCTCTTATTATGAGAGCCTCGTCAAAACACTCAGGTAGAAAATGCTCGCTAAATACGAGTAGATTGTCGGACCCGCCAATATGCCCTTGCACGCCCCACCTGGGATATCCATTGCTTACGCAATTTCTCCTGACGAAGATGAGTGAATAGTCGAATAGCTTCCTGAAGAAATGTTCGAACAATATGTGGCAGCGCAGCGCTTCGGCATTTCTTATCTAGGCTACACAAGTTATAAATATACGGTTGACATCGTCGTTTGTGTGGAAGCTGATTTGGGCAGCTGAATCTGGGTTCATTCATACGCATTATTTCCAGTTGACATCGGAAATACTATGATTATTCATCGTAGGCGAAAACGTCCAACACCATTTGATTATCATCGATTCGTTCAGTTTATACTCAAAAATCAAAATTTTGGTGTCAAAGGCACTTCAATCTCAGTAGTTTGGCCGATCAGTGTTATATAGATGCTTTCATGTAATCAAATAATTGACTACGTAAGAGCATTCGCACAATTTACAAAAAAATACCAAAGCATAAAATAGACTGGCGACAGCGGGCATTAGTGCATGCTGACCGGATAGAGCCACCAAAACAAATGGAAAAAGCGCTGTTATGGCTTTGTACTCATCAAACCTGATTCGCTTGTGCAAGAGATAGTTAGCCCAAGCGGACAAGGTCTCATATAAATAGCAGCTCCTGGGGGAGTGGGATATCTTCCCCATAAATGATGCATAATATGCAGTATTTCATATATAAGCCAACAATGCATTAGTTGTGATTCTACGGCATACAATTTGAGTTGGTTGCGGATAGAATAGACCCAGTTGGAATTGAATACAGCTCCAGCGAGGCGTTGGTTTTCGGATACGTACGTGGTCTAATGGTGAAAGATTCATGAAAGCCAGGCATTGTCTGTGTAATAGCCTGTCTGACAGGGGGTCCCATTCAGAGTAAGCCAGGATGTATTTATGAAACCCATTTTACAGCAAACGTATTGGCCGATGCTAAATGGATCGAGCAGCAGTTCCTGACGACAAAATATATCGAAATAATAAATAATCCTCCGAAGTATTCAACAATTCTCGGAACGCGACGCTCTTTTGAATCAATTATATGATAAGTATTATACATTTGTGACTTGGCGCAAACTTAGTTCACACTGCAATTTGCAATGAGCAATACTGGTTTTTCATAGGCAAAACCTTGACGACTGAGTCCTCGAAAAGTCCTGGAATTTCCCAGCGGGTTATAAAATTCAACTGAATTGGCAATATAAGTGACTCGTTGGATCATGCCTTCAGCGATGGCTTGAATGATTGAGATAAGAGCTATAACTCCGCGAGTCGTTTTGTTCAAGACATCCCATCAATGACAAACATGAGAACCCAATCATTAGCAAGTTAGCGGTGACATCTTGCTAGTTCAATTAGACCGCACGGTATGATTTAGCGATGGTAACTGTAGGGTAAGGATACCGCCCAGCGCATGTATATTATCTCTGTGGCTTGTCACAAACCTTTTGCCTGACTGGATAATGACTTCGCTTGTGGCTCAGTCGCTTGGACCAGCAATGCTAAGTAACCTGTTAATTGCAGGTAGAGTCTGCTTCATTCACTGCTTACTGAGTTGGCCAGATAACTTAGCTTTCGAGCTAATTATTCTAAATGGACTGATCTATTGCCTGGCATTATTCCACGATTTACGACACCACTTGCAGTCCTGAATTGGTAGCTCAGGGAAACTTTATAAGCGTTTAACATCCAATCAACCGTCGGTGAGTTGGGTTTCATTTGTATGGCAATCAATATGGGGTACCTTTTAAGTGACACGGTCTACAGAATATCCTCCGTTAGCGTGCCCAGTCCTCTTCATATCGTTATCACACCGAGCAAGCTTCGCAGAAGACCTTTGCATATCTCCGCAGCCACCACGCCCGTTGGATACGATGAATGAGTCGAGCCTCGGAATATCGTGACGCCGGCATATTTACTAAACAAGGACAGGCGGGGTTGATTCACGTGTTAGTCGGAGGGCTGAGGAGATGAGTAATGACGCCCTGCTTTGGAGCGTCGCGGACAGTGTAATCTGCTTACAAGCAGTGAAACATCGAGCAATCGCTGCCCTCGTAAAAAAAACCTCCTATCCCCAGCCCCTTCTAGGCTGGCAAGCGCGGCAGGTTCGGTATGGAAACTACCAGTGCCTTGCTGTACGCTGCGCGACGAGCTGCAGACGGTCAAAGAGACGCCTAGCCGACGAGCCAACCAACATATACTGGACGCTTCGAATCGACTTGGTTAATATGGTCTACAACTGACCATTCCCATTAGGATTTTAACGAGATACCATCGGACAAGCATCAAGCGCTCCGCAAATATCGGAGTATCATCGAAAGTGGATAGCGATTGGTGAAATATTTTGTTTTTAAAAGAAGTTAATAGGATTATAAATAGGAATAGTCAAAGTTTTTTTCTTGTGACAAGAGATGGTTATTGTTATGTAACACCGTAAATCGGTTACAAGGAATACTTGAAATATAGCTAAGGTGATGTGGAGTTGGATGTGCTAATTAATGTTGCACGTGCTCCATGGACGGATGCCCCGCCTATATGCTACTAAATGATTCCTACGTGAGTGTAACAGCTGGACAGGAGTACATTGACTTTGAACACATGGCTTATGGAGAATCATCTGCGACCTTATATTAATCGAGCTTGGTGCAACTAATTGCCTTTTGAGATCGTGCAACAATCGGACTGGAAAATAGTGGGAATACACATGCGGTAATATTAAGTAACAAATGTCACATGATAAGTGATATATTAGTATGGTGTTCCAGTAAACTATATGCGTTGGTTGGTTGTCTCCTGTGGGGATATAACTACAGCGCACGAATAACATGACGTTTGCCCTGACATAATTTACGCGTATGATGTGTGATTAAACGCGATAGTCTCGTGTAATTTTATGTCGCCTGATCATTGGATAACATCCTCCAATGATGGATATCCTCGCTCAGTGCTACTGATTGGCTTTGTCGTCTGTACACAACACTGACAGGGATAATGGACCGGTGCCGGGCGGTTGATAATTAACTCCAAAAGGCTTTCTGGCTAAGGTCAAGGAACACGTGACAGCCCTGTATATGGGTGCGCATTCATGACGCACTGTGCTCCATGCTACTCTCACTGTAGTACATGCACTTAACTTCTGTAATACTGGACTCTACAAGATGAGTATCCCAGACGATAACTATTCCAGCTATGACAATAGTCTGTATGAATACAGCAATGCGAATTCATCCGACTATTTGTTTGGTTTCGAGAACATTTGGAAGCAAGTGGTAGCTGATATTGAGCTGTACTGCCACATAAACTTCAGTATACTGGATCCATACCCGCCCACTGGTGAGTACGATAACTAGCTAGTTACTAGAGTGGGCGAGCAGTTTGTAAGTAGTCTGTTGTTGCTTAATACGCTATACATAGCAGTGGGTAAGTACAATATATTGTCAGGCTGCGGGCGTGGATAAGTGCAATCCATTATTGCTAATGAGCTTATGGCAAGCAGGAGGTAAGTAAAATATATTATAAGTATGTACATACGTTCTATTAATTGGCTGTTATAACTCATGAATATCCGGGGCTAGGTTAATAATGTCGTTAGACATTGTTATCCCTTGTCCCATGAGCTGTAAAAAGGTGAACAAGATAATTTATTGCTAAATGTAATGCAATCGAAGTAATAGGCATATTCTATATACAAACAGTCACGGGGCTGAGAAAAGCGAGTCAAATTTAGTCGACCGTTAGTTTTGTGGCAAGCATTCGCTATATAAAATGTATTACTTACTATTACGTGACGGAGTGAAATGGTATGTTTAAACGTTGTGACTATGTTATATAATATTGTTTAGAATGGGACGTCAACAAAACATGTTGCTAACGACCGAGCATGATATAGCAATCTGCTGTATGCAATACAGCAACGCTGGATGATAACAAAATTCACCCAGAGATTTTGTTCCGTCCGTGTCATATTGGACTTGGATTCGACGCGCAACACTTGCGGTAAATACATATATTCCTAGCGTGCCGCAAAACAGCAGCTGAAACCAAATCAGTGGTAACAAACACCCGATTTAGTCGCAGTGCCTTAATCTCATTTCCCATGTGACATTCACCGCGATGGTAACAAATATACTGTCAGGAAATTCATTAACATAATTTGATTTATTGTTAATTATCAGTGGACGTTGTCTGTAAGGGCGATTCGTTTACGTTTGATGGGTTGAAAGGTGCTGTCTTTATTGTCGTCCAGAACATCTTTAACATACGTTGCCATCACATATTGAACATCATCCAAATGATCACCATTGTTCTAATCAGCATCATCATTATTGTGATTTTAGTCGTCCACATCGTCAACAACGTCCTCAGGGTTCTTGTTATCATCAACATCATTACTTTGGTCATCATCATCACTCTCTCGATCCTCATCATCACCAACATCATCATCATTATCCTCATCACTTTTATCAACAATATCATCATAATCATCATCATGATCATCATCGCCAACATCAACATCATCATTATCATAGTCAACAGTTGCAATATAAAGATCCTCCCCATGGGTATCATCATAGTCGCCGAATAACCAAGCTCATGATGAATGCTTGGACGTTATCCCTTACTGGTTTCCTTAAAGTCATCCGCGCAACAGACCGACCCCTACTAGCAGTGCTGCAACCGTAAACCTGTCGCCTCCCAGGAGAGGACAAGGAGGTTAAGCCCTTTTGTGCTTGGTTGCTACGAGCAGCTGACACCTGGCCTCCTATATATCATCTATCATCATTTGTTGTAACCAGCAGTAGTGAAGATTACATTTGGGAAAGAAGCTATTCTTTTAGATCAGTGTTAAGTTCTGCTGTCATAGCTTTGGCTCTTTGTTTTCCAGCTTTATGATTATACAGGTATTATGCCATATCTGGGCGAACATATGTGCGCAACGGACACAACTATGGTTCTTTATTCTCAACTTTCCGATTATGCAGATAGTAGTATATAAAGTGGGGGTTCTGGTCCATCCCCATTCATCTATACTATTCCCTCTTTGACAGCTTGTGCAAGAGTTTTGCCCAACATTTGTCGGATCCGACCCCTTTACGGGCCCAACTTTGCAATGCTAGTTTGTAGGTAAACTAGTGTGCCCATAGGCCAAGGTGTCTAAGTGTTTGCGGCTATCCACCTCTTTGAATCAAATGGAGAGAGTGTCACCCTGTTGACGTGTAGCCCATATATCTTGTGACCATTACCGCGTATCATGTTTATTCCATGACGGAACAGCTTCATAGTGAACAGAAACTCCATATACTGTGCGTGGCGTAGGTGTTTCTTGATCTCAACCTCCTTCATTCTCTTAGCCTTTTTAATTTCGTTCTCTTCAGACCTCAGGATCGAGTACATCTTTGGGCCCAGACCAACAAACTCCTCGATGGGCACATCGGCACACTCATTTTTCATCTTTCCCAGCACCTTTTTGTTTACGTTACTGAACAAGGAATGTTAATCATAATTGGTGGTATCAAAGAGTTCGCTATCTTCTTTTATGTCAGCTGTGCGGATCTCCATAAGCAGCGTCTGTGCCTGTGCGAAACCATATCTTGACTTCATTGTGTTGTAATTGGAGTCATACATCAGATGCTTTGAGAGATCAAGTATACACATACCTACATACATCGGACGATTTTACACTAAGAGTGTGTTGTGCATATGCAGGGCGGCTAGGTCATGATCGAATATTTTATGTCAGGCATAGGCGGGGCTGGCCACAAGCCTGCGTATTTTCTCCTCTTCTACCGAGCGCACAATCTTGACGTCGACTCTTTCTAAGATTCTCCATGGTCTTACCAAACATCAGCTTGTACAGTTCCTTCTCAAAGTCACTAGTAGCAACCTTACACAGGTCTGTGTTCATGGGAATGTAAGGCTTCATTCAGGGGCTCTGATTGAACGGTGTAGATCACATACTTCTCTTTATTGCGCAGGTTGGGTACCAGCTTCTCAACCTCTGCACCCCCCTAATGAACCTAGGAGATTCTTCTGGTAATCTGACAACCATTCATTCTGGACAAACATTTGCTCTGGCGCTAGTGGATAATCATTATGATCAGCATGTAACTCTGCAGGGTATTCAAGATCAACTTCGAGTATATATCCGGTTTTGGCATTGTCGGGATGGTCCTGACTCTGTAGATCGGCTGGCTGATCCATTCACTCAATACCCACAGTAGGGAAAGATTGACTCATTGCCCATCCATACGGGTTGTTAGCGTCAAGGTACTGGATATAACTCACTGGCTTATCCTGCTCAAAGCCCTCCACGTATGGTTATTAGCTTTAGCGTGGCAACGTGATACCATGCTTATCCCACATCGCAGGCCCTTCTCAATAAATAGGTGTTTGTCATAGTCGGTGAGAAGCGCGAGCTCCAAGCCATGGATCTAAACAATACTGTTTAAGATAGGTTTTGCGGAATTTCCCAAACACATCAGCTAAGAGTAGTAGATCTGTGTGCAGGTACAGGTCATGATAGTCGCCCATGTTTTTACACTCGAACACGTTCCAGACCTTCTGTGCGGGTTCATAGTCTGCAGCAGATATGCCTTGCTCAGAGAGCTTGCTGTAAAACTACTGGGTTGGCGGTAGCAGGGCATCAAACTGATCCCTGCCGTCCCTAAACTCCTAGGGATACACTCCCTTGCGCAGTAGCAGCCGGAGTTTCGTTTCATCAGGCCCATACTTAGCCATCACCGCAAAGGCGTCTGGGTTGTTTGTAGACACCAGCTTGTCAAGCGAGGCCAGGAGGAACTGTGACTGTCAATAAAATGTAACTGTCCGATCGATAGGGATATATACTTCTCCATAATGTTTGGGATACTGTTGATTTTCCCTTTCACCTTGCTTATAGTCATAGCCCCGTAGGTTATGGAATACTACAGGCACGCCATTGTCTAAGGATTCAACCGCAGCTTTAGTATGCATTCATTGTGGGTTGCCCCCCTGTACTTACCTGTTACGAGCAGTGGTCGCCCACGGAGTCCCTAACCAGTTCTTATTTACTCACTTGACAATGGGTTGCTGCCTTGTGCACTCTGTTATCCTCTCGCGTCCTGGCATGGGAACAGGTTTTGAAAGAAATGCTTTGATTTTGAGCTCTTCCTGTTACAAGAATTTCTACACAGTTTTGCCTCCTCTATATACCACAGGGGGTCGGTCTGACCATCACACCGGACAACTACATCGCCGTAACCACATGGCTCATGTTCCTCTGTTTTTCTGCGTGTTGCTCTCGGTAGCATCAAGTGCAGGGCCTTGAAGTTTCACCGTGAGCGCCTCAAAGTTGGCGTAGATAACATACAGGGCAGCCAGCTGCTTCTGCCAGTTCTGGAAGTATAATATGTTCTTCCCTACCTCAGGCATATCCACCCGCACAGCAATTTTCCCTATCCCCATACACTCAGGTTTATGCACAGAGAGCAGTTTGTCAATGGTATAATCATGTAGGCAAGACTAACAGAAGAACTGGGGCTCTGATCATACAGCAAGCGGTTCAGAACTTTAATTAGTGTGTAATGAAACTCGCCATCCTCCCCAATCATCATGAGGTTTAGGTTTTTAAGGGAACAAGGCTGTTTACTGATGTGGTGTATGATGGTGCCCCCCCCCCTTTCCCAGCCAAAGACTTTCAAGGGAAGGTTTGCATGTTTTTCTACCTTTTCAATATGCGACACTGGTGTTGGATGTTCATCTTTCTAGCAGAGTTAACAGCCCCTGAATGTTATATGTTGATCGTCGCCGTGGGTGTTAAGCCACCGGGTGCAGAGCGGAATCAATAAACCATAGATAGCCGAAGTCGTGTTTTTTAAGTTTATGATCGCCTTCTTAGCTGCCAGCGCACACGGTAGTGATAAGTTGGAGCCACCTTTCAATTGTAGTTGGCAACATCAATCCACAGAGTTGTGATTGCCTTAAACACCAAGCTGGAACCTTTATTGGTCTACTTCTCAAACCGCTCTTGGAGATTAGCATTACTCTGGTCCAGCGAATCGTTAATATCTGCTAAGGAGAGAACCACCTGATGTATATTACGCAATGCAGGATCAACATACTAGTGCTGCCATCATCGATGTGCTTCATAAGTCTTACTTTAACTGACACTTGATTCCGTTTAGCTCTTTCAGCTCATCAGTCAAAACTTATAGCATCTGCTGAGGCACGCCTATTAAGAACATCATAAGGTCCTAGCCATCACCCATCCAGCCAAATAGTTTGTAACGTGGTGTGGAAACTTGGGCTGCTTTGCGTGGAACGCTAGCCTAAGGGTATCTGTAATGATAGCAGAGAGAATATATATATATATATATATATATATATATATATATATATATATATATATATATATATATATATATATATATATATATATATATATATATATATATATATATATATATATATATATATATATATATATATATATATATATATATATATATATATATACGAATGTGCAGATATATTTAAATATATATATATATATATATAAATATATATATATATATATGTATATCTATGTATATATATAAATATATATATAAATATACCCATATATCTATGAATATGTATGTACATATATATACATATATTATTTTTCCCATAGATATACCTGTATATATAGATACATGTATATATATATATATTTATATGTCCGTATATGAAAAAAAATTGTGATATATAGATATATATGCATTCACATGTATATTTACGTACATATATAAATGTATTAATTCATGTGTACATATTTACATATATACATGCATAGATATTGATTCATCTTTATACATATGAATATAATATATATATATCTATAAATATGAAAAGTAATATACATATTAATATCTTCATATATATACATATACATATCTGAATATATATTATAATATGTATATTTATATTCATATCGATGCTCATTTATATATAAACATATATCTATTGATTAGTATTTGTATATATATATATACATATGTACTCTTATAAATGTATATATATATATATATCTATATCTATAGATGCATATAAATATATATAATTACGTATATATATTCGATTTGATATATCGTATATATGCATAAACAGGTATATACTGAGTATATATATAGATGTTTATATGTATGTATATACATATATGCATGTATACATATATCAATGGTTATACATACATACATATTAATCATGTATATACATGTTTATACATCAAATATATATATATGCGTATATACATGTATATATGTATATATATATATTTATATATATATTTATATATATGTTTATATATATACATTATATTATATATATGTTTATATAATATATATATATATTATGCGTATATATATGTTTTTTTATATGTATATTTATATATATATATATATATATATATGCTATATATATATATATATATATATATATATATATATATATATATATATATATATATATATATATATATATATATATATATATATATATATATATATATATATCTATATATATATATATATATATATATATATATATGTATTTATATATATAAATAGAAGAATAAATGCATAAATTCAATATGCAACCAGTGCCAATGTCTAGGCACGAGAGCGTAATAATTTGGGGCACTACATTCCATTACGTCCCGTAGCAGGCCATCAACAATTGAACATCAAGCAGTCTTGAGTTTCGGATTTAATGGGTTGTTTTTGTTAGTATTTCTTCAACTGCTATACACGGTCAGTCGCTTGCGATTAAAGCGTCTTTCTCACGAGAAGTAAGTAGACACGATTTCTTAGAATTGTTTTAGATGGGCGAAAAGGTGGATCGTATATATGTTTTTGGTCATATTCAGCATCAATATTTTACCTAGTTGGTGATGGATATAGACGCGTGTGCCGCTTGGTTGCGTTGAGTACCAGCGGCCAGTTGGTGCAAACTGTTGCAAACAACGCGTTAGGAACGCGAGTGGGTGGCCGCAGATGAATTACAAGGCAATGACAGGCTAGGGTGTAACATGGCTTTCATCAAAGAGATGACATCAGGATAGCCTATTATGATATCAGCGACGACATTCCCCCCTAAACTTGACACCTTACTCCGTTTACTGAGTGTGTGTTTAATAACGTTTCCGATTACTTGTTACAAATTATAACATTGACATGATTCGAATTCCGATCGTCCCGCCAAACTCGCTGAAGCACAGTGTCATTAAATACGAAAACAAGTTTCGGCTAACTAAACCATACCATCATTGAAATGATAATTTATGTGACTTTTTAATTGTCATGCTGATAAACTGGCTATAAAACCAACGAAACTGATATTGATTACTCGTATGATACAATACACGACGACTGCAGGCTTGAATTTGAAATATCGCAAAATTAACCACACACACATTTAAGCACAAACAAATTTATGCACACTATCCATACATTGATAAATCCTTAGCAAGCGCGTAACAATAACGGAATAGACCAGTAATCGATTTGCCAACCACAGGCACTCGGAATGGCTGAGCTCTTCAGGTATGGCATTTCAGGTGGCTATAATACCCCCTTAGGATCATTAAGAACGAAACACAACGGTGCATGTATTATAACTAGCACAAATAGAACCATTAAAATGCGTTTTCAGGTGCATTGTACCTATAAGTAGCTCATTTATTAATCCAGTGGAGACTGCGTCTTAATATGGATATATAATACTATTCTGGCATATCTTTGTTCGTTCGTTCATGTGTGTAACCATTAAGGATTATCATTGACGTCATGCGTTCGACAAGAAAAGCGGCTTCAGAAATATTGTTTCAATCCGCCACCCGTTGGCGCAGAAAACATATATCTACACGTAAAAAGCATTCATTGTCGTGCTTACGAGCATTGACGAAAGTGTTCAGTTTGGTGGTCTTTTATAGGAAGAAGCTATCATATCTGCAATAATAGCCACTCGGACCGAATGAAAAACGAATGCATTTTGCACGCTCTCAGTTAAAGCAATTATACCAATGCCAAGTGTTGTACATGTTTAATGTGTTAGACATATTCATGATGCAAATTCAATAGTAATAGCCATAATTTAATGAAGATGCATCAATTGTACGCAGTGGTATATGTAAGAGTGATGAACCAATACGAAATTTGCATCAATAGTAAAATACGATCAGCAAAGAACAAATTAAACGCACATAAGATGTAGTCAATGCGCAAAGGCTATATAGTGGTTGTGAATTGCCATGATAATATAATCTTGACGGAAGCTGCAATACAAACGAATAGATTTGGATGTGACAAACATGACATCGCTATTCGGAAACGTTGTATTGCAGTAGTATGATCGGCAATTAGTTTCGATTGTTTATATCGTGAATGATCATCGTGAAAAGAGGTGAAATAGACAAAAACGTCTTTTGTCGTAAACTTTAGGCTGATTGGTAACTTGTGAGCGATAGGGCGGTGCTCAGATCCGACAATAACAAAACTATACGTGTATCTCTTTTATAAGTCGTGCTGCTGGAAACTTATCAGAGAAAATGTATGCTCTTGGAGGACATGCATGTATTGTTTCACCTGTTGATTGCGTCAGGGTATAGGAACACAGCATAATGCCATGGAAAATTACTGAATTTATACAATTGGTGATTGTGAATAGGTGTTTCCTTGAGTTTGTTGACTTTTAGAATGTATAATATGTTGTTCATCATCGTATGCATAATAACAAATATGAAGACGTTTAGCGGACCATTCAATTTTTATTACATCCGATTTCATAATATTCCTTCGAAAAAATACGAATTCCTCCCGTTGGTTTGATGGCTTACCTATGTGATGAAAACTGAAACAGATAGTCGCCTTCATAATTTTATTTTGCTATAACAGACCTCAAAACAAAGGCATATTATTGCTAGAAACACCGTCTGTACGATGATAAAGGCATACCCATAAAAATAACCGAAGTTTCTTTGTGGGCGTGAGGAATTAATATGACGTTTGCTAGGACGTGGAATATTTAAGTCAATGCACTAGTGGAACACATCTCGCGTTTATACAAACCGCACGATAATTTGCAAATAAACCACATGATGGATATATTTATCGCCACCAAAAAGCAATGACATGCAGCATGCTAAGATGCAATCGAGCTTGCATGTTCTGATTCATTTGTCCGAGCAATTCGCCTGCTATAAGCATACACAGCCTTGATTTAATGTATGGTTCCACGACTAGGGTTCCCTATATCGTCCGTGGGGGTAAAAGATAAATCTCCACACGGAAACCCTTGAGTGTGTGTATCGGTGCGCTGACAAGCCAAGATCGGTGTTCGTTTCAGGTAAATGCCTCACTGCAATGCAGTAATTGCTTCGAATGAAGAGAGAATAATAGACAAATAAGCATCATGTATACTCAATTAAATTGTACTAACCTCTTCCATATATATATACAAGGCAACATATGTCAATACCGGGGTGCTGTTTAGTTTGTTAACACAGCAAGAGGACCAACTATAGCGCGAAAAGTGACCGCGCCTAATTTCGAGAGATTTTGTAGCAGTAAGGCGGATCAAGCCAAATTTCTCAATCGGCACTTAACATCAGCGACAGTTGAGTCTTGAACTTCTATGCGATTCAGACCACAGATGTTTCAAGTATCAATTAATAAGCGCATAAGTTGTGGATTGGTACGGTGGTGGTCAGATCCGACAATAACCAAAGTTTTTCTTTCATCCATTTCGTCGCAAAGGATTTGACATTCGAGTTCGCTCAAACTTACAATATCACTTCGTTGCTTTATACCACTCTGACTTAAAGGAATTGAAAGATGTTAATATTTTTTTTCAAATTGAGCCAGTGTCATTAGTTAGCCCTGCACACTTGCATCGTAACTAGAAAAGATGGATTAGCCATTGCATAGATATCTTATTCAGACAAATCGACGGGGTGTGGTAACTTACGGAAAGCATAGATACCTAAGCTAATTCATTCAACACGCACCCTCCGTAGGCTCATAGCTCAAGTCTATCATCCGCCCGTAAGTCAATGCTGTAAGTTCGGAAAGACACACGCAAGAATTACGAAAATGTCCAAATATTTAAAAAGCTAGCCACTCACGATTTTGTATGGATAAATTGTCAATGACCGTTCGATACGTAGGTTCCTTACCAACTATTAACAACGCTATTAACTGATCTATAGAGTCTGTTCAAACATTGCGTAAGACATTTGAACTTGAAATGCACATCGAGCTGGGTTCAACAAGTTCAGAGATCTAGTTAAACCTATCATGGCTGGTGACCAGTTCCACGGGCTCAAACATTACTGCAAAAACTATATCCTCTTAATTCCGTCCAAGCAATATCTTTCACCAAAGTGTACGAAAGTCTCGGTGCGCTGTTAGATGTGATGAGATGATTATAACTGAATTGTGTTGGGGAGCATAGATTATATGATCCATGCAGTGGAATGTAATGAGAGCAAATATGTGCCTTTACTGCGTCAGCCGCAGCCATCGATGCGTTGTGATTGCATATGCCATATCGACGTTAGTTTAGGCTTCAATCGTCATAAAAGAGTTAATAAAGATTGAAGCAATGACCAATGTTCGTCAGATGTCTGATTATAATTTTTTTGTGAATCTCTCCGATGCCACCCCTTAATCTACATAAGCATCCACTTATCTGATGTTCTCCGTTACCTTCAGGTTGACAGGACCAAATTTCTGTTTAATCCAGTTGAAACAGATTGAATCATACCAACCGTATGGCAGAGGGCATTCAGCCACACTTGAAGCTATTTTATCTTAGACACGCCAAAATACTACCAGTGTGTATTAGACATTATTTCATAAGGAGCATTTAGACATCGTTTCCGTTGTTTGTGTCTAATAACGTTGCCGATTACTAGTTTAAAAAACAAATTGACATTGTCCCGCCGAACTCACTAAAGCAAAGCGTTATTAAATACGAGAGCACATTTTGGCAATCTGATGCTGCTTTACCATGACGCAAACACCATAGAAACAGCCATTATGTAGTTATAACGTATCGACGATACTGTATTCTTATGTTTAGGAATGGTGAACCCATGCGACATTCGAATCATTACTTGAATCGATTCAAAAATTGTAAACGATGCTCTTCCTCGCTACGAAATTAATTTGTACCGGCTTACATTCCCATTCAGCCATTACATTCTTTTCAATAGCTAACTTTTACATGCACTACAAATGCTCATATGCATGCATACAGGCGCGTAAAGATTGGTTTTATGCATAAACCTGCGCCCGACAACAACAGGTAATAATTTATTGCTATTGGCCACAATATCGTTCGGTCAATAGAAAAGGGCAATCTTCGGCTAATGAATATGGACCCGTTCAATACCAATTAGGGCTCGGCTGTGCATGTCTGCAGTACAGTTACGATGCTTTGTTAGATCATTTCCTCTTAGACATACCATATAGTTATATCTACCAGTTTAGCATGGTTTAACATATCGATGAAATTGTATGTAATTAATGATCATTTTGTGATAGAAATATAGCATTGAAACGACACAAAATCTTATTATCCTTTCAAACTCACTGCATCATTGAAGCATTAATATAAGTATTGTTGGTGACATGATGCAACTGAATGCTATTACATATCCAACAGAAGGCTATATGGCAATTGTAAATTGTCCTGATACTATAATTTGGATGGAAGCTGCAATACAAAGGATTTGATTTGTTTATGATAAACTTACATCGCTATTCTGAAAGATTGAATTGCAGCAATTAGTTTCGATTGGTTATAACCTGCATGCTTTTCATGAGCCGAGGTCGAGTAGGAAAATATTGTTTCATGACGTACCTTTGTGCTTATTGGGAAGATCCGATAATTGTCAAACTACCCTGGTATCTCTTGTATTCGCCGTGTGACTGGAAACGTATTAGGGAAAATGAGTCAATGCATTTCATGCATCACCCTTTGAGATCGCGTCCACGGGCGGGAACACACTATAATGATATGCTAAATGAATGCATTTATACCAATATTGTTTCCATTTCAATCATATTTAGTTGGAGTTTACTAGACTTAGTTGATCGTTCGCTAGGGATATGTTATATGATAAAACAATGAGCCAGCTACTTCTCATTTAGGTTGGGAATGCTGAACAAAGCAAACAGAGACGTTGCCATTGTATATGCTGATTTGAATGGAGTATCTGCTAACAACCTGGCCTACCCACTAGTGTTAAAGGTTTGTCCATCACTTTGTACTTTCAATTGTCCGAAGATGATCAACCAATCGTTTGATCTTTTCTGAAGTGTCATGTTACACACTTTCTCCAATCACCACCCATACATACCTACCGCGTCCAGATGAGAATTCATCATATCTTAGGCCCTGATCTTCATCATATCCCATTTGGATATGATGCCACATACAATGATGGCCTTGACGTTTGACACCTTCGCAATTGCTATGTCAAGGAGATGGTTTCATAAATAAACTTCCATACTTGAAGGAATCCCTTTATTAATCTGAGCTATTTTCAATCTCTGGCCATTATGTTGAGATGTTGAGGCATGTATGTGTCCTTTGTTACCGAAGGCCCGTTCGTCGATGTTCAGTGTTGATCTTGGTTGTTGAATGAGAGCACTGGTTGTAAATATAGAAAATTAGTTGCATTATATGATCTTGCCGCGCTGTGGATGACAGGGATGGGGGTGGATACTGGGCTGGATGACAAGCAATATGATGGCGTGAATTGGCTCAATCATCTTGGCATTGGGAACTTATGAGAGCAAGTGTACGCCCTTTGCGTTCGTAGAAATCGTTTATTTGATGGCTTATCTATATGATGAAACCGAGGGTTGCCAAAACGCCGTTCGTACAATGGTAAAGACATGCCGAGCCCATAATGATAACCAAAGTTATCTGTGTGTATGCCAGGAATTAATTTCACGACTGCAAGGATGTGGAGTATTTAAGTGATTGCTTAAGTGGAGCACACCTGATGTTTATATACCGCAAGTGCATTTGCAAAGAAACCATACGATAAATCAATTTCTTCCAACCATTGTGCAATGATATGCAGCATGTTCAGATCCAATCTAACTTGCATAATCGTATAAATTTGCCTTAAATGGCTGGTCTTTTGTAAGTGAGATTTACGAGATGTCGGCGCATTTATGTTCTCGAGCAATTCAAGCGTAAGATAATATTTTCTTAATGTAGGATTCCACGATATAGGATTTTTCCATCTACCGACCATGTTGGCCGAAGAAATATCTCCACTCGAAAAACAACGCGTTCGTGTCTGGATGCGCTGTCAGCCAAGATCAGTGTTAGTTGAAAGGAAATGACTCATTACCACGCAGTAAATGCCTCGAATGAAGATAGAATGTTAGACTAATAAGCTTGTATGTTTACTGAATTTAAGTTATAATTATCGTATAGTTTCCTCTCCCAGTGAACACAATCTTTAGTGGCAGATATGATAACCAAAAATGAACGGCTTTCAGGCAAATCGTATTTATGAGGTAGCTCATAGGATTTTTTATCCAAACGAGGTTTGTTTTACTTACCCCATGTAAACATACTGTATAACATATGTCAATACCAGACTGCTGTTAAGCAACAACCCAGCAAGGGGACCAGCCAAAGCGAAAAAAGTGCCCCCGTCACATTGCGAGTAGTGTTTGCAATAAGGCGGGTGAGGCCGAATTTCTCAATCGGGACTTGACACACAGAAGTCCTGAAATGCTATGCGATTCCTGCTACTTATATTGGAAGTCTCATTCAATAAGGAGTGATTTCTGACAAGAGAGCAGACCTTATATATTGGATAAGATCAACTTCTAGTACCGCATTTATGTTTTCTGCTCCGTTCGGCGTTGAATAAACTATGGAATCTATAAAACGTTCTCTGTTATGTTAACTGGAACGTTTTCGTTTGTATATGTAAGCATAGGAGCTTGTGTCATCTGTGACTGCTTTTTCTACAAATGTTGAACGGATTATTGGGAATTTTGTTAACATTAGTGTAATCTACATCGCTTTAAGTGGTCATATACTGCGACTGACATAAGCATTGGCTGGGATTAACATAACATATCTCTATTGAGCAGTGTTAGACATCACTTTGATAGATGGATGTTAATAACTTTAACTTATGGCTGATTTTTTGTTTGGCAATACAACGTCAACACGACATGCGATGAAATAGTACCGCCAAACTCACTGTAGTACATCTTAATATAACGCCAGAATGCGTCTGGTGACATGACGATATTGGAGGACATGACATATATAAAATGAGGCCCTACGCTAATGTTGATTTGTCGTCATGATCAACTCGTGACGGAACCTGCAATACAACAGATTCGGCTTGGGTATCATTGTGTATAGATAGCTTTTCTGGCCAATTGCAGCGAAATGATTGTATCATTTGTAACGTATCTGTTTTTAATTCAGATTCCATGTTTTGTAGTCGATCTGTTTATTATGCCCAACATCCTCAACATACGATAATGCCTATCATTATCGTGAATGCCGTATTCATGGGGTGCCTCTCATATGAAACCATATTCAACTCATACCGTCATCTGCATGGATACAGCATTGACGATAATGCCGTATCCATGCGGTTGCTTTCACATACAAAAATTCCTATTTCTATTCACTCAGATTAGTGATCTTGCCATATTTCCATATAAATAACACATGTGATGATACAATAAAACGCGTTGTTTTATTCCCCGGAGGCTAAAAGGAATTGAACAATATTAATGTAATTTTTTCCACTTAAGCCAGTGTTATCAATAAGCCTACATATTTGCAATTGCATTGATTTATTATTAGGTCAAATGGCCGGGTTAGTGCGGTGAGGTGCGAAAAGCTTCAATATATAAGACAATTCATCCAGCGAGCGCCCTCGTATGCTCAGAGCTCAAGCATACAATCCCTCTGTTAGTCAGAGTTTACGAATATTCCCCGAGCGCCAATAGATGAGATAAGGGATCGAATGATTATGGAGAGCATAGATTATATCATCACGGCACTGGAAACTAATCAGAGCAAACATTTGCCTGCAAATGTGATTCCTTGCTGGTTGCGCCTAGTGAATATTTATTGTTCATTATTGCATGCGTTAATAACCGTTATGAGAACATTCAGTACATATTTCCGCTATATCGACTTTCATGTGTTTGGTTATTTTTAATGAGCTTGTTGCCGTGGGACCTCCGTCACGCCTTTATTCATTGCACTGCACACTGTGATACAACTGGCATAATGACGTTTGATAGGGCTTCATTCGTCACCAAAGAGTTAACAAATGAGCGAAGCCATAATCAATGTTCTTGTGATGTTAGATCTACGTTTTGCGTTACACTTCCACTTGTCAGGACCCAACTTCGGTTTTATCAAGATAAATGCATTCTACACTTGCGGCAGCGGTCAGCACTTGGCACGGTGTTCACATGGTCAGATACTTCATGTCAACTACAGACAGTTAGACTGCATGGCTGGCAGACCGAAATCCCCTATAACATTTCCTCAAACCTGAGAAGTCTTCAGAGAGTTACCAACTATTGAAATCACGTAATGTTACTTTGATGTGACAATGTATGAATGGATTATATTAACCTCTCTCATGCCACCCATCGACTGCCGTAAGCATCCGCTCACTTGATATTTTCCCATTTATATCATCCACTTGATGTTCATATGACTGGTCATCAATGCATTCAAGACTGCATCCATACTCAGCTTTTACCGATTTCGTGTTTATCGCCGTGGGATTGCACCGACAGAAAGGAGCGCAGTATTTGCCATGTTTATCAACTATTTCCATAAACATAATATTTAATTTTAATCTTAATTGAGTTATATAATAAAACAATAGGTCAACAATTTGTAATTTGTGATATCCTGGCCTTCCTACACCGGTCAAATGGACGTCCATCGCAGAACTTGGTACTTTTAGCCGTCCGATCGTTGGATCATTCTATTTTTTTAAATGTTGGATCATTTCATTTATGTCAAGTATCATGTTTAACATTTTATCCAACCACACATATAACACAATGACCTGATGCGAAAGCCTGTAAGTCTTAGGTCAAGCGCATCATTATAGCCCATGGATTATGTTGCCACATACAATAAGGGTCTTGACATTTTACACTAGCGCAATTCATATGTCACGGAGATGAGTTTTGTAAGTATACCGGCATACTTGTAGGAAACCATCTCATAATCTGTGCTAGTATTATCATTCATTGCTAGCATTGCTTTTGAAGGGAATGGAATAAGTTAATCCAGCTATGTTGAGGTATGTATGTGTCTTCGGTGACCATGGTCTCGTCTGCGGATATCTAGGTATAACCTTGATTTTCGAGCGATTATAAATGTTGGAAATAAGTTGCATTATATTATCTACCTGCCTCGTAGATGAGAGGCATGGGTTGGGATTAATCCCATTCCGTGTTGATTGCGGCACCGAAATAGAATAGATTATATATTGTTCCTTATCACATGTTATATCAATTCTGATCACATCCAATTTCGTTCTATTCCTGTCATAGAACTTTAAAAAGTCATCCGTTGATTTGATGGCCTACCCATATGATGACAATGAAACAGATGGTCACCTTAAAACAATGATATTTTACTACCACAATACTCAATGTTAATACATAGTTATTCATATAACAATGATAAAGGCATACCGAGCTAATAATGATACCGAAAATTACATTGGTGTATTTTAAGAATTACTTAGACGATTGCAAGGACTTTACGGTATGTTGACGCAATGTTTACAAATATGTAACAAAATAGCACCCATACTTATTCATAAAACTCATTGCGCTCAATTTCGTCCAGTAAGCACCCTAAGATAGTTTTCGTAAGCTCGTCAAAGTAAGCTTAAAACACGGACAAGCCGCAATAAATGTGAACGGGGAAACAAGTAGCCACTAGGTTCACTAAGATACGGAACTGTGCCTGTCTAGATATCTATTTGACATTGGTCCATTGCAGTAGTTGGCAATCGCACATTTGACTTTCAAATACGTCAGGGTGAACACGTATGCTTTTTCTACATCATTTGTATCACAGTTATCATATTGAGAACCATTAGCATTGACATTTAAACAAATGTATTGACTCTCCAGTCCGGATGAAAACGCCCCTACCGATCTCCATATTGATGCGGACATACATTAATTTAAGCACTCAAATTCGTTTATTTTAGTCCTTCATGCTGCTACCTATGAATATGATATGCCAATGGATTTCGAATGCTTCAGAAACCTGCGACAGGACGACTGTTATTCACCAGAACATCGCTTATTGGGTACCTAGAAGGGTAATCTGCGGCTAATAAACATCAGTATGGTTGCATCAAATACCAACAAGGGCTGGCAGCAGATAAGCTGTCGTACATTTTCCTATTATTCATCATTTCTGTTGGACAAACGTTTCAATACATAATTAAATATGACTGCTGCTTATTTGTGATATTGTCGCTGTGTGACCTCTACCTCACCTTTAGTGGTCATCGAAATGTTCTGCACCTAGCAGGATGCTCCGTATCAACAACAGATAGTTACACTAATTTGATTGCACATGGCCTATCTCAGCCACGTTTGATAGGGCTACAATAGTGTTAAAAAAAAGTGAGAACGATCGAGGCCATAATGAATGTTCTGGTGAGGAAACGTACGAATGTTTTATCGAATTTTATAAACCTCTCTGGTGCCACCTCTCGGCTGACATCATAATCTTTTGATTTGACGTTTTCCATCCAAAGACATCCGATAACATCTATTCAACCTACCCCATCAGTATTAAACAAAGCAGCCACTCTCACTAGCAACTTATACAATCCTAGACGTAGCTATCGATATCTCTCCGTATTTGTCATTAAGTGGTTTCGTTAAGACATTTTAGGCTTCGCTACAGCAATTTTTTGCATCTTGCGTTTACTCTTTGTGGTCTTTGACATCGTCCTGCCCAACTCACTGAACCACAACTTTATATAATACGAGAACATTGTCTGGTGACATGATGCAGCTGCACTCCATCAACTATATAAGGGGAGATAACATGGAAATTATTATTTGTCCTGATGATAAACATAAATGACTTGATAAGGGCATATTGTACGTCTTGGCAGCCTCGATCCTACCTGTATTGATCATGATGGTTGGTTAAACAGCCCAATTGAGGTTTCATGCCCCGACCTTTCAGCTGGTAAGTGGTAAGGTGGTGTTTGTATCCGAAAATAGCCACACTTTCGTCCATTTCGCCAATAGAAAACAATAATGTCTCTTGGAGTCAATTCAGGCAATGTGATTGTACCACAAATTATGAGGGTGTTTACCAACCGTTGCAATATAAATGATACCTTATATCCTTTCACCAGGATGAGTGATCTCGCCCGTGAACATTTCCATATCAAATATTGATATGATGAACCAATGAACCAGCGATTGAGCAATTGTGTTCTTATGCTAAATCATATATGGTGATATAATAACTTGATGCTGTAAATAGTTGATTGTGATGGGGTAGTCTTAAACAGCTTTGCCAACCTACTCTCGATAAACGTTCGTCCACAAATTTGTACTTTCAATCGTTCGAGCGAGAATAATTGCTCGTATGAACTTTCCATTTTCTGAAGTGTCATGTTGCACACTTTCCTTAATCACGACCCATACATACCCTGCCGAGTTCAAATGAGAATACCTGTATATGGTAGGCAACGCAATTGATGATACAACAAACCGGCGATTTTGGAATTGTGTTTTTATGCTCAACAAACATCGTTTTAAACGGAGTAGTTTTCAACATCCTGGCCTTCTTATTTCATTAAACTTACGTTCATCACAGTAGATCAGACTTTCAAATTCATTCACCCTGCCATCAAACCATGTTGTTTAACTCGACTCTGACTAAATGCTTTCGAACAATGTGAAAATATTTTCCCACTTAAGCCAATGTCATTAACGAGTCATGAAAATTGGCATCGTAACAGGAAAAGGTGGATTTGCTTAGATACCCAGCATCATTTATCCAGCGAGCCCCCTCCGTAGGGTCAGAGCTCCAGTATATAATCCGCTGGTTAGTCAATCCCGAGAGCTCGGAAAGACAAACCTAAGATTTGCGACAATTCAAAAAGATTTTATAGGTTAGCTGCTTAAATGGAGATTAATAGTCAAGGCACAATAACCGTTCAGTACAATTGGTTCCTTTACTAAGCCTACCAGCATAGTCTACTGGAATATTCCGTTCGACATTTGTCCTAGAAATACACCACGAGCTGGGTTGTGAACGGAATTCATAGATCTAGCTGACACTATCGTGGCTTGTTAACCGTTCAATGGGTCCACACCACGATGTAAAACCTCATTTCCTCTTAATTCCGCACTCTCCATAGATTTCGCCAAAGAATACGGAGCGCCAATAGATGAAGGGAGGGGTAGGATTATTTCACTAGAAATGGTATGAGGATCATAGATTATATTACCTAGGCGCTGGAAACTAATGAGAGCAAGTATTTGCCCTTTGCATTCATACCTGAAATGTAAAGCATTGTACATTGCGTCTAGTGAATAGAACGCATTGTATATTGTTCATTATCGCATGCGTTGATAACCACTATGAAAACGTTGCCTGAACTTTCTATTGTGTAGCTTTTAACGTGACGTAAGTTATTTTCAATGAGCTTGTCGCCGTGTGACCTCGATCTCGCCTGTATTGTGTCAACTGCAATCAGTCATGCTACTTAGACTGCATATGTTATATCGACATTTGTTTAGTCTTCAGTCGTCATTAGAGAGTTGATAAAGATGGAAATATTAACAAATATTCGTCTGTGTGGTTACAATATGTTAGCCTCTCCAATGCCCCTCAACCATCCGGTTCACATTACCAAGATTCTGTTTAATCCAGTGCCAACAGCTTACTCAGTATTAACAGTATGGCAGAGGACAGTCAGCCTCGTTCACATCTTAGACCCGCAAGTATAATCCCTCAGCGCATTAGTTTTACTGAGACCTTTTAGACTCAGTAGTTGGAATCTAATAACACATTGCCGATTACTCGTTATGAGATATGATTAGAATTCCGATCTTATTGTGGCGTCTTGAAATAGCACAGCGTCGTCAAGCACGAGATCAAGTACTGTCGACGTGATGCAACAATGCCATTAATTATAAATGGATGTTTTAAATCAATTCCGAATTTTCCTGCTTTATTAACGTGTGATAGAACCAACGATACTAAGCGTTAACTTGTGTATAGTTGCATGTGATTTCTCTGTAGAACCATTAAACAGACGCAAGCAAATAGCAAGCAATGAGTTTCGAGTTTTTGTGCTCCTACTACGCCGTAAATGAGAGGGGATGCAGGTTGGGATGATAATCATTCAGTGGAGTGCGTTGACGATATCATCGTGGTTTTTGAAACTAATGAAAGCAAATGTTTGCCGATAGTGTTAATGTGCCGTGTAATGTGCCACAGTGTTGATTGTGCCTGCATAGAATGTGTTGTATATTGGCCATTAATGCCCGCATCAATAGCAGTTATGAGAACGTTAAATAAACATTCCTGTTATCATCGCATCCTACTTTCATATAATTTCTCCATATGAATAAGAAATTACATCAGCGTTTTGGACGGCTTGATACAAATACACAAAGAACCTTAACTTGAGTCGACTTAACCTTAGACTTCGACCTTAGCCGAGTCCGCGATCCCAGGCCGTATTCATAAAACAATAACTTAGCGATCTCAGCTAAGTCCGTCGGCCTAATGCTGACAGTAGCTGACAAGCAGCTGACAAGCAGCTAAATCTCAATGGTTATAATTTCCCAGATACGCCATCGCGATCAGAGTTTGTTTCTAACAGTAACAAAAGAAGAATATGTTAATATGTGTTTGTTAGACAAAAAATACAATGGCGAAAAATGATCGATTTATACGAAATAATCGAAATAACTGACTTGCCGACGACTTTTTTGAAAAATAATAGTCCGAGCAATGGCGTTGTTATCACCGTGCATGACACCGGCGGCACAATGAACCATTGTTTATTTAGGAGCCGATTTACACACTTATTACGTCTAATAATCGGTAATATAATCAATGCTAATCTACAAGAGTGACGAATAACTCCATTCAATGCCTGCATTATTTTTCCGCGTCTCAAAAACCTGACTTAGCTGACTTAAGATTCCTCGTAAATACGGCTCATGGATTTTTAATATAGCAAATCTCAGCACATATGAATCGATGCCCACCATCCGTACAATGATAAAGACATAGCATGCTCATAACAATAACAAAATAAACGTTTGTCTATGCAAGGAATGATTGCACATCTACAAGGACGTAAAATGGCTGATTAATTAGGCGCATGAGGAAGGACACAAAATGGCAAATGCATTAAATCCATCACATATAGAATAATTATAAGGCGTGCTCAGGTGCAGTGTAGTAGAAACAAGATTATTAAGTGATCATGTGCATTAAGACGCTTGCATTTGTCTCAGCAAACGATCCCAACCTTTCTGTCCTGTTTTAGTCAAGTTCGTATATTTAGCAAACTCTCAGCATACACTAATACATACATTCGTGCGCGTTAAGATTGCTTAGTTTGTGTGTTGATATTATGCACGTAAACATGCACCATATAGCTCCCCCCATTTGTTACCATGGCACTGATCGGTCTCTGCGTTATACATTAACCTGCTCCCATGGACATCTTGCTTCAACAACATGTGATTATTTATTATTGTTCACCAGAATATCGTTTGAGGGATACATGAAAATAGGTAATCTCTGGCTGACGGTCATTATTATGGATGCGTCTTATAGCAGCCTGTGCTCTTCTGTGATGTCCATAGTTAAGCTTGGTGCTTGGTGAGATCATTTTGTGCAAATGTTGGATAGGCGTTGCAACAAATAGCAGCGAGTTTCTCGTCGTGTGAAATCTACCTTGCCTTTCGTGGTCATCGCTTGGCAATGGGTTCACATGGTCAGTTACTTCATGTCAACTACAGACAGCCATATGGCTCGACGATCGGCATTTCCTATAGCAGTCGTGTTCAAAGAGTTACAAACAATTGAAGCCATAAGATGTTCCTTTGATGGGACGCGTCAATGTATGAAAGAATATATTTGACCTCTCTGATGCCAACCAATGAATGACGTAAGTATCCACTTACCTGACATGTTATGACTTTTATCATCCACTTGATTGTTATTAATGAATAAAAGACAGCACTCATACATATGTATGGGTTTCATAAATAAACCCGCTTAATTGTAGAAGTAACTTTATAAATGTGTGCTAGTATTATCGATCATCACTACCATGGCTTTTGATGGGAATACAATTTGATGTCTGACCGTTATGTCTGGCCGTTATGTCTGGCCGTTATGTCTGACCGTTATGTCTGACCGTTATCTCTGGCCGTTATGTCGTCTGTTGAGGACTTTCATTGTGATTGTCCCTATTATCAAAGCAAATGAAACTAATGAGAGGCAATATTTGAGCTCCGCGTTAATATGTGTAATATTCCACAGAATAGAATGTATTATATATTGTTCATAACCGTATGCATAAGAAGAGGTCTTTGATACATTTCGATTCTAATCACATCCAATATTGTACTATTCCTTGGGTAGAAATGAGATATTTCGCTCGTTAGTTTAATGGCTTACCCATATGATAAAACCGCAACAGACGGTTGCCTTGATATTGCTCTTTGTCTATCATAAACCCTATACTTATGCATATGAATCCATATAACACCGCTCGCACAATGATAAAGGCATACCGAGCCTATAATGATAACCGGGGTTATCTTTGTGCATGTCGGGAATTAATAAGCCGACCGCAATGACAGACAGCATTTCAGATACAATCTAGCTTGCATAATCTGATTAATTAATTAAATGTCACCCGACCTTTGCATTAAAGTATAAGTTGAGTATCTCTCCCCAGCAATGCGCGAGCTATTCTCATACACTGATTTGATTTAATGTCAGATTCCACACGAGTGCTCCATAGATCGTTCTCGTGGACCGAAGACATATCTCCACATGGACAAGTACATATCCGTTTGAAAGGAATGCCTCACTTCACTGCAGAAATTGCCACGAATGACGGAAGAATAATTGACGAATAAGCATTGTGCATACTCAATTAAAGTTATGATTACCGTGCAATATTCTCTCCCCGCGATGATATCCATTGTGGATTATATGAGCATCAAAACTACAAAGGCTACCAGACAAATTGTTATCTTATATGTGTCAATATTAGGCTACTTAATAAGTCATTAACACAGCAAGGGATTACACCAAAGCGTGAAAAATAGCCCCGCTAGATTGCAATGATGTTGAAGCAGTTAGTCTGGCGAAGCTAACTTTCTTAATCGGTGTTTTTTGACAAGATTGTTGACCTTATGTAGTGGATCAGTCCAACTTCTAGAAACGCGTGCGTTGTTACATTCTGCTCCTTTCGGCGTTAACTTCGCCATAAAAACTACAAATTGTTTTCAGTTTTGTAACTTGAACGTAATGTGGATGTACATATAAAGCAAAAAAGACCTCTACGGAGCTTACCATACACTCAAAACGACTTGAGTACCAATTCCATCAAAGTATTGACCCGCATCGCCGCTATGACTTTCAGATATTTGAACTCGCTCGCTCTCCCCGCTCTTTGGTCTACGAAATCCTCACATAGCAAACCCTATGAATGCACCTACCAAAAAGTAACCCTGCCTTAATGCATCAGCACAGGTATATCTAGTAATAAGTGGGGTTCGTTTGTAGAAGTCCGCAGATGGGCTTGCGCACTTTGTGAGAGCATTTCTTAGAAATGTTGAAAGGAGGTTGCAACATATAATGGGTATTTTCACGCCGTGTGACCTCTACCTCACCTTAACTGTTCACCCCTCCTCAATTGAAGGTAATCCCGTCATAAACGCTCATAAGTGCTGCGTTGCTAACCCATGGCCGATTATTTGTTCGGAAGTAACTGATCAATTCACTGGCGTGCATCTTTATGTGGTTGGGTTTGGTGACATGATCATATGGGAGTACGTGACATTTATAAAATGAGGCCCTACGCTTATGTTGATTTGTCGTCATGATCAACTCGTGACGGAACCTGCAATACAACAGATTCGGCTTGGGTATCATTGTGTATAGATAGCTTTTCTGGCCAACTGCAGCGAAATGATTGTATCATTTGTATCGTATCTGTTTTTAATTCAGATTCCATGTTTTGTAGTCGATCTGTTTATTATGCCCAACATCCTCAACATACGATAATGCCTATCATTATCGTGAATGCCGTATCAATACGGTGGCTATTTACATACAAAAATCCCAATTTCTATTCACTCAGATTAGTGATCTTGCCATATTTCTATATAAATAACACATGTGATGATACAATAAAACGCGTTGTTTTATTCCCCGGAGGCTAAAAGGAATTGAACAATATTAATGTATTTTTTTCCACTTAAGCCAGTGTTATCAATAAGCCTACATATTTGCAATTGCATTGATTTATTATTAGGTCAAATGGCCGGGTTAGTGCGATGAAGTGCGAAAAGCTTCAATATATAAGACAATTCATCCAGCGAGCGCCCTCGTTTGCTCAGAGCTTAAGAATACAAACCCTCTGTTAGTCAGAGTTTACGAATATTCCACGAGCGCCAATAGATGAGATAAGGTATCGGATGATTATGGAGAGCATAGATTATATCATCACGGCACTGGAAACTAATCAGAGCAAACATTAGCCCGCAAATGTGACTCCTTGCTGGTTGCGCCTAGTGAATATTTATTGTTCATTATTGCATTCGTTAATAACCGCTAATGGAACGTTCAATACACATTTCCGCTATGTCAACTTTTATATATTTGGTTATTTTTAATGAGCATGTGGCCGTGGGACCTCCATCTCGCCTTTATTCGGTATACTGCACACTGTGATACAACTGGCATATTGACGTTTGTTAGGGTTTCATTCGTCACCAAAGAGTTAACAAATGAGCGAAGCCATAATCAATGTTCTTGTGATGTTAGATCTACAAAAGACTCCACATTTTGTACGTTTTGCGTTACACTTCCACTTGTCAGGACCCAACTTCTGTTTTATCAAGCTAAATGCATTCTAACCTGACGGCAGCGGACAGCAATTGGCAAGGTGTCCACATGGTCAAATACTTCATGTCAACTACAGACAGTTATACTACAAGGCTGGCAGACCGAAATCCCCTATAACATTTGCTCAGACCTGCGTAGTCTTGAAAGAGTTACCAACTATTGAAATCAAGTTCCTTTGATATGACAATGTATGAATGGATTATGTTAACCTCTCTTATGCCACCCATCGACTGTCGTAAGCATCCGCTCACTTGATATTTTCCCATTTATATCATCCACTTGATGTTCATTCGACTTGTCATCAATGCATTCAAGACCGCATCCATACTCAGCTTTCACCGACTCCGTGTTTAACTTAACCAATAATAGTATCTGCTAGTTTGTCATGTGTTTTAGATTTCGGTGTAATTGTTCCCATCGAAATGTTGCATATAACATTTGTATTGTGGCGCGATTAAACGGGAAGGCCAAATATCGATTGCGAATTGCCCTGATTATATAATCTTGATGGAAGCGGCAATACAAAAAGTTGATGTGGGAGTAATAACATGATATCACTATTCCGAAACGTTGCATTGCAGCAGTGTGATAGGAAGTTAGCTTCGAATGTGCATGTTTACCGTGATTCGAATAGACAAATATGGTTTTCATGCCTAGCCTTTCTGATAGCTGCGAAGATGTAAACGATGAGGCGGTGTTCAGATCCGACAATAACTGGTCTAAACAAGTACTTCTTGTATTCGTCATGCTACTTGAAGCTTAAGAGGTCAAATGGTGGCTCTTTCAGTAAATGCATTGAATGCATCGCCATGGGATTGCACCGACAGAAAGGAGCGCAGTGTTTGCCATGTTTATCAACTGTTTCCATAAACATAATATTTAATTTGGATTTGAATTGAGTTTGTTAACATATGTTATAAAATAAAACAATAGGTCAACAATTTGTAATTTGTGATGTCGATGGTGCATTTGTAAACAGCCTGGCCTTCCTACACCGGTCAAATGGGCGTCCATCGCAGAACTTGGTACTTTTAGCCGTCCGATCGTTGGATCGTTCTATTTTTCTTAATGTTGGATCGTTCCATTTTGTCAAGTGTCATGTTTAACATTTTATCCAACCACACATATAGCACAATGACCTGATGCGAAAGCCTGTAGGTCTGAGGTCAAGCGCATCATTATAGCCCATGGATGTATGTTGCCACATCCAATGAAGGTCTTGATGTTTAAACACTAGCGCAATTCATATGTCACGGAGATGAGTTTTGTAAGTATACCGGCATACTTGTAGGAAACCATCTCATAATCTGTGCTAGTATTATCATTCATTGCTAGCATTGCTTTTGAAGGGAATGGAATAAGTTAATCCAGCTATGTTGAGGTATGTATGTGTCTTCGGTGACCATGGTCTCGTCTGCGGATATCTAGGTATAACCTTGATTTTCGAGCGATTATAAATGTTGGAAATAAGTTGCATTATATTATCTACCTGCCTCGTAGATGAGAGGCATGGGTTGGGATTAATCCCATTCTGATAAGATGAAATATATTTACCACTGGAAATGCCTGCATGCCCTTTGCGTTAACGCGTGTAATATTCAACCGTGTTGATTGCTGCACCGAAATATAATAGATTATATATTGTTCCTTATCACATGTAATTTTAATTCTGATCACATCCAATTTCGTTCTATTCCTGTCATCCGTTGATTTGATGGCCTACCCATATGATGACAACGAAACAGATGGTCACCTTAAAACAATGATATTTTACTACCACAATACTCAATGTTAATACATAGTTATTCATATATCAATGATAAAGGCATACCGAGCTAATAATGATACTCGAAATTACACTAGTGTATTCTAAGAATTACTTAGACGATTGCAAGAAATTCAATTACTAGAGTCGGATTTTACGGTATGTTGACGCAATGTTTACAAATATGTAACAAAATAGCACCCATACTTATCTTATAACTCATTGCGCTCAATTTCGTCCAATAAGCACCCTAAGATAGTTTTCGTAAGCTCGTCAAAGTAAGCTTAAAACACGAACAAGCCGCGATAAATGTGAACGGGGAAACAAGTAGCCACTAGGTTCACTAAGATACGAACTGTGCCTGCTTAGATATCCATTTGACATTGGTCCATTGCAGTAGTTGGCAATCGCACATTTGACTTTCAAATACGTCAGGGTGAACACGTATGCTCTTTCTACATCATTTGTATCACAGTTATTATATTGTGAACCATTAGCATTGACATTTAAACAAATGTATTGACTCTCCAGTCCGGATGAAAATGCCCCTACCAATCTCCATATTGATGCGACCACACACTAGTTTAAGCACTCAAATTCGTTCAATTTAGTCAATGGATTTCGAATGCTTCAGAAACATGCGATAGGACGACTGTTATTCACCAGAACATCGCTTATTGGGTACCCAGAAGAGTAATCTGCGGCTAATAAACATCAGTAGGGTTGCATCAAATACCAACAAGGGCTGTCAGCAGATAATCTGTCGTACATTCTCTTAGTATTCATCATTTCTGTTGGACAAACGTTGTAATACATAATTAAATATGACTGCCAATTGGGGTTTCATGCCCCGACTTTTCAGCTGGTAAGTAGTAAGGTGGCGTTTGAATTCACAAATAGCTACTCTGAACAGGTGTTTTTTACCTCCATTTCGCCAATAGAAAACAATGATGTCTCTTGGAGTCAATTCAGGCAATGTGATTGTACCTGGGGAGGGGAACACAAATTATGAGGGTGTTTACCAACCGTTGCAATATAAATGATACCTTATTTCCTTTCACCAGGATGAGTGATCTCGCCCGTGAACATTTCCATATCAAATATTGATGTGATGAACCAATGAACCAGCGATTGAGGAATTGTGTTCTTATGCTAAATCATATATCGTGATATAATAACTTGATGCTGTAAATAGTTGATTGTGTTGGGGTAGTCTTTAACAGCTTTGCCAACCTACTCTCGATAAACGTTCGTCCACCAATTTGTACTTTCAATCGTTCGAGCGAGAATAATTGCTCGTATGAACTACTTTCCATTTGCTGAAGTGTCATATTGCACACTTTCCTTAATCACGACCCATACATACCCTGCCGCGTTCAAATAAGAATGCCTGTATATGGTAGGCAACGCAATTGATGATACAACAAACCGGAATTGTGTTTTTATGCTCAACAAACATCGTTTTAAACGGGGTAGTTTTCAACATCCTGGCCTTCTTATTTCATTAAATTTACGTTCATCACAGTAGATCAGACTTTCAAATTCATTCACCCTGCCATCAAACCGTGTTGTTTAACTCGACTCTGACATAAAGCTTACTAACAATGTGAAAATATCTTCTCATTTAAACCAATGTCATTAAGGAGCCCTGCACATTTGCATCGTAACAGGAAAAGGTGGATTTGCATAGATCATTTATCCAGCGAGCCCCCTTCGTAGGGTCAGAGCTCCAGTATATAATCCGCTGGTTAGTCAATCCCGAGAGCTCGGAAAGACAAACCTAAGATTTGCGACAATTCAAAAAGATTTTATAGGTTAGCTGCTTAAATGGAGATGAATAGTCAAGGCACAATAACCGTTCAGTACAATAGGTTCCTTTACTAAGCCTACCAGCATAGTCTACTGAAATATTCCGTTCGACATTTGTCCTAGAAATACACCACGAGCTGGGTTGTGAACGGAATTCATAGATCTAGCTGACACTATCGTGGCTTGTAAACTGTTCAATGGGTCCACACCACGATGTAAAACCTCATTTCCTCTTAATTCCGCACTCTCCATAGATTTCGCCAAAGGATACGGATGACTCCTGAGCGCCAATAGATGAAAGGAGGGGTAGGATTATTTCACTAGAAATCGTATGGGGAGCATAGATTATATTACCTAGGCGCTGGAAACTAATGAGAGCAAGTATTTGCCCATCGCATTCATACCTGAAATGTAAAGCATTGTACATTGCGTCTAGTGAATAGAACGCATTGTATATTGTTCATTATTGCATGCGTTGATAACCACTATGAAAACGTCGCCTGAACTTTCTATTGTGTAGCTTTTAACGTGACAGGTTATTTTCAATGAGCTTGTCGCCGTGTGACCTCGATCTCGCCTGTATTGTGTCAACTGCAATCAGTCATGCTACTTAGACTGCATATGTTATATCGACGTTTGTTAAGTCTTCAGTCGTCATTAGAGAGTTGATAAAGATGGAAATATTAACCAATATTCGTCTGTGCGGTTGCAATATGTTAGCCTCTCCAATGCCCCTCAACCATCCGGTTCACATTACCAAGATTCTGTTTAATCCAGTGCCAACAGCTTACTCAGTATTAACAGTATGGCAGAGGACAGTCAGCCTCGTTCACATCTTAGACCCGCAAGTATAATCCCTCAGCGCATTAGTTTTACTGAGACCTTTTAGACTCAGTAGTTGGAATCTAATAACTTATACACATTGCCGATTACTCGTTTTTAGATATGATAAGAATTCCGATCTTATTGTGGCGTCTTGAAATAGCACAGCGTCGTCCAGTACGAGATCAAGTACTGTCGACGTGATGTTTTATATCAATTTCGAATTTTCCTGCTTATTAACTTGTGATAGAACCAACGATAACTAAGCATTAACTTGTGTATAATTGCATGTGATTTCTCTGTAGAACCATTAATCAGACGCACGCAAATTGCATCAATATTAATAGCAAGCAATGAGTTTTGAGTTTTATGCTGCTACTACGCCGTAAATGAGAGGGGATGCAGGTTGAGATGATTATCATTCTGTGGAGTGCGTTGACGATATCATCGTGGCTTTTGAAACTAATGAAAGCAAATATTTGCCGATAGTGTTAATGTGCCGTGTAATGTGCCCCAGTGTTGATTGTGCCTGCATAGAATGTGTTGTATATTGGTCATTAATGCCCGCATCAATAGCAGTTATGAGAACGTTAAACAAACATTCCTGTTATCATCGCATCCTACTTTCATATAATTTCTCCATATGAATAAGTGATTACATCAGTGTTTTAGACGGCTTACCCATATGATACAATGAACCGACGTTTGCGGACATGGGCGTATACACAAAGAACCTAAACTTGAGTCTCAAAAACCTGAGTTTGCTGACTTAAGATTCTTCGTAAAGACATAGCAAGCTCATAGCAATAACAAAATAAACGTTTGTCTATGCAAGGAATGATTGCACATCTACAAGGACGTAAAATGGCTGATTAATTAGGCGCATGAGGAAGGACACAAAATGGCAAATGCATTAAATCCATCACATATAGAATAATTATAAGGCGTGCTCAGGTGCAGTGTAGTAGAAACAAGATTATTAAGTGATCATGTGCGTTAAGATGCTTGCATTTGTCTCAGCAAACGATCCCAACCTTTCTGTCCTGTTTTAGTCACGTTCGTAAATTTAGCAAACTCTCAGCATGCAATTATACATACATTCGTGCGCGTTAAGATTGCTTAGTTTGTGTGTTGATATTTCCACGTACCCATTTATGCACGTAAACATGCACCATATAGCTCCCCCCATTTGTTACCATGACACTGATCGGTCTCTGTGTTATGCATAAACCTGCTCCCATGGACATCTTGCCTCACCAACATGTGATTATTTATTGTTATTCACCAGAATATCGTTTGGGGGATACATGAAAATAGGTAATCTCTGGCTGACGTTCATTATTATGGATGCGTCTTATAGCAACTTGTGCTCTTCTGTGATGTCCATAGTTGAGCTTGGTGCTTGGTGAGATCATTTTGTGCAAATGTTGGATAGGCGTTGCAACAAATAGCAGCGAGTTTCTCGTCGTGTGAAATCTACCTTGCCTTTCGTGGTCATCGCTTGGCAATGGGTCCACATGGTCAGTTACTTCATGTCAACTACAGACAGCTATATGGCTCGACGATCGGCATCTCCTATAGCAGTCGTGTTCAAAGAGTTACAAACAATTGAAGCCATAAGATGTTCCTTTGATGGGACGCGTCAGTGTATGAAAGAATATATTTGACCTCTCTGATGCCAACCAATGAATGACGTAAGTATCCACTTACCTGACATGTTGCGACTTTTATCATCCACCTGATGCCCATTGGACCTGTTATTAATGTATAAAAGACAGCACTCATACATTTATATGGGTTTCATATATAAATCTGCTTAATTATTAAAGTGTGCTAGTTTTATCATTTATCACTACCATGGCTTTTGATGGGAATACAATTTGATGTCTGACCGTTATGTCTGGCCGTTTAGTGCGACCGTTATGTCTTTCCGTTATCTCTGGCCGTTATGTCGTCTGTTGAGTACTTTCATTGTGATTGTCCCTATTATCAAGGCAAATGAAACTAATGAGAGCCAAAATTTGCGCTCCGCGTTAATATGTGTAATATTCCACAGAATAGAATGTATTATATATTGTTCATAACCGTATGCATAAGAAGAGGTCTTTGATACATTTCGATTCTAATCACATCCAATATTGTACTATTCCTTGGGTAGAAATGAGATATTTCGCTCGTTAGTTTAATGGCTTACCCATATGATTAAACCGCAACAGACGGTTGCCTTGATATTGCTCTTTGTCTACCATAAACCCTATACTTATGCATATGAATCCATATAACACCGCTCGCACAATGATAAAGGCATACCGAGCCTATAATGATAACCGGGGTTATCTTTGTGCATGTCGGGAATTAATAAGCCGACCGCAAGGACGTGGTATGTTTACATTAGTGGATCGCATCTCTGGTGTTTATATACCGCAGGTGTATATGATTATTCTACTTATCCCAACCCTTGTGCAATGACAGACAGCATGTTCAGATACAATCTAGCTTGCATAATCTGATTAATTAATTTAATGTCACCTGACCTTTGCATTAAAGCATAAGTTGAGTTTCTCTCCCCAGCAATGCGCGAGCTATTCTCATACACTGATTTGATTTAATGTCAGATTCCACACGAGTGCTCCATAGATCGTTCTCGTGGACCGAAGACATATCTCCACATGGACAAGTACATATCCGTTTGAAAGGAATGCCTCACTTCACTGCAGTAATTGCCACGAATGACGGAAGAATAATTGACGAATAAGCATTGTGCATACTCAATTAAAGTTATGATTACCGTGCAATATTCTCTCCCCGCGATGATATCCATTGTGGATTATATGAGTATCAAAACTAAAACGGCTACCAGACAAATTGTTATGTTATATGTGTCAATATTAGGCTACTTAATAAGTCATTAACACAGCAAGGGATTACACCAAAGCGTGAAAAATAGCCCCGCTAGATTGCATGATGTTGAAGCAGTTAGTCTGGCGAAGCTAACTTTCTTAATCGGTGTTTTTTGACAAGATTGTTGACTTTATGTAGTGGATCAGTCCAACTTCTAGAAACGCATTCGTTGTTACATTCTGCTCCTTTCGGCGTTAACTTCGCCATAAAAACTACAAATTGTTTTCAGTTTTGTAACTTGAACGTAATGTGGATGTACTTATAAAGCACAAAAGACCTCTACGGAGCCTACCATACACTTGAGTACCAATTCCATCAAAGTATTGACCCGCATCGCCGCTATGACTTTCAGATATTTGAACTCGCTCGCTCTCCCAGCTCTTTGGTCTACGAAATCCTTACCTAGCAAACCCTATGAATGCACCTATCAAAAGTAACCCTGCCTTAATGCATCAGCACAGGTATATCTAGTAATAAGTGGGGTTCGTTTGTAGAAGTCCGCAGATGGGCTTGCGCACTTTGTGAGAGCATTTCTTAGAAATGTTGAAAAGAGGTTGCAACATATGATGGGTATTTTCACGCCGTGTGACCTCTACCTCACCTTAACTGTTCACCCCTCCTACATTGAAGGTAATCCCGTCATAAACGCTCATAAGTGCTGCGTTGCTAACCCATGGTCGATTATTTGTTCGGAAGTAAATGATCAATTCACTGGCGTGCATCTTTATGTGGTTGGGTTTGGTGACATGACGATATTGGAGGACATGACATATATAAAATGAGGCCCTACGCTTATGTTGATTTGTCGTCATGATCAACTCGTGACGGAACCTGCAATACAACAGATTCGGCTTGGGTATCATTGTGTATAGATAGCTTTTCTGGCAAATTGCTGCGAAACGATTGTATCATTTGTATCGTATCTGTTTTTAATTCAGATTCCATGTTTTGTAGTCGATCTGTTTACTATGCCCAACATCCTCAACATACGATAATGCCTATCATTATCGTGAATGCCGTATCCATGCGGTTGCTTTCACATACAAAAATCCCTATTTCTATTCACTCAGATTAGTGATCTTGCCATATTTCTATATAAATAACACATGTGATGATACAATAAAACGCGTTATTTTATTCCCCGGAGGCTAAAAGGAATTGAACAATATTAATGTATTTTTTTCCACTTAAGCCAGTGTTATCAATAAGCCTACATATTTGCAATTGCATTGATTTATTATTAGGTCAAATGACCGGGTTAGTGCGGTGAGGTGCGAAAAGCTTCAATATATAAGACAATTCATTCAGCGAGCGCCCTCGTATGCTCAGAGCTCAAGCATACAATCCCTCTGTTAGTCAGAGTTAACGTATATTCCCCGAGCGCCAATAGATGTGATAAGAGATCGAATGATTATGGAGAGCATAGATTATATCATCACGGCACTGGAAACTAATCAGAGCAAACATTTGCCTGCAAATGTGACTCCTTACTGGTTGCGCCTAGTGAATATTTATTGTTCATTATTGCATGCGTTAATAACCGTTATGAGAACATTCAGTACATATTTCCGCTATATCGACTTTCATGAGTTTGGTTATTTTTAATGAGCTTGTTGCCGTGGGACCTCCGTCACGCCTTTATTCATTGCACTGCACACTGTGATACAACTGGCATAATGACGTTTGATAGGGCTTCATTCGTCACCAAAGAGTTAACAAATGAGCGAAGCCATAATCAATGTTCTTGTGATGTTAGATCTACGTTTTGCGTTACACTTCCACTTGTCAGGACCCAACTTCGGTTTTATCAAGATAAATGCATTCTACACTTGCGGCAGCGGTCAGCACTTGGAACGGTGTTCACATGGTCAGATACTTCATGTCAACTACAGACAGTTAGACTGCATGGCTGACAGACCGAAATCCCCTATAACATTTGCTCAGACCTGCGTAGTCTTCAAAGAGTTACCAACTATTGAAATCAAGTTCCTTTGATGTGACAGTGTATGAATGGATTATGTTAACCTCTCTCATGCCACCAATCGACTGTCGTAAGCATCCGCTCACTTGATATTTTCCCATTTATATCATCCACTTGATGTTCATTCGACTTGTCATCAATGCATTCAAGACCGCATCCATACTCAGCTTTCACCGACTCCGTGTTTAACTTAACCAATAATAGTATCTGCTACTTTGTCATGTGTTTTAGATTTCGTTGTAATTGTTCCCACCGAAATGTTGCATATAACATTTGTATTGTGGCACGATTAAACGGGAAGGCCAAGTATCGATTGCGAATTGCCCTGATTATATAATCTTGAAGCGGCAATACAAATATTTGATGTGGGAGTAATAACATGATATCACTTTTCCGAAACGTTGCATTGCAGCAGTGTGATAGGAAGTTAGCTTCGAATGTGCATGTTTACCATGATTCGAACAGACAAATATGGTTTTCATGCCTAGCCTTTCTGATAGCTGCGAAGATGTAAACGATGAGGCGGTGTTCAGATCCGACAATAACTGGTCTAAACAAGTACTTCTTGTATTCGTCATGCTATTTGAAGCTTAAGAGGTCAAATGGTAGCTCTTTCAGTAAATGCATGGAATGCATCGCCATGGGATTGCACCGACAGAAAGGAGCGCAGTGTTTGCCATGTTTATCAACTGTTTCCATAAACATAATATTTAATTTGGATTTGAATTGAGTTTGTTAACATATGTTATATAATAAAACAATAGGTCAACAATTTGTAATTTGTGATGTCCATTGTGCATTTGTAAACAGCCTGGCCTTCCTACACCGGTCAAATGGGCGTCCATCGCAGAACTTGGTACTTTTAGCCGTCCGATCGTTGGATCGTTCTATTTTTCTTAACGTTGGATCGTTCCATTTTGTCAAGTGTCATGTTTAACATTTTATCCAACCACACATATAACACAATGACCTGATGCGAAAGCCTGTAGGTCTGAGGTCAAGCGCATCATTATAGCCCATGGATGTATGTTGCCACATCCAATGAAGGTCTCGATGTTTAAACACTAGCGCAATTCATATGTCACGGAGATGAGTTTTGTAAGTATACCGGCATACTTGTAGGAAACCATCTCATAATCTGTGCTAGTATTATCATTCATTGCTAGCATTGCTTTTGAAGGGAATGCAATAAGTTAATCCAGCTATGTTGAGGTATGTATGCGTCGTCGGTGACCATGGTCTCGTCTGCGGATATCTAGGTATAACCTTGATTTTCGAGCGATTATAAATGTTGGAAATAAGTTGCATTATATTATCTACCTGCCTCGTAGATGAGAGGCATGGGTTGGGATTAATCCCATTCTGATTAGATGAAATATATTTACCACTGGAAATGCCTGCATGCCCTTTGCGTTAACGCGTGTAATATTCAACCGTGTTGATTGCGGCACCGAAATAGAATAGATTATATATTGTTCCTTATCACATGTTATATCAATTCTGATCACATCCAATTTCGTTCTATTCCTGTCATAGAACTTTAAAAAGTCATCCGTTGATTTGATGGCCTACCCATATGATGACAATGAAACAGATGGTCACCTTAAAACAATGATATTTTACTACCACAATACTCAATGTTAATACATAGATATTCATATAACAATGATAAAGGCATACCGAGCTAATAATGATACCGAAAATTACATTGGTGTATTTTAAGAATTACTTAGACGATTGCAAGTACTTTACGGTATGTTGACGCAATGTTTTACAAATATGTAACAAAGTAGCACCCATACTTATCTTATAACTCATTGCGCTCAATTTCGTCCAGTAAGCACCCTAAGATAGTTTTCGTAAGCTCGTCATATTAAGCTTAAAACACGGACAAGCCGCAATAAATGTGAACGGGGAAACAAGTAGCCACTATGTTCACTAAGATACGGAACTGTGCCTGCTTAGATAACCATTTGACATTGGTCCATTGCAGTAGTTGGCAATCGCACATTTGACTTTCAAATACCTCAGGGTGAACACGTATGCTCTTTCTACATCATTTGTATCACAGTTATTATATTGAGAACCATTAGCATTGACATTTAAACAAATGTATTGACTCTCCAGTCCGGATGAAAATGCCCCTACCGATGTCCATATTGATGCGACCACACACTAATTTAAGCACTCAATTTAGCCTCTCCTGTTATTACTTATGAATATGATATTCCAATGGATTTCGAATGCTTCCGAAACCTGCGATAGGACGACTGTTATTCACCAGAACATCGCTTATTGGGTACCCAGAAGGGTAATCTGCGGCTAATAAACATCAGTAGGGTTGCATCAAATACCAACAAGGGCTGTCAGCAGATAATCTGTCGTATATTCTCAATTCAGGCAATGTGAATGTACCTGGGGAGGGGAACACAAATTATGAGGGTGCTTACCAACCGTGGCAATTTAAATGATACCTTATTTCCTTTCACCAGGATGAGTGATCTCGCCCGTGAACATTTCCATATCAAATATTGATGTGATGAACCAATGAACCAGCGATTGAGGAATTGTGTCCTTATGCTAAATCATATATCGTGATATAATAGCTTGATGCTGAAAATAATCGATTGTGATGGGGTAGTTTTTAACAGCCTTGCCAACCTCCTCTCGATAAACGTTCGTCCACCAATTTGTACTTTAAATCGTTCGAGCGAGAATAATTGCTGGTATGAACTTTCCATTTTCTGAATTGTCATGTTGCACACTTTCCTTAATCACGACACATACATACGTTGCCGCACTCAAATGAGAATACCTGTATATGGTAGGCAACGCAATTGATGATGCAACAAACCGGCGATTTTGGAATTGTGTTTTTATGCTCAACAAACATCGTTTTAAAAGGAGTAGTTTTCAACAGCCTCACCTTCTAATTTAATTAAACTTACGTCATCACATTAGATCAGACTTTCTAATTCGCTCAACCTTGCCATCAAACCGCATTGTGTAACTCGACTCTGACATAAAAGCTTTCGAACAATGTGAAAATATTTTCCCACTCATGCCGATGTCATTAACGAGCCCTGCATACTTTGCCTCGTAACAGGAAAAGTGGATTTTCATAGATACCCAACATCATTTATTCAGCGACACTAGCCCTCCTTAGGATCAGATGTCTCTCGGAGCGCCAATAGATTTAGATAGAGGAGGGTAGGTGATTTCACTAGAAATCGTATGGGGAGCATAGATTATATTACCTAGGCGCTGGAACTAATGAGAGCAAATATTTCCCTTCGCATTCATACCTGAAATGTAAAGCATAGTACGATTGCGTCTAGTGAATAGAACGCATTGTATATTGTTCATTATTGCATGAGTTGATAACCACTATGAAAACGTTGCCTGAACTTTCTATTGTGTAGCTTTTAACGTGACAGGTTATTTTCAATGAGCTTGTCGCCGTGTGACCTCGATCTCGCCATTGTGTCAACTGCAATCAGTCATGCTACTTAGACTGCATATGTTATATCGACGTTTGTTAAGTCTTCAGTCGTCATTAGAGAGTTGATAAAGATGGAAATATTAACAAATATTCGTCTGTGCGGTTGCAACATGTTAGCCTCTCCAATGCCCCTCAACCATCCGGTTCACATTACCAAGATTCTGTTTAATCCAGTGCCAACAGCTTACTCAGTATTAACAGTATGGCAGAGGACAGTCAGCCTCGTTCACATCTTAGACCCGCAAGTATAATCCCTCAGCGCATTAGTTTTACTGAGACCTTTTAGACTCAGTAGTTGGAATCTAATAACTTATACACATTGCCGATTACTCGTTTTTAGATATGATTAGAATTCCGATCTTATTGTGGCGTCTTGAAATAGCACAGCGTCGTCCAGTACGAGATCAAGTACTGTCGACGTGATGTTTTATATCAATTTCGAATTTTCCTGCTTATTAACTTGTGATAGAACCAACGATAACTAAGCATTAACTTGTGTATAATTGCATGTGATTTCTCTGTAGAACCATTAATCAGACGCGCGCAAATTGCCTCAATATTAATAGCAAGCAATGAGTTTTGAGTTTTATGCTGCTACTACTACGCCGTAAATGAGAGGGGATGCAGGTTGAGATGATTATCATTCTGTGGAGTGCGTTGACGATATCATCGTGGCTTTTGAAACTAATGAAAGCAAATATTTGCCGATAGTGTTAATGTGCCGTGTAATGTGCCCCAGTGTTGATTGTGCCTGCATAGAATGTGTTGTATATTGGTCATTAATGCCCGCATCAATAGCAGTTATGAGAACGTTAAACAAACATTCCTGTTTATCATCGCATCCTACTTTCATATAATTTCTCCATATGAATAAGTGATTACATCAGTGTTTTAGACGGCTTACCCATATGATACAATGAACCGACGTTTGCGGACATGGGCGTATACACAAAGAACCTAAACTTGAGTCTCAAAAACCTGAGTTTGCTGACTTAAGATTCTTCGTAAAGACATAGCAAGCTCATAGCAATAACAAAATAAACGTTTGTCTATGCAAGGAATGATTGCACATCTACAAGGACGTAAAATGGCTGATTAATTAGGCGCATGAGGAAGGACACAAAATGGCAAATGCATTAAATCCATCCCATGTAGAATAATTATAAGGCGTGCTCAGGTGCAGTGTAGTAGAAACAAGATTATTAAGTGATCATGTGCATTAAGACGCTTGCATTTGTCTCAGCAAACGATCCCAACCTTTCTGTCCTGTTTTAGTCACGTTCGTAAATTTAGCAAACTCTCAGCATGCAATTATACATACATTCGTGCGCGTTAAGATTGCTTAGTTTGTGTGTTGATATTTCCACGTACCCATTTATGCACGTAAACATGCACCATATAGCTCCCCCAATTTGTTACCATGACACTGATCGGTCTCTGTGTTATGCATAAACCTGCTCCCATGGACATCTTGCCTCACCAACATGTGATTATTTATTGTTATTCACCAGAATATCGTTTGGGGGATACATGAAAATAGGTCATCTCTGGCTGACGTTCATTATTATGGATGCGTCTTATAGCAACTTGTGCTCTTCTGTGATGTCCATAGTTGAGCTTGGTGCTTGGTGAGATCATTTTGTGCAAATGTTGGATAGGCGTTGCAACAAATAGCAGCGAGTTTCTCGTCGTGCGAAATCTACCTTGCCTTTCGTGGTCATCGCTTGGCAATGGGTCCACATGGTCAGTTACTTCATGTCAACTACAGACAGCTATATGGCTCGACGATCGGCATCTCCTATAGCAGTCGTGTTCAAAGAGTTACAAACAATTGAAGCCATAAGATGTTCCTTTGATGGGACGCGTCAGTGTATGAAAGAATATATTTGACCTCTCTGATGCCAACCAATGAATGACGTAAGTATCCACTTACCTGACATGTTGCGACTTTTATCATCCACCTGATGCCCATTGGACCTGTTATTAATGTATAAAAGACAGCACTCATACATTTATATGGGTTTCATATATAAAATCTGCTTAATTATTAAAGTGTGCTAGTTTTATCATTTATCACTACCATGGCTTTTGATGGGAATACAATTTGATGTCTGACCGTTATGTCTGGCCGTTTAGTGCGACCGTTATGTCTTTCCGTTATCTCTGGCCGTTATGTCGTCTGTTGAGTACTTTCATTGTGATTGTCCCTATTATCAAGGCAAATGAAACTAATGAGAGCCAAAATTTGCGCTCCGCGTTAATATGTGTAATATTCCACAGAATAGAATGTATTATATATTGTTCATAACCGTATGCATAAGAAGAGGTCTTTGATACATTTCGATTCTAATCACATCCAATATTGTACTATTCCTTGGGTAGAAATGAGATATTTCGCTCGTTAGTTTAATGGCTTACCCATATGATTAAACCGCAACAGACGGTTGCCTTGATATTGCTCTTTGTCTACCATAAACCCTATACTTATGCATATGAATCCATATAACACCGCTCGCACAATGATAAAGGCATACCGAGCCTATAATGATAACCGGGGTTATCTTTGTGCATGTCGGGAATTAATAAGCCGACCGCAAGGACGTGGTATGTTTACATTAGTGGATCGCATCTGGTGTTTATATACCGCAGGTGTATATGATTATTCTACTTATCCCAACCCTTGTGCAATGACAGACAGCATGTTCAGATACAATCTAGCTTGCATAATCTGATTAATTAATTTAATGTCACCTGACCTTTGCATTAAACCATAAGTTGAGTTTCTCTCCCCAGCAATGCGCGAGCTATTCTCATACACTGATTTGATTTAATGTCAGATTCCACACGAGTGCTCCATAGATCGTTCTCGTGGACCGAAGACATATCTCCACATGGACAAGTACATATCCGTTTGAAAGGAATGCCTCACTTCACTGCAGTAATTGCCACGAATGACGGAAGAATAATTGACGAATAAGCCTTGTGCATACTCAATTAAAGTTATGATTACCGTGCAATATTCTCTCCCCGCGATGATATCCATTGTGGATTATATGAGTATCAAAACTAAAACGGCTACCAGACAAATTGTTATGTTATATGTGTCAATATTAGGCTAGTTAATAAGTCATTAACACAGCAAGGGATTACACCAAAGCGTGAAAAATAGCCCCGCTAGATTGCATGATGTTGAAGCAGTTAGTCTGGCGAAGCTAACTTTCTTAATCGGTGTTTTTTGACAAGATTGTTGACTTTATGTAGTGGATCAGTCCAACTTCTAGAAACGCATTCGTTGTTACATTCTGCTCCTTTCGGCGTTAACTTCGCCATAAAAACTACAAATTGTTTTCAGTTTTGTAACTTGAACGTAATGTGGATGTACTTATAAAGCACAAAAGACCTCTACGGAGCCTACCATACACTTGAGTACCAATTCCATCAAAGTATTGACCCGCATCGCCGCTATGACTTTCAGATATTTGAACTCGCTCGCTCTCCCAGCGCTCTTTGGTCTACGAAATCCTTACCTAGCAAACCCTATGAATGCACCTATCAAAAAGTAACCCTGCCTTAATGCATCAGCACAGGTATATCTAGTAATAAGTGGGGTTCGTTTGTAGAAGTCCGCAGATGGGCTTGCGCACTTTGTGAGAGCATTTCTTAGAAATGTTGAAAAGAGGTTGCAACATATGATGGGTATTTTCACGCCGTGTGACCTCTACCTCACCTTAACTGTTCACCCCTCCTACATTGAAGGTAATCCCGTCATAAACGCTCATAAGTGCTGCGTTGCTAACCCATGGTCGATTATTTGTTCGGAAGTAAATGATCAATTCACTGGCGTGCATCTTTATGTGGTTGGGTTTGGTGACATGACGATATTGGAGGACATAACATATATAAAATGAGGCCCTACGCTAATGTTGATTTGTCGTCATGATCAACTCGTGACGGAACCTGCAATACAACAGATTCGGCTTGGGTATCATTGTGTATAGATAGCTTTTCTGGCAAATTGCTGCGAAACGATTGTATCATTTGTATCGTATCTGTTTTTAATTCAGATTCCATGTTTTGTAGTCGATCTGTTTACTATGCCCAACATCCTCAACATACGATAATGCCTATCATTATCGTGAATGCCGTATCCATGCGGTTGCTTTCACATACAAAAATCCCTATTTCTATTCACTCAGATTAGTGATCTTGCCATATTTCTATATAAATAACACATGTGATGATACAATAAAACGCGTTATTTTATTCCCCGGAGGCTAAAAGGAATTGAACAATATTAATGTATTTTTTTCCACTTAAGCCAGTGTTATCAATAAGCCTACATATTTGCAATTGCATTGATTTATTATTAGGTCAAATGACCGGGTTAGTGCGGTGAGGTGCGAAAAGCTTCAATATATAAGACAATTCATTCAGCGAGCGCCCTCGTATGCTCAGAGCTCAAGCATACAATCCCTCTGTTAGTCAGAGTTAACGTATATTCCCCGAGCGCCAATAGATGTGATAAGAGATCGAATGATTATGGAGAGCATAGATTATATCATCACGGCACTGGAAACTAATCAGAGCAAACATTTGCCTGCAAATGTGACTCCTTACTGGTTGCGCCTAGTGAATATTTATTGTTCATTATTGCATGCGTTAATAACCGTTATGAGAACATTCAGTACATATTTCCGCTATATCGACTTTCATGTGTTTGGTTATTTTTAATGAGCTTGTTGCCGTGGGACCTCCGTCACGCCTTTATTCATTGCACTGCACACTGTGATACAACTGGCATAATGACGTTTGATAGGGCTTCATTCGTCACCAAAGAGTTAACAAATGAGCGAAGCCATAATCAATGTTCTTGTGATGTTAGATCTACGTTTTGCGTTACACTTCCACTTGTCAGGACCCAACTTCGGTTTTATCAAGATAAATGCATTCTACACTTGCGGCAGCGGTCAGCACTTGGAACGGTGTTCACATGGTCAGATACTTCATGTCAACTACAGACAATTAGACTGCATGGCTGACAGACCGAAATCCCCTATAACATTTGCTCAGACCTGCGTAGTCTTCAAAGAGTTACCAACTATTGAAATCAAGTTCCTTTGATGTGACAGTGTATGAATGGATTATGTTAACCTCTCTCATGCCACCAATCGACTGTCGTAAGCATCCGCTCACTTGATATTTTCCCATTTATATCATCCACTTGATGTTCATTCGACTTGTCATCAATGCATTCAAGACCGCATCCATACTCAGCTTTCACCGACTCCGTGTTTAACTTAACCAATAATAGTATCTGCTAGTTTGTCATGTGCTTTAGATTTCGTTGTAATTGTTCCCACCGAAATGTTGCATATAACATTTGTATTGTGGCACGATTAAACGGGAAGGCCAAAGTATCGATTGCGAATTGCCCTGATTATATAATCTGATGAAGCGGCAATACAAATATTTGATGTGGGAGTAATAACATGATATCACTTTTCCGAAACGTTGCATTGCAGCAGTGTGTGATCGGAAGTTAGCTTCGAATGTGCATGTTTACCATGATTCGAACAGACAAATATGGTTTTCATGCCTAGCCTTTCTGATAGCTGCGAAGATGTAAACGATGAGGCGGTGTTCAGATCCGACAATAACTGGTCTAAACAAGTACTTCTTGTATTCGTCATGCTATTTGAAGCTTAAGAGGTCAAATGGTAGCTCTTTCAGTAAATGCATGGAATGCATCGCCATGGGATTGCACCGACAGAAAGGAGCGCAGTGTTTGCCATGTTTATCAACTGTTTCCATAAACATAATATTTAATTTGGATTTGAATTGAGTTTGTTAACATATGTTATATAATAAAACAATAGGTCAACAATTTGTAATTTGTGATGTCCATTGTGCATTTGTAAACAGCCTGGCCTTCCTACACCGGTCAAATGGGCGTCCATCGCAGAACTTGGTACTTTTAGCCGTCCGATCGTTGGATCGTTCTATTTTTCTTAATGTTGGATCGTTCCATTTTGTCAAGTGTCATGTTTAACATTTTATCCAACCACACATATAACACAATGACCTGATGCGAAAGCCTGTAGGTCTGAGGTCAAGCGCATCATTATAGCCTATGGATGTATGTTGCCACATCCAATGAAGGTCTCGATGTTTAAACACTAGCGCCATTCATATGTCACGGAGATGAGTTTTGTAAGTATACCGGCATACTTGTAGGAAACCATCTCATAATCTGTGCTAGTATTATCATTCATTGCTAGCATTGCTTTTGAAGGGAATGCAATAAGTTAATCCAGCTATGTTGAGGTATGTATGCGTCGTCGGTGACCATGGTCTCGTCTGCGGATATCTAGGTATAACCTTGATTTTCGAGCGATTATAAATGTTGGAAATAAGTTGCATTATATTATCTACCTGCCTCGTAGATGAGAGGCATGGGTTGGGATTAATCCCATTCTGATTAGATGAAATATATTTACCACTGGAAATGCCTGCATGCCCTTTGCGTTAACGCGTGTAATATTCAACCGTGTTGATTGCTGCACCGAAATAGAATAGATTATATATTGTTCCTTATCACATGTTATATCAATTCTGATCACATCCAATTTCGTTCTATTCCTGTCATAGAACTTTAAAAAGTCATCCGTTGATTTGATGGCCTACCCATATGATGACAATGAAACAGATGGTCACCTTAAAACAATGATATTTTACTACCACAATACTCAATGTTAATACATAGATATTCATATAACAATGATAAAGGCATACCGAGCTAATAATGATACCGAAAATTACATTGGTGTATTTTAAGAATTACTTAGACGATTGCAAGTACTTTACGGTATGTTGACGCAATGTTTACAAATATGTAACAAAGTAGCACCCATACTTATCTTATAACTCATTGCGCTCAATTTCGTCCAGTAAGCACCCTAAGATAGTTTTCGTAAGCTCGTCATATTAAGCTTAAAACACGGACAAGCCGCAATAAATGTGAACGGGGAAACAAGTAGCCACTATGTTCACTAAGATACGGAACTGTGCCTGCTTAGATAACCATTTGACATTGGTCCATTGCAGTAGTTGGCAATCGCACATTTGACTTTCAAATACGTCAGGGTGAACACGTATGCTCTTTCTACATCATTTGTATCACAGTTATTATATAGAGAACCATTAGCATTGACATTTAAACAAATGTATTGACTCTCCAGTCCGGATGAAAATGCCCCTACCGATGTCCATATTGATGCGACCACACACTAATTTAAGCACTCAATTTAGCCTCTCCTGTTATTACTTATGAATATGATGTTCCAATGGATTTCGAATGCTTCCGAAACCTGCGATAGGACGACTGTTATTCACCAGAACATCGCTTATTGGGTACCCAGAAGGGTAATCTGCGGCTAATAAACATCAGTAGGGTTGCATCAAATACCAACAAGGGCTGTCAGCAGATAATCTGTCGTATATTCTCAATTCAGGCAATGTGAATTGTACCTGGGGAGGGGAACACAAATTATGAGGGTGCTTACCAACCGTGGCAATTTAAATGATACCTTATTTCCTTTCACCAGGATGAGTGATCTCGCCCGTGAACATTTCCATATCAAATATTGATGTGATGAACCAATGAACCAGCGATTGAGGAATTGTGTCCTTATGCTAAATCATATATCGTGATATAATAGCTTGATGCTGAAAATAATCGATTGTGATGGGGTAGTTTTTAACAGCCTTGCCAACCTCCTCTCGATAAACGTTCGTCCACCAATTTGTACTTTAAATCGTTCGAGCGAGAATAATTGCTGGTATGAACTTTCCATTTTCTGAATTGTCATGTTGCACACTTTCCTTAATCACGACACATACATACGTTGCCGCACTCAAATGAGAATACCTGTATATGGTAGGCAACGCAATTGATGATGCAACAAACCGGCGATTTTGGAATTGTGTTTTTATGCTCAACAAACATCGTTTTAAAAGGAGTAGTTTTCAACAGCCTCACCTTCTAATTTAATTAAACTTACGTTCATCACATTAGATCAGACTTTCTAATTCGCTCACCCTTGCCATCAAACCGCATTGTGTAACTCGACTCTGACTAAAAGCTTTCGAACAATGTGAAAATATTTTCCCACTCATGCCGATGTCATTAACGAGCCCTGCATACTTGCCTCGTAACAGGAAAAGGTGGATTTTCATAGATACCCAACATCATTTATTCAGCGAGCCCCCTCCTTAGGATCAGATGTCTCCGGAGCGCCAATAGTTTAGATGAGGGGTAGGGTGATTTCACTAGAAATCGTATGGGGAGCATAGATTATATTACCTAGGCGCTGGAACTAATGAGAGCAAATATTTCCCCTTCGCATTCATACCTGAAATGTAAAGCATAGTCGATTGCGTCTAGTGAATAGAACGCATTGTATATTGTTCATTATTGCATGAGTTGATAACCACTATGAAAACGTTGCCTGAACTTTCTATTGTGTAGCTTTTAACGTGACAGGTTATTTTCAATGAGCTTGTCGCCGTGTGACCTCGATCTCGCCATTGTGTCAACTGCAATCAGTCATGCTACTTAGACTGCATATGTTATATCGACGTTTGTTAAGTCTTCAGTCGTCATTAGAGAGTTGATAAAGATGGAAATATTAACAAATATTCGTCTGTGTGGTTGCAACATGTTAGCCTCTCCAATGCCCCTCAACCATCCGGTTCACATTACCAAGATTCTGTTTAATCCAGTGCCAACAGCTTACTCAGTATTAACAGTATGGCAGAGGACAGTCAGCCTCGTTCACATCTTAGACCCGCAAGTATAATCCCTCAGCGCATTAGTTTTACTGAGACCTTTTAGACTCAGTAGTTGGAATCTAATAACTTATACACATTGCCGATTACTCGTTTTTAGATATGATTAGAATTCCGATCTTATTGTGGCGTCTTGAAATAGCACAGCGTCGTCCAGTACGAGATCAAGTACTGTCAACGTGATGTTTTATATCAATTTCGAATTTTCCTGCTTATTAACTTGTGATAGAACCAACGATAACTAAGCATTAACTTGTGTATAATTGCATGTGATTTCTCTGTAGAACCATTAATCAGACGCGCGCAAATTGCCTCAATATTAATAGCAAGCAATGAGTTTTGAGTTTTATGCTGCTACTACGCCGTAAATGAGAGGGGATGCAGGTTAGGATGATTATCATTCTGTGGAGTGCGTTGACGATATCATCGTTGCTTTTGAAACTAATGAAAGCAAATGTTTGCCGATAGTGTTAATGTGCCGTGTAATGTGCCACAGTGTTGATTGTGCCTGCATAGAATGTGTTGTATATTGGCCATTAATGCCCGCATCAATAGCAGTTATGAGAACGTTAAATAAACATTCCTGTTATCATCGCATCCTACTTTCATATAATTTCTCCGTATGAATAAGAGATTACATCGGCGTTTTTGACGGCTTGATACAAATATACAAAGAACCTTAACTTGAGTCGACTTAACCTTAGACTTCGACCTTAGCCGAGTCCACGATCCCAAGCCGTATTCATAAAACAATAACTTAGCGATCTCAGCTAAGTCCATCGGCCTAATGCTGACAGGAGCTGACAAGCAGCTGACAAGCAGCTGACAAGCAGCTGACAAGCAGCTGACAAGCAGCTAAATCTCAATGGTTATAATTTCACACATACGCCATCGAGATCAGAGTTTGTTTCTAACAGTAACAAAAGAAGAATATGTTAATATGTGTTTGTTAGACAAAAAATACAATGGCGAAAAATGATCGATTTATACGAAATAATCGAAATAACTGACTTGCCAACGACTTTTTTGAAAAATAATAGTCCGAGCAATGGCGTTGTTATCACCGTGCATGACACCGGCGGCACAATGAACCATTGTTTATTTAGGAGCCGATTTACACACTTATTACGTCTAATAATCGGCAATATAATCAATGCTAATCTACAAGAGTGACGAATAACTCCATTCAATGCCTTCATCATTTTTCCGCGTTAAAGACAGCCAACTCAGCTTGCCGTCTCGAAAACCTGAGTTTGCAGACTTAAGATTCCTCGTAAATACGGCTCATGGATTTTTAATATAGCAAATCTCAGCACCTATGAATCGATGCCCACCATCCGTACAATGATAAAGACATAGCATGCTCATAACAATAACAAAATAAACGTTTGTCTATGCAAGGAATGATTGCACATCTACAAGGACGTAAAATGGCTGATTAATTAGGCGCATGAGGAAGGACACAAAATGGCAAATGCATTAAATCCATCACATATAGAATAATTATAAGGCGTGCTCAGATGCAGTGTAGTAGAAACAAGATTATTAAGTGATCATGTGCGTTAAGATGCTTGCATTTGTCTCAGCAAACGATCCCAACCTTTCTGTCCTGTTTTAGTCAAGTTCGTATATTTAGCAAACTCTTAGCATGCACTAATACATACATTCACGCGCGTTAAGATTGCTTAGTTTGTGTGTTGATATTTTCACGTACCCATTTATGCACGTAAACATGCACCATATAGCTCCCCCATTTATTACCATGACACTGATCGGTCTCTGTGTTATGCATAAACCTGCTCCCATGGACATCTTGCTTCAACAACATGTGATTATTTATTATTGTTCACCAGAATATCGTTTGGGGGATACATGAAAATAGGTAATCTCTGGCTGACGTTCATTATTATGGATGCGTCTTATAGCAACTTGTGCTCTTCTGTGATGTCCATAGTTGAGCTTGGTGCTTGGTGAGATCATTTTGTGCAAATGTTGGATAGGCGTTGCAACAAATAGCAGCGAGTTTCTCGTCGTGTCAAATCTACCTTGCCTTTTGTGGTCATCGCTTGGCAATGGGTCCACATGGTCAGTTACTTCATGCCAACTACTGACAGCTATATGGCTCGACGATCGGCATCTCCTATAGCAGTCGTGTTCAAAGAGTTACAAACAATTGAAGCCATAAGATGTTCCTTTGATGGGACGCGTCAGTGTATGAAAGAATATATTTGACCTCTCTGATGCCAACCAATGAATGACGTAAGTATCCACTTACCTGACATGTTATGACTTTTATCATACACCTGATTGTTATTAATGAATAAAAGACAACACTCATGCATATGTATGGGTTTCATAAATCAACCTGCTTAATTGTAGTAGTAACTTTACAAATATGTGCTAGTTTTATCATTCATCACTACCATGGCTTTTGATGGGAATACAATTTGATGTCTGACCGTTATGTCTGGCCGTTAAGTGTGGCCGTTATGTCGTCTGTTGATGTCCAGGGATTTCCTTGGCTATGGAATGTGGGTACTGCTTTTAAATCTTGGAAATAAATCTAGCCGCGCCATAGATGCGAGTGGGGTACTGGTCAGGATGACTCTCATTGTGAGTGTCTCTATCATCAAGGCAAATGAAATTAATGAGAGCCAATATTTGCGCTCCGCGTTAATATGTGTAATATTCCACAGAATAGAATGTATTATATATTGTTCATAACCGTATGCATAAGAAGAGGTCTATGATACATTTCGATTCTAATCACATCCAATATTGTACTATTCCTTGGGTAGAAATAAGATTTTTCGCTCGTTAGTTTAATGGCTTACCCATATGATAAAACCTCAACAGACGGTTGCTTTGATATTGCTCTTTGTCTACCATAAACCCTATACTTATGCATATGAACCCATATAACACCGCTCGCACAATGATAAAGGCATAACGAGCCTATAATGATAACCGGGGTTATCTTTGTGCATGTCGGGAATTAATGAGCCGACCGCAAGGACGTGGTATGTTTACATTAGTGGATCACATCTGGTGTTTATATTCCGCAGGTGCATATGATTATTCTACTTATCCCAACCCTTGTGCAATGACAGACAGCATGTTCAAATACAATCTAGCTTGCATAATCTGATTAATTAATTTAATGTCACCTGACCTTTGCATTAAACCATAAGTTGAGTTTCTCTCCCCAGCAATGCGCGAGCTATTCTCATACACTGATTTGATTTAATGTCAGATTCCACACGAGTGCTCCATAGATCGTTCTCGTGGACCGAAGACATATCTCCACATGGACAAGTACATATCCGTTTGAAAGGAATGCCTCACTTCACTGCAGTAATTGCCACGAATGACGGAAGAATAATTGACGAATAAGCATTGTGCATACTCAATTAAAGTTATGATTACCGTGCAATATTCTCTCCCCGCGATGATATCCATTGTTGATTATATGAGTATCAAAACTAAAACGGCTACCAGAGAAATTGTTATGTTATATGTGTCAATATTAGGCTACTTAATAAGTCATTAACACAGCAAGGGATTACACCAAAGCGTGAAAAATAGCCCCGCTAGATTGCCATGATGTTGAAGCAGTTAGTCTGGCGAAGCTAACTTTCTTAATCGGTGTTTTTTGACAAGATTGTTGACCTTATGTAGTGGATCAGTCCAACTTCTAGAAACGCATTCGTTGTTACATTCTGCTCCTTTCGGCGTTAACTTCGCCATAAAAACTACAAATTGTTTTCAGTTTTGTAACTTGAACGTAATGTGAATGTACTTATAAAGCACAAAAGACCTCTACGGAGCCTACCATACACTTGAGTACCAATTCCATCAAAGTATTGACCCGCAGATATTTGATATTTGAACTCGCTCGCTCTCCCAGCTCTTTGGTCTACGAAATCCTTACATAGCAAACCCTATGAATGCACCTATCAAAAGTAACCCTGCCTTAATGCATCAGCACAAATATATCTAGTTATAAGTGGGGTTCGTTTGTAGAAGTCCGCAGATGGGCTTGCGCACTTTGTGAGAGCATTTCTTAGAAATGTTGAAAAGAGGTTGCAACATATAATGGGTATTTTCACGCCGTGTGACCTCTACCTCACCTTAACTGTTCACCCCTCCTCAATTGAAGGTAATCCCGTCATAAACGCTCATAAGTGCTGCGTTGCTAACCCATGGCCGATTATTTGTTCGGAAGTAAATGATCAATTCACTGGCGTGCATCTTTATGTGGTTGGGTTTGGTGACATGACGATATTGGAGGACATAACATATATAAAATGAGGCCCTACGCTAATGTTGATTTGTCGTCATGATCAACTCGTGACGGAACCTGCAATACAACAGATTCGGCTTGGGTATCATTGTGTATAGATAGCTTTTCTGGCCAATTGCTGCGAAATGATTGTATCATTTGTATCGTATCTGTTTTTAATTCAGATTCCATGTTTTGTAGTCTATCTGTTTATTATGCCCAACATCGTCAACAAACGATAATGCCTATCATTAACGTGAATGCCGTATCAATACGGTGGCTTTCACATACAAAAATCCCTATTTCTATTCACTCAGACTAGTGATCTTGCCATATTTCCATATAAATAACACATGTGATGATACAATGAAATGCGTTGTTTTATTCCCCGGAGGCTAAAAGGAATTGAACAATATTAATGTATTTTTTTCCACTTAAGCCAGTGTTATCAATAAGCCTGCATATTTGCAATTGCATTGATTTATTATTAGGTCAAATGGCCGGTTAGTGCGATGAAGTGCGAAAAGCTTCAATATATAAGACAATTCATTCAGCGAGCGCCCTCGTATGCTCAGAGCTCAAGAATACAATCCCTCTGTTAGTCAGAGTTTACGAATATTCCCCGAGCGCCAATAGATGAGATAAGGGATCGAATGATTATGGAGAGCATAGATTATATCATCACGGCACTGGAAACTAATCAGAGCAAACATTTGCCCGCAAATGTGATTCCTTACTGGTTGCGCCTAGTGAATATTTATTGTTCATTATTGCAAGCGTTAATAACCGTTATGAGAACGTTCAGTACACATTTCCGCTATGTCGACTTTCATATATTTGGTTATATTTAATGAGCATGTGGCCGTGGGACCTCCATCTCGCCTTTATTCGGTATACTGCACACTGTGATACAACTGGCATATTGACGTTTGTTAGGGTTTCATTCGTCACCAAAGAGTTAACAAATGAGCGAAGCCATAATCAATGTTCTTGTGATGTTAGATCTACAAAAGACTCCACATTTTGTACGTTTTGCGTTACACTTCCACTTGCCAGGACCCAACTTCTGTTTTATCCAGCTAAATTCATTCTAACCTTATGGCAGCGGACAGCAATTGGCAAGGTGTCCACATGGTCAGATACTTCATGTCAACCACAGACAGTTATACTACAAGGCTGGCAGACCGAAATCCCCTATAACATATGCTCAGACCTGCGTACTCTTCAAAGAGTTACCAACTATTGAAATCAAGTTCCTTTGATGTGACAATGTATGAATGGATTATGTTAACCTCTCTCATGCCACCCATCGACTGTCGTAAGCATCCGCTCACTTGATATTTTCACATTTATATCATCCACTTGATGTTCATTCGACTTGTCATCAATGCATTCAAGACCGCATCCATACTCAGCTTTCACCGACTCCGTGTTTAACTTAACCAATAATAGTATCTGCTACTTTGTCATGTGCTTTAGATTTCGTTGTAATTGTTCCCATCGAAATGTAGCATATAACATTTGTATTGTGGCACAATTAAACGGGAAGGCCAAATATCGATTGCGAATTGCCCTGATTATATAATCTTGATGGAAGCGGCAATACAAAACTTTGATGTGTGAGTATTAACATGATATCACTTTTCCGAAACGTTGCATTGCAGCAGTGTGATCGGAAGTTAGCTTCGAATGTGCATGTTTACCATGATTCGAACAGACAAATATGGTTTTCATGCCTAGCCTTTCTGATAGCTGCGAAGATGTAAACGATGAGGCGGTGTTCAGATCCGACAATAACTGGTCTAAACAAGTACTTCTTGTATTCGTCATGATATTTGAAGCTTAAGAGGTCAAATGGTAGCTCTTTCAGTAAATGCATGTAATGCATCGTCATGGGATTGCGCCGACAGAAAGGAGCGCAGTGTTTGCCATGTTTATCAACTGTTTCCATAAACATAATATTTAATTTGAATTTGAATTGAGTTTGTTAACATATGTTATATAATAAAACAATAGGTCAACAAATTGTAATTTGTGATGTCGATGGTGCATTTGTAAACAGCCTGGCCTTCCATCACCGGTCAAATGGGCGTCCATCGCAGAACTTGGTCGTTGGATCGTTCTATTTTTCTTAATGTTGGATCTTTCCATTTTTGTCAAGTGTCATGTTAAACATTTTATCCAACCACACATATAACACAATGGCCTGATGAGAAAGCCTGTAGCTCTGAGGTCAAGCGCATCATTATAGCCCATGGATTATGTTGCCACATCCAATGAAGGTCTTGATGTTTAAACACTAGCGCAATTCATATGTCACGGAGATGAGTTTTGTAAGTATACCGGCATACTTGTAGGAAACCATCTCATAATCTGTGCTAGTATTATCATTCATTGCTAGCATTGCTTTTGAAGGGAATGCAATAAGTTAATCCAGCTATGTTGAGGTATGTATGTGTCTTCGGTGACCATGGTCTCGTCTGCGGATATCTAGGTATAACCTTGATTTTCGAGCGATTATAAATGTTGGAAATAAGTTGCATTATATTATCTACCAGCCTCGTAGATGAGAGGCATGGGTTGGGAGCAATCCCATTCTAATTAGATGAAATATATTTACTACTGGAAATGCCTGCATGCCCTTTGTGTTAACGCGTGTAATATTCAACCGTGTTGATTGCGGCACCGAAATAGAGTAGATTATATATTGTTCCTTATCACATGTAATATCAATTCTGATCACATCCAATTTCGTTCTATTCCTGTCATAGAACTTTAAAAAGTCGTCCGTTGATTTGATGGCCTACCCATATGATGACAATGAAACAGATGGTCACCTTAAAACAATGATATTTAACTACCACAATACTCAATGTTAATACATAGTTATTCATATATAAAGGCATACCGAGCTAATAATTATACCCAAAATTACATTGGTGTATTTTAAGAATTACTTAGACGATTGCAAGGACTTTACGGTATGTTGACGCAATGTTTACAAATATATAACAAAATAGCACCCATACTTATCGTATAACCCATTGCGCTCAATTTCGTCCAGTTAGCACCCTAAGATAGTTTTCGTAAGCTCGTCAAAGTAAGCTTAAAACACGGACAAGCCGCAATAAATGTGAACTTGGAAACAAGTAGCCACTAGGTTCACTAAGATACGGAACTGTGCCTGCTTAGATAACCATTTGACATTGGTCCATTGCAGTAGTTGGCAATCGCACATTTGACCTTCAAATACGTCAGGGTGAACACGTTTGCTTTTTTTACATCATTTGTATCACAGTTATCATATTGAGAACCATTAGCATTGACATTTAAACAAATGTATTGACTCTCCAGTCCGGATGAAAACGCCCCTACCGATCTCCATATTGATGCGACCACACACTAATTTAAGCACTCAATTTAGTCTCTCCTGTTATTACTAATGAATATGATATTCCAACGGATTTCGAATGCTTCCGAAACCTGCGATAGGACGACTGTTATTCACCAGAACATCGCTTATTGGGTACCCAGAAGGGTAATCTGCGGCTAATAAACATCAGTAGGGTTGCATCAAATACCAACAAGGGCTGTCAGCAGATAATCTGTCGTATATTCTCAATTCAGGCAATGTGATTGTACCTGGGGAGGGGAACACAAATTATGAGGGTGTTTACCAACCGTGGCAAGTTAAATGATACCTTATTTCCTTTCACCAGGATGAGTGATCTCGCCCGTGAACATTTCCATATCAAATATTGATGTGATGAACCAATGAACCAGCGATTGAGGAATTGTGTCCTTATGCTAAATCATATATCGTGATATAATAGCTTGATGCTGAAAATAATTGATTGTGATGGGGTAGTTTTTAACAGCCTTGCCAACCTCCTCTCGATAAACGTTCGTCCACCAATTTGTACTTTCAATCGTTCGAGCGAGAATAATTGCTCGTATTAACTTTGCATTTTCTGAAGTGTCATGTTGCACACTTTCCTTAATCACGACACATACATACGCTGCTGCACTCAAATGAGAATACCTGTATATGGTAGGCAACGCAATTGATGATACAACAAACCGGCGATTTTGGAATTGTGTTTTTATGCTCAACAAACAACGTTTTAAAAGGAGTAGTTTTCAACAGCCTCACCTTCTAATTTAATTAAACTTACGCTCATCACATAAGATCAGACTTTCTAATTCGCTCACCCTTGCCATCAAACCGCATTGTTTAACTCGACTCTGAGTAAAAGCTTTCGAACAATGTGAAAATATTTTCCCACTCATGCCGATGTCATTAACGAGCCCTGCATACTTGCATCGTAACAGGAAAAGGTGGATTTTCTTAGATACCCAACATCATTTATTCAGCGAGCCCCCTCCTTAGGATCAGATGTCTCCGGAGCGCCAATAGTTTAGATGAGGGGTAGGGTGATTTCACTAGAAATCGTATGGGGAGCATAGATTATATTACCTAGGCGCTGGAAACTAATGAGAGCAAATATTTGCCCTTCGCATTCATACCTGAAATGTAAAGCATAGTCGATTGCGTCTAGTGAATAGAACGCATTGTATATTGTTCATTATTGCATGCGTTGATAACCACTATGAAAACATTGCCTGAACTTTCTATTGTGTAGCTTTTAACGTGACAGGTTATTTTCAATGAGCTTGTCGCCGTGTGACCTCCATCTCGCCTGTATTGTGTCAACTGCAATCAGTCATGCTACTTAGACTGCATATGTTATATCGACATTTGTAAAGTCTTCAGTCGTCATTAGAGAGTTGATAAAGATGGAAATATTAACCAATATTCGTCTGAGTGGTTGCAATATTTTCGCCTCCCAGATGCCCCTCAACCATTCGGTTCACATGACCAAGATTATGTTTAATCCAGTGCCAACAGCTTACTCGGTATTAACAGTATGGCAGAGGACAGTCAGCCTCGTTCACATCTTAGACCCGCAAGTATAATCCCTCTGTACATTAGTTTTACTGAGACATTTTAGACTCAGTAGTTGGAATCTAATAACTTATACACATTGCCGATTACTCGTTATGAGATATGATTAGAATTCCGATCTTATTGTAGCGTCTTGAAATAGCACAGCGTCGTCAAGCACGAGATCAAGTAGTGTCGACGTGATGCAACAATGCCATTTACTATAAATGGATGTTTTAAATCAATTTCGAATTTTCCTGCTTTATTAACGTGTGATAGAACCAACGATACTAAGCGTTAACTTGTGTATAGTTGCATGTGATTTCTCTGTAGAACCATTAATCATACGCAAGCAAATAGCAAGCAATGAGTTTTGAGTTTTATGCACCTACTACGCCGTAAATGAGAGGGTATGCAGGTTGGGATGATATTCATTCAGTGGAGTGCGTTGACGATATCATCGTGGCTTATGAAACTAATGAAAGCAAATGTTTGCCGATAGTGTTAATGTGCCGTGTAATGTGCCACAGTGTTGATTGTGCCTGCATAGAATGTGTTGTATATTGGTCATTAACGCCCGCATCAATAGCAGTTATGAGAACGTTAAATAAACATTCCTGTTATCATCGCATCCTACTTTCATATAATTTCTCCATATGAATAAGAGATTACATCAGCGTTTTGGACGCTTGATACAATGAACCGACGTTTGCAGACATGGGCCGTATACACAAAGAACCTTAACTTGAGTCGACTTAACCTTAGACTTCGACCTAAGCCGAGTCCGCGATCCCAGGCCGTATTCATAAAACAATAACTTAGCGATCTCAGCTAAGTCCGTCGGCCTAAGGCTGACAGTAGCTGACAAGTAGCTGACAAGCAGCTAAATCTCAATGGTTATAATTTCACACATACGCCATCGCGATCAGAGTTTGTTTCTAACAGTAACATAAGAAGAATATGTTAATATGTGTTTGTTAGACAAAAAATACAATGGCGAAAAATGATCGATTTATGCGAAATAATCGAAATAACTGACTTGCCAACGACTTTTTGAAAAATAATAGTCCGAGCAATGGCGTTGTTATCACCGTGCATGACATCGGCGGCACGATGAACCATTGTTTATTTAGGAGCCGATTTACACACTTATTACATCTAATAATCGGTAATATAATCAATGCTAATCTACAAAAGTGACGAATAACTCCATTCAATGCCTGCATTATTTGTCCGCGTTAAAGACAGCCAACTCAGCTTGCCGTCTCAAAAACCTGAGTTTGCTGACTTAAGATTCCTTGTAAATACGGCTCATGGAGTTTTAATATAGCAAATCTCAGCACATATGAATCGATGCCCACCATCCGTACAATGATAAAGACATAGCATGCTCATAACAATAACAAAATAAACTTTTGTCTATGCAAGGAATGATTGCACATCTACAAGGACGTAAAATGGCTGATTAATTAGGCGCATGAGGAAGGACACAAAATGGCAAATGCATTAAATCCATCACGTATAGAATAATTATAAGGCGTGCTCAGGTGCAGTGTAGTTGAAACAAGTTTATTAATTGATCATATGCATTAAGACGCTTGCATTTGTCTCAGCAAACGATCCCAACCTTTCTGTCCTGTTTTAGTCAAGTTCGTAAATTTAGCAAACTCTCAGCATGCACTTATACATATATTCACGCGCGTTAAGATTGCTTAGTTTGTGTGTTGATATTTTCACGTACCCATTTATGCACGTAAACATGCACCATATAGCTCCCCCAATTTGTTACCATGACACTGATCGGTCTTTGTGTTATGCATAAACCTGCTCCCATGGACATCTTGCTTCAACAACATATGATTATTTATTGTTATTCACCAGAATATCGTTTGGGGGATACATGAAAATAGGTAATCTCTGGCTGACGTTCATTATTATGGATGCGTCTTATAGCAACTTGTGCTCTTCTGTGATGTCCATAGTTGAGCTTGGTGCTTGGTGAGATCATTTTGTGCAAATGTTGGATAGGCGTTGCAACAAATAGCAGCGAGTTTCTCTTCATGTGAAATCTACCTTGCCTTTCGTGGTCATCGCTTGGCAATGGGTCCACATGGTCAGTTACTTAATGCCAACTACTGACAGCTATATGGCTCGACGATCGGCATCTCCTATAGCAGTCGTGTTCAAAGAGTTACAAACAATTGAAGCCAAAAGATGTTCCTTTGATGGGACGCGTCAATGTATGAAAGAATATATTTGACCTCTCTGATGCCAACCAATGAATGACGTAAGTATCCACTTACCTGACATGTTGCGACTTTTATCATCCACTTGATGCCCATTGGACTTGTTATTAATGTATAAAAGACAGCACTCATACATATATATGGGTTTCATATATACAACTGCTTAATTGTAGTAGTAACTTTATTAACGTGTGCTAGTTTTATCATTCATCACTACCATAGCTTTTGATGGGAATACAATTTGATGTCTGACCGTTATGTCTGGCCGTTTAGTGCGACCGTTATGTCTGGCCGTTATCTCTGGCCGTTATGTCGTCTGTTGATGACTTTCATTGTGATTGTCTCTATCATCAAGGCAAATGAAACTAATGAGAGCCAATATTTGCGCTCCGCGTTAATATGTGTAATATTCCACAGAATAGAATGTATTATATATTGTTCATAACCGTATGCATAAGAAGAGGTCTTTGATACATCTCGATTCTAATCACATCCAATATTGTACTATTCCTTGGGTAGAAATGAGATATTTCGCTCGTTAGTTTAATGGCTTACCCATATGATAAAACCTCAACAGACGACTGCCTTGATATTGCTCTTTGTCTACCATAAACCCTATACTTATGCATATGAATCCATATAACACCGCTCGCACAATGATAAAGGCATACCGAGCCTATAATGATAACCGGGGTTATCTTTGTGCATGTCGGGAATTAATGAGCCGACCGCAAAGACGTGGTATGTTTACATTAGTGGATCACATCTGGTGTTTATATACCGCAGGTGCATTCGCAAAGAAAACATATGATTATTCTACTAATCCCAACCCTTGTGCAATGACAGACAGCATGTTCAAATACAATCTAGCTTGCATAATCTGATTAATTAATTTAATGTCACCTGACCTTTGCATTAAAGCATAAGTTGAGTTTCTCTCCCCAGCAATGCGCGAGCTATTCTCATACACTGATTTGATTTAATGTAAGATTCCACACGAGTGCTCCATAGATCGTTCTCGTGGACCGAAGACATATCTCCATATGGACAAATACAAATCCGTTAGAAAGAAATTTCTCACTTCACTGCAGTAATTGCCACGTATGCCGGAAGAATAATTGACGAATAAGCATTGTGCATACTCAATTAAAGTTATGATTACCGTGCAATATTCCCTCCTCGCGGTGATATCCATTGTGGATTATATGAGTATCAAAACTAAAACGGCTACCAGACGAATTGTTATGTTATATGTGTCAATATTAGGCTAGTTAATAAGTCATTAACACAGCAAGGGATTACACCAAAGCGTGAAAAATAGCCCCGCTAGATTGTCATGATGTTGAAGCAGTTAGTCTGGCGAAGCTAACTTTCTTAATCGGTGTTTTTTGACAAGATTGTCGACTTTATGTAGTGGATCAGTCCAACTGCTGTTTTCAGTTTTGTAACTGTGGATGTACATATAAGTCCCAAAGACCTCTACGAAGCTTACCATACACTCAAATCGACCGAAGTACCAATTTAAACAAAGTATTGACCTGTATCACCGCTTTGACTTTCAGATATTTGAACGCGCTCGCTTTCTCCGTTCTTTGGTCTACAAAATCCTCACATAGCAAACCCTATGAATGCACCTATAAAAAGTATCCCCCGCCTTAATGCATCAGCACAGGTATATCTAGTAATTAGTAGGGTTCGTTTGTAGAAGTCCGCAGATGGAGTCGCGCACTTTGTGAGAGCATTTCGTACAAATGTTGAACGGAGGTTGTAACATGTAACGGTTATTTTCACGCCTTGTGACCTCTACCTCACCTTAGGTGTTCACCCCTCGTCAATCGAAGGTAATCATGTGTGGCGAATATATTTTGTGACCAATATATCCATTGATGACAGATATGGTGTTGGTTACATTGTATTCCCATTGCAATGGCCTCTAATATGTCTGTCTATGATATTTCTATATGGATGCGTTTACTGTCCACTGGGCTCGTTCGCTGATGGCCTCATGAATTTAGGGCTCTGCTTGGACATTGCGCTATAGATTATTCAAAACCAGTAAAATGTGCAGATCACAAATTGAGTCGATGAATTACAATTTATAATCTTTCCAAAATGGAGAATTAGTCTGTTTAAGGACTACTACGCATAGGAACATCGTCATACCCCTTAAAAAGACAGAAACGAACCAACTGCTTAATAGAAATATAATAAAGCGCTGACTTACCTTGACTTTGGTTCTCGCCCGTCCCTGTCTTTCTCGATGTCGTTGTCATTGGTGAAGTTGAGTCACAGAATTTCATTGCATCATGAATGAAATGGGTTATACGTTATGATACGAATTTGTTATGATAACCCGTCATTATGATTAATTGGCATGTCACACACTTTACCTATGAAACCCAGGTCCCATACACAGCTAGCCACTTCCGCAAGGGCGATTCAAACCAGGATTGGAGGTTCTGTTGTAGCAGTCATTGCATGTCTATATATACTGATATATTAAATCATAACGGCATGTGTCCGTAAGTTTTTCTTATTTACGGGGAGTAAACAAAGAGAAGCTGTATGGGTCAAGTCTTGTAACGATCTGATAAATAACCTCATCAATCTTTTGTGGTTGTTTTTAGAATATGTCTTGGCTTTATTCTGTTCATTAGCGGGCTTCTAAAATGTCGCGTGAAACATATATATCATTACTTACCGCGAGTGGCATATGGGCAGACCATCCCCAGAATCGGTTTTTAGAGATCACCTTAACCCTAGTGAACGCTCTGATACATTCGACAGGTTATATCCGACAGGTATTTTTCTACTTCACATGAACTAGGAACCATTCGTCGTTTTTATTGGAATGCAGAGCCCCGGGGCAAATGTTGGAATCATGTATTCTTTAAACACTGACACGAAGCCTTTTAAAGATAGTGGAACACCGTCATCCCACAACCTTGTATGTCCACGAAAGCGCTTACCATAATGTCTGCCATATCAAAGTCAGTGTAAAGTGTTAAACGTTATGACTAGCGATCGTTATGATAGCATCGCCGTTAGATGATTAGTGTGTAACACCTGCATTATGATTATCAGATCCAGCACGCGATTATTTTCTGACCAAATACTTAGCCAGAAACCATCGTATGGATGTTTCAGACCCGGACGGAACAGTCCTGCTCTAACAGCCATTCACATGCAACATGTAGGGAAAGATTATAACCCCATTATTTCACAAATTAGTGACCATGACAATCACAAATAAGCAAAGGCAATATTGACGTACAGTCGAGAACAAAAATATGTGATATTAAAACTGTCACGATTGCCAAATGGTAATGAGGTGCCCTTAACATTTGATGAGCCCCGTTCTTCGCATCTTTTCTTGTATGTGCAAGGTAAATTGTCTGCTTGAATCGTCCGTTCTGCTTATTCTGCACATTATAACGGGAAATCATAACGCATGTGATGGGGTTATCATAGCGACGATGTGTCATATACTACGCTATCATAATGTCGGCATATCATAACGCATTTCGTATGACTCAATTGGCTATTGGAGCAAGATTACCCTTCACTTTGTACGCTGTAGCCAATAAACCCACAACCAATTTATAAAGACGACAATATAATGATTTAAAGGGGAATCGATAAAGATGACTTCTATGTAGTTATATGATAGCGAGCCCCTTCCGCAACATCAGCAGGTTGCCTCATAACGGTACTTGCCCCTCACTATTTTTTAAGTGTAAACATAAACAGGTTCAGACGACGATGACGACTGCTAACAATTTTTACCTTGCAAACAGTGTTTTTTTGGCGATGGGGTTGTTGGGGGATGGATGCACCCTTTCCCGTTTATGCCAGGCTACTATGTTATGCTGCGCTATATATAAAAGCAATAATTGTACCTTATAATAAACAAACTCTCCCCTTTTTTATCAGATATATCACATCCGGCAGTTTTCTTTCCGTTTGACACGAATACTTACCTTAACATACCCTTGATAAATTTCGCGGGTCTCAATTCAATTCAATACGAATGCGTTAAATTATAGTTTCTTTTGTTCCTTGATTGCTTATTAACTTTTCATTTTGGTATTTTCTCCCACTTTTGGGGACTCCATAAAAAAAGAAAGTGTTGGTGCGTCGATTAACCTTGTATTTACCTTCCTTACCTTACATGCTTAGACTTATGTTCGTTATGATAACATATCATTATGATAAAGCTGCATATCATGCACCATCCCTTGGATAACAGATAAGATACCGTCCCAATACGTCAATTTCTGCTTACCAATTGGCGAAATTGACCAGGGTCGGACAGCCCTTCTCGTCAAACCAGTTTGCCGTATAAGGAAGGGGACGACTCAAACGGGGTGGTAGCTCATTACCTTGGCAGCTCATCGCATCATCCTATACTATATGTCATCCTCTATGAATCTTTTAATTATTTTGGTGGCTTCAAGTTATTCTTTTCCTCTGCTTGTCTTGATTTTGAATGTCATTTCTATGTCAATTATTATGTTCATAATCACACCCCATCATCCACTGTTTGTAATTTGCTAAAGCCCGTTATGAATGGTCTTTGCCCGTTTCGCGAAAGAATGCAGATCATAATGCCAGCCACGCGAAAAAATGTCTGCAGGTTTTCAGTCTTTTTAGCTTTTGTCTTGTCAAATATTTTGTATTATGAACAAAATTCAACCTTTGCCAGTTGCGTAGGAAGATGGTCCACGTTCTAGTTTTACGCTTACGTTATGCAGAACATTATCGCTGCACATGAGTCTATTTTGATAAACCGATAATTATATTGTTGCAAAGTTATTGCACAAATTAATGCCTTCTTTACATAATCTTATTTGACAAGATAATCATAATGCATATTCTAAGGTACTACATATATCAGCACCCGAGTGATGAAATGCTTTTCTTTTTACCCGGAAATTATGTTAATGCGGCGTTATGTAATGCAGTGGACAACGTTGGCCCGTTTAGTGGAGTCTGGAGAACATCACTCATAATTTACGATGCTGGATGGCTGTTGTAGAGGGATAATCTTTTCATGCATAAATTACATAACGTCAGAAACAGATACCATTAATGTCATCAGCAAATAGATACACTCACATTGGGAATGTATGTGAGTCTCTCATGTTGTGTACTTCAAGCGTGCATCTGATGCATATAAAAGTTCCTTCTGTACAAAAAACCTTACATTTGACACTTAATGATTTTTCTATGAATACATGTATGAATGAGACAATTAATACGTTAGAGGTTTGGTTAAATACTTACGTCAATGATTTCTGTTCATTGAAAATATTAACTGGATGATTGACGAGTAACTGACCGCATTTTCTACTACAACCATCAGCAAAAACGGCTCAGAGCATCACAATTGTGTGCGTCTAATTAAGGAAAGCCCCTTGTAATGCCATTTACGTAGTCTTACATGGCATATTTCGGAGGAAGAAACTTTCACACGCAGCATTCGGATAAATATATAAGTGACTCTTACATGAATGTTATGAATAGATGAATAGGTATGCTCCCAATTGGTACATATGCTTACCTGTTGTCTTCTTACTAACGATAGCAGCTTTAGAATATTTTGGTCCTTCCTTATTAGGGCCGAAAATACCCCTATTGTGGCAGAAATGAAATATGTATACAAATGAGTCAAGAGCCAATTAATGCTACGATTTCGTATTTAGTCCATTGCAGTGTATTTGTTTGGCACTCTCTTTGTTTGTAACACGGGAAAATTGATTACTTAAACCTTATCCAAAAACCAATGTAACCTCTGCCATGCATGGTCCTGTGTGGCAAGATCCTAACTTTGCGTATCTGCACGTGTTGTATTCAGGATATTTTAAGACCCTTTTTCTGACGCACTTTAGATCGTAGCTTATTTACACTGAGAAATTGAACGTGCTGAAGAGTAGACATGTCTGCACTGACCAGACAGTGTCTACCCAAGCCGATTATAATGCCTGACTAATATGGAGTAACTGACCTTAAGTTGCCACCTTAAGTGCAAATGTACAGTTGATGTTACAAATGAAAGTTTTTACTTCCAAAAATAAAAGACAATCGATTTACCGAAAATAGAATCCATTAAAACGTTGTCCGTCGTAGTTACTTCAACGCTTACGATAGCAACCGTACCGCACGTTAAGTTGGAGCTCGGAGAATATTCGGACGACGGACTTGTGATTTCCTGCATCTCACGCTACTCCTAAATGCAACTACGAAACTGCCAACCCCCCCCCCCCCCCCCAAAAAAAAAAAAATAATAATACTAATAATTGTATATGGTGCCGTTGGCGGCTGCCGATAGAGCAGATGTTATGTTTAGCAATTGGACGGCGTTTTTTCAATGGCGTGCCCGTCCTGCATTCTCATCAATCGTTCAGTACCTTAACCAACTTTTACACCATGTGCATATAGACAAAGACATAGAAACGGGTATTCTTAACAAATGCGGATGGTCTGGTTGTAAAGAACGCATTGAAACAAATGTTGTCTTTCAATGACTATTATTGACGCCAGCGACGGGAATACTCTTAACTCTTAATATACGGCCCATCTGATACAGTGGCATCACAAGCACAACAAGCAAGACAATTGATTAATAACGCCCACTTGTTGGATTGATGGCACAATAGAAATGCAAGCTACTCACTCCCTTTTTGGGGTTAAGTACTACTACCTCTCGGGTGATTAATTAAATGTCTATCCCACATTACATGTGTCAACAGCCGTCATAACTAGCTAAGCCATTACTCCCGGCCCAGAAAGGTACGAACTGTAAGAATCGGTCCATTATTTAATCTGAAGTTAAACATAACAGATGGAGTGCCTTACGACTCTGTTCCCCTGAATGAGATATTGTCGTAGACAGTTTATTACTCCGCAGCTCCACACAAGTGTAAATGACGGAAACTATACCTGATGAATGCTGACTTATATGGTTCACATGATTGTTGTTATATATATGCTGACTTACGGTATTTTGTATGAATGTGAAATGTGCATTGCTATTTAATCCCGATCTTGCATTATATATTATGCAAACGTCAAAGGGTGGCTGCAGGTAGCATGCCACATTAGCACTCGCCACTAGCACATATAGCTGGCACATTAAGACTATTGGCACCATATATTACTCCTCCCTGATGGTGATTCCAACGACGAAAACCCTCTATCCGATTCACTGTTACATTCTGCAATCATTTGCCTTCAACCGCATCCTGCAGTGTAATATCACGGAAAGTGCCACACGAAGAGCTTGTCAAATACGATTATGGGGAATGAGGCAGTGGTAACCATATTACAATAATTATAATGCACAGACATGAACTCAGATGCTTGTTGAGATAGGGTTCCTCTTTCATAGCATGACACACGAAATTAAGCTAAAACTAATGGGCTCATCAGTGGACATGAGCATGTTTTAGTAGTACATGTAGGTTATGTCTTTTGTATAATAACATATATCCTAAAATAGTTTATCACCCGATTGTCATCAGCTTCTTCAAGGATGCTACACATTGTAAACTTTATACCCATTTATATATTTATACTTGCATCTATATTCAACACCTTTAGGTCTGATAATATATGCAAAAGAAGACGTGCAAAAGGCTAAACTTTCATCACACAAACACCGGAATATGATCCAAATCATTGCTTTGCCTTATGCGTCACAGCATATGATAATATCATGGAAGAAGCCTGATCAATCGAAATGAAATAATGATACACCATATACTCCTTCAAATTGAACCCTGTCTTAATGTAACTTTGCTATGCATATATCCGATGTCAGCAATGTTATCTAATGTCACGTGGCAGCATTTCTATCCCTATACAACCCACCACAAATGTTACCATGGGCGAAATCCCAAAAATATGTCAAAAGTAACTGCTACAATCATTATTGTTTCATCAGATCTAATAAGATTTCCGATACCTTCAAGTCATTGTTAAGTAACCACCCGTGATTACTTCTAGCTATGACTGTTTGCACAAATTACACTCTCAGAACAGGATGTATTGTTTCAGGACAATTGTCTCCAAATTATTCTCGTAGTAATGGCTTACACAGAACACAGTCGTGATTGTATTATGTCGGACAACATGGTAACCTTAAGTATTCAACATTTGCTATCTGCACGAAAGCGATCATGATTGCCTTGACTGAACTGTATGAAAGTTGCTTACTTTCGCCCAGTAACACGTGTTAATTAATCTCGCCAAGATATAGTCATATATGTCTCATACTTCCAAGTGCACCAAAACTCTTTTAAAGATATGACCAATAAACTATACATTACAATTTCTCTTCGTGTAGTGAACTGCTATGGTGTCACCAATTAAACAAATATAAATAGCAAAACAATCAATACCGTACTCGCTTTTATTTAACAGGAACCTAACTGTTCATTTCCGGTCCCTACGTGGGTTTTGTAGTACAACATATGCTGTATAAGTATAACGGCTGAGCTACAGTGATCATACTGATAAGTTATCTCTGCCCAATACTATGTGTCCTGTGCAATAGCAATGACAGCCATCCTAGTTTCACACCGACCATAGTGTAGAAGTAGTTTATCGCTTCATCTATCGTCTCGCAGGTTGGTAGGATAAAAAGGTTATTTTGGCAACGGGACCAAATATATTTGAGAGAATATAAGTTAGTTTCAAATGGAACAATATATATCGCTCGGATATTTATCTGCTTGGTGTTTTATTGGCATTTGTACCCAAGTTGAGTATGTAAATGAATACCGAGAAACAATATATCACAGGATAAAGGAACAGGACTCTTTGGATAATGTGTTATTTCTATGAACGGAAATGACAGAGACTCGTTGTTGTAAGATTTCATCTGGATGCATATTCAATATCAACATTTCCGAGTGATCGTTACAGAGTACACCATGGTGAGTTGCACGGTCTTAGTTGGGCGTTTTCACTATAAAAAACAGCACCCGTGTACGTGTGCATCGTCCCAAAACAAATACAGTTTTGGCACTGACAAGAACACTCTGATGCCCCCTTGTTACACAGCAAGCACAGCGCAATGCTTATCGTAAGATATGTCATCATTCAGCACCCATGGATTCACTTTTCTCTACCAACAAAAGGCAGTGTTAAGACGATACTGAGCTACCAAGTTGCAGGCATAGCTTTGCTTTCAATCATCACAAGACAGGGCTATTGGATTGTCCTGGGAATAGATCACCAGGTTGATGGATAATGGCAATATGGTCGCATTACCCTTATTGATGTATGTGGTCTTACCAAGCCGGGTAGAATACCGGACTAATGTAAGGTTATCGATCATAAGCTGCTACCAAAGTAGAAAAGTACATTTGTGGTGACAATTGGAAGATTTTACTGGCGAGAATTAAACATCAAAATGAGATACATTACCATTTGCGCAGATAAAATGGTGACACCTTTTTGGCCAGTTCGATCGGTCAATCGAGGAGGATATATATCAACGATTACAGAAGCAGCTTAATTAGTCTTTGCAACACAGCTTTTGATAGTCCTAGACGATACAAATGATGTCGCCTTAAATCGGAAATGATGATGGACAGCTATTTTCCTGCGTCACGCCGTGCGCTAAGGGTACAGACGATGGGTCGAATATACTTACTAATAACCGATTTTATTGTTTTAAGTGTACTACTAGATCGAGCTATAGCGGGTAGGGTGTGTATGTAGGAATAATACGTCCAATATTAAGACTCCCAAGACCGCACTTATAATGTCAAGTACATTAATTCAGTCGATGAATCGCGTGCCTTTCCAGCCTCGACATGATATCTTACATAAGTAACGAATGTGGACTTTCTGACTCAAAAGATAACCCTTCCACTTCTCATTTGTCCCGTGATGACAAATGCTGATGGAAGAGTAATCACACAAGTGGAAACAATATCCTCTTCTTAATCGTACACGACTAGCCCAAATAAACGGGCACCAGTATATGACTGGTGATCTGAACTATGCTGCAGCTACTACTCGTCGCTCACTAGTTAGCAGGTGGAACTCATCGCTCACTATGCTGCAGCTACTACTCGTCGCTCACTAGTTAGCAGGTGGAACTCATCGCTCACTATGCTGCAGCTACTACTCGTCGCTCACTAGTTAGCAGTTAGCAGTCAGGTGGAACTCATCGCTCACTATGCTGCAGCTACTACTCGTCGCTCACTAGTTAGCTGGTGGAACTCATCGCTCACTATGCTGCAGCTACTACTCGTCGCTCACTAGTTAGCAGGTGGAACTCATCGCTCACTATGCTGCAGCTACTACTCGTCGCTCACTAGTTAGCAGGTGGAACTCATCGCTCACTATGCTGCAGCTACTACTCGTCGCTCACTAGTTAGCAGGTGGAACTCATCGCTCACTATGCTGCAGCTACTACTTGTCACTCACTAGTTAGCAGGTGGAACTCATCGCTCACTATGCTGCAGCTACTACTCGTCGCTCACTAGTTAGCAGGTGGAACTCATCGCTCACTATGCTACAGATACGTCGCTTATGCATCGGGTAAAACATTCTATATAGCCGCGAAAGCTTTAGGATACAATGTGGTTAAATAACGTTATATATTTTTCCTGGTGAACAATATAGTGATATGAAAGATTTGTGTGGGAAACAAGGATAGCGATGCAGCATCCGCATCCCATATAGTTACGGCAGTACACGCTTACTACATTATGTAGCCAAAATTTAGCAGAGGCCGTAGGGCTTTGCTGTAGAAGACTATAATGGTCCGCCAGAGGGGCAAGGACGAAGGAATAAACGTATTTTAGCCTTAAAAACAAAATTTAAATTTACTGTAAGTATCAGTATCACTGGTCGAATCTGCAAGCTGAACCATTTGTGGTATATGCTGACAAACACTCATCACCGATAATCTAGAACACTGCATCGATTAACTGTAGGCTTACCCTGACTTACATCAATGTACATATGACTGTTGGGGTTGAAATCAACACACACGTTAGTGGAAAACGTCAAAAGGAAGATTGCTAGCCTGGAGTTATGTTGTTAGCCTGATTGAATAAAAATTATGACCTTTCCACATTTTCCACTTTGTTACACTTCTTTATTGGGGCCGACGATCGCGTTTGCATTCTAGAGACATTGTAGTGATGTGTGTATAATAATCATTGGGTAATATGATGCAATTCTTTATTTGACAAAAAAACGCACAACGTGCATAACTTATCATTACAGCCTGGTCCGCAGCAGTACAGCGTTCAACCATTTTGCACCTTGTCCTATGCTTTGGACGTATTCACTCCAATGGGATGATTTGATTAATTGCAGAGTGCACTCGTGAGCACATGCAGCCTTTTCCGTTATTCATTTCACTTTCTTATATCAACGTCTAGAGCCTATCATGCTATATAAACGAGCAGTAATTGAATAGAAGCTACTTTACATTGGTGGCCATTGCATCAAATGTAGGCTTCCAAACGTAAAAGGCAATGCATATTCTGAAATATGTCATGTCATGAACGCCATTGCACGATATATTCCCGTTCGGCATATCATGTGTTTCTCGTCGAATTTACGTTCTGGTTTCAACTGCTATTAATATTCTTATCGATTGATAGGAAACTACATTAGAATTCTGTAAATTAAATCAAATATAGTATTGTATCAGTGCAAATGCTCTTTTTTCAGAGACCAGAAATATTTACGCGTGCATTCGTTCATGCATGTTTCTCGAAGTAACTAGTAATTCCAGCCGCGTGGAAGGATGTCTGCATTTTTTTAGTTTTTAGTTCGTCAAATAGTCTGTATTATGATTCAAGATTTATCAGAACAAAGTTGCATAGATATTTGCATTGGAAGATGGTCTATGCTCTAGTGTTGCGTTTTCGTTATGTTGAACAAAGCTGAATACCTTTTTGACATAATCACATTGGACAAGCTTTTTGTAACGCATACCGTAAGGTATTACATCAATTAAGTATTCTGGTCCCTGTTTCTACAAATACTCGCGAATATGGACATCACTTCTACTAATGTATCGGTGTAAAACGTAATGGATGCTATTTTCGGGAAATGGACTTTCTTTCATTCACGGAAGTAAAAACTTTCATTTGTAACATCAACTGTACATTTGCACTTAAAGTAGCAACTAGTGGTCCACTGCTTCATATTAGTCTGGCATTAATATCGGCTTGGTTAGACACTTTTCATCATTAAGGATAATGTGACAATATTGTCGCTATCCATCCCACCCCGAATGGTACCGTTGGAAACAATTTCAATGACATTTCGGTGGTCTTGTCAGCGCTTATCAAATTCATACCTCTGATAAGTTTCCGTCTTTACATTTACCGGTTACTTAACAAAGAGGGTTTGGTAACTTTGTTTCTAATATGATTCGCAGAGTAAGGAACTCGCCACATAGTAATATGCATGGTGGCGGTTAGAGGTATGATTTATTTTCATTTGTTTTTGGATAACATTTGAGTACACAATTTCTAAAATAATCTACTGTAATAGACTTCTTACGAAATTGTTCAATAACTATCCTCTTGGCTTAATTTACTTACATACTTCATTTCTGCCAAAACAGAGGTAGAGTTTGCCTAATGATCAAAGACAAACCTTTTGTCACGATCTTAATATTGAATGTTGGCTTATGCTCATAATCGGTCTTATACAGAAGCTGATATCATAAGTAAAAAAAAACAGCAGATAAGCTGATGTAACAATTGTGATCATATCCTTTATAAAATCTATGTGAAAGTGACAAATGTATTTAATCAACTATCATAGGGATCCGTTAATAGATAATAAAGGAATGCTGCAGGAGAAGTTTTTTCCTCTGAGTCATCCCAAGTACGACTACGTGAATCGCATAACAAGGGAGCTTTTCATAATTTGTCGCACTTGATTTTGGTGCTCTGGGCCGTTTTTTGCGGATGGTTTTAGTGATAAAAATGCGGCCAGTTACTCGTCTTTCATCCAGTTCAACTTTGCGATTTACAGAGGCCATAGACTGTTGTGTACAACCACAGATCGAACGGATTGGTTGTCTCGTTAACAACCGTCGTCACTGATTCATACATGTAATCACAAATACAAATGTTCCCCATGAACGGGTTATGGTTTAGAGGGAATATGTATATGCATTAGATGCACACTTGCAGTGAACAGCCTGAACTTGCAAACGTCATTATTGGTATCTGTTTTGTAAATTATGCATGAAACCATAATCACCCACAACAGCCAGTCAGCAGATTTTGAGTGGATTACTACAGACGCCACATGATAGAAAAACGTTGTTCATTGCATAATATAACATTGCAATAATAGGATTTCGGAGAAACTAGGGTTGCTGTTATAAAACCTTATGACATGCATTACAAATAGCCTGACAAATGCGATTATGTCCAAAAGGCATTCAGCTTTGCAAAAAAATATTTTACACCTCTATTTATTTATTTATTTATGTTTTACATAACGAAAACGCAAAACTAGAGCATGGACTATCTTCCTATGCAGCTATCTATGCAACTATGTTCTGATAAATCTTAAATCATAATACAGAATATTTGACGAGACAAGAAACTGAAAACATGCACACATCCCTTCACTTGGCTGGAATTATTGGCAACTTCGCGAAAAATGTATGAACAAATGCGCGCGTAAATAGTTCTTGCCTTTGCAGAAAGACAGTATTTTCACCTTTTCAATGCTATATTTGATTTAATTTACGGAATTCAAATGTAGTTTCCTGTCAATCGGTAAAAACGTTAATAGCAGTTGACCCAAGAGCATATCAGAATATGCATTTTCTTTCACGTTTGGATGCTTCTTTTCAATAACTTCTTCATTACATAGCATGATAGACAATATTGGTTGATACAATATAGTGTAATGGATAACGCACAAAGCTGCATGTGGTCACGGGTGCAGTGTGACATAAAACAGATTATGCCATTGTAGTGAATACGACCCAGGCATAGAACAAGGTGCAAAATGGTTGGACGCTGCACTGCTGCGGACCAGGCTGTAATGATAAGTTATGCGCGTTGTACGTTTTTCGTCAAATAAAGAATTGCATCATATTACCCAATGTCTCTAGAATGCAAACGCGATCGTCGGCCCCAATAAAGCAGTGTAAAATGCAAAATGTGGAATGATTATAATTTTGATTCCGTCAGGCTAACAACATAACTCCAGGCTAGCAATCTTTCTTTTTGAAGATTTCCATTTTACGTGTGCTGATTTTAACCCAAACAGGCATATGTACATTGATGTAAGTCAGGGTAAGCCTACAAATGATTCAGCTAGATTATCGGTGATGATCAGACCTATGACCACAAATGATTCAGCTTGCAGATCTGACCTATGATACTGATGCTAACAGTGAATTTCAGTGATTGGATGAGATTTTCCGATACCTTCATGCCGCTGTCATTTCTCAAATCCCATACTGCTTGTACGAATCATACTCTCAAAACAGTATGCATTTTATATATACAATTGTCTGCAAATTATTCTCATTGTACTGGCTTCCACACGAGTTGTGATTTTATAATGTCGGACAACATTGTAACCTCGGCAATTCAGAATGTGCTATTTGCGGAAAAGCAGATCGTGATTATCATAATTGAACTAGCTGGATGTTGCGTGTTTTCGCCCAGCTACACGTGTAAATTATATATATGTCTCATACTTCCTAGTCAAACAAAACCTCTTTTAAAGATATATGATAACCTATTATATCTTACAATTCATCTTCTTATAACATTCATTCTGCACCTATCGACTCGCAGGTTGGTAGGATTAAAAAGTTATTATTGCAACGAAACCGAATATTGGAAAGAATAAAAGTTTGACAAACTGCGTTTCAAGTAGAACAATATATATCACTCTGAGATTTATCTACATCATGTTACATTGGCTTTAGTATCCCACATGGGCCTGTAAATGAATACCGAGACAGAATATATCACAGGATAAGGGAGCAAGACTCTTTGGATAATTCTTTGGTATTTCTGTGAACATAAATGACAGACACTCGTTGTAAAATCATCATACGTTAAACGCAAAACGTCAAAAGCAAGATTGCCAGCCTGGGGGTAAGTTGTTGCCTAATGAACTCAGATTTAGGATTATTCCACATTGTGTATTGAGTTCGAACGTTCATACAGGGCACCGTGACAGTTATTACACTTCATTAATGGGATCGAATGCTTGTGCATTCTAGATCCGTTTTCGCCATGTGATTATCCAAACTATCTGGTAATATGATGCACGCGGCATTTCATTACTTCGCCAAAAACATACAACGCACACTACATATTATTATAGTATAGTCTGTCGCAATGTCTAACCTTTTTGCTCCTTGTCCTATGCTCGTATTCATTCCAATTGAATAATGTGCTTAATGTCTTATTGCACTCATGCAGCTTTGTCCCTTATCCAATTCACTTCGTTACATCACCTGCTATAGCCGGTCCGGCTGGATTAATAACAAATTATTGTATGCAAGCTATATAAGAATGGGAGCTAATGTATCAGATGTATGCTTCGAAACGTGAAAGGAAATTTGTATTACCGAATATATGTCCCGAACTATTATGCTAAACATTATGTTACATAGTTCTCGTTCAGACTCATATCAAATTCACTTTCTAGTATCAACTGCTATTACAGTCTAGCCGATTGACATCAGAATGCTGTACATTGAATCAAATGTAGCTTTTCAAAAGTAAAAATTCTGTCCTTTTGCAAAGGCCAAGAGCATTAACGCGCACATTTTCTCATTCATACATTCCTACCAAAGCTGTCCATGATGAAAGTATCTGATATTGACAACAATAAATTACAGCACATTTCACCATTCAGTCAGCGTATCGTTTGAAACGTGCTACTATCCCATGTAACTGAAAATATATATACATATAAGTATGTTTTATATATATATATATATATATATATATATATATATATATATATATATGTGTATACATATATATATGTATATATATATATATATATATATATATATATATATATATATATATATATATATATATATATATATATGCATATATATGGCCGATGTTAAAGGTGATGAGATTCTTAACACTATATTATTACGTTTTATAATCCTATGCATAGAAATAGTTTAGCTATAATTTTCAGTGATATATTGCCCATCTAGAGACGTTTTATTGTTGATCGGTTTGTATATATATATATGTATAAATATATATATATATATATATATATATATATATATATATATATATATATATATATATACAAATATCTATGTACTTATATAAATATATATATATATATATGTATATATATATAATATGCATATATATATATTTATATATATATAGATGGCGATTTATATTTATATATTTATATATATATAATATAATATATATATATACATTTACATATATATATGAATATATCAAAAATATATATATATATATATGCATTTGTATACTTATATATACATTTATATATATGCATTTATATATATATAATTCTATATGTATATATATGCATTCATATATGTTACATATATATATATATATTTTTATATATATATACAAATATATATTTATTAATATATATATATATAATATATATACATATATACATATATATTTTATATATATATACATACATAAATGTATATATATATATATATATATATATATATATATATATATATATATATATATATATATATATATATATATATATATATATGCATATATATGGCCGATGTTAAAGGTGGTGAGATTCTTAAAACTCTATTATTACGTTTTACAATCCTAGGCATAGAAATAGTTTAGCTATAATTTTCAGTGATATATTGCCCATCGAGAGACGTTTTATCGTTGATCGGTTTGAGACAATCTGTCACGCATTCTAAAAACTTGTCAGAATCAATAATGCACCGATTAATTTTCTACTAAGTGTAGGGTATGTGTGCTATTATATATGCTTGGTTCATAAGGTAACACTTGCTAATATTTTTTTATACATCATAGCTGCAGCAACTAAGAAAGTTGGGATTAGTATAATCAATACTTTACACAAATATATTTTAGTGTACACGTATACATTGTCGTGTTTTTGAAGCCGTTGCTTGCAATATGTCATCTTTGTCAGAGCATCACAATCGCATCTCATCAAAATGTTATCTGTCCAATGGCATCAAACTACGCGCGGAATGTAACGAAATCATATTACAATGATACAACTCTACATTCGCCTTTTTATATTTTAACTTTACCGTCCCAGTCAAAATGATACGAGGTTTTGTTTAAGTACACTTAAAATATGGGATTCCTTAACAGTTTCAATTATAGCGCTATTTCAGCTGTAAGAGTTATGGATATAATGCAGAGGAGAGTTGATTAGATGAGCTTTGTGGTTATGGTTCTCTGTAAAACGCAATTCGTCCAAAAAAATATGCTTGCAACAGCATAGCTTCAGGGCTTATTTGCAATCTTAGTTCTTTTGATTGCGTAAAAATATACATGACAGCACGATCGGCCTGTGATGAGCAATAAAGGCAGCACAGATCCCGCATCGGATGGATAATCTCTGTTAACATAATCTTATTTGACATACGCTTTTGATGCGTAACATCTGGTATTATATCCATCGCCTGTTGACTGACAACCAATTATAGACTTTTTCCGTAGCCACAAGGCGTGTCATTGCGTGCGCCAGATAGGAAACAGAATTGGCTGATAAAGCGATCTTTAAGGTTCGAGGCGTGCATGTTAAAGCTGCACGACATTGCAGGGTCATTGAGTTCTTGTTAGTTGAATATCGCACAAAAACAATAATGCACTCAAACGGAACAAGTGTAAGCACTTACACGTTGTAGACATTCACATTCACGTTTTGAAATTTCCGAATTTGGTCAGCAGGCTTAGTTTGCCGTAGCCGTAAATAGTAAACAAATGGAACATAAGTTTACTTAGTGGAGCAGCATATCCGCGCATTCGTCCATCCATAAGCTTGAAATAGTTTTAAGCGGTAAATGTGTGAGAAGTTCATGGGGATGGGTAGATATGTTTGCGGTTGAACTTTCACCTTCTAATTAATAATTGATGGTAAGTCACTTGATGCATTGATGATGCCATTATCCTAATACAGACATCGGTTGCTTTCCATTGATTGTGTGGCTAACGTGCGAATAAGTGCTAGCATGTGTAGCGTGCCTAGTTTGCTCGAGCGTGCATATGATATGCATTGACATGACACTTTATTGAAGAGATAATTTCAGCGCATATATATATAACAAATGCATTCTATCTCTGAAGTCTAACCGCTGAAACTGTATTGTGCGAATTCCTTAAGTAGATAAGGTTGATCGAATTATTTTAGCCACAAACCGCCCTCAATTAGCAACTTATATTAAAGCGGCCAGATCCTATAATAATATATTCACTCTATCGCTTCTTAATGAGCAGAACCTAGGCTGATATATGAATATTGAGAGTGACATTGTGCCAGCAATTTCTAACGATATATGCGCCTAGGCAATTTGCATAATCAGACATACTTTGATCGAGGAAGTCCACTACTGCTATGAGTCAGGCGTTTAATTTTATCATTTAACCGCTGCTAATACTGTATATATATAAATATATATATATATATATATATATATATATATATATATATATATATATATATATATATATATATATATATATATATATATATATATATATATATATATATATATATATATATTGATGATATATATATGATGATATATATATATATATATATATATACAAATAAATATATATATGGATATATGTATACATATATATAATATATATATGTGAGTATATATATATAGATATATATATGTATGTATATTTATGTATATATAAATATGTACATACATATATATGTGCATACATATATATGTATATATATATATCTACATATAAAATATATGTATATATATATATCTACATATAAAATATATATATATATAGATTTAATATAATATAATATATATATATGTATATATATGTGTATATATATTATGTATATATATATATATATGGAAATATATGTAATTCATGTATATATATATATTTATATATATATATTTACATTGATAAGTATATATATAGATATATATATGTATAAATATAAACCAATATATACATCATATATATATATATATATATATTTATATATATATATATATATATATATATATATATATATATATATATATATATATATATATATATATATATATATATATATATATATATATATATGCATTGCTCTCACATCAATTGGTTGAATTTAGAATATATAAGCCTTTTTGCTGCACCCCTAAACAATTTTCTGCATAAAGCTTACAAACTACATGTCTCACAAGCATTTGTGAGATTGCTAGCATCTGTGAGATGAACTCGCCAAGTTCGGGCGTTCCATATTAATCCTATTGTATGTAATCTACATATTTACTAGCATCTCGCTCGTCGTTAATTTAAGCGCCTTGTATGTATGTTTAACATGGTGCAAGCTATTTCTAGTCTAGTGATCATAGATTTGCCAATGATATTGTATTTACCTGAAACAGAACTGTGTTGCCTTGATGATATTAATTGCTCATAGCGAATACATACGCTTGCAGACGCTTTTCTTATTTCTGTTAAATTAGTCGTACCAATTCATGCGGTTAAGCCAATTCAAAAATCGCGGCTAAATCAGAATCTGTACAAACTGACGTTGTAAACACATATCATAGCAAATGAAGAATTTTTCAAGGGCCTTTTAGATCCGAGCAAAATTTCTAATGTTGACAGCAGTGATGTCTGATAAAACTTATCAAACGATGACAGTGAACATAGGAACTGACAAAAAATGGCAGAGCATTGTACTCATCGCTCCCTCGCACTTGCAGGGCCTTAACTCGACGGACCTCTTAAAGTGAGCATATTCTTACAACACGTATTTAAAACGCGCGTTATTCCCAAGGCAAAACAAATGTGCACTTCAATTACCATGAGAGCTCCTGAGGTTGCACAGTTACTTAGGCTGTCACTGACAATATATCACCAAAGGTATTACTCTAAAAATTGCTGCTGTTGCAATACGCTATAGTGTAAGGAAACCAACCGTATTGTTACGTGGTTGGGGTTGGAGTGAAGGGGTGTTTGACAAAACGCAGTTAATTATACTATTGGGCTTACAAGACAGCACTTAAAATGTTAAACTCGTTACTGTCAATCAAACATCTTCTCAAGCAAACTAGCGGGTATTGGTAGCGTATGTTAACATCCTAATACAGACTCTTCGACTCCTCCATTAGCATGTGATTGAAAAGAAAATGAAACAGTGAAAAGTTACCCTCATCACGTCTTGTGGATTTAGTATTTCAAAGTTCGGGGTATGTACAGCGAAAAGTATAGCTCGTGATATTGCAGCTACAACTCACTGCTTGCTATGTTTTTGCTACATTGTTACATGCAATTTCGCAGCTACAACGCATCGCTCGTAATGATGCAGCTACAACACATCGCTCACAATGATGCAGCTACAACGCATTGCTCGTAATGATGCAGCTAGACCTCATTGCTCGTAATGATGCAGCTACAACTCATTGCTCCTTATGATGCAGCTACACTCAATGCTCGTAATGATGCAGCTACAACTCATTGCTCGTAATGATGCAGCTACATCTCATTGCTCGTAATGATGCAGCTACAACTCCTTGTTCGTAATGATGCAGCTAAAACTCATTGCTCGTAATGATGCAGCTATAACGCATTGCTCGTAATGATGCAGCTACAACCTCATTGCTCGTAATGATGAGCTGCAGCTACAACAACTCATTGCTCCTTATGATGCAGCTACAACTCAATGCTCGTAATGATGCAGCTACAACTCATTGCTCGTAATGATGCAGCATCGCTCGTAATGAACAGCTACATTGCTCGTAATGATGCAGCTACAACGCATTGCTCGTAATGATGCAGCTAGACCTCATTGCTCGTAATGATGCAGCTACAACTTATTGCTCCTTATGATGCAGCTACAACTCAATGCTCGTAATGATGCAGCTACAACTCATTGCTCGTAATGATGCAGCTATAACTCATTGCTCGTAATGACGCAGCTACAACGCATTACTCGTAATGATGCAGCTACAACTCATTGCTCGTAATGATGCAGCTACAGCGCATTGCTCGTAATGATGCAGCTACACCTCATTGCTCGTAATGATGCAGTTAACACGCATTGTTCTTAATGGTGCAGTTACAACGCAGCGCTCGTAATGATGCATTTCCAACGCATTGTTCGTAATGATGCAGCTAGAACGCATTGCTCGTAATGATGCAGCTACACCTCATTGCTCGTAATGATGCAGCTACACCTCATTGCTCGTAATGATGCAGTTACAACGCATTGCTCGTAATGATGCAGTTACAACGCATCGCTCGTAATGACGCAGCTACAACGCATCGCTCGTAATGATGCAGCTACAACGCGTTGCAGCTTCCACTCATTGACATCGCGTTGCAGCTACAACCCATTGCTCACAGCGTTGCGTATTTTAACTTAATGTGTACCACACAATACATATGCCACAAATCGTCTTATTCAAGTCGTCACGTAGTTCTTTACATTCAGCAGGATATCACCAGTTACGTTGAGTATGCGCCTCATCACAAATGTGATATTGTCAGCGCCATGTTATTTCACTACAGCACCACAAGTGATGGAGACTATCCCTGAGAAATGCTGACACATCTTTAGACAACCGATCTGAATCGCATAAGACGATCGATACATTCCATATTCCAGGCGTGGAACACAAAACTGCTTTTTAACCTGGTAGTGACGTTATAAGCCAAACCTGTATTAAAGTGGCAGATATCTTGCTGAAAGCAAAGATCAGCTAAAGAAAACATGCCCCGCTGATCTGACACAGGCAATATCACATCCATATACAAACTATCTACTGGGACATTTTGCCATTTTATTACTCCTCCCTGATTGATATTGGGATGACTCATTGGGCTATTCTTCTCATGCTGTTCGGTTTTGCCGTTTTATATGTAAATTACCAATAAGGGACGTCTCTTCTCACATGTTTCCCCACATCGCACTCATGTCACTGCATAACGACCTATGGATATGACATGCGGGATGGAGGAGATGTTTTTCTATCAACTTCATGCTGATGAATGCGATACCTTCCGTTACTCATTTTGATTAGCTTGTCAAATATGGTTATGTAAACGACATTTTATCGTTCATATGTTCACGTCCACGAACCTTTATATTCTTTTTATATAAATACAATGCGAGTTCAAACTCGTTCAATGATTAAAGATCCCTATAGCGGCAAGACATGGTAACATACTGTTTAACACATTCACATTATTTTTAAACATCCATTCACATATTCATCGGATAAATTCACGCAATGTTCCGTACCAATGAACTCGGTGGATATTGTTATAACCAGTTTTACCTTTGCACAAAAAGGGGTATATTGTCACAGATATGCTAGGTCTTATATCTGGGGTATTGTCACCAACGAACGGCATTTTCAATGATATACTTATAAGGTAAGATTTGTCGTCCGCAAGTGAGAACCTGTTATCTGATAATAGACATGGGAAATAGTTCGTGTCGAAGTGCCAATCTGTCAACGTCAAGTCATTCACCTCATATATATGTGCTAAGAAACGATGTTTGGAGGTACATATTAATTCTTTCTATTCCAGAGCTTATAAATGCAATATAAAATCTCACATTCTTTTTTTTTATAAAAGCGTGCGCCAGATTTGCCATTTCTTTTGCTATAATGCATAGTTCCTTGTTGGCCTTATTTGATATTATTACACTACAATTCGATAATATCTACTACAACAGCATTAGAAAAATGTGTGGCGGAAATCATTCAAGGAAATAGAATTTTAGCTTTAGAAAAATCGTTACTGTAAAAAGGGTTTTGTGATAGCATACATATATTGCAATTGCGGTCAAATACAGTGATAAAGTTGTCTTGACGATTACAAACAGAGATAAGGTATATGGCATTACAAATGCTCGATTTAGTGATAATAAAAGTTCATACGCTCTATTACTCGATTTTACTGCAACAATAATAGCAAGATAATGTTCGTCTGATTATCAAATATAAGCTCCATGGTTAAAGGCAGGAATCATTAAGATTAACGTATTTCACGGACAAGCCATAAATCCTTTAAAAAAGAATGAACTATCCGTATAATCTTTTTGAAATTAATGTGTACGTGCCATGACAGGACCGCTTTAATAATGAACCGATGTATCCTTCCGGTAATATATCTATCGTAGTTGACGAAAAACATTATCTTAATGTCTCTCCACGACGGCAATTGACAAGGGCCTTTTAAATGATACCGTTATATACAAATTTATCATCAACTAAGAGACCCAGAGAGCTTATATCTTATAAATACTAATATAAAAATGCCCCTTTGGATTGAAATTAGCTCACGTTAATTCGTTAACTTACAAATTCAAGACTTTCAGTCTGATATGTCCGAGTCAGCGATATGGATACAAAGTGAAGATGATCTACTACACAATTTACACACTGTGCACCGCAAAAGTTTTGCACTTCATCACTAGGCTGAGAACTGATTTTATATTCCGGAATCGTTTTGATAATTTAATTATGGATACTAATAGGTAATATGATGCATAAGACACGTCTTTGTGGGACAAAAAACAAATAACGTGCATCCCTTGTTAATACAGCCTAATCAGTGCCAGAGCCTAATAACTTGTGCCGAGACATTACAGGTTTTATACATTCTCCTGACCTAGTATCACATATATTGCACCGC
>CM067349.1:12941094-12971094 GCA_034190875.2 Urechis unicinctus
CTGTGGATCCGATACGGATCACTTGATGATCGTGTAATCGTATCGTGGAACACTGACTGGGGAAATAACCTATCTATTTAAATGCATGACGTCTGTCTGTCGAATGCTCCCATGAGACTAGTCAGGTTCCGGCATGGCATTGGACTCTTAATTTTGAGCGAAATCTCTTTTTTGTTGGTGGAATTCGTGAGGTGCCTTTGCCGTATTTCCTTAATAATTCGATAATGTTACTGAGTTAAAAAACATGCTTTACAATGTCATGAAATGAACTACTTATGTTGATATCACAATGGTTGGTCCCGGTTATCATATTAGATGGTCGTCATTACTGCGAATGTTTCCATCACCTATATAAAGTCGGCAAACTCATCATCTAAAATGCTCGATCTGTAATTAATATGTAATTACTCAATTCCTGGGATGAGTAGCGTATCCTCCTGGAAACAGAGCCAAGGGCTATTGACAAGCGCCCAGCTAGATGAGGCCTGGCATTCTACACGAATTTACATTGAACATCTGTGTACACAACCTATCTCGATATACAAATCCCACACGTTTGGTGCTACTTTGCACAAAAGGCTGTCTCGTGCTGTCGCTGTAATGCATGCATATATATATATATATATATATATATATATATATATATATATATATATATATATAGATATATAGATATATATATATATATATATATATATATATATATATATATATAGATATATATAGATATATCTCTATATCTATATATATCTATAGATAGAGATCTCTATCTATATATCTCTATATCTCTCTCTATATGTGTTTATCTCTCTATCTCCCTCTATATATATATAAATATATGTATGTATATATATATATATATATATCTATCCCAAATATGCTCTATATATATATATCTATATCTATATATATAGCTCTCTATATATCTATATATATATCTATATAATATATATATCTCTCTTTATATATGTTAGCTTGAAAGGAATATAAAAATATAAAAAGGAATATGAAATTATATATGCATATATATATATATGTTTCTATATATTCATATATATAAATATATATATATACATATATATATATATTTATATATATACATATATATATATATGTTTATAAATATATATATCTATATATATATATATATTCATATATATATATGTAAATATATATTTTCATATTCCTTTTTATATTTCTATATCCCTTTCAAGCTAACAAGATCAGGTATATGTGTATATATATATATATATATATATATATATATATATATATATATATATATATATATACATATATATATATTCATATATATATATGTATATATATATTTTCATATTCTTTTTTATGTCTTTAAAGCTAACAAGATCAAGTATATGATTATATATATATATTTATATATATATATATATATATATATATATATATATATATATGTATATATATATATATATATATATATATATATATATATATATATATATATATATATATATATATATATATATATATATATATATATATATACATTTGAGTAAATAAATATTTATCGAAATGTGTACGTAAGTATATGTTAGTGCGAGTATCTGCGTGTGCGTATGCGTGTGTTGGTGTGGGTGCGTACATGCGTAGGTGCCTAGGTGTGTGGGTGGAGTTGACTCGGGGGATTGAGCCTGACGTTGGACCGTTAAATTACTTTGAATATTACGCATTCAGATCACGCTGCATTTCTCCAAAAGCGTTAAAGCCTGAGAGGAATCGACAGGAATGGATGTTACATGCTCCATGACGCAAGTTAAATACGCCAAAAAAACTACGGTAAATGTATTAATTGAAATGTTCATCATGTTAGGTGTGGCAATGCGTTGCAGTTTGTTAATTCAATAGCACCTCCAAACACACCCTACCCCAAGGCGAAAATTTGTCATCAATCCATCACCTCGCCCGACGATTAATCACTAAGGATACAACACAAAGCCATGCCTGACAAAGTTTTTATATCTCATGATATATTGTTTCATTCTAATTAATGGAGCTGTTTAACACAATGAGTTAGTTAGATTGTCAGAACGAATAGGTCTATCAAACGAATCGACTCTCTACATTCTGTAAGTGTCAGCCAAGAGCTTATAGTTACGCTCCAACTAGCTATGTGGTGCATATGCAAATGATCGTAAGATATTGCCTCAGTAATATGGCGCTGCCATAACATTTACAAAAGCACATGGGACTATTGATTTAACGTTTCGGGGCTCGGCATCTGGCTGGTAATCTTTCAGATATAAAAGTATCCTTATTGGTCGCGGTGACCGCGCCCATAAAATTAAATGTGACTTTAAGAGCTACAATGACAAATCACAACGCAGCTTTCAGGTGGCGTGTTCACATATTTTCATATGCTATTAGTTCTTTGGTGCCAGGGTGTATTGTAGCCTTAACAACAGACGTGATGGGCTAGAACAGCACCTATGACGTCTCAATTATGTAGACATACGTATATGCTTATATGTGCATATATGTATGCATATATATGCAAACATATATATATATATTCATATATATATATATACATATATATATATATAGAAATATATATATATATATATATATATATATATTAATATTCATATATATATGCATCTATATATATGTATATATATATATACATATATATATATATTTATACATATGTGCATATATATATATATATATAAATATATATATATATATATATATATATTTATGTTTATATGTATATATGTATATAAATATATATATATATATCTATTTATGTTTATATGTATTTATATATTATAAATATATCTAAATATCTCTCTCTCTCTATCTCTCTTCTATATCTCTATCTATCTCTCTCTATATATATCTCTCTATCTCTATCTCTATATATCTATATCTCTCTCTCTCTATCTCTCTCTATCTATATCTCTATCTATCTCTCTCTATATATATCTCTATCTATAATGATTGCATCCACAGCTGTGTTTTTCGTATTTTCTGCTCGGCTGTTCTGATTGGCTCATAATACCAGTACTATGCTGGCTATTTGCCTTACAGTGGGACGTGAATCTACGAACTGACGCAACTCGCTATCTTTTGGTTAATTAGACCGCGAACCCCGTTGGCAGATTACAAGAGGGAATGGCCTAAAGTAGGAACCTCGCAATGACCTCCTTTGCCTGTTTTCGCGCATCATCTTTAACATTACTTGCGATTATCTCGGCATGAATGTTTCCGTTTGATGACTCTGTGAAGCAACCCTTGTCATTTAGAATAACACGACATTGCACATGTAAACCTTTGCAAAGACATCCCGTATGCGTAAGTATTCCCCAGTGTCTGTGCCAGCCTTGACGAGTGATCATCAAGCCCAAATAAATGACCTCACTAAAAATGACAAATTGGTCTAATTCATAATTTGCAGCGATGTTTTCTCGTGTTTACAGCGATGTTTGCGACTATTAAGTTCGCTGGCATAGAGTGTTCTAGCGGCTTCTATATTTCCATGGCTATTTGTTATAAGATATTGTTTGTTTCGGGGAGCGGTGGTGATTTGGTCAACAAATGATGCAAGCACAGTCATATTCAGGTATATATCTAGATGGGTAAAGTACGTTTAGTTACGATCATGCGTTAGTCTAACATAACAGGGCTTTACGACGCCAGATGTCCCTTGTCGAGATTGTGTATGGCACGTGACCTCATCTTATCAATCAGGAGTAATATATTTATTATTTCGTCGAGATATTGAAACACACAAAATTAATGTATTTATGTCGCCCTGGGTGGCAAGATCGAACAACACTGCCACACATAAACACACACACACAGACACACACACACACACACACACACACACACACACACACACACACACACATATATATATATATATATATATATATATATATATATATATATATTTATATATACATATATATATATATACATATATATATATATATTTATATATATATATTTATATATACATATATATATATATACTTACACATAAATGTATATATATAGATATTTATATATAAATATATGTATATACATATATATGTATATAATCATATGTATATATATAATTGTATATATATATATCTACATATATATAAAGATGTGCCTATATATATCTTCATTCACTATTCATATATCTACAACGTTGCATTAAATCGCGATACGCTTCGAGCGGTTCATAATGATTATATCTACCACAAATGTTATCTTCCCAATCCAAGACGAATGATAACTATTTCAAAATATCGGTTATCCGCAAATTTATATAGTCGATTTGTATGTATTAACAAGAAACTTGCCCATTCTTGATCGACCACAAATATTTTTTTATTCGCATTAAATTTTATCATGATATCAATAAATATGTATATATATATATTGATATATATATATACATATATATATAAAATATATATATATATGTACATATATATAAATATGTATATATAGAGATATATATATATAAACGTTTATATATATGTAAATAAAGATATATTTGTTTATATATATATATATCTATATTTATATATATAAATGTATACATATATATATAATACATATATATATATATATCTTTTTTAATACATATATATACATATATAAAAAATTTTATATTTGTATGTAAAAAGAGATATATTTGTTTTTATATATATATATATGTATATATACATATATATATATATAATACATATATATATATACATATATATATATATATATATATATATATATATTTATATATATATCTATATATACATATATATACATATGTATGTATATATATATGTATATAGATATATGTATAAATATATATATATATATATTATATATAAATATGTAAATCTTTCTCTCTCTCTATATATACATACTATATATATATATATATATATATATATATATATATATATATATATATATATATATATATATATATATCTATATATCTATATATATATATATATATATATATATATATATATATATATTTATATATATATGCAAGGTAGGTACTCTGTCATCATATCAATTTATTTGCGGCATGTGTGGCATGAGTCAATGCCTTTATTGAATATTTGTGCATCTATATGCGGTTTTCACTTACTAGAAGATTAAAAAGTGTGATTAAATGATTGTTCAGTCGGAAATGAAACAGTGATAATGCAGCGCTAGTCCTTGCCTGATATGTATTTGTAGAACATGTTATGTCATTTGAGATGTTGAAGTTAATAAATAACTTGGTAGCGACTGTAAAACGTGTACAAACATTACTACTTAAATTGATAAATGCAACCGGCTCCAACAATGTGGTGGAGGATTTATTTTCAACAAAACTACGTTGCGTCTACGATATTTTTCCCATTATTAGATTGCTATCAGTTATCTTTATCTCATTACTATCTACATGTCATCTAGCCCACGATTATAGATTGTGCATAACAACATAGACAACCTTATACTGTATTTATATCATCCTTGCCGTGAAAAGCCCCTTTATGTTGTGTCAGCGACTGTCAAATTCTAGTTCGTTAAGCTAGTCAAGATTTACCATCGCCCTCGAACTCTATTTATATTGGAATATCCCAATAAACACGCTCCGTGGCATTAATTCAGCATTCTTTTTCTTTTGTTAAAACAACTTGTGTCAAGTAAGTATTCAAGTCTTCTGGTGATGTTTTCATTCGGTTTGCTTCATGTGATGGTATTGATCATATCTCAATCATACCAGCTCTATTTCATGATTATTGGTTAACTATTAAGTTGCTTCTCAGGGATTTGTGGGTGTCATATCTGGATCATATTCGCTTATAAGTTGAATGACAATCAGAAATACACCAGAAATGAGACTATCTACAGGAACAATGCTTCCATTAGTTGATGATCGGCATAATATGAAAGTAGTAGCAAGAAAGACTTCGTAGCTACTCTTCAATGATAAGAATCGATTCTTGGTTATTTGTGTTAATTCATGCTTCGTATCTTTTCTCATTCATTTGATGCTGATTTCAACTGTAATACCAGGTAAAAATGGCACGCCAGATCAAGAACAGAGTTATAATCTTGTTTCACGAAACTTGATAATATCCCCTCCTGACCGGACAAAAAAGATTGACAATGGCCGGTGCCACAATTTCGCTATATAGATAGTTTAACTATAATCATGTCAATCACTCCGATATCTTAGATTTACTGTCTTAGTTACAAATGGCTCGCGCCTATGTTAACGAAGAGGTTGGTCTGCTGTTGAACGTGTCACAATCAGAGCACCTCGAAGCATGGTTAAAAGCTTGTGAGAAATCTCTGCGATTCTTTCATGAACGATAATGCTAGTGAAATATGTTCTACATTTACAATAGCTGTCACCATATGACGGTACCCGTGCGCTTTTTTGATGATTTCCCCTTTATCTTACATTCGCATCCTTTCATCGCGATGGAATATGATTGATTTTACCTTCATGGATTCACTATAAGATTACACTAGTTTGGGTAAGCTAATTAAGTGGCAAGTTTTGACTGAATTGCTGATGCCAATCTACAAAAAATAAAATTCAAGCAAACATATGTATCATTTGTTAGTATATTGGGGACCCATATCCATGGTCAGTGTCTAGTAAAGAATTACTTACAGCTGACCCCATTACCTTTGACCTGTCTTGTTAGTCTTTAAAGCCCGTTTATTGTTATGAGTTCGTGATTACCGGATAGTTGATACTACCATATAAACCAAAACTGCTGAAGGAACTCTGGCCGGTCAGGTGTCAAATTGATTAATTCTGAACTGATGAAAAAGTAGAAAACAGTTAGTGCATGGAGACATCTGCGAGTCTTAAATGTGGATTGACATCCTTTTTTATACTATCATAACTGGGTAGGGTTAAGTGGAAAGTTGGCTGGACTAAAAGGATTTGATCGGTCCCATGGTTAAATAAAATTAGATTTCAATAAGTCGAGGGGCATCAGAGAGAATAACGAATTTTAATCCAGCATTCCAACTCGACATCACACGAGGAAATTGCCGTGATAGCAGTCACTGTGCAGATATGACTGTAGTCATATCATATGTCCACTTCGAGATGCCTAGCGGCAATGAAGTAAGTATGAATGTCTAACCTGACATTACATGTCAGGAAGACCTCAACGATAGCTCACCTTAAAATCAACACCTACTACCTAGCCACAATCATGCGTTTTTCAATGTGTCTATCATGCTGACTATGCCTTCTTACCAAATGAACCGATCAACTGATATGTTTACATAAGTAACTGTGCATCGATATGTGTGATGAAACATATTACATGCATCCCAGAGATACGCGTGTGAGAACTGCTTAACCATTTTTATACGGGTCACTTGAAACATAAAAAATGACTGGACAATTCAGGGATGTGGTCCTATGGCTTATTGCGTCGTCCATGAAAATACATGGCACTCACGTGTGTACCCCGGAACTGCACAGAAGAAGCCAATATCCGTCAACGAATGTTCAGTGCCTAGTCAGCCTACCATCACATGTGTATCAACATGCGTATAAACATATTTGCTCTAGCCAGACTTATTTACCCCACGCCTGTCATATGAAAATAGGTCCTTGCTAACTTTGACACATCAACGCAAGATGCTAAGCTGATCTGTGAGGCAACGTGTTGTGCAACAATAAAATAATGTTGTCGCGGTTACTGTGGATGAACAAAGTATATCAGTCCGCCAGGTGTCACCTGCTGCTGCATCATGGCCAACCCTCGGGGCTTACAACTCACACAAAACATCTAACATGTTATTCGTCAGGCCATCCTTTACATTAACTATTGATAACTTGACATTTAAATAACAACCTGAATTGCTGCAGATATCTGGGCGGTGTAAGGTTTTTATTTAATCAGATTTCATGAGACAGAGGAACGATGTCACAAATATTCCCTCCAACATGCTTAATCTAGCATAATTTGTTATTCAGGTTAACAAGACAAAATCGCTTTCATCCATTGCTAGGCGACATCACAGCTTTGTAAATAGCCCCAGGGCATTCTTGTAGCCTTGACGGGTACTCATCAAACAGACATCCTAAACTAAACCTCCAAAAGTGTACAGTTTTATGCGCTCCTGGGGTTCTGAGCAAGATTGCTCTCGTATGTATATATCAGTCATTTGCCTGGTATGCCATCAAGCGGCTGACAGCCATGTATCATCAACATTCCGATTTCGATAGGTTCTTGTTCTCTGGATTATTTCCATTGACATTGGTTATTTTATCACCATCTATCCAACATACTGGCAGCCAATGTCTTTGTTCGGTATCTACATTGTCAAGTCAACAAATAATCATAGCATTATCAGCCGCCGTGATGGTGCAAGATCAAACAAGTATATGCTTCCTTTGCATCAAGTCCTGTAATTCTATTATCTACGTTGGATAGTTGGTCGCAGTAGCTGAGATTTAATGTTCCCCACAAAGAAACCATGGCGACAACATCACTATAACCCTTTACAAGTACGACATACTAGATACGTTTATGTCCCCCAGGCACTCCAAGAGCCTTGACGTGTAATTGCACAAAGGGAATATATGTCTTTCCGTAGATAGTTATAACGTCTCTCTGAAACTTTTAATGTGTATGTGACTATGCCGCGACGGTGGTATTAAAACACGAATGTACTGAATGTCAACCCTAGGTGTTCATGCTGCAGCCAAATCCAGACGCTGTAATTACTTCAATACAGATCAATGGCAAATGTGTCTAATTGCCGCACACGCAAGAACGTTGTGCATAGTACATTAGATGTATCTTAGGCATTATGAGACAGACAATAAGGCATTCAGTCAAAAGGCCTGATGATATTCATACACTCGCAATTTTTCAACCCGGATGCGTTGTCCAAGTAGTGAAGTTTGGTAAATGCGTCACGACCAATAACCTTACTATCAAATAAGCGAATATCTCCTGATCGTCTACGGTACTTAACTAAGCCAATATTATGTCGAGAATGTCACAGCTCATATTGCTTCCTTGTGTAGCTATTACTATTATTTATAGCCGTTTGCCAAGATTAAATGGTAACTGAAATGTGAAGTCTCAATTCTCAGATATAAATGAACAGACCATATATTTTACCTGTCCTGGCGGAGCATATTTCCGTGCCTGCCTATGAGAAGCGCTAAGAGCGTGTATTATGAAGGTTAATGGCAGTCTCACATACAGCCAAATCCACGTTGTGGGACTTGTTCCAGTCAGTAAAGTTGTAATCGGGCTGTTTGTCAAGTGGCAATGAGTTGTGCCAGCATCGGATATTAAACTGCAACTTTAATAAAAAACGTCACCCTTTGTGTATATGTGTTTACTTGCAACTGCGGCAATTGTGACCGTCGTTATCAATTAGATTTTATGTATTAATCGTTGTAAGCGTCATCAACCAGTGTGGAGTCATAATCCCCCCACCCCTCAAATACATAACCTTGATATCTGAAGTTAATGTTCCCAATGGGTCAGTTATTCCCATGTACACAGGTGCACCTGTAAATGAATTACGAAGAGAACTAATCCCTATACGAGGGGGTAAAATGTTAGATATCAGGTTATTGGTGAAGGCAACAAACTTCCTCCGCGACTTATATAATTGCACTAATTGCCCTAATGATGTCTCCGATATCCGCTCCGTATTTTGTACGTCTCATCAGCCTTCATGTTTACAGCTTAATCAGCGATCTATGCTTGTTAATTTTGATATTACCTTCATCAGATGGATGAGGTAACTTGATATGCTTATCAAATTTAAGAGCACTCACGCTACTGGGCGCTATCGTCAACGGGCATTTTCAAGCAGAGCCGAGGTAATATTTCGTATTTCGTTTTTCATGTCATCATGCACAAACATTTACTATGGGATGACACGCCACATGATGGAACAACTTTTACGCGTTAAGAATACAGCAAGAAGCAATTTACAAATGCAATAATATGGTATAGCATAGTCAGTTAGACAATGGATTCATTGCCCGTCAAGATGCCAAGGTGTGGGTAGCCGTTACGTGGTGATTAAATGATAATTGACAAGACTTTAACTTCATAAATCTACAATCACATTGTTGCATTCGTGCAAAATTGTACTTAGCTTGTCCAACTCTGGCTGATGAGATGCAGTTATTGAATAACGCACCTCACGGGTGTAATTGTTTGATTGACGCTGACACGCAACAATCATATCCAAATTGCTTTCCCACGCAAGCCAAAAGACCATTAATTAACATAAAAGCAGAGAAAGCTGCGCTACTCCGTAAATGTATGTAGTGGGGATATATAGATGTATTATTGCATTAACAGCTCGCATCTTCTGACACAGATAACACATGATGAAGTCCATTATCCAACAGCATTACTTATCATCCATCATTGGATGTATGTACAGCCGTAATGAAGTCACCGTAATGGTGACCACCGTATGGTCAATCGCTAAGGCAACATGCAATGTGGCTATCAAACGAATATTAGTTTTGCCTTATGGCAGCAGCTGACCTTTTAAGGACGTGATTCCGCATGACATATAATCACTCACAAGCCAGCAACTAGCATAATACTCTGCTAAAACAACCACCGATTCCGCGCCCAAGTACTGCCTTTATGCTTTGTTAGGGATTGTCAAATATGAATTGGTAACACAAGTCAGATTTGCCATGACCCCAGAACCCTATCCAAATTGAAATAATGTTTATACTCATTATCGATGCTGACCGTGAATCTGGTGTACCTTCTATTTTGGAAAAAGAATTGTGTCAAATAAAGATTTTAGACTTTAGAATATTTACATCGAAATGCCGAAAAAACCTATCGCGCTGGATGCTTTGGTTTGATCGAATCACAATAAATTTCACGATTTTTGGTCAACTACACTCAACAAACTCTTCTTACCATATCCGATTGCAAAGACTACACCATAGTAACTTACGTGTTATGCCTTGAAAGTAAGAAATACGCCAGGAATGCGAATAGTTTTTCCATGCGATGATACAAGTGAAACACGTTGTAGATATGCAATAGTTAAGGCCTTATTAAGGTACGTTGGTTATTGCAAATGCAGCTTGTGAAAGAATTCATCGCAGCTCTACATGCATCATGTTATGTCCTTGTCTTACGCTGAACAGTTTCATCGGTTCATTGACCCGCTTAAACAATGATTATGCATCATTAAACAACTACTGATTACATCTTACATTAGCATCCGAACATCCCGAAGGAATATGATTGATTGTACCCACAGGGCAGTACTAACATATTACGCCAGTTGGGGATAATGAATGCATCATCTGTGCGACCCGCGAGGAAGATTAAAGCCATGTATTGCAGCGGTTATTGGAGAGACCCGGGTTATTTCCTTTCCACGAAGTGCTGTAATAATGCAACACAACACATATTACATGCAATGCTCTATTCCGAAGAATTTCCAAGATATTATCCAGCGGCAAAGCTGAAGCAAATTATGCACAGATTATTGGTATTTAATACTGCTTACCCAATCATACATTATTCTGCACTATTTAGTAAGTAATTGTCAAAGGGTTCTGTATGATTAGCGGATATATAATGACATGCAAATATCGCTCAAAGTTGCATCAGTTGTGTTAAATAATGCTTATTTATATAGCAACGGGTCTTAAAAGACTATGTTGCTTTCGCTGTCTCTTATATTTAGTGTAGCTATTTCCGGGCAATGAAGATATTGATTAGCACACTATCTACACAGCAGACATCGTGGCAGATGAAACGTGCTACATGTGGTGAGAATTGTTGATATATTCACACTTTGATATATCCTGGCTCATAGGCACACGTAACATTGCCCGCAACATTGCCATAATGACACAGTTGAGATAGTTATACCATTCAATGACTTATTGACGAATTGACGTACTTTTGTCCATGCAATTTTATTCAGAAACTTGTAATTTTGGCATGTTCGCGAATGTTCAGAGCCATCGCATTTGATCGAACTCTTTGTAGGTTTACGCTGCAAAGTTAATGTCACTCGTCATCTGGTTATTATCATAGAGCCAAAATATGTACTATTTGCTGGGACATTAAGCTCCCATATCTGACGTCAGTGCGTTGTGAAGAATTACGTGAATGAGGCAAACGGCGTTTGTCTTAGATATTTCTACTTCCAACTCGTTCAGTGGGAAGATTGAAATCACCGTATAGCTATTACAAAAGTAATGTTTTTCCCCGCTAAATTACAATGCATATCGACTTTCGATTGGCATCCTCGTTAATACCATAAAAACTGGGACTAGTCAAACAGAATGTCGGTCGGACCTAATGGATGTTATCGGTCACACATGACCGGATAAGGTACGATTTATATCAGTGGAGGGATGGCATCATACAGGTAATTGAACTACAATCCAACATTGAAACCCCCATGACAGGGACAGTGGTCACGGTCGCGGTCGTGTTGAACCCTATAGACGTCACTGATGTCACACCAAATGACCAGGGGAAGGTGCCTAACGACAAAGAAAGATGTATTAATATCTGCCTTGATTTAACTAACTTACACGGAAGACCTCAACGAGCGATAGGGTTCTAAAGGCAAACCTGACATAGCGTGGCAAGAGGCTGCTACCAAGCCATAATCATGCATACACATATGTTCACCATACCGAGGATGCCTTGGTGCCAAATTAACCCAGCAACAAATATGTTTCCATGAGTAGCTGCACCTACAACGTAAATATAAGGACACATATAACATGCCCTTACATGTTTGATATAGGGGAGTTTCACAACCGGGATTTGTCAAGTAAGTGCTATATCATACTGCCTTCCGTGTCCCATGACGATCTATCGCCTGTCCAACTAACGATGTCACCTATTCGTTCCGCAACACGTACAGTAATTTCATTATCAGCGTTCATTATTCCATTCAATCACATTGATGAGATAATCTTTTTCTTAAAGAGGCATATGGTATCAGTGCTTATTGAGCTATCCACGACAACCTACCACACCTTATTTATACCTGTTACATTGAGGCCCATACTTACTCTGCCCAACCAAGGCAAAAGGCAACCGAAACTTTCCCTCCATTATATCAACCAGTAAAATGTGACCTACGGTAGAACACAGAGCCTAACTAGATTGTGAAACGATAATTGATTTAATCAAATGTCACATTAATCTGAAGTACGTTTTCATAAATATTTCCTTCGAATTAATTCAGCTAGCATGATTTATTATTCAGGCTAACAAGCCACCCATTGCAAGAGCGACATCACAGATTTGTAAATGGTCTCAGGGCATTCCTTTAACCTTGCCGGGTAATCATCATACGGACGCATACGTCCCACACCAGGTGTTTTACAATCTTAAAGTGTTCTCGTGCGGCCATGAGAGTATTGCAACAGGTAGACCCCATTTGCATATATCAGTCACTGTCATTGCCATAGTATGACATCACGTATAAAGACATCAATGTATCATGATCATTCATTGTTCTGTACCCGATTTCGGTTTTTTCTCATGTTTTTGTGCCAAAGCATCCGACCGAACGCAACATACTCTTAATCAAGACAAGACAGTATCAAAACATAATCACCCGCCATGCTGGTGCAATAACGGGAAAGAATATGCTTCTTTTGTATCAAGTCTTGTCATTTGTTTATCTGCGTTTAACAGTTGTTCGCTGTTGCTGAGGTGCTAATTCATCAAAACGAGCCATAGCTTATTAAGCATCGAATGACTATATCCCATCTATGCAGCAAGTCCTAAAAGGCACAAAACAAGATTAGGATGTCGTATATGTAAAGAATAAGCAAATTACCCCGAATCAAGTTGTCATGAATATCCCTCCTGCGCTTCTTCTTCAGACTCCATTTTCTGATTCGACAAACGCGACACTATCCCCATAACCCCATTACATGTACGACATCATATATGTGTAAACAGTCCCGAGCCACTCCAGCAACCTTGTCGAGTCGTCGTCCCAGTGGAATACATGTCCTTCAACAGACAAATTAACCGTCTCCCTGAAACTATGTAAGTGAATGTAACCATGCTGCGTGGGTGGTAACGAACAAAATTGTTGTAAGGTGCATATCGCTGTCACTTTTAGAATGGTCATTGTTTCCATTTTAATATGCGGCTCAACGCAATTTATCCAACTCCGCGTATGATTTCATCTGCTGCTGACTGCAGGATTATTCCTTTTGTCGGTAGTTATTTATCCCACTTATGATATAAATAAAACGCGACTGATTTATAGAGGCATTGCTCTATGATGGAGAAAATTTCGATTCTCCGATTTTAAATGTTCAAATTAACCCAATATTAACTCCTGGTGTTCATATTGCGGCCCTACCCAGACGCTATAAACACTGCGATACAGTGTAATGGCTCGTATATCAAATCATAAAAGTAGGCTGGCTATGTTTAATATCAAGTGACGTATCATATGTAATCTGAGGCAACAAATAAGGCTTTCATGTCAAATCAATGATGACCTTGCCCTCAAAATCTCTCTGGGCTGATGCACTGCTCGCATCGCAAAGTTTCTCAATTGTTAAGCACAATAAACGAATATCACTCGATTGGTTCGCAATAGCTAACTGAGCAAAATATTCTGTCGAGAACGTTACGGTTTATATTGGTTCAATGTAGAAATATTCCTATCTTTGTAGCTGTTTCAGAGACATACTTGAATGAAATATATGCAAACATGTGAATTTAAATATATGAAGACCGACATATATATTACAATTCCTAGTTCCAAATATAAGAAATCCTAATGTGCGCGATTTGTCAACCCCTGTAAGTCATCGATATTATATCTATGATGATGAAAACAGTATATGCATATATTTCAATTTAAGGCGCAATTAAATGGCATGCAATATTGTGAGTAGCGTTATGATTGCGTATCAATGAACGGTACCATACACGGCATTAATGGGGATGCCTTACTCCTTGTCAGAATAATTGCGAGTGAATTGTCAGGATATTAGGTGACGGCCTCACATATTTCAACTGTACGTCATAAACAACGTCACTAGTTGCATGGAAGTGTTTACTTACAACTAACTTTAACTAAAATATCTATGTTATTCCATATCTAGGTGCTAGATACATCACTGCGATGCATAGATATATAATCGAATCGAATCGCGATGTTATACAATGTCGAAACACTAGTAAACCCATGTATTGCATAAGCTCCCATACACCTGGATAGTTTATATTTAATTCACCTACAGATATACACGATGGGCTTTATTAGAACTTTAAGAACAATTAAAGGTTTGTGTTAGTGTGGTTATATAAGAGACCAGGGTAGTGAATATGACTGTACCCAATGAGTGACAAACTGATGACCGACTGCCAAATGCACCAGGTGCTCTTAAACATCCGTGTATGTATCAACTCGATGCTTGTGTTGAATCCTTATGTCGTGTGTCTTTCGTCCGGTTGTGGTACTGGCCTCATTTTGATATGTTTTAAGATGGGCAATTGATGCCTGAAGTATTCATCCTATGCGATTATACAGCACCTTCTTGTCGCCACGCCTTAACTAACAAAACTGTAATTGTAAAACCAGCCAACATGCCTACACGAGTTATTCAAATGGATCTACTCTGGCCTTTTGCTCATTAGTTCACAGTATGCATGCACTAATACACCAAAAATCCCCAAATCCCAAAGTCTCTGCTAGTATAATGTTTGTTTAGCAATGCTTATAATTGCACGAAACGACGTAACTCTGAACACGTTATATACATTCGATATTCTTATGGCCCTAATGAGGGTAATATGCTCAATATTTCATTTCACTGGTTACACAGCGAACATAGAGGCTGATGAGATGTATTAAATTAGGGTCAGAAAATGGTGACTTCATAAGGGTGTTTTACGTAATGGCATAGGTCGTGGTGCAATTAGCAAATAGAGTAATCACCTGAAGTTCAGTCATTAGCCGCGGGCTCAGTGAACGTGTTATTGATCATACAATCACTGACACGCCTACGCATATCAAGTCCAAAAAAATAAAATATCGGCAGTGTCAAAAGCCGACAGGATGTGAAGGGGATATCACGAAATGCAGTTATTACTCTGCGGAAAAGGCTTCAACATTGTCGTGCAGAGGTTGCATGGATTGACCGTCAGGAAGAGGAAATATTTGTTGTAACCTATATATGGTGATCGTGGGGTGGGGTGGGGGGGGGGGGGGTTATCATCGCTGGTCGCATATGGCAATTTTCGGCTGACTTCTTTTGTTATGAGAATGCTCTTTCTTTCAGTTAACATACGATTGTAAGGAATATCGTACAGAACATTGCAGTCGCAATATGATCGCATCTGACAAATAATTATGCCTAAATTGTTTGACTTGAACACAGTTCTGCTTATTGTATGTGTGTATAAGTCTATTTGGTTTCTAGACTGGATGCGTCATGTTTTAAGTGAATAACAAACACTCCTTGGGCAACAGATGTGAGCTCGTGTGTGTTTGTGAGTTCCTAACAAATAATCTACAATCAAATCAAACCCACAGAAACCAGAATGCTGTTATTTGGCATGACACCAAGAAAAGCTGCAATTCATGTGGTACTGATATGTATATGCGTGGTTGCACTAACATACTGCACGGTTAAGACGTGGCGGTTTCCTATAGTGTGATAGTGGGTTGGTGCAGAATGATATGCCAAATATTACATCGGCTCTGCCAGTTTAATGTCCGCTGATAATAGCACCTAGTAACGTGAGACTATGGCGTTCTGCGAGTGACATACACATTCAATGAACTTATGATTTGGATGCGGGTAATGTTTTAATTAGGCAGCATGAATCACTGGTACCTTAGTGAACGTGCAGGCTGATGAGTTGTACAAAATACGGGCACAGTATGAAATCACATTAATTGAGTTTTAAATTGTAACTGTTATTGATCACCTGATGTTTGTTGGGTGTTGCTTACTCGCTTCAGTTGTTCTACAAGTATAAAGATACGCCTATCAATACAATATCAGCGGAACAAGTTATGAATTGATAAATAATCTTATGAATGTGAACGAGATATTGCAGAGTTGTTAAGTTGTACTTGAAACGTATTCACTCTGAGAAATCAATAACTCTAACTATTCTTCGCTTTACAGTCACTGCACGTTGCATTTGTGCAAGACGATGTTAACTCGGTGCGACAATGCATAAGACGCGTTGTTATTAAAATAACCCACGTTTTGTGTGTTTGCGAGGTCAAAACACACTATTTACTTAATTAACTCTATTATCCACTCTGATAGCAGAAGGCCATTATCTTGCATCACATGATCAAAACAAGGCAAACCACAATGCTCGAAATAATTCTTATAGGGCTGATATGTAGATGTGTTATTGCATTACCAAATCGCTCCTGCTGACTCAGTAAACACTTTGAGGTTTTCCCATGATGTAACCCATTATCCAAAACCATTCACTTATCATCCATCATTGGATGTATGTAAGGCCGTAATGACGTCACCGTAATGGTGACCACCGTATGGTCAATCTCTAAGGAAACATGCAATGCGGCTATTAGGCGAATGTTAGTTTTGCCTCCACGGCTGCAGCGGACCTTTTCAGTACTCGATTCCGTATGACATATAATCACTCGCCCACCAGTAAATAGCATTACACCCGGCCCATACACACCCAGATTCTCTGCCCAAGTATTGCCTACAACTTCTCTCGTACAGCTATAAATGAAAATTTATGTTCGCCATGCAATCGCGACAACTACCAATGAGTCTAAATCTGACCAAATCCAGATCCTTTGTGGCGTGGCACCCGCCCATTTCACCGCCTCTCGCGGGGCGTACCAACTCAACGCGCTTGAAACTCAGGCGCCTTCGCATTAACAGAGGCCTGTCAAGGCTCCATGAACTGCGGAAGCATCGTGGGGAGAATTAACGCCTCAGCTGGGACTATAGTAAAGGCCACTTGAATGTACGTACTGCCAAATTCGTTAGCCACAGAGATTCAACGAGGTTCTGTCAGGGTAGAAGTTACACAGCCTCGGAAAGGTGTTGGGGGGAGTTCGCTATGCGAATGGTGGTAGAAGAAAAGCTGGCGCCAGAGATGAGGGGAGACAGTGTTTCATCTTGAGTCGACTAGTCTTCAGCTGTTGCGGAGACGAAGAAAATGTAATAGCTGTTTGCCTAGACTTGACTCTTCGAAAATGTAGTTGCTTAAACCTGAGACTAGACGTTGGCAGTAGCGAATTGGGGACTCAGTAGAAAACGCATCATCATCGCATTACTGCATCGGACGCTAGTATTGTAATAACAATACGTCTACTTACTATTACGTGACGAATATTTATACTTTGAAGAAGAAACTCGAGCAAGCATTAACTGCGAATCGCCACATTAACATCCATCGGTCATGTGGACATTTCATTACCAATGGTTTCATCAGCACGGCTGTTTGCAGCAGAGATAAGTTTGCTTTTGCAATCGACGCAGACCTCAGCAGCGGTGCCGCGAACGATATTGACTCATTCTCACTAGCCAGCCCGTTACATGTAGCCAAGACAAAAGATGTAATGAAAGGCGACCAGTTAATGTTACATACCATTCCGAACTTGTGCATGGGCGCACTCTGGACAAAATGGACTATATGCCGACCGAGATGAATGGTTATGAATCGACCCCGATTATGGGGCATATGTGCGAGTTCAAAGGCATTGAAGGTTCAATGGACACGTTCATAGAAGGTGGGTGAGAGTTTGTATATTTTTCTGCGTCATTTTGTACATCAAACGGGCCAAGATTCGTCAGCCTGCCGATAACAATACATCCGCAATACGCACGGTGTTGTCTAGAAATGCACGTTGGTTCATACAACGTTGACTACGTTACGTAATGGTATTAATATTAAGAGTCATCAGCTGTCAGTCACAGCAACCACATAGCGATGCTAACGCAATACTGAGTAATCTGTCTTTGATATATCTTATGTAATGAACCGACGTGAACTACTGCGCGGCTGAACTGGCGTCTATTCAGCATATTGAGTCTTGAAATGCAACATTCGTCTACAATATATATATATATATATATATATATATATAGATATATATATATATATATATATATAGATATATATATATATATATATATATATATATAGAAAAATAGATATATATAAATAGAGAGATGAGGGATAAATATATTTATAAAGATATATAGGGAGATATATATATTTTATATATAAATTTTTATATATTTCTATAGATATATATCTAGCTCTCTATATCTATAATTATATATATCTTTATAAATATCTTTCTCCCTCTCTCTCTTTTATCTATATCTATTTCTCTCTATATATTTATATATATTTATATATATATATATATATATAAATATATATATATATAGATATTTATGTGTGATGTGGCATTATGTATATGCAGCATATTTAGGGTACATTGTACCGCTGTATATTAGCATTGCATGTCAGGTTATTATATATTGCCAAGCCTGGCGATATCAATATAGGGTACAAGTTACAAAGCGGTATCCAGACTATTTTATGCTAAAATCGTTTGTACAAGAGTGTTAAAATATAATTATCTTCAATAAATACTCATAGTCTTTTTGTTGGCACATTTGGTTATTAATAGACACCTGGTGAGCCCATGCTATTTTTAATCACCACTGATAAAGTGCTATGTATTCAGGATATGATTTCAGAATCAAACAGAACCAATAATCACGTGGCAGGTCTCAGTTTAAAGCGACATCTGTTGCGCTAATCAATTCAATATCATAAAGAACCCAATATAAAAATTCGATTTCCGATTTTCATGAGACTAGAATCTTTCAATGAACCTATTATTTTTCTCATATCATATGAAAATGTTGAATGGTGATTGTTTAGGCGAGCATCTTTGCAACGTTAGCATAGGCTACAATGTTTAGTGTAATGTTACTACCCCATGATCGAAACACAGAAAGGAGCTAACAATGGTATCATTCAGGGCCAGTTTTGGTATCGTATCATGACGGCAACCGCCCATCGTCAGCCCTTTACTTTCGTCCACCATCATAAAAAGCGTGCTCGCAGATCTGTAACAGCATTTTGCTGATCATTAAAACGACAGGTTTTGTAGGAGCGTCATTAGTTATATGTTCTCTAAAATGCTTGATATTTATGTTACCGCACTATGTAGGCATGTAAATGACATTCGTGTGATACAAGGCGTAATGTAAGACTATTTTTATTGTCATCCCCCCTCTCACCCGGATTATTTCATTATTTTTAATATGCAACCAAATAACTGAAATAAAACCGCAATTTTGTTAACGTTCCCATCTCATGCCAAGCGCCATTGGCTCATAGTAGTTTCTACACAAGAACAAGTAACCAGCAAATTAAAATGCACTTGGAAAGGCACTTGCCTTCAATACTGACTAGGGATTTGGTGTTATTCCTCCACATTTTGCTATCAGCAATTCCAATTTGATCCAACCATCCAGTCCTTGAAACTGCCCCACAATCGCACCCTACACGATGACGATATGACATAATATATTCTTATCATGGTGCGATCGGTATCAAGAATTATGATTCACCGACCTTTGATAAGACATGGTTGCTTAAGTAGGATATGAATCCAATTGCTTTCTCTGATTCGATACCTCAACACGCGATACGCTGGGGTTAACCCCAGGTCATTCGGGATATGGCAGAGCATCGCATTCGTTCTCCTCATGCAATTCCCTTTCAAAGATTTCAGACATTCCTTGGTTCTATTGCGTACCTGATTGAGTAGATTGCATGCCGCAATCTTATAAGCAATATGTTAACCGTCAGGTTTTACTCGGAAGTCTCCATCGAAATAGCATTCCAGCCAAAACTTTTAACTGCTGCTGCATATCATTCGGTTTTCTTTGGAAGCGTCTCATAGGCATGCCTCAAGCCAAATACCATGTTTATGGCTCGCTTCTATTGCGAGATATCAAAAGGGAATCCATTCCGATGACTTAAATTCAAAGTATTCATTTCCTGAAGGTATGCGGAGTAATACTTCAATCCAACAGCTTGAAGCTGATAATACAGTGTATTCTCTAAGAATGTGTCGTCCATTTAGAAAAGACTTTATTTGATAGACATAATTCCGTCCACAATTTAAAGGATAGTGTACAGCTTCTACTCATATGAGTCCGTACGTACCAATATTCTCTGCCAATTACGTCGTAATATGCTATATTTAAGCATCACAGCACTACGCACGAGCCATCCCTTGTCTGCAGTTGTTTTTATCGCCATACCGATAAGCTTGACCGCTAACAATAGTTATGAAGCCCTTTTCAACATTACCCCACAGCAGCATGTTATTGACAGTATCTGCACGAAGCAACCGCGCGTGGGATATTGTTCAGAAATTCAATGAGTGCATTGACTCTAATTAGTTATTGATCCAAGGAGGTAGGACACTGTCACACGTATCCACCATAATATCTTGTATCCAGGTTATTTCAAATGATAAACGGCGGATTTCTCCACCTGACAATGCGATTCCGGTGCCACGTATGTTGCTTGGTGATCGTGAATGCTGATATTATGGATTTATTGTCCTCTTTATACTACGTCATACGCAGGTTATGAAAGATATGTTTAGTCTATTTAAGGGCTGCGATTAAAGTTCGTATGAACTCTATGAAAAATTGGGAGAGAGAGGGATGATTGCCGATGCCATTATCTGCATTCATCACGGGAATCGAACTCAGGACCTTCTGATCACTCGCAGCAACTAAAGGCAAATATCATATTGACATCATCCCCTTGTGAGACAAGAAGCTTCATAGATTCCTCGTCTATTTGTGGGTCCTCACGACCGACAATTCAGCAATAGTCAATATTCAAGCTAGTAACATTTGTGCTTGGCATTAGAAAGTCTGTCTGTGTCGTGTGCTGTTTGGTACGACTTGAAATGCATAAAATACCATTGCCTTCAATCTACATCCATATTTAATTTACAGGGCCAGACGATTATAACTTTTGACCTGGATCAACATTGCAACGCAATCCAAGGCAAAGTATTTACAAATGCTGATGCAAACTTATGAAAGAAAGAATCGCAGCTAGCAGAATATCGGTGGATTTTTTTTGTTTGAACTTGATGAACCTTTCAGTACATTTGTCAAATGCCATACCAATTTAGGGATCGTAATATCAACTTGCCATCGACCACCCCGTGATCAATATAAAATTCTACAAATTAGATTCCTCCCTTCACGCAAATTTCGCCTATCGAATCACTACCCTTAGTAATTGCAAATGTCGCATCGCATTCGATGTATGTATTTTTTCTAGGATAGAAGTTACTTCCCTGATACGAGTTAGAATTAGTCCGAAAAGCTTCTAGTATTTACCAGCGAGAGCAAGTCAGATTACGCGGGGCGAAATTAATGTCTCGTTGTGTTTAGATTGGGTGAGGAATGATGCCATTTGTATGCGGCTTGTGGGGGTATCTCTCTTCGCTCCTCGGCCGCAACCCGTCCGATTCACTGGTCACAAGTTGGCACATCCAATCTGCTACTGAATCGGTAATAGTCTGCGCAGGTAAACATTGCTTTTCCAATCAGAACAAGCCACGTGTTCCCCGCTTGGAATACGAATCATGGAAGAAACGTACAGACGTATTAGTCTATTTTTTAGATGTAGTGAGAAAGGATTGTAAGGATTAGAGGAGGTTTTGTTAAGTTGTAGGCGCTGTGCATATTGACTTGTCTTGCAACATGGCAGTGTGCTGTCAGACAAAGCCACGGCGATTCGCATATTTGAAACAGGGTTAATGGTTGGAAGCAAGGTTAATTATAACATTAACGTGTGGTACTAGTCATTATAACAAACCTTGACCGAATATTCCCTGTTACAAGCGCCAGCTGAACGCAGATGAAAAACGATGAACAAATGTGTAATCTTCCGACTTGACAATTTAAGAATGCCCAGTACTTCTGTCGTCGGAGGCGACAACAGTCCATTTATGAAGTTGTTTTACTCGAATGGGATGGAATTATTATAATATATGAAGAGTACACTAACAACCCCCTCCCCCCGCCCATAAACTACAGCGGTCGAAAAGATAACAAACGTGTCGTTCACGCATCGTTTATAGTTCTGCCATATTATCTTGACTCTAAGTCGAGTTACACAGTTCGATAATTTGTAATATCCGTCGAGAATTCATATCAGGCAGAGCGGAATAAGTTGTGAATTAATTGAAGCTATTGTACGATTAGGCTTAAGCTTGGTACGGGTCGACTCGTTACACCAAATGGTCTGCTGAGCCTGCATTGGAATGAAGGCAATTTGTAGTTTCTGATTAAGAGTCTGTCATCTGCTTGAGCGATTGAGAGAACAATTGATTGATCAAAAAATTGATAACATGGGCGAAATAGCCAAATAACGTAAGAGCCTTTAATAGAATAATTACTCGGTGTTGGCAGGTTCGTTTGATTTCCTTTGAGACTTATAAATGCTGCCTCGAATCGGTCGCACCCCGTCCGTAGGCACTTCGTCTCATTGCTTTCATAGTCGAATTATCCATATAATTCAGCAAACATCAGCATATACGGCACCGAATGTGTATATTGAAATGCCATCTCATTGGCAATTTGTTTACTTAAAAGCACCAAACCTTAAGTTACAGAGACATTGAATACAGATAGGAATTATTCATATTCAGTTTCACTTCAAGACATATTCATATTAATCAGAAACGATCCGACACCTTTAACACAAATGTTTCACTCTTTCGTTCCATCCCATCACTTTTCAAATAAAATTCCGCCTCTCTCCCATATATGTAGACAATATAATGACATATAGGCCATGAAATATGAATAAATATGCTTCAAATGATAGAGCATTTACATATAAATTTGTCGCAAGATAGGTTTCGTTCTCGAGAACCCGCTTTTTGTCCATGGAATGAATATATTTACATGCCTGTCACAATCTCATGTAACCCTCAGTTGCTACAGAATCGCAGTACCGTTGATATAAACACTGACAAAACATGGACGTGTGTCAGGCTGTAGATTTAACGCTTCGGCTAAATTATCTGTGCAACCGCCAAGTCTTACTAATTCCAAATAGTGATGCTGCAGGTATGCCGCTAAATGGGATCAGGTTAATTGAAGCCAGGCCTATCATAGATAATGGAGTAAAAAGCGGGTAAAATTCAGACATAGATCTCGTTAAATTCTGAAATCCTCCGATGCTTTTCACGAAACAAATGTAATATGTCTGTTTATTTATACCGGCCATATGGTGGTTGGTTTAGATCTTAAAAGCGCGTTAAGGGTAAACAAGTGCCACTTTAAATAGCAAAGTGAGACAAACACTTCCTATAACTGAACATCCTTATCAGACTAGGTGTTCATTGTATTACCAGCATATAAGTGCATTGCTTGTATGGGGAAACAGGTCAGGGGTTGTTATAAGTCCAAATATCTCCAAGATCTTTTCCCTAATTTGCCGGGGTGATTTAGGTTCGCACCTAAGTGATCGACGATTTTTGGGTTAACGTAGTTGCTGCAAACGACGAACCGTTACAATGTTTCATTTAATTTGTTTGCTGTCCGCTCATTTACCTCTGCTAATGATGAATGCAGTCAGGATCCGAAATTAACAATATATTCCCTTCCAATATTAATAAACTGTTCAATTGGTGGCATCAATAAACATGATCTTAGGTTGATGGTAATTCAGTTAAATATCATCAAATAAGCTTCTATCCCCATTTGCTATTATATTGCTGAATTTAGTTGCGTTTGGTATCTTAATGTTTACACGTCAGTCTGATTCTAGGTTTTCAAAGCTTCTATAAGATGTATATATTACTTGCTGAGTTTCCCTGTGGAATTGGATATCCTTTGATGTGAATTTGATTTCAAAACGCCAATAACGCACTCCGTCGAATACGCAACGAGCTAAGAACTGCATATAGCCATGTTAAGAGATTAACGAATTCAAGTTTCAATTCAAGATCTAGAATATCAATATAGATTCAGATGATCTCAGAATATAATACCTGCCAAAAATACTGCTACATAAATATGTCAACATTAGTAGATATTATCTATCGATTTCTAATCACGTTCCGTCTAGATTAATGCATCGTAAATGTGTTATTATTTAGCCATAACAACAGATGCCCCGAAACGCATCTGACAGCATTTGGTCCGTTTGAAACAAATTGAAATAATTCCAAAAACACCTTGATTTGTATCGCTCTCTTTGGCTAGAAAACTGCAATGTGCATGCTCGTCAACAAAGGAATCGCACCGTTTTAATTCGCGCTACAGATATGTTTATTTCTAGCTGTAACCGGCATCTTCGCTCATGTCGTAGTGTATTTAAAAGCACGCGCGTAGGGTCTGTAAAGTCGAGAACCGGTTTGGCGTGTAACTGATTAGGGGTTGGGAGGGACTCAATAGGGCCCTGTTGAGGGTATCAATAGGGCTCTGTTGACACAATATTTGACCTCATTCCCAATATCTTGAACGTTACCATATCGGTTTGGGAGCGTACGAGATGTTGAAGTTGTTCATAGCATGTCGCAACATGCCACACCTTTTTCTATCGTTTCTCGCTCCAACTGAGTACTATCTCGTGCTTGAGAGACATAAGTCTAATTAGATGGTTAAGTCTCACGAGAGTTCACTTATTAGAACACAGTCATTGATGGACATGTATGCACTCCGTATATTTACCCTTATCTCGTGGGGTGACGATGGTTGCGGGCGTAGGTTGGGGTAAGGTAACGGTGCATGGTGAGGTCAATAAGGCGTAGTGTCTAACAAACGGTAAATATTATACATAACATCATTCAATAACTACTCAACATTATGGAAAGCTAATGGTGTAATCAATTGGATATGTGGAGCGCTCTTGGTCAAACCCGTTCATTAAGGCAGAATCATTAACCATCAAACCAGCCTCGTGTGGGCAGTGATTGGGCGTGTAGTATAGTATTTGCCTTACCTATCAAAGGAACACGGTGGCTTGGATATCCTTCGTTTGCCGAGGGAATGGAGCAGTCACACAACGCACCCAACCAGTTGTTATAAGGCATCGAGCGTTTTCGGTGACTTCTAAAACCAGCCCAAAGCTATAGCAGTCTGAGCTGGCTTTTATAAATATGACTGTGTCCCCGCCCCCCAAGAGACTGCTGATATTGAATGATTTCCGGTTAGTCTTACCTGAAATTCAATGCTATTTATTGTGTCGTATAATCACCTTGCCACCCAATTACCACATCCTGCCAAACAACACAATTTATACGCTGTCGATTTCACATTAAAATTAACACAATAACTAGCGAAGTTTTCGTCAATTATAGGTTACAGCATGCCAAATATGACGCAAATAAGGTGGTCGTCTGCTTTACGGAGCAACCATGTTTTCTCCCGCGCAAACCCGATGTGCTTGTCTGTCGATGACAGGTTTGGCGTCGTTGGGGGCCACAGCATCTGAGAGCAGACATATTCGGTGTTGTGACGTGTGGTAGGCTACGCAGACGGTAAACAGTAACAATTCTGAGGCGAATATTGCAGTTTCCAAGAGCTGTCAAGACCAGCAACTCTGATTTAAGGATGTTACGCGGGTAAGATTTACCTGCCGCGATAGCGAATGCGTGATGACAGAATGTTGAGGCCCGATATTTGTCGCCTAATTTGAAGCCCGATGTACGGATTATCGAGTCCATATATTTTGATATGTACTGAAAATATATCGACCAACACAACGCTACTGATCATTATAATAATAACATTAATGGTAGGTGGTATGACACTTTTGCTATTTATACCAATACATGAAGGCCCCCGGACAATTGTGCAAAGCGTTCTTGGCGCCACCTACCGAGGGCGTGATCAACCAGCTCTCGCTCAATAGCGCCTATCATAGCGCAAGCGCGAAAATCTGCGTAACGACAACGCAGAAAGTCAATATAATCAATTCGCTAAGCCAAAAGCATAGCGTGGTTAGGTGCTCAAGCAGGACAAATAGCATTACAGACCTTAACCACGCATACGAACATACACATGGTAGAGTTGAACGGGACTGTGCACAACATCTACATAACCAGCTACATCTTCTGAGAATATTTCTGAAACAAAAACGGATCTAATTTATAAGGAGCGCATGGTTATGACGTCAAACTGAAATAATTAATCTTGCGCACGTGTATGGGTGGTCCCTGTGCTTATTAGGAGTTCGTGCATAAGAGAATATCGGGGTTCTTACAGTGCGTATACGACCGCGGGAGATAGCCGAGGAACTGCAACCTAAGAGCTACGTGAAGACAGATACCATTATCCGTGCCTTCCTTACCGCTCGTAGTAATCAAGGAGGATAATTATCCCCCGCTTGTGGATTACAATATACCAGATTGATCTTCCGGCCATCGAAACCGCACGTTTGGGTAGCTCTTACCAATCCACTCATCAGATTCATCACACGAAAAATCGGTCCGTGGTAAAAAGCGAAGCTTGATTTGGATATTTTCCTCAGCGGAGTTGACGAGTCTCAGGTTTAGTAGCAACCCCCTATTGATATCTGTCATCCTCCGATATTGGTTCGTGGGTGTATCAGAATGACCCGGTTGGACTCTGTAACTCTCAGACGCTTCCTTCCGTTTTCTTATATAACTCGTCCTGTCCAGCCTAACGAGACTTCACTAGCAGTCGCGAGACAATAAGACCGCCGAGCTGTAGTCGACTAGCTCCGAATTATTCCCCTCTACGTCCGTTGATTGGTGTAGAGGATGCATTGGACTCGGCACTGATTCGAGACTTTTCCTTCAGCAGCCAACCACGATCTAATTGGCCGGGAAGGTAATGTAATTGACTGGGAAGTGAACACACTGAAAAGCTGTTTCGAGTTCTTTCCCCGCAGAGCCGGCGTGTTATATGAAAGAAGCATCTATTTGGCAGCGATGATTTGCAGTCGTAAGTTCTGCTGGGTATTAGTTGTGAGTTTAATGTGGATAATTCAGAATAATGTTGCTGGGCAGCAGTTTGCCGGAGAGAAACGGAGGAGCCGCGATATATCGCCCCTAGCCCCCATTGAAGGCGAAGGGGATTCGACAGGAGGCGTGTTGGAGACTGCGGCTCACTATGGTGAAGAGCGATACTGGGAATGGCTGCAGAGCCAATACCCATTGCTTAATACGACTGATAAAGCAGGCTTCGAGTTGAATTTACTCATGTACGCCACGCTCGAATATAACATCAGTGATACCATAAAGGGTTGAATGGATTATTTCGCACAATTAAGCTGCTGTGAGCACATAAGATCGCGGCAATATTTTACGAACGCCATAATCCAAATCGGGGCGTCTGTAAATATGTCATACAAAGGAATGAGTCCATTTTGGACCCGATGTATGCTGGCCCAAGAGGTGTCGGGAGCCATATTAAGAGAAAGGAGCCACTTCTCTGAATTTAGTTCTTTGGGCACGGAAGTCAATTATTATTTTTTGGCATTTAATTGAACTGCCCACTGCCCACTCGGCCAAAACAAATATAATCTTTATGGAAAGACCCGGTTACTGACTACTTTCTCAAGATATGCTTCAAGAACTCCGCAGATGTGCTCAGTTAGACATAATGAAATAATCGTTCTCGGAACTCATTGTCTGGGTTTGTCTTCCATAGCTTTCCCACTTTGCCTGAAGGGTAGGTAAGTTTGCAAACTAATCTTTATCATGTGAATTTCCGTGCAATGTGCTGGAATAAATATCTATATATTCGTCCCGATTGTGAATTGTGTATTTGTATACGGGAATTCACAACATCAGTTTGCAACGTCACAGAATGCATTTTGCACGTGTCTCAAATTTGACCAGATTACCAATCAGTAGATTTGTTGAACTGCTGTCGATACAAAGATGCGTGGGGTATCCGCAAAGATTTTGGTAACAGTGCACGCGCGTCAGATATAAATATATATTTATATAAATATATTAACACATTTATATATATATATATACATATATATATATATAAATATGTGTATATATATATATATATATATATATATATATCTTTATATATATATATATATAATATGTCTATATATATATATGTCTATATATAATTGAAAATGTATTTATATAAATATAATTATTATATCTGAATCTCTCTATTTATCGTTTTATATGTATAATTATATGTATACATATCTGAATATATATATATATATATATATCTATATATATTATTATTATATATACTAATATATATATATATATAAGGCGGCCATATGTATGTTTATGTGTGGTGTGTGTATGTTTTATGTGTGTGTGTGTGTGTGTGTGGGGGGGCGGTAATTGAGATATGCCATATATGTGGTGTTAATTTCAAATGCACGTCATACTTAATGAGCTTAGCAATCTCCTAAGCAACTCTTCAAGCTCCTTAGCACTCGGACAGAACCCATGATCGTTCGACGAAATCAGTCGAATAATGTTGGTTCTGAACTAATTACATGAAGGCGGCCATATTGTATTAAGGCGGTAATTGGTGCTGTTAATTTCATTCTGTTCGGTTGGTTCTGGCTGTTACGTGTCAACGGGTCAATGCTCAGCTTGATGAATATCTTTCTCGCCACTCTCTCTCTCTCTCCCCTCTCTCTCTCTCACTTTCTCTCTCTACCTCTTTCTTTCTTTCTCTACCCCTCTCTCTATCTCTCTCCCCTTTTCTGTTTCTTTCTCTTTCTCTCTCTCAGTAAAAACGACTTTTTAGCTCAGAGCTCACGAGTCGGGAGAGTATTGACGCTTTAATTACCAAGGTAATCACCGCATCTGCATCGAAACGACGAAACCTATTGAGTTTATAGTGACCTTTACTGAACGGCAAGCGAAATACCTTAGGAATTAACGTTAAAGAAAGAAGCTGCGGTTTTATCACTGACTGAAGCA
>CM067349.1:12976094-12996094 GCA_034190875.2 Urechis unicinctus
CCGGTTTCGGTTCCAGGACCTGAAATAAAACGTGGTATTTGTTATTCGTTGTAAACTTTGGCCAATAAATAGTACTTGGATTTCAAACCGTTCCTTGCTTGTAGCATGTACGAAGGCCTATCCACGCTTCCCTGTGCTTCAATAACATCCAATACACTTTGCGCTAGCATCAAAACTTACCCTTTAAACCCGCACGCGGGTCACAATGACCCCGATGTATACGTTATCTAGCCGCCATTTTGACCAAATATCACTTGCCTCTCGGACATATGATACACAGCACTGCACGGTTTACAGATGATGACCTCATGCTTATTGATTGACGGCGGGATAGATCGACGAACGCAAGGTCACGATGTCAGTCGCGCAGATGTCGCGCAGATGTCGCGCAGATGTCGCGCAGCGGGGTTATTTCCAACGCTAGCGGAATAACAATACCATAGCAGTGACGTCAATCCTAACATATTGTCTGCAACCGTACATGGACAAACTCTATTACCATCATCATCATCATCATCATCATCATCATCATCATCATCATCATCATCATCATCATCATCATCACCGTCTGTGTGATTCATTTGATTGTCACCCATGCGCTAGTCACTTAATTTGTGATGGCATAGCATTCTATATATTGCAATTGTCGTTCGCAAACAACTTCGTTGCCAAGAACTTCCCTCGCAGAAAGTGCTGTCAGTGGGTAATAGCAATGAACGACTCTGTAACTATTCCTACCTCCAATAATCCCATCCCGACCAACCCTTCATACACATACACACGGCTTACACAATGATTGCCGTGATACTTAATCACTGCTCGCCGTCAATTATCTCTCATATCACGACTCTTTGTCTATGGTATCATTTCGGAGAGAGACACTGCAGTTGTAATGGATGGTTCTCTTACAGATTCCAGGAAGCGATTAACCGATTAATGTCATCCGCATGACATCCGTCCATCCATTGTCCGCGTTTGACCTGCGCATGCGCATACACTGCGTTGGTTCCGTACCCACAATCCCGGGAAGCGATGGAAAACATCTTGTCTAGTGGCAATAGAATTAATGGTCTATGTAGTTTGTGAGTGTTTATGTTTGCTCAACCATATGGTCGAGTGCACGCTCGTTTACGAGGGTATTCATCAGCTCGGTGTGGTTAAATATCCGTGGCCCAGAATATTATCCATTTTGACATATGAACGATGAAGTGATGAATATTTTCCAGATGGAAACGACCACCTGGGGTAGATCTCCTTAGCATGGAGAAATTTTTGGTAAATCACCATTAAGACGCGAAGTCATCTTTGCGGCAGTGTTACAGCTGGTTTTCATTCACATCCGCAATATGTTCGACGTATATGCATTTATTAACGAACGTTACTGTTAAGGCATGTTGTAGCTCCGAAGAAACCCAGCCTGCCGGCGCTGATAACAACCCTAGACAGTCTATCGTATGCAATTACTTCTCTCTGGCGCGTCCCGAGTAATAGGGAACATCCATGGAAATCACATAATCAAACGTAATTACAGTTTCCACCTACGAAGGTAGACGGTATGTTTCCAGTCCGGACTTAGCATAAAACACATCTATAACAAAGCGTCTTCTTTGATCAGCTTGAGAAGAGCTGCGAAAATGCCAACCACAATTGTTCTCTTTCCGGCGAGTATCTTAGTTTTGCGAGCGTTTCGCACCACTCAATATAATTTTTATGGTATATGCCCATCAATATTAATGCTTGGTACTATATATATATTTCTGTTGTGCTTTGATAAACGAGGATTGTCATGAAGCAGCCTGGAAAACGTCTTCCCACGGGCGCTGGATGAATTGTATAATATGTTACATCATTCATATTTATATTGTTATGGTTATTAACTGCAAATGTAATTGTGTTCGACAATGAAAGCTTATTAATCAACCTCCTTTTTTAATATGTGATTTTTCCACGAGAATGTTGGTTGCGTTTAAAGGACCCGAGTTCCCTTGGCATTGAAAAACTGGTTGTGTTCACCATGATACAATCAAGTCTCCTGCTAGCAGTGCTTAGGAATGTAACGCCTTGCACCGACGGGTTTCGAGTTCAGATCTGTAGTGTAGTGATTCAATTTGATGAAGCCTGACAGCACGTATACCTGGTCATTATTTATATACCGGCCCCCAAGCATCAATGCATTGAACGTAAGCTTTATAGACGCGTTTTGGTGTAGCTTTGTTTCGACACAGGCGTCTGAGATCTGGGCTAACGGGGATGCAGGTGCCATTAACTGTACACTTTGCTCCCAACACTACAGATTCATATCAATATAGTTAGCATACACAAGGATGCCAGGTTGATGAGATGTTTTAAGGCTCGAGTGTCTAGGTCTATCAATGCCAACATGACTTTTAGGACTTGAGTGCTGGCACAGATTAACGTCATCTACTTGTATATATGTCGACAACAGAGAGCAGATGAAACAGCACCGCGCAACCTGAAAATAATCATCGGTGACTCGTACCAAGTCAACTTACAACACGCGCCAAACTCAATTCATCCGGAGTAGCTTCCCCAAGGCATATAAATTATGATCATAACATTTTATTCTATAAATTGCTGCTCTGCTGCGATGGGTGTAAATAAATCCACTTCAGAGTTATCGAGGGATGCCTCATCAATTATTATGAAAGTCGTAACTTATCGAATGTTTTGTAACCAACAATTGCCTCGATATTTATTGCGACTTTAACCTGAGTGCTTATCTTGCAACATTTGGCTAATTTCGTAGCCATGGTAGCAAGATTCCGCCAGCAACATCAGCATTCTAAAACACAAACTAGTAATGACGTCTATTGTACTCACTAGTTTTCCGTCACTACACGAACTTGGCTGATTGAATCAAATAACCCGAACTTAGATTTTTGTAGACCTTATTAACTCTTTCAGCGTGACAGCCAATATCCTTATCAGAATTATCTCTTTTTGTGCCACCCGAAGACTGAAGTCTATTCATTTAATCCAATATCACTGACTTCCATCTTAATGCTAACCAAGTGTTTTACGCGCTTACGAGAGCCGCAACGAGCTAGTTTCCGTCGGGATATCGTCTGTATTCCTTTGCTATTATGCAACGATGCCTTGTGTACCAAATGGGCATCGAGAGTGTTTTGTATTTGTGATATTTAAAACCGCTACTGGTTTCATAGTTCCGGAGCAGGAAGGTGTTCGTAATGGAGTTGGTGAACTGGGCAGGATATTCCCTGGGAGCGGCATTTCCGGGATGAATGCTGGGAAATAATATAAACTTAACCAACATCCTGTATAAATTATACCAGGCCTGGATTATTTACGTGCGTCTCAAAGCCATAACACTACATGGACCCACACCATCAGCAATACATTTCACTGTAATGACTTAAGGTGTCAGTGCATATATGATGCGATATAATCAGTTGAGCGATATAATTCATTTGGTCATATTTTGGGCATTGAAGAACCTGTGATTGATTTGATCATTGCTAACGTCACCTATATATTGCAATTCCACATTTGTTTGAGACTAATTGCATAAATGTAAAGCTCTAAGATGAATAAGCACTGAAACCAAAGTTCCAAAAACCGTAACTTCATGTTGTTATTTCTGACTAAATAATGATCCTGGATGTATTTCATAAAATATTTACCAACCCTCACATAAAACCAACCCTCACATAAAAACCTAGTGCAATGTTCGCATTGCTAAAGTCGTTGAGCAATGGTGATGTGTCATATTCCTCGATGACGCAATATCTCTTCCCGTGGGATAGTTTAAAGCGGACGTAGCCATTGACTTTCCTGATGTATAGATTGCAATGTCAGGAAGCAGGTCTAGCCGGCAATGATAGTTGCTTTATGTTCACCTGAATAGAACTCTCAGGTATGTGTAGAGTCTCGGAACGATCACGAGATTCATGGACGAGCCAATGACGTTTGCGTGTTGTTTATTGGTGCAGCGAGTGCCGCTTTCAGCGAGGAGCATAATGCTAATCAGTTCTAAGTGATCAAGTTGTCGCATTATTAGTCATCGGAATGGAGGCTGCTTTAAGTACAGCGATCGGTCGCTGACTTATCGGGTCGTGAATGCAAATGTAGCGCCTATTTAGTGCGGTGCCTACATGAATGCAGATCTGCATTGCAATGCATGTGTTTCCATTTAGGTTTCATATCAGACGTTGTTGGTTTATTCTCGCAAAACAAAATAAATTCAACCGTTGTTTCACACGTAATAAATACCCATCCCCTGCAATTGCCATCAATGTTAATTTTGACTATTGTATCCGGTCTGACGTCATGAAAACAATAATTCTAGACGTGGAATGGAATAGCAAGTCATTTTTGATTGGCATGTGAGATATCTGACTTCAACTTAGATGATTTAGATCAGGTTAAAGTAAACTGAATACGTTGACAACGTCTTGATAATAGCCGGAAAAGTCTCATAGACAATTTTGAAAATCTCTCCCTCTTTGATTACTCCTGAGAAATGTAGATTTTGGCAAGGTTAATGATGACTTTCGTGCTAATGCTAGCCTTGCCATTCACTGTATCAACCACCAGTGCCTGCAGCACGAGCGAGAAATGAATCGATCGATAATCTGAACTGCTGCATGTAATGAATGTAATATTTAATCAGGTTTGTGTTTCTCGGACCAGATATATGGTATTACTCATATGAAGCTTCTGTCGTCTCCTTATTGAAACATACATTGTGACTCGCAACTTATTATTGACGATATAATATCGATCGGTTTGCATTAGAGGGCCAGGTAATTGGCTGGGCTTGGTGAGTCCAGAACAAAAATTAATCATACTCAGGACTGTAGGGATATCCCATGGAAAATGATAGAAAGCGTCATGAAATTTAGGACCTAGCACAAACGAAACAACACCACCTGGTCTTTCAGAAACGCGACCATCAGGCAGAATATTATGTAATTCAATGTAAAACTTGCTGGATGCTGATCACCAACTTCATTAAGCCTTCCAAGAGGAGACATCAACATTAGCACTCTGGGATTGCAGTCAGCTTTCATCAGCCCCTTCAACAGTGTACCAGAGATTCTTATCGCAACCTTAAAGGATTTACTGTATCTAACGGTAACCAGCCCTCTCCATTTACATTCGTCTATTATATGTGCATATAGCCAGGTTCAGAAGATGAGTTTATCGATTCAACAAAATAATGTTCGCATCTATATGTACCAGAATTCCGTAAAGTCAAACGATATTGCTAATTTGCAGTAGAGATCAGGTGTACCTGTCTTAAACAATGATAAGCCATCCGTCATAAGAGTGGCGAGAAACCCCCACGTTACTTGAATTTTGGATTTTGGATGTCGCGTTTGTTTTTGGCTGCAACTGAATTATTTAATTACTGTTTCAGTTATGTTTTATATATATATATATATATATATATATATATATATATATATATATATATATAGATATAGATATATATATATATATAACTATATATATATATATATGTATATATATATATATTATGTATATATATAAATATATATATATATGTATATATATAAATACATGCATATATATGTATATATATATATAAATCAAATATATATGTATATATTTATATATATATATATATATCTATATATAAAAGATACATAGATATATATATATATATATATATATAGATATATATCTATATATATATAGAGATATATATATATATATGCCTGTAAATATATTTATATAAATATAGATATACATATTTACTTATATATGTGTATAAATATATATATACATATGTATATATATAAATATATGTAAATATATATAAATAGACATATATATATATCTATATATATGTATATATATATATATATATATATCTCTCTATATATCTATATTCAAATATATATATATATAGATTTACGAATTCCTCTATACAAATATATTTATATATATGTATATATATATACTCTATATATATATATATATATATATATCTATGTAGATATATATATTTATGTCTATATATATATATATATATATATATAAAATGAGTATACCTTTTGTGACAAAAGCGAGACGTTCTTGAGAATGTTATCGCGCTATTTATGTAACCTATTTTGGCTGAAAATATGATTTTGCCTATGTATTATTCGAAGATAAAGATTGGATTAAGTGTTTTCGAATCAGCAGGTGTTACAAATAAGGTTTGTCAACAGAAGGGGACATTCAATGACAACTGCATTTCCGGGAATATGTATATATATATATATATATATATATATATATATATATATATAGAGATATATAGATATAGATATATATAGATATATATATATATATATATATATAGATATATATATATATATATATATATGGATATATGTATATATATATATATATATATATATATATATATATATATATATATATATATATATATATATATATATATATATATATATATATATTTTTATATATATATGTAGTAGGATTATTGCATTGTCATTTAACCAACGTGCTTCAGCGAACGATATCCCGAACTATACTGGTTCATCTGAAATATATAGTTATGGTCGTATAACGGACACAATTTTATTGCATGCCATTATGCTACAGTTAAATGCCATCTGGGGTATTGCATAAACCATTGACCTACACTAAACTCAGGGACCTGGTCTGGTGTTTGCTGTGTCGACTCGTAGGATATGGTGAGGTATTGTATATCTATCTGCCGCTATATCCCTTCCCGTGGGATAGTTTAATGCTGACGAAGCCGTCGATTTTCCTGATATATAGATTGCAATGTCATGTTCTTTATTAGTATAGTGTGTGTCATTTACTGCGCAGAGCATAATGCTAATCAGTTCTAGGTGATCAAGTTGTCGCATACGTCATCGAAATGGCGTCATTATGCTGACTTCTCTGGTCATGAATGCAAATGAAACGTTCATTTATTATGGCACCTTCGTGAATGCATATCCGCATAGCAATGCGTGTGGTTACATTAAGGTTTTCATACAATTCGGTGTCGTTTTGTAGTCGTACAATCGAACAAACATCGCGTGTTCTGTTAAACCCCTATGAATTGTCGATTATTGTAGCGATTCGAGTGATATAAGTTTATCGTTTTATCAACGTCTTATATAAGTGTGTATAGGCAAAATGTAATGATGAAGCCTAGCATGTGCAAATGGTACCGAATATCGCTGCACAACTACCTAGCGCAGATGATAATTATTAGTGCTCCACTTCAATGCCTAGCATTCCGTGTTCGTGCGGTCGATAGTAATGCTTGCCTATTCTATGTTGCAATTATTGCGCTATGTGTCCGGCTAACGTGAATGCGCGCCAACATAAGCTCTGTGCGGTTAATGTTTGCGTAGTTAATCCAAGAGCTTCGCGTACAATCCGGACCTATGGTACAATCAGAGACAATCAGGCTGTTTCTAATTCCAATTCCACAGAGACCATTGTAGGCCACAACGCTTCGTTGTTGGTTCTTGCACTTAAACAAGGGCATGCCTGCCTCGTTCTGTGTCATCTTGTCATTTATGTGATTGCCAGGGGCATTGATGTTAGACCGAGATTATAGTCTTAGGCTAAAGGAGAAGCTTTCGTATGTCGCGCTATTACTGTGTCAATGTGTAAACGTCAGTACGCTGCAACTGCACGAATTTACTTAGGGTACCGGATAGGTCATTTTCAGTGCAGGGCTTTTTTCCCATCCTTGCTTAACATACATGTTGTGGTATAGATGTGTCATACGTTAACCACGTGTTCTCACTGGCCATTATGCAAGGGTGGTCGACATAAGCATGGCTCTCTATGGCAGTTGTTCACCCTGGGGTTCAAAATATAGGTGTAGATGCGTAGTAGAGTGGGTGCTACTTAAAGGCTGTGATAAACAATATCGATGATGGAATGATGTGGCTGTATTATGGATTAAGCCTAGCTGCTTCAGGCACTTTGACACGCTGAGTGGAATACGATGTAATGTGCCTCTCTTATGGGTTTTAACGTAATATCAACTATCATGTTACGACCCAACGTTGTTTGTTGGGATTCAGAAGCTCAACACCTGATTGGACGTAATTCAGTCATATCAGCCCTCACTAATGGTTGTTCAGCTGAATGCGTTTGAATAGGACCTCAATTTTGTCATTTCAATGTTTCATGCCTCCATCCACTGCATCACAGCTGATAACCGATACTTGTAGCGTCATAATGAAGGTAGTCAATTGCCGAATACATAATAAGGAGGGATACACATCCGGTTCATGTGACAGACTATGACGATTGCCTTATAATTAGCAGCTTAAAGTTTCGGCATACAAGAAGTGGTATTTGGACAAGCTATGGTGTAGCAGTCGCGCTGAACCGGCCCCAATACATCTATATACTATCGTATCAAGTAGGTATTAGCGCCATAGAACCACATAACATTCGATGTATATGCAGCATCCCCTTGCATATAGGCAAGCGATACCCAAGGGCTAACATGAGGAAAACTTTAACAATAATGTAGAAGCTATACAGAGTTTGGATATACGGTCCCCAATGGAAAATATTAGGTTGCAAAAGGTTCGGGTTGGGCAGTATTAGAAGCACGTCATACTTTCTAGTATCGTCACTGAACATCATGTCTGGCAAATGATGACGATGATGATATGACATCACAAATCTTTTGATACTAAAGCTTTAACTATTGTATCAACTTGGTTTATAATCTTCGCAAACATCAATGATCCAGTGGACAAAGTCAATCATTCAAGCTTGTCACATAAAAGCCATGATGATACAGAATGTGACGGTTATGCTGTTGCATGACTGAGTACACCAATAGCTGTGGTTTATAATGTACACTGCTTCCTGTGGAAATAAATAAGGTGTCAACTTGATATTGTCCTGATAGTACCATAGTTCCAGAATGTGTGTGAAATCCTTGGGTAATTCTAGCAAAACAGCTATGGCATTAGTGGGCTGGTTGAGTTGTGCTATAGCGTGGGTCGGACACATTCAGCGACGATGGCAGCATAGACAAGATATAATATTGATACCATCAGAACAGTATGTTGGGCGTGCAGGCAGAACGATGGCGTCGGCGGGACGCTTCAAACTGTAGACGGCGGTGGCAAGGAGTCAAGTAACATTTGATAACCGGAAAAAACAAGGCACATGATCTGTAAAATCTTGACAAGTATGTCATATGCCAAATTGATCACTCATTCTATTGTACCTAGGAACGCGTAGTGCATGTGATGTCGACTACCAAACAAATAATAATCACTTGAAGCATTAAATAGATGACTAATTGCTTTGGGTTTTAGAAAACGCACGATACTTGTGCGAATGTTCTTTTAATATCAAAGATGTAAACCGACAATGTCTCGGATGGGTAACTTCACAATCACAAATAATAGAGTGAAATGCAGATATGCATTCATTTAGGCGGCTCATTAGGTGGAGGTGTCATTTGCATTCATGACCCAACAAATCAGAATAATGGCACTGTCCTTACAGCAGGCCCGTCAACTATTCATTCTAGTGACGAATCAAGCGACAATATAATTGCTACGAACTGATTAGCATTAGGCTCTGCGCCGTAAATTGCACTTTATGATCTTATAAACAACACGCAAACGTCATTGGCTCGCTCACTAATCTCCTGATCAGTCCTGCAGCCGTGTTGCATTCAGGTAAACATAAAGAACCTTACATTCCTGGGTAGACATGTTTCAATCTATATATCACGAAACTCGATGACTCCGCCATAAACTATCCCCGTATCTTGCATCTCGAAATCGCACTAGGTTCGGATCTAAGGGCGGATCAATGTATTATCCAACACTTGAGATCGGCTTGTGTCTAAATCTCATCCAGTATTCATACTGCTAAAGAAGATATGACATATCTACATGCCTATAACTGCAATATTATCAGGTGTCCCGTGCATAAAGCTGTGCCCATTATGAAGCTGTGTTTACTGGGTCCCTCATTGTCGTCTCATGGCATGGCTATTCGTACCTTGTACGAATGGTTGATGTTAATGCCGATGGACTGTTACCACTACGAACGACAGGTGTTTTTAATATGCATCGATTAGGTATTGCTGATTCACAATAGATTGGGATGGCGTAACCAGAATGCTAATATAAACGCCGCGGAAGGCCCAAATCGATCATAAGTAGCTGTTCAGCTTACAGCATTAACTTGCATCTGATAACATGACATTCTGATCATGTCTGGTGACGGATTTTCGTGGCGTTTGACGCCCAACGCTGTGATGCTTTCATCAATTTAAATAGGCCCTGAAACGTGAGGTGATTGTTTAAAAATGGCTTTGGAGCTTTAACTGGAATATCGGATATAATATGTTATCATGTAGTGAATCACAAAAGCTTCATATCACAATTACTTGATGATAAGCAATTTCAAACGACTCAATGATGTTTTAAAACCTACAACAAAATAATTTACTTCGAATATTGAAATGCTCAGGGGTCGAATATAACGAAAGAAACGATATGCTCCATACAACGTGATGTTACTGTTGCACTGATCCGAGGCATCGTGAACACGATATGATATGGCGAGAGAAGATGCTTTGAATATTATTGGTACGTGCTAAGAGCGTATTAGCTGCAGGAACAAGAGGTTGGTATAATTGATGACATGGATATCTGCCATGTAGTCAAAACAACATACCCCACCGGCAAGAGAAGATATAGAGATTTCTAGCAGTGCCAGAGATTTCGGGCTATTTCTCCCGGCGTTTACCTATGTATTAATCGAAATGTTGGAAAATGAAAAACACAATCACTTATATCTTGGTACAAATTACTTAATAAAACTTTTAATCGAGTAACAATAATTGAATGCCAATACGCACGCACACAATCACTCACCAGCTATACGGTGACTACATACGCTTAGTTGTGACGTATGCAGGTATTCACATCACTTGTGGGCGCACCGTCATCAGTGATATATTATTGATGCACACTAATCTTGTAATTGTTCTGAGACTCAATATATAAGCCTGAGAATTCCGTTCAGGTAGGCATAAAGAACCTTTACATTGCCAGCTAGACCCGTTGCCTGACATTACAAACAGCATCGAGCTCGAAAGTCCGTTTGCCTTAAGCTTTGTCATGGGAAGAGATAATGCGATAGTTAGATGTACAATTCACCTACACAGCTCATCGAAAGTCGACATTGGAACACAGTACCAGGGTTCAATGTGAGGGTCTGTCAATGTACAATGTATGAAGTAGATATAGACACAAGTCCCATGTTAATACACAATTCACACAGACTATGACTGAAATACCTTTATCATTTTCACCAATGCGTCACGTGTTTACTGACAATTATATTACGCCAGAAGGCAATATGTGTGGTACAATAGTCAGCTATGTTTAATCAATCAACCATAATCGTCTCTCCCACTTCCTGATAGGGCTATTTATAATATAGCAGGTTGATGTTAAAGCATACGGCTTGTTACAGTCAAATTCAATGGATATTTTTAACATTCATTAGATCGCTTCTTCTGATTCTGGTTGATAGAAGCTTCAACAACTCCAACGACTCATAGCAATAAATCAGTAGCTGTTCAGCATCCAGCAATGGTGAGCATCTGACTGGCTATCATTCTGGCTGATGGTGAAAACTACTGCAAAAACGGGCGTCTTGATTAGGTGGCGTTGCAAAATGTGCCTGTAACTTAAAATTGATTGTCCATTTAGTTGTGACCGTCATAACAAAATTTAACCTCAAGATGAATATATGACATAATACCTGTTGTTTTGGAGAGAGCAGCTTCATTTGACAGTTCTATGTTAGCGGGCCTGCACAATCACTCGATGGTAAGCCATAATAGACGAGCTGCCTAAGACTTCTGAGGCAATAAACAATGAGGCGAATGCCTACATTCTCCTCGGGGAAGAGGAGACGGCTAAGGTTTCGCTGTACCTAAATGGGATGTCTGTCTACACCCCGGTTGATGTTTGAAGCTGTTAATGCATGAATGCATGATCACGACCGTTGCAATCATGCTGTCATGATTTTACCTGGTATCGAATGTCATTAGAGTAGTCACTGCTGTAGATCAAGCTTATAAGTGCACCTTTACCTCTGCACGTGGGCCTAACACCATTTGTTGAAGTAGTCACTAGAAGTGCGTGTTGATTCGTCGCTACCATTATTGATGAATGTATCAGACCGACACTGATATATGCCAATATTTTCGCCGTGTTGCTCAAGCAAGTTTTGTTAAAATAAAACAATGCAATCTGGTACAATGGTGGAAAAAGTAAGTCGATTCTATATTAATTGTTACAGCAAGCCATACTTATTGGTGTACATAGCCAGGCAGCAGCCTACTAAACTCATTATTCATATCATATTGTAATCTATATGACAATGTAGAATAGGTGGTTTTGTAGCCAGGGCCATTTAAGTTACTCTATGATGATTGCTCTCGACAATAAGATAATTTCTCATTCGGCAATGGCAGATTGAAGGTCTTTGTGTCATAAATGTCAGCTCATTTACGTCATCTACCATCAGACTTGATGTCTGGGCAGAGTAGAGGGGATCTGATGTGAAAGTTGCTGTAGTTTGATTCATAGCAGTTTATTTTTTCGACTCCGTAGTTTGTCATATTTTCTAACTTCGCATAATATCAAGATATATATGAAGGTTGCAAACCGTTTACCCAATGGAATCGCTGTCCGTTAGGCGAATGCTCAGCATTGATGCCTAAGGTTATAAGTCGTTGCTGACGCTGTGAAGCGAATACTTATATAAAGCGAAGACCTTTGCACATGACCGATCACTAAGTTTGATGCCCCACAATCGTACTGCATGTAGGCGCCACAGCCTAACGTGTACAATCATCGTGTGTTTTGTGTGGTCAATATAGGAGGTGTTTTTTTAATTACCCCCTACAGTTTCAATTTGGTCTATTACGCAGGCAATGATACAAAAATCGTCCGACGCATACCTCTGTAACTGTAGGAAATCGGTCCGTCTTCTCTGGCTCGCATGAGATGCAGTTTTTGATTGCGTTACTGATTGCCTTCATGCATGTGATCGATTGTAGCAACCACCAGTTCCTGCATCACGAATGTGCTAACCAGCTCTTCAAACATACCAGTTATATCCATTACATATTCCCGTGTTCTATATAAACGTAGCTATGTGGCTTCGTATTGAATCAATTAGCAACATCCCTGTCTAAAAACTTTTTAGATGCCGTTCGTTTCGTCATTACGTTCTAACAATGTGCATATATATATATTTAAGCTTACATCATGTTGCTGGAAACAGAAGGCTTTCAAGTAGTTTTTAATTGCTAATCACCATGTGGTTACTACCTGTCAAAAAGAGCAGTTCTATGGATATTTAGTCTACTTCCACTGAAAACGTCTGGTTATGAATCACTACATTAATTAAAATTTAATATGTCAGGTGCTTTGGCATAAAAGCTGGAGTCTATATGTAACATTAACCTCATGTCTCAATGTGCAAATCATTGTCTGAAGTTAATTTCCTATTTTTTCCCCTTGTTTTGGTTATATTGGGCCCACGAAGCACGTTTTATGTAGGGCGGGTACCATACTTAAATAATGCGCACAGCTATATGTACTCGAAACCCTCCCTTTTTATGTCATATAATTACTACTTGACACGTGACCTATTGGTGCACCTGGTTAGAAGACTGTCAAATACAGTGGTCATACATCCCTAAGCTATTTGAATATTTGATGGAAGCAAGACTTTCTTCGATCTCACGTATTGCATAATAAATTGACCGACCTTACGAACGGGACCTATGGCAATATTCGTAATGTCAAACCTCGATGAGCTATTGGGATGTTAAGTAAATATAACTGCCGCTATATATTTTCCCGTGGGATATTTGAGTATCGATAAGGTCAATGAGTCCGCCAATATATAGCTTGCAATACCAGGAAGTAGGTCTAGCAGATAATGAAAAGGTATTTATGTCTACCTGAAAAGAACTGTCAGGTATGTATTGAGTCTCGGGCAGATCGCGAGGTATGTTGGCGGCAAGCCGAAGTCTTTCGTTTGCTTATTAAAGTAAAGAGTATCAATTACGGTGCTGACCATAATACTAATTAGTGATCTAGTTGTCGCCTAATTTGCCACCAGAATAGTTAACTGGGGAGGGTGAGTGGTGGCTGTAATCATTGCGTCTTATTGGAAGGTGAATAAAAATGAAACTTCAAATCCTTTAATGCTGATCCGATGTAGCGTAAATGTATATATATATCCCTTCAAGTCACGCACTATGATACCATTATAAACTTTGCTGTAAATGCAATCGATATTTAAATTATATACTGTTGTAACGGATTTCCCCTTTTAGCAGCGCACGGAGTGACTGTTTTAGCGGAAGGCGATGTGTGCTTGTGTTATAGACACCAGTGTTATATAACTAGCTTTGATTTGCCGGCACATTATATGGCTGCTTCTATGCGACGCAACATAGTTAACATCAGATAATTGTGATTTGACGTAGTGTTTTTAGCGGTCCTGTGGTGTACATAAGCATAGCTTCAGTCGTGTTGGACCTGTTACCATCACATCGACACTCAAAAATCGTTACTCGATTAAATGTGTAAGTCAGATGTTTCTCGGGGCAATGTTTTCAATATCGTGTGCCTTCATCCAATAAACGGTTCGAAAATATGCTTCATAGAGTACATTGAATTTCTAGAATATCATCCAGGAAATAACAAGAATCCTCTCTCAGGCACTCTTGAAAATCTGTCCATCTCCTCTTACCCGAGGGAGATGTAGTTTTCTAATCACGTTATTGATGGCGTTCGTGCCAATGCTAGCCATGGCATCAATTGTGCCAGCCGTCAGTGCCTGCAGCATGAGCGTGGTTAGGTATGAATCATATCTAGTCCACCTTCCCTTGTAATAAATCTACGTAACTCTGTGGCTTCATTTGCGTCAGTGTAAAATATCGATGTCGAATAGCACAATACTGTCTTTAGATTGGCATTGTTTTACCTTTCAGAAGGTAATCATGAAGTTATTTTTAACACGGGTTACTTTATCTAGTGATATGATACATGCTTCAATCTATTAATTATCCAATGCCTGACAGTTTGAGAATTTCGTTACGAGGCAAAACTTGCTTAAGCCTTAAGCACCATTTGGTAAACATCCCAAAAGATTATGTTTGAAATACTAGCCGCTGGCTGAGAGTTATTGTAAATAACGGGCAATAAGGTAAAACCATTAATCAATATGAGGCCTGCACTTATCATATGTAATACAGCAAATCGTCTGCGTTGACATCAACATGCCATGTATATTAATGAACATGTGAGGAGACTTCGACAGGTGAGGCTACAACGAATGATTCATTAAGCATAGCTGAATAATGTACAGAGCAATATGACACGATTCTCTTCAGTTACATGAAGCTGCCAGTTGGCATTGGATGTGTTGTGGTCGCTAATTGGGCGACCCGGTTGCTGCTGGCTGATCTTAACCTCGTAGTTATCTGCCATTGCATTGGTTATAAAAACGGGAGCTTATTGAACTTTTATTGTGATTAAGATCAGTTCCACATTTCTGCCGCGATCGATTCTAAAGCTCCGTTTATGCTATAGTTTTGATTCTGAAAGGGATATCGCTTAGGAAGTATTTGTTCGTATATCCACTACCACGTTGTTGTAGAAACTGCCTCGGAATTGCTTTCTATACTCAGTTTGTGGCCTGTAAACTATTGAGTTACCTTGTTCTGGTACATTCTACTATAAAAAGCCAATATGTTGCGTTCTCCGTTGTGTCACTCCTTTGGCATTGATCCACAAAGTAGTCTACTGTCACTGTTGAATTCACTGGGGTATGATGGATCGATGGAAATAAGATACTAGAATTGTAATAACATGTTTATTCTGCAGCTCGATAACATCAATTGTCGTCCGTTCCAAAGACTATGCAAATGGCTCATTTGTGACAATGCATGCCTACGAATACTCGCTTCCCTATGGACCGGTCATCTGTGACGTCCGTTTAATTCCCGTGATTGAATATATACAAGGATGCAATATATTCAGTCAGCCCATCAAGCTCCTTGGTTGTGGTATAATCCGGTCAAATTGTGCGATCAAATTAGATACACGGAATTGAGCATCAAAAATGCTGCTTTCAAATTCGTAATCAATATTTCCTCAGCATGATCGCCCGTAACTAAGAGCACTTACACCAAACAGTGATTCTTGATTATAACACAGCAACCACCAAACACTTGCACACACTCTTTGTCTAATTCTTTGAGCAACGACGACATATTGTTTCTAACAGTTTTCATGGATAATGCAGCCAATAATCCCAAATTCAAATTGATCAATGGCAATATTCTATTCCATGCGGGTGATTGACGGAACTAGCATGACCCGTTACAAAGTGGCACACCTGATGCTTAGACGATTCGGGTACATTGTACCTGGAGTTGCAACCCATTGCCTGGCATGAAAGTAGTGTTGTTTTAGCCCTTGATGATGCATGTACTGAATACATCTTGTGTGCTCCCTGACTTGACGCTTAACATTGGGTCTCAAGACCACCCACTTGGATGAACCTAAACAAGTATATCCGAGTAACATCATCCTATCTACAAGCAAGAACACTTAAGAATTGTTTCATAGTTTGTGCTGATGCGTAAGTGGAATGTGTTTCTGTTCCCGGACAACTCACTGTATCGTTAACTTACCTCCTGCTGGAATTTTAATCAATACCAGGTGTGGCGCATATTTCACACGGGGCCAAAAGGGAATTCCGCGATCGCTGTGCATCGCTGTTCGAGAATTAGGGGTGTGATCATGCCGACATCTGCCTCCCGTTGTGCCGGTCGAACAATGAGCCATGACGGAAGTGTTCAAACGAGTGTGGTGTTCATTTCCTGACTTCTAAGCTTTTCAGTTTATTTCCTTGTCGATTCATTTGATCCTCGGTTGTGACGTATGTGCAGTAACACCTGTGAATCCTATCACATGCCTCGATTGTGTATTGATCGATTGCACATTAAAGCTTTAGCTTTCTGGAGAATTCCTACAGTTCAGAGGTGCATGAGCACTAATCAACGGTTATACCTCTAATTTGGTGGGTATACTGAGTGTGTATTTATAGCGATTGCGGTGCCAGGCAGCTGGTCTATCAGGCGATAGAAGGTTCTTGATGTTTACCTGAATGGAACTGTCAGGTATGCATGGAGTCTTGGACCGAACACGAGATATAGTGCCTATAGTGACTATGTGCGATATATAACAACTGTTTCTATTCATATATAATTCTCTTAACTAAGCAGAAGGCCTATTGAGTGTGACGAAAACTTCATAGAACGCGGTGTCCGATATCATACATCAACACCACTTGCTCCGTCTATATTAGGTCATCTTATGCTAACCATTTGAAAAATCTTAGCAGCTGTTACATTATTGATTTGATCTTTCTTTAGCATCAACCTTGTGCTGCAGTCAGTTCATATAAGCCCGAACACCCACACTGGATATCAGGCATGACTATTTACCCAAGTAAACAGCATTTACAGTATGCAATTACATAATGTCGTCTGCATTAACATCACCCTGCCATATGTATTCATGACAGGAGACTTTGATTGGCGAGACATAAACTGAATAATGTATATAGCAATCTGTACCACGATTCTCCTCTGATACATAGAGCTGCCAGTTGGCACTAGATGTGCTGGTGCAGCTAATTAGGACTGCAATGATCATGACCGCGATGTTATGTGCCATTGCATTAGTGCTACAAACATTAGCTGCATACATAAACTTTGATCACTTTGGGCTGGTATGTTGGCTCAGTTGAACCAACACACCGAACATGTAGCATTATGTTTATTTCGCAGCTCGATAGTATCACTTCCCGCTCCTTCCCACGCCTAGGTGCCAATAATAGCCCTTTTTTCTATGAAAGTGAATATCGTGCATTCCTGCAAATAACGGCTTAAAGTGCCTATCGCACGGTTATATGTACTTCGCTGAAATAAATTCATAATGTGATCAATAATCTCAAACCGGTCCAATAACCGTCCCATCTGATCAGTTAAGGCAAAAATTTGATAAAATGTCATTTCAAATTAGCGCGCCGGACAAATCGCTTCGGCAACCATTATCTAGGTCAGGCCCAGGCGTGTGACGTCAGGGAAGTAAGCCCGTTCTCAGAGACGCAGGGAGTTCCCCGTTGTCCCAGGTGCAGCAGTGGCATCGCCGGTGTCTTTTTTCTCTTCATCAGAGACGTCTGAATCGCTCATTTCTGGTTAGAATATGCAGGCGAAATTTGCTCTGCCGAAACAACGATGGTCTGCTAATGATCTGTGCCATCCCATGTCTCTTCGTCGTTCTCCTGAAGTGATGAAATAGTGAAATTACCAGCAGCCCTTTTGTGCCAATCGCAGCGCAGATCGTGCCTCGCAACGAAAACAATGCCGGAGCTGACGTCACGCGGAGGCGATTAATTATTCATGAGCTCGTCGTCTCGATACGCCGGACTCAGCTTTAAAGTCGAATTTCGATCCGAAAGCGCGCACTTTGACGACTGATACATACACAGAATAGGTACTTCTGGGTTATATTACCGTAATCTGGCGAAAAAAAATGATAGGATTTTTCGTGCGATAGGCACTTTAAATAGTCAAGGACCCCTAGCCTGTTGGCTGCGGGCCCTGTTTACATGTTACTGATATTCAAAAGTCTCGTCAACAGTCTAGGATATTGTCTCGTCTTGAGCTGGACTAGCATCCCAGATTTGGGGTGCTCCAATCACAAGCCGTGTCTCTCGGTCACTCTCGGGTACTTTTGAGTCGTTGTCTCTCATTGGTCAGTTCTGCATTTTCCGGATATTCGGCGCCATATTTGTTTTGGTACGCTCCGTTTAAAAGACTTGTTCGCTCGGCTGCTTGATGGGTCGTGACTGTTTTGTATATGTGGCTGCTGGGACGGGGAAACATTTTGCTACACGTTGTTAGCTACTGCTCTCGATGCAATGCTTGGAATAGGTCTACAACACCCCGATTTTTTTTGTTTCACGCTGAGTGGCACACAGTCAGCGAGAGAAGCTGACACACAACTGATTCTTTTTAACTGGCTATTACGTAAACGTACTATCGTGCAGCTAAGCGATCAAAGCGCTTGTTGTGGTGCCAATTTAAACTTTTTAGACGCCCCATAATTCCAGAAGACATTCAATGTGCTCTCATTGGACGCAGACCACAACAATGTACATGACGTCACATAAAACCGAGGGTGCGTATCACAAGCCAGTTTCATGAGCCAGACGCGCGCAACGAAGGTCAATCCGGGTCACAACCTTTGCTTTGATTGGTCAGGAAGATTACCGAACGTGTCTAATGAATATTCGGACGCGCCAGTTTTAAACCTTGTCCTGTCGTAGAATCTAGGGCGAGAAGCGTAGCGGAACCCCTGGAGTCTGGGACGCAGACTACACTTCAAATGTGTGCAGATCAGTTTTTGGCGCTTATATCATTTGTTCCTGGTTGCAATATACACATTCAGTTGTTAATACACACTATCAAGGCGCTCGGTGGGTCATTGTGATGTTATAATGTTGCTATCAATAACTGAAATTCACCGCAAGAGAGTATTGTAAAAGTAATGGATTATGTTCCTATTATAAATGGAAGTAAGCAGAAAAAATACGGCTTCCAATTTCAGGTTCGAGTGTTTACTTGCATGGTCGCCCGTAACTATGCGAACGTACATCAAAGAGTGATTCATCATTTAAAACAGCAACCAGCAAAACACTCTGGAACAAACACACACTTGGTATGATTCTATGAGCAACGGTGAGAGGTGGTTTCCAAGGAATATGCAGCCAATATTTCAAAATTCAAGTTGATCGATAGCATTATAACAATTTTCAACTCCTCACGGTTGATTGAGGCAGCCGAAATGACCCGTTGA
>CM067349.1:13001094-13053594 GCA_034190875.2 Urechis unicinctus
TGCGTTTAATAAAGTAAAAGGAAGAAATCTGCGGGATAAAATAACCTATAAGAGTGGACTGATGAAAGTAGTGTTATAGGAAATGTGTCTAATTGGAAAAAAGCTATTGAACCCTTGAGTACTTAGCTGGTAACGGTGATATCAGTGACATCTATTCATGATGGTATCACTGTAGGTAGTATGTAAACCCATTATAATATCTGCCTTTGATCAAATGCCAACATATATATATCTAAACATCTATGTAACAATGATTTAACGCACCATGTGATCCAAATTGAACCAAACACATTCCTTGCCTATTGGTGTGACGTATGTTGAGTGTATACAAGTCGATTGTAATTGTGAAGAATAAAAATATCTGCAGATAAAATTGAATATACTGTTTGCTTCAAAATTGTACAAGTTATTTAATGGAGCTATGCATGAAAAATGTTATTACAGATTCGAAAGAGTTCGCTCGTGAGAGTGTACTTGTGATTTTTGTCAGGAACGAATCGATCAAGATTAAAGTCGATCTTGTTTTCAGTCCTAGATATCATCTTGAATTGTATTCCATAGAGATAGGTAGACGACCTTGATTTGGGATAAGGCTTTAATTAACACCCTATCGTATCATCCCATACCTTATCGTATTGCACACATTCTCGCTGTGGCTAATTGAACTTCGTTTGATATATCGACCATTTAACAGCTACTTAATCATACACAGATCTATGAAAGGCACCCATTCAGGATCGCTGGCTTGCAAAATGGTCCGGATCGTGAAATGGCAACGACATTTATCACATCTTTCGTTGAAGCTGTGATTCAGCAATTAAAACCCAATCACCATTAACAAATGAATTGATTGTACTACATTAATCAAGTCAAATATTGCAACATAAAGGGACCGAGTAAACTATTAATTTAACACCCCACATATTAGGGTTCAATGCATCAGATAAACGTTCCCTTTAACGATTGATGCTCCCTTTTTCAAACCCAAATGTTTATCTAGGATGAAAATATTTTGCTGGGTTACGGCTGACGCAGTATACCACATAGATAGCGCGGTATTAATCCTACTCAGGTTCCATTTGCTCTTGCGCTGCTTTATACTTTATACTGACGATTGTGCACTGAGTGGTCTAATTCAGTCTGCGGAAATGGCCGGCCATTTGTCCATATAAGTATTCATGTTTCTACTGGGATAAATTTGCCAAACTATCCAATAAACCGCGGTACACTAACCACATCGCCGGCCATACTCTGCCTTTGCATATCTTAGTTTGGCGAAATTGTATGCAAGCACGGCGCATACTTCTGTGGTTAATTACCGTACTATATGACCGATGTATCAAAGGACCACTGATGGTGAATAAATTTCTATGATAGGAAGTTGTGCGTAAAAGACGTACGATTTATTTGACGCAAGTGAATACAGAAATCAGTCTTTTATAGGTTTAACTTCGCTTAGCCGTAATAGACGATTGCCTACTGGCACGAGTTTGTCAGGGCCAGGGAAGGTTATTGACTACGTAAGCAGCAAGATATCATATGTGCAGGAAGTCATATAACTGGGTTGCATGTTGTAATTATCTCTCTATCTACCAACAGACTCAATTATTAATAGGTCCGACATAATTGAATTATATATTCCGCTTAGCAGGTAGACAAATTGAACTGGTTGCTGAATATTTGTTCACTGTTATAAAATACAACAAGGGTGCACGGCCTATGTTAAGTAGCATATAATGGAGGCACATAATTCTCTCTTATTTGTTGTATCGAAATTAATCCTAAACACTTGCGGTGAGACTTAACAGGAAAATACATTTTCATCGAATCAACCTTTTGGGTTCCATGCTGACTAAATAGACGAAGAAATGGAACATCTTTGCATCCCCCTCCCCCACTTAACAATACCAGAACGTCATCAGCATCAGCTTTTCCCATCACTTTAAGCGTGGCTAAACCATCACGACTACCCGCCAAATTAGTTAAGATATTTGGTTATTAAGATAAACGATTTCTTACTAACTAGTCATTAACCATGAACTTTTTATTAGCTTACCATGCGCCCACTAGGGGCAGCTCATGACTCTGCTTAACGCTTGTGACTCAAATAGATCAACATAATAATTATATATTTAGCCAGCATAACATGCGACAAAGCGATTGAGATGGATAGGTGGCGACTATGCCATTAGAAGCGCTGTGCCTTTTGATTGTCAAGAGTCAGCCTGGACAGTAACATTAGTCACAGGGATCATTGCGATCCTCAAGGTTGCATGCCCTCCATATTTGGGAACACTTTTAAGTCATGACATACAGTGTTAGACATTCAACTAATATTATACGCTGGCATTCACAATGCATTATCCTGCTGTCTATGGAGCTCTATCTGCAACGTTCTGCAAAGAAACGTCAACATAACAAAGCCTTTGACATTACCCGAAATATTATGCAACAAACGTTTACCAGCGTTGTTTTTGCGTGTTCCATTTTATTCAACATTGTGGGGCTTTTGTTGAGTGTTGGTAATTGTACATGACTGCAATTAAATATATTATTACTGATGTGATAAACGCTTAGTTGTTTTGAAGCTATTCCAGTGTTCGTATCACCATACCCTAGAACTATTATTTAGAGAAGGAATCTAGTTATCCCGAATGTCCCATACCCACACTATTAATTTGTTTGTATATGCCATGGTGAAGATAAATATTTGTCATTAATCATGGTACTTTGATTAAATTTGTGTTATTCATAGATATGTTACCAATTTAAAAACGGTGCTACGTACGTCACTGACAACATGAATTTGTCGACTCTTGCTGAATGGTGCTCTTTAATTCGTGGCGCTGACAGCTCATATTACTTCGTTTGATTGGAATGACAATCTGCAAATATTTCCTTGCCCAAAGTTATGTGGTTGAAAAAAGGACAGCAATAGAGTGTCCCATTTAATCACAGTTTTTGTTAATGAGAAGTTGCATTGAGAATTAATAAACAATAGCTTCTTGTGGTTTTAGAAACCCGAAAGTCTGCTGTTAAAAATAAATAGCAACATAAATAAATAGAACCCGGAATGACAATTGAATTAAAAGAACTAATCCGCCAGTCTACTTGTGTCGTTCGTCTGCTTGTATTGATAATTCATTTGTTACGTAGGACGTTAATCCCTTCAAGGATGACGGCTGGCAAATCCATAAGCCAAATCAAGACTCATCATTGCAGGGGCCTCAATATTGCATAGATAACGTTTGTGCGCTTAATTAATTATTTTAGGATGGATAATAGACCGTTTCATATATACATGTGCGACGTCAAAATCAACCAGGAAAATGAGCTGGTACGCCACGTAGATACACATTCGTGGAACACTTAAATACGCAGTCAGGTGTTTCATAAATGTAGGTTTGACCAGGTTTTCACACAAGGTAATGTATTTTGTTTGATCACTGTGTTCGAAAACAAGTGCTGTGGACAGACCGTTATTATTTACCGTATACACAGCTACTATCACCCCACTGATATGGAATTAGCCTACTTAATGTATCTTACCTCTGGTTTTAATATGATGTTGTATAGTTACAGTTGCTGTGTAAACATAATTGGTGTTGCTGTATTAGTTTCAACTATACATAGCTTGGAACCCAACTACAGATTCCTTTAAAAGAACCGCTGGGACATTAACATATTATCGGACCTCAATATAGCTATACATAGCATCGTCTATACTAACATAAAGAGGGCCGAGTGCAATACTGGTTCAGGTGTCAGGTGCAGGTAATTTGGCGTACTTTATGGTAGTGTTCGAGGTCCTTGTTGCTTACAGTGAATCAGTGAAGCGCAATGGCATGTGAATATGTTGTATTAAATCCGGCGGGGAGTGGGACCGTATGTTCACGTCAAGATTGTTAAAGAGTGCTAAAGCATCGAATATGTGCGGTGCTTTACCTTTATGCTTTAGAAAACCATGATTTTTCCTTTGTTGGAATAAGAGTACATCACATTTGTACCATCCTGTCCAATGCATCGAGGTTAATGGAAGTGATTGATTCAAGTACATATAACACATTGTGATTGATATATGCACAATCTTGTGCATTAGCTCATATGTTTAGGATTTTGGTTTACAGGGTAGGAAACGCGAGACAACTGATATAGAATTGAAAATAATTACCCGTAGGTTGCATATATAATTTTCGAACACGTCCATCAACCCATATCAATCACACTCCTAACTTTGGGTAAAGCATACCTTACACTTGTCATTTTCTGTCTGTCTGTTTATCTGGTTGTGCCCGCTTGTTCTCAGTGACTTTCTGTCGTGATTCCGTCCCAATTTTCATCGATTCAACGATTTGTTCCCTTTTTGTATTTTGTTTTAGCGCGTTTTTAAAATCCGTGTTCCTACGCTCCATTGATTTGGTCTTTCTGTTCGTCAAACGTTCAGTTTGTCCAGTCACCGTACCCTTTCTGTCTGCCTTGTCAAAGCATTATATATCTTCATAACCCATCCTTGGGTTTATTGTTTGCACTGTCTTTTCATTTTCAAATGCGTGTTTCGAATTCATTTATCATGCTTTCATGGTATGATAAATAACTATTAGAGGGCCATTTCATGAGTTGCTATATCTGATTAGCTATCCGGTAATGTGCGCTTGTTTAATTATTCTACAGACTTTGGCCTTGATAGTTAATGTTGCCAGTACGGGTAGCAAATGATACGAGGTGGCCGATGTCTTAATGAGGCCTGTTCTGTGTGATAGGAAAAAAGCGAAAAAAGTAGGCCATCATTGCTCTCTAACGCCTATGGGATAAACACATATAATAAGCCCAGCCAAAACAAAGCTGGCCTTGATAATGTAGCTAACAATTTTATCGTATCCCATTTCTCAATCCAAATAGCAATAAACTACCCTAATTATGTGAATAATAGATCGCATATTCTTGTATAATGCCTTTCAAGAATGTGTACAATATAACTTGGTTAATACTTTTCGTGTTAAGTAAATGTTGTTTATTGCGCGCGAGAAAAGGGGTGCATGCGAGGCACCTCTGCACCTCTGTTGGAAATATTAGTCTGCTCTCATCCGAGGGAGTTGTAGTTTTTGACCACGTTATTGATAGCTTCCGTAAAAATACTTGCCATGCCATCACCTGTTCCGACCGTCAATTCCTTTAACAACATGGCGGCAACACATTCCATGTCAGGTGTAAGTATATCCATCTTCCTTGATATATATTAACGTAGCCATGTGGCATCTTTTTGTGTCCGTTAATGACGCTCGCGTGATTTGATGCCAACCGAACCAGGTCCATATTCTTGTTATTGGCCTATGTATTGGTGAATGTTTCTTCAGACATATTTCTGGACTAATGATAGAGTTGTTGTGATTTCCTGTCATATTCAAAAGTAAAATAATGCAAGCTAGAACTTATACTGATTCGTCAGTACAAAACCGATCTGAATGCAACGCGCTATATCAGAAATACTTGGCAGAATGTCCGGTGATTCTATCGAAGCCATTCGCCTCGGCATGTTAAGTAGTTGGGTCGTTTGCTTAACAGACTCTTGTCTTCCAGTCTTTAACACGTACTTTGTGTATCACCAGACTGCTCATAATACCTGAATGAGCAGTTCGGGCCAGAGGCTATGCGAGACATCCGCCTCTTGTATAATGAATATTGTCTGAACTGAACTTGGAGCAAACGTTACTTTGTGGAAATTCATAGATTTCGTTGTACTTTACCAGATAACCGGGCCGCAGACTCGCGACTGATTGATGTGATCAGTTTGCGTAATTTTATTTGAACCATAACTACAAGATGAACCTCATTAATTAATTGAGCTTTCAGAGTCGCAACAACCAACCTTGAGTCAGTGTCTTTCCCACCAGATCCTTCCCTTGACCTGTCAGTAGATCACGAATGCAACGCATTTGTTGTATCTAACGGTGACAACCCGTCGGCATTTACATCCCCACGCCATATGTATGAATTGCCATGTCAGCAAATGGAGGAGATAACAATGAATGATTTCTTATACACAACGAAATAATGGTCACATACCTGACCTTTTCCCTCCAGTTGGATATCATTGCATATTTACAGGTGAAACATTGGTGGCATGGCTAGAACACGGAGTAATATGCAGAATGCAGTTGCCATAAACACCCTTACTGCATGAATATTTGACGTGATTGACTTATTTGTCAAACTTCACTACAATCTTTGTGCTTATGCAATTAAGCGAATACATCAATCACTAAACCTTTTTCGGTTGCGTTGCAGCAGGTGCTTCGGTTGTAAGTGAAGTGCACTTTGTCTCATAATTAAGACAAAGAGCGCTCACTCAAGCCTCAGCCCGAGAAAAAGTGTGAAGACTCCGTGCTTTGCTTTGTCATAACGTCCCTTAAAACCACGTGGAATTATCTAATTGATTCTCAACCTCGGAAATGTCTCGATGTTTTTGATAGACGCCAACCCCGATACGTCGGATTAACAACCTCATGTGCTTTTGTTGATTTCATCGAATCGTCGCCTGATGACGGCGTTGTATTTCATGTAATTTCGTAATCCCAACCCAGCTAAGCGAAGCTATAAACTCTATGCTGGATAGGTCTACATGGGCAATTTATCAAGGTGACGTTTATTTCATTTTGTAGCTGTTATTTTTACTATTTTTAAGCCCGTGTTTTGGCAGTGAAAAGGCACCGGTAAACGACATTTTACCCTCTCTCATCGATCGCAGTGACGTCAGCCCAGTAATCACACGTGATTTTGTTTACATCATGAAAGCGCCACCTGACGATTGCAATGTATTATAGTCAGCAAAGCGATTACCAAATAGCCACTCGAAGTGAACCCCTCTTAACGAAGCTGTACACTCTTTGGTTAGTATATCATCGTTATCTGGGACCCCATGGTACATTTATCCCATTATTAGTGGTTTATCACTGTGGAATGCGCTAATTACAGACGGTCCTATTGACAGAATACGCCGATAATGCATCGTTCTCTACATGCTGCAGAATGACCTAAAGTGCGTCTGTTCCCACAAATAGTATGCTAATAGGGTAATGGATAAATGAATGTCATGCACACCTTAACTGCACTTTTTCCGCCGATCAATATATAATCGTGCATTATTCTGAATTTGTTAGCTGTAACTGTATAACGCCGAGTTGGTGTGTTGCGGTCGAATCATGAGATTATGGTATTGGATGATTGCTAATGCAACGCAAAAACTTAAACTCCAAGATGAATTATGTGCGGTTTGATAACTGTATAATTGCACGCATTTCTTATGCATTGGACGTAATCACCATTTTTAATGGAAATGAGCAGAACCCATGTAGCTAGAAATTACGTATTAAAGTTTTGCTTGCATGATCATTCGTAACTATGATAAGTATCACCAAACAGCGGTCCCTCATTTGAGGCAACAGCCAACAAAATAACGGAAGTGCTCTTAATTTGAATATAAAACCAACGACGAAGGCAATCACTGCGCTCTGATGGGTTCCAAGGAGTAGTTTTAAAATATCGTCCAAGAACACTTGAACAAAGGAAATGGCTCGCCAGGCTTTTTAAATAGCACAATAATATTGAAGATAATTCCTATAAATCGAAGCTTATGTTGCCTCACATTACTTGGCATTACCGCAGTGTTTGTTTAGCTTGTGCATATTTTTTCAAACTACCCGTGTGCTCCTTTCCTCGATGTCTAGCTCGCAATTCCACTCACGTGGACGAGGTAAATCCACTGTCACTTACATAGCTACTGGAAAAATCCTTGGCGACATAACACGGTAATGACGGGTGAGGGATCTCTAACAGTGACTGATATTGTTTTCCATGTCATGCTGCTTCTTCTCCGATCCCCGTCTCTTCACTTTACGAGGTCGTCTCTGGTGACTCGACGACTCGTTGGTAAATACTGTTGAGAAGAGGATATCCTTCGCAATTTCTATTGTATCCTCGTCATAAAACCCACAGCATAGTTTCGTCAGAAAGTCAAATGGCACTGAGTTCATGTTATAGCTGACGAAGCGAAGCAGCTCATTAACTATCGGGTCCTGGACGGGGTACAGTGCACCGTTAGTGAGCGACTCCTAAGCCATTTCAAAAATTGTTTTTCATCACGTATTGTTGGTTTCTTTTTGTAGATATATATATATATATATATATATATATATATATATATATATATATATATATATATATATATATATATATATATATATATATATATATATATATGTTTATATATATATATATATATATATATATATATATATATATATATTTGTATACATTCATTCTTTTTGATCACACATATAGCGATTATATATCACTCGTGATATTTGAAAAGGGATTTCAGCAATAGAACAGAATGCAATGATAAATGATTGATTGGGCACTACTGTATAATGTTAACCGCTGCATGTGTCAGAGCGAATCTCTCTTCTGTCCAATAACGCTGCTCTCCAGTTAACATATATGTGTTGAAGAACCTGAATAACGCATCGGTTGATGCGGACTGCGATAATGTGAAGTAGATATATATATCCGGCATATGCAATTTTAGGGGCCGTATTTCCTTGACAGTGATGACAATTGCGAATGCGTTATTATTAGGCCTCTGCTAATTTGTGCTTTCTCTGGAAACTTTGTTGCAAAGACTTTTGGCATGCATCCATCGATTTCTATTCTAATGTGCAATAGATGTTGTACCCTTCACGTCACACAGGTGCGACATGTTTATTGTCACCATGGTTAACGATTATCATGCCAACCCTTAAATATTTATTAAATATATGTAAATACTGATTATGCAGGTGAAGGTTTGTAAATCCACACACTGACGCATGTTTATACTCACACTGCATTTTTGGCATTTTCATGCTTTATTGCTGACAGCAATTGCGGTTTGTCGTCTAAATACACCGCTGATAAGGGCACACATGCATTACAATTGTTTTCAGTTGATCTCCTTAATCATATGTTCTAGCATGATTACCACTTCACCATTTCGACAAAGCGCTGGCAAACATGTACTTAGTGATTGTGAAGATACATGTTGGTCAGGGGAGCAGCTATCACCGTGCGGCTAGTAATTGTTCAGAGGCTGATCCATTTATGGTTAAGCCATACCGTTATTCATGAATCCATTTTTGCCTTGATTAATTGCTTTAATGTGTAAAGAAATTCGACCGTAACGTGAGCCATTTGAGTTTGCCTTCCGAGTAATCGTATGACGTCATATGTTATTGGATAGAATAACATAAAGCATGAAAGCTGATGCTGATTGGTAACCCTCTTTGGCTTCATCGTATTGCTTTGTAAAACAGCTCGACACTCATGCAACTTGTATAAATTGGTGTTGTAATTTGACAAGACTGCCACAAGAACTATTTCTCTATCATTTGTTTGCAGATTATCGCAAATATCATAACATATATAGCAGTTTTTCTTAAATGTTCGGTTCAGTACAAATGGTGATGATTTATTCAATGACTGAACCCTTTTGAGACTTACAAATATGACATTGACTTATAAACAAATCTGTGTGCCACTGCAATTGAAACACATATTACACCATATTATCCAAAACAAATAGTAGCTTTGCATTCCTTGGCGGGTTTACTTGATATATATAGTACTGAAGCTTGCTCAAACTGACGATTATATATGACTTGTTCGCTAAACTGTTGTAAACCAAGGCGAATTGTCTACTATGTAATTGCTCTAAGGACACCCTATAAACATACCCTCCAACAGCTGTTAGGCCCCAATCCCTCGCCAAATAGCACAACCTCTGCACCAATTTGTTATTATCAGTGGTTTTCGGTATTGTTTATGATTCCTCAGGGAGGGCTCTGCTGCAGAACGTGTTTGTAAAACCTGAAGCCACAAATCACAAATGCTGAGCTGATGATGACACATAAACACCAACCATTCAGTGCATCACGAAGATGCTCTTTGTTAGTAAAGTTGATCCAATTGATCTGATCATTCAACTGTTATTCAAAAAATGCTTGTGAATTGCCGCATTGGATAGATTATCAACTCTGCTGTCATTTTATCAGAGCCTCAGAATATCCTTGACCGTAATGCCATAATTACTGCCAAATAATGTATTCCAAGTTTCATGAATATCAATTTACTATGCTTAAGGCATATTCACCTACGGAATCTACCTGTTGAATGCAGATTTCCCAATATTGAGGATTTTACCTGATTTCCGACTCGTGGTTTAATGAATGCGTACCAAGGAGCTGCTGACGGTGTTTATGTGTCTAGTTGTTTACCCGAATTACGTGTCAACTGAATGTTAACTTTGTTCGTGCTGAGTGCCAGGTTTGACTTTGTGAACATCCATATTAGTCAGGCTTCGACGGATTCAAGAAATAATGAAAATTCAGTCGCAATATCAACCGCAATGCTGACAGTGCCACGAATAAATGCGATTCCGCGACCTGTATGATATAATAATTATATGCGTGTTACCAAGATTCGTTGTTCAAAGTTGGTCAGAATGGCATTATAGACAGCCATATTATGCAAATCTGATTCATTCGTCAACTCACACAATACGTGACTTTTGAGTACGTGCGCTGATTACAGGAATATGTGTCATGCCACCATTGTATATCTACCATTATAGCAGCCACAATCAATTATCTCGTTTCACATATAGACGATGTGGTAGAAAATTAACAATGTTGTGCAAATATCTAACCTTTCTGACAATTCAGGTCCTTGCTGACCCAACTTGTGTCAATATCAATATTAAAGCAGGCGCTACCTTTCCAACTGGCAGAATTCGTCAATACCAATCGATAAAGCATCAATCTGATAGGTTTGGAACGATAATTTAATTATTCATTTATTCATTACTTGAATGAATATATTCGTGGTACGCTGGTCAATGCCTTTTCCGTAACTTGGATCCTGTGACGTAACAGATGGACCGTTTTGGATCATGTACCAGAATGTTAATGTTTTTGTTATGTCATTGATCTATTGTTTCACTTCCCTTGCCCAACAGATTGACGCAGCATCGATCGCTAAGAGATTCGAATATTGGAGATACTAGGTCCCCCATCTACATTGCAATAAACAGTTAATTGCTGGAAAATCGTTAGACACTCTGGCGTTAAATACCTCCTTGGATAATGTAGTTACAGATTCCGACCAGTAAACGAGAAAGTACACCTCTTTCGTAAAGGCACAAGCGGAATAAAAGGTTCTACCGAGAAGAATCATTCAAGATATATGCCGACATTATCTAGTGTTCAGCCGAGGACATTATCTTGAATTATCAGCCATGTAGATAGGTACCAACCTTGATTACTGATAAGGTTATAATTACTTCCCAGTCGAATCATCATATTACTCAACGTATTGCATGCGTTCGTCGAACTTCACATACTGCCACGTGTGATTACTGGCTGGTTAATCAATAATAGCTATTTACGGCTCTCGGTCGTAAATGCTTGCATGCAAAACGATTGCACCGAGCAGTCCAATAGCGGCATCGATCGCAAATCTCTTTGCTAATATGATTAATCAATTAAAATTAAATGATACGTGGGATTTGAGCATATTTATTGAATCCGATCTTGGATAATATCGATCAGACATTGGAGAAAATGGACTGCATTATACATCATATCAATGTGGCGAACTATTTTCGATTACTGTCAATGCTTCCGTGAAAGAAGACATCTTTGATTGAAGTGCACAGGTAAACAAATGATGATGGATGATCTTACTCGTCACATCAATCGAATTGCCGAGGAACGATACAGGTCTTTGCTAATTTGTGGCGCTGTTGTTGTTATTTTCCATTCTTCATATGTAAGGTCAACGTTTCTAATGTAACTTTGTCTCTTTAATTATTTTGACCCGTCAAAACAAATGCAGAATCACAATAATAACAGCACTACCAGTCCTAAAATGATTAGCGACATTACTATTATGCTCCGTTGAATGGGGTGAATATGCTACGTACGCGTTGGGTATTAATCATACTCTGTGACCTATTTGTGGTATCAAAGCAATTCCAAAAACCATCCACTGTAAGTCAACACGGGGAAATGGCCGACGACTTATCTTAATGCAAGCATACATGCAGATATCAGGTGCTTGCTGGGATAGATTTGCCTAATTATCCAATGTATCGCGCGCACTTTCCACAGGGACTGTCATTCCCCGCCTATGCATATCCGAGCCTGGCAGAACATGGAAGTAGAGCTCACACTTATGTTATTAATTACCGTACTATATGGCAACATATTAATGTCTGTATAAATGTGTATGATAGTCAGATGTGCGTTAAATACAAAATTAAAATGACATAAGTGAAAAATAAAAGCAATAGTCGATTGCAAATTGACATGAGAATAGCGGGGAAGATTATAGCAATCGTATGTTAGTCTAACTGTGCAGAAAGTCATCGTATTGTGCAATCCACTAACATCTAAATTGGAGATGGGTATGACATAATGCAGCGATATATACTGCCTCTATGGGAGACAAATGTCAACATTAACTCTTGATAGTTATCTGTGTAATATTTAAACCCTTGTATATAGAAACTTGATGTATAAAGTCATCAAGGCATTTATTAGGGTTCAGTGCATTTAACTTAATTACAATTTTCTTACTCACTATAAATGTTCTGTGCTTCTGCGGAATTGCTCTTGTGACAACTGTGGTTCGCATCCCCATTCCTGTTAGAACAAGAGAACAAGCGCAATGCATAATTAACCATATTGCCTACAACGACGTTGTGCTTTTACGGTGATTGTATGTGCATATATATTCGTTCTTAATGGTTGCATAGTTGAAACGACAAAATAATATACGCTGCAGAAATGGTACAATTATTCCATGCATTTTAACCGCTGGTCTACTTCTGGAAACTGTCCAGTAGCTGCAATACGTAATACCAAAGCGTCGTTTGTATTCATCGTGCTGTACACTCACTTATGATAACATCCAGTATGACAATCCATGAATTCATTGTGACAAATGTTTCAAATCACACGATGTTATGACTCATCATTTCATATACAAGCGGACTTGAATAATGCAAACTATGCATTGCACTTGCTACATATCTGGCAGCGATGATAATGATGTTGTTTAATAACTATTAATGAAAACATCTTTTGAATCATTATTTCAATGCGCGAGCCTTTTATGCACGCGCCTACGGTATTTATCCATAGAATGATGCTGCCTATTGCTGGCCACATTATGATGGGTGTCCGATATAAAAGTATCGATAATTCTTCCACTCACCGCTTTCATAAATAATGTTACAGAATCTTACCATACTTTTGAAGCTTTTTTGGCCACATGTCTCCATCTAGGCTCTAGTGATTGCGTTTTGTCTCCCAAAATGCTTCTTACTTTTCAGAAAATATTAATTATTAGATCGATGCGGAATGATGTATATCGAGTCGGGGCGTGGCCATCTGATATTACTACAGTTGATTAGAATAGCGTTCTGCAAATATTTCCCTTGACAGAGTTATGTGGTTCATATGGGCTGTGCAGGAGGGTGCCTCGTTCATTTACAGCCTTTAGAGCCGCGAAGTTACCTTCGGTATTCAGGCACACCATCTACTGGATAGGGTTATAAATAAATGTGACAGTAGTAATCCTTAGATCCCCAAATCACATAAATTATATGAAACTAACCTGACCAAATCAAATTATATCGTTAATCCCTATGCATAGTTAGGATATTTGTAGCGAGGGGCCACCATCCCTTCAAGGATGACGGCTGTCAGACTAAGTACTCTTATCAAAAACAAAATCTAAGATCATCCCCGCAGAGACATCGATTGCATTTATGTAAGTTTGATAAATTGAATGTAATTAAGGATGGAGAATATCTGGGCCGTAAGTCTTCGTCCACTGAATCTCTGGCAAGTAAAACATTTATGGACCAAATCGATAAATCACTGCAGCGATAGTTTTTACTAGACTCCTACATATTTTCTTTGTCTTCGCCGATGATAAAATATGTAAGAAGAATTGACCATAACCTCACAGAGTAATATGGTCGGGAGCTATGCATATAATCCATGACATGCAAACATGTTATCAAGACCCTAGCACTGATTGTCCACAAGATGCAATGCAATAGAAACTAACTTTGGTTTTTATTCTGCCCGGACTAACTGGTGTTTGTCTACAAGATGCATTAGTTCTCATTGTCATTCGGATGACGATGTTTGACCTCTTTATGGTCACGAGTATATCGTATGTGACCTTGTGTGTGGCATGTGGTGACGATACCCGGCACATAGCTGTCCTTTTATTATCGCTGATAATAACGAGTAATGCGCCAGGCGTGCCTAACCACATAACGCTGGACTGTGGTGCATTCATTAAGAAAGCAGAAATGGACTACTCGGCTGCCTGCACCATAAATTCAAATCAGTGTGGGCCTGACAGAATCATTTAGACGGAAATTTGATAAATGCGCCCTAAATGTCATGGAACTTTAAGTACGATGCATCCATAGTTAGGCTTATAAATTCCCGTGCATAGCGCCAAAATCCTAATTTTGTTTGTTGTTCAATTAGAACCTCGTCCCAAAGTCGACAGAAGCCGTGCCCTATTAGCCAATAGTCAACTAGTATGAATAGAGCGTAGTGAACCATGCTAAGTATTGATGAAGTTACGACTGAATGCAATTGGGTCATATCCTTCGCAGCATTCGATTATTTGCATTTCCTCAGGTTTTGTTAATGGTAGGCCCGGAAAATAACCAGCTAAGTCTTTAGGGTAGAATCTTATCTTAATACTCCGTGAACCCATTTTAAATCGACATAATATGGTTCGGAATTCAACCGGAAGAGAAAGTGCAGCGGGTGAGGAGTAATTATCGTTCAGCTGTCAAGTTTGGAAGGTGGCGTTGAGTTTAGATGCTTGATATTAGTTTTCGGGGTCATTGCTGCTTCATCTAGATAGGTGAAGCGCTTTGGCTGTATTTGGCACAGCAGGGTGTTTACATGCATGAATACGTTCAAGTCATTATTCTACTAAACGGCTTTACTGAAGATTTCCACAGCTTGCTAAATGGCTGACGTTGATAGACAGTATTTTGTTTATAGTGTTAACATGATATCAAAGCAAGTTTACAAAAAGATGGATAAATACACCGCCTTTAACCGCAACGAGATTGAATTGGGACGAGAACATTGTGCCAAACACAATCATCGTTTCAATACCTTCGAGATTAACCTAGGTCATTGATTCGAGTTATTGAGACCACTTGTATCACATTTAATCGACGTATGCTCAATTCTCAAAATGACTGTTCCTAATGTAAAGAGTTTTGGCTCAAAGTGCTAAAAAAACTAGGCAGCCTGTGTGCAAGAGAAAAGAATTCTCTCACGGTGTCATTTACATTTCTCGCTACCATCTGTTACCTCACTGCAATCCTATTCGCCTATCTTTTGCGTGTCATCAGTTCCGCCTCGGCGCTGTGTCTTTTCCTACACAGTGTTTTCCTCGGCTTTTTTCCTGTCTTTATTCGATTTTTCTTTTTCTGATATTTCAATGCCTCATCTAATCGTTTAATTTGTACGTTGCTCTTATCTTTGTACTTTTGAAGTTGTTTGGTCTATTTTGCGTTATTTTCCCACTTTCACTTAACCCGCAACGCAATGTTAATTCAAACACTTAATTGTTCTCGTTTTCTTCGAGTAAGGGTTTTTCCTATGTTATACGACTCCCTTGGAAGTTTTTTCGCTTACCATGAATCTCGTCTTTTATCTTTATTTCGCACTTGTTGCGTTTGCCAATTATTCTCCTCTTACGATCCAATAAATAGCTATCAACGGACAAAATAAGTTTGATGTATTCCATGAACATTGGCCTTGCTAAATAGCTATCATGTATTACCAGAAGCGATAATTTGAGGTCCCAAAAAGTCAAGTATCCGCATAGACTGCTCGCGATGGACGACCTGTGCAATAGTTGACGTCGAAGTGCAATAACTGGAGTAATCTGGTAAAAGCAATTTTGCAATGCTCACGGATAGCACACGCTTGTGTTTTGATCGCAGTTCCATTCTGGTTGAAATACTTTCGGGGTAACATTGTTATATTTGAGTGCAATATCTCTAAATATATGTCAAAATAGCACACCAGTATATATTGGCTTAGCTTCCATTCACCACCACAAGCCTATGGTTATATTCGGATTTTGAAATGGTCTCAGGTCGCGCATAATAACAGAATATCCATATTCACCCTATCGACTTCAGTCTAAAGCAGAAGCTAGTTTTCACACCCTATAGGCTGCCAGAAGGTCACATGAATTTGTTATATTGTGATATACCTTACACCGAAAGGAAACTTCAGTTGCAATTGGTTTAATGTTTAAATTGGGACGTTAACGCAGCGTTATTGTGATGGGTGTCGATAATGAGCTGAGTAGATATGTACCTTCGTGGTGCATCAATGTTCTATTTAATGCCGTCGTCAGATAATTAGTGTAATAGCGTGCACGTCGTTTTGAAAAATCAGTCATGACAGTGTTAGAAAAAGTGGTTGGTAGAGATATCAAACGGTCGTGATGATTATCATATGGTACTGGCTTAACCGGCCCCGGTTAGTCTTTACATGTGTCGTTGGAATAATTGAACCTCTGCAGGTAATGCTGAGACCCAGCTTAACATCCCGGTAGTTTATCAGAGTAAGCGCTCTGGTACATAAAACTGCGGATCACCGCCTACATATTTTAGTTGCATGAGAATCAGACACATCTATCGGAGCAGCATATTTCTATGATGTGCAACACAACTCCTTGACAATTCATCGCACTAGGTATCCCTATATTGTCCTTTTCGTTAATTCTATTTGTTGGAACCGGAACCTCGTGTACATTGTGCCACAACCTGACCGGGCTATCTGCCTGGCACTGAGAGATGAATGTTATCCAACGTGCTGTGCTCCATTTTTCAATAAATACACTCAAAACTCTATGGTCCAGTCGTGCCAAAAGGGTACTATTTACACCATCGGTTCATTCAAAGTGATCCATTCATGTGGTTTTATTGCTGGATGTTAGTTTTTGTTATTGAATCGGTTAATCAAAAGGGCACACCAGTCTGCTACAAGCTCATACCCGTTAGTAGTCGATTTCTAACTGTATACCCGATGGATATTGGATATGTCGAAAACCTTGGTTAACAAATAACCCACGCGAAATGGGTGTAATGTTTACATCCCTATAAAATAAACTTCTAGACTTTTGTTTTCGATAAACAAGATGAGATCCTGACCGCTGGCAGCAGTTGGAGGTGATTCAGCGGTGGTCGTAATTGACTTCAGTCGGATTTCAACTGTTGAAGGGTTTATTGGGGCCTGGCCATTAAAGTAAGACCATAAAGCAGCCCAACTATGATAGGTTGGTACAAACGATAGCAGCATAAGCTTAATATGGAACAGGCGCCATTTGTCGACTTTGATTTTATTCAAAATTATACTGGAAACGGGGACTGAGACGCCCACTGGACCATTAAAAATGGTCGCTGCAATCGACATGGATTATGGAGCGTTATAACCCGTTTATTAAAGAACTAATTAAGTACTTCATGCGAAGAGGTTACTGTGACTACAGGGACATTTGTAAACCATCTCTTTTATGGTTTAGGTTTAAAACTAACTTTATTGAGCTCGTGTATATGTTTGACTCGCAGTACTGCGATGCTGTTACGGCTATCCAACATCGCCGTGCTTTCACTGGCATTTTTAACATGTGAATATTATATTCCGACGAATATTGTAATTCCAACTATGTTTGGTGGAAATCAATGAATATTTCACTTGTTGGTGACGGCCATTACACCAGGAGGTGATGATTGGCTATATTCAGCACGGAAGTGCTTATCAACAACAATAATATACCACTGAAAACAAATCAGCGGTATATCTACAAGTCTGTAGTTTTCTCACCTGTTGTTATCTTCAGTGGCGCCAACGTTCACTTACATCTTCACGTCCGGTTATCCACCTGGTCATTATCTATTATCACACAAATATGTGCTGTTGTGGGCTATCCATATGTTTATTGTTTACGTAGTGTTTTATGTTCATTTTGAAACATAGCCTTGCTGTTTACACTTAAAGCACATGATATTACTTACCTATATTCACAGGTGATTATGGTTTAACTTTATTGCGGCGCCCAGTTTAGCAGCTTACAAGCAACACATAACCTTAAAGGTTTTGTTACTGCACGATAAGCGAGTGCAGGCCATGAAGTAATTAAAGTACTAGCTGGCCATAATAAGCGATGACAGAACCTCACATCCGGCCGACCTCGTTGTGGCGCCGACTGGCACATGCCGAAGAGAATTTCTAACAACGGCCGTTTTATATGCGCCTCAAGCATGCAATTTACGGTCAAATAAAAGCCACCTGAATATGAATTAAATGTATAACGAGACCACTTAATGAGACAAAATGCTTATTTTAGTGCCGGACCAAGTTTTGCTAGTCTTAATCGATGTTGCCAAGGGGTAAGAGTATTTCCTCATCTACTATTGTATCCAGTCTGAAAGCATTTTATTGCCAGTGTAGGACCATTGACGCCGTACAATGCAGCGCAATGTTGAGATTTGTAGAAGGTTGTAAATGCTGCGTGGTGAACTATGAAACGATGCACCATGGTTTAGCAATGCTGTCAGCCCATCCTTCCCTAGCTTCATTAATTCAACATGGGTTAGAAGTGTAAATGAACCAGCTGTGGGATGCTATGGGAGCCATGGGGTGATGTACGGAGTTGTGTCAGGTCCTCCTTTATATATACTACTTCTTTAGTTCGGGGCAGAATTGTTCACAACGCTTATCTTAAGTTACGCAGATAATTCAAGAGGTAGCCGCTGAACACTGTCGGTCGTTAACTTTACCTCCTAAAGTAATTGCTGTTTTAGTATTGATTTCGCTTCTTTGATATTTACATATGCCAATCGATACTCTAATCGATTCAATATCTCACTCTGTGGTGGTTGCCTCTCGTATAGATAGCTTAAAATGTCGATATATTACCATTGTAGTGGCATTTCCTTCCCTGAATGTCCATCGACATCCTCGGGTATATTTTGTTTGCTAAGTAATGCTAAATATCAATTTAAGCGCCTTGTAATATATTTTTCGGATTTAATCCAAATAAAATCAAAGATTTATTATGTACATTATCGATCAAATGAAATGCGAATATTCAATGTGGTCTATGAGCAGTTCATAAACAGTTTCTATTGGAGCGGGCTATCGATAAATGTCACTTGACGAATTCCATGAGGCCAGCAATCGCTTTCCTTGAAATGGACCGTGTGACCAAATCAACTTATACCTATCGTCTCGATGAATAGCAATGACCAGGACATATTTAACTCTGACTTTGCCAAGGATTACAGATTAATGCGCTATCACGCCTATCACTAGTTTCCTCACATCTCAAACCCGACTTGTGGTGGGCAGACATTTAAGTAAGCCTATGTGAGGCTTAAGATAGTAATAAGATATACTTGATGAACAAATGCATCTCTCCTTCTCCCTCTCTCTCACGCACTCTCTCTCTCTCTCTCACGCACTCTCTCTCTCTCTCTCTCTCTCTCTCTCTCTCGCTCTCTCTCTCTCTGTGTCTCTCTTTCCCTCTTTCAGCATCATGTTATGACCTAACGAATTCTTTACATCAATTGTAGTAAGCGTATGTACACATGGTCCGCATTACCCTGGTTTTCGGAAGGCCTTCCTTCAACAGTCAAAGCCCAGTACCAAAATTCCACGGCTTAATCGAATCCAAAACATAATAATACGCTGTTTTCACAGCTGTCACACGAAAACCCGGAAAATATTGATTGCCAACCAGCTACCCTAAAGCAAGCTGTCATCAATCCTATTCAAATACATTGTTGTAAATATATATATATATATATAAATATATATATATATATATATATATATAGAGATAGAGAGATATATATATATAGGAGATATTTATATAGATATAGAGATATATATATATTTAGGAAATGTTATATATAAGGATATATATGGATGAATATATATAGAGATATATATATATCATATATATACAGGTATGTATATATATATAGAAAATATATATATAGAGATAGAAAGATAGAGACATATAGATATAAATATATAGAGGGAGATTTAGAAATAGAGAGAGAGAGAGAGATTTAGGAGAGATATAGAGAGAGAGGGAGAGAGAGAGATAGAAGAGAGAGACCTAGAGAGGAGAGAGAGAAAGAGAGATCTCTCTATCTCTATAGACATATCTATCTCTCTAGATCTCTATACTCTATGATCTCTCTCTCTATATATCTCTCCCTCTGAGATATATATCTATCTGGATCTATATCTCTCTCTCTCTCTCTCTCTAGAGATCTATCTCTCTCTATCTCTATCTCTCTATCTATATATATATATATATATATATATATATCTATATATATATATCTATATATATATATATATATATATATATATATATATATATGTGTGTGTGTGTGTAGTGTGTGTGTGTATAGTTATGATCAGCATCCTTGCGTAAAAGTAAACCATCTGTACGGAGGTCATACAGAACAATTTCGTATCCCATTGTATTTTACGACAAAGTAATATTGTTTCTCGGAGTGCAGTTTTAGGCAGGTATATCATGAAAGAAGAGTCCTCGAAGGCTACTACATTCTAGCTGTCGGGATCATTGTCGCCCACACTGACCCAGTAACGCACAGAAGCATGCGATTAGACTGTTATGAAATCTTTTAGACATATATATGACGTATAAAACATACGTCTTGTCGGGTGGATAGCACCGTTAAGCCCAATCCTTCCGCCATCGTATCGTGCTAACATCGATATAGCATTGCGTTACCGCCTCATTGAGATAATACATTTGATGTATAACAAGTGCAACTGACTTTTTGCTATTCAATGGCGAATGAATGTTGTTTACTCATAGGCACAGAAAAGATATATTCACCATGTAATGATTTGCCTTCTGTGCTGCGCACAATTCTTATTCGGCGAAATGTAACGGTTCATAAAAGCGCTATTATTTCAGATGCCATGATATTTTTACACCATTCGTTTGGCCTCAGTGTATGGTTTTAATAAGCGTATCGCTACGCGTTGCCAATCTGTGACATGACTATAATTAAGAGGCAAATCCCGTCGAGATTCAACTTATCTAGTATTATCCCTTATTCATATAATATTCAACCATATCTAATCATAACCAAAGACTCGGATGTAGCCGTCTATGAACTGTATAAGTCGATGCAAAACTTAGTTATCACTCGGGTTTGTTCTTGGTGCATCGATGAATGCTGATTCATTCGTTTATACTTAGCTATTTGCTGGCGTGTTACGGATTTGGGAATAATTGCCTGTCGATTTGTTCACCAAGAATTGTATGAGCAAATACTGCAGTCAACCAAATGTTATATATGGTCAAATGAAGAATCTGAAAAAATACCCCTTCAACGGTTATAATAAGATACAAAATAACTTACTTTGAATTTGGTATGCCGCTCATGTTAGCCGACCATGTGAAGTGATGCTTTTGGTATTCAGCAACAATGTCATTGGATAGGGTTATAAATCATTATCACAGTGGAATTCCCTTGAGTCTCACAATCCCATTAATTGCATACCATAGACCCGGCTAAATCGACTTATGTCGCCTTAAAGGAAGACAAAGCCTTGGCAAGGACATTGTTTAGGAAGTATTTGACCTTATAGGTGCTAATGGCCACCTGGCATAATACCTGACAAAAGAATCAGCATCACTTAATATCGTCCAATTCTATTTTATAAATTAATATGTGCTCACAAGACTCGGTTTGTTAGTTGACAAATGAAGGGTTTATATTGCCCAATGGCATTAGGTAGGAGGCACAATCCAGTTTTAGCAATGGTCGCTTAAACTGGCTTTCTCGTAACATGATGTAAATTATTATGCTATCAACCAATACTTATCTCACGATGTTTCATTGAAACAGCGACCTTAGTCAACAGTGATCTGTTTGAATTTTAGTAATGATTGCTTACCATTGTGACTCACGAATATCCTCCCAGTTGTAGTGTATTGAATTTAACTGGTTCTTTGTCGATAATGAATATCGCCGATGAAGTCAATAAGAGTTAGTGTTGCCTGATGGTATATAAAGTTTAAGTTAGCATGTAACCAACGTGATTAATAATATATATATTACTAAAGCGAAACCTAAAGTATGGAAGGTTTCGATATAATCCATCTCAATATCAACGTTTGATGATATGTGGTAATTGCCAATATTAACCAATTTATAATTGTTTTACCTCTTTGGGAATTTACCAAAAGTTTACTTGCTCATGGCTTTTCTTAACTAGAATATGCATGCGAACCAACATCACGTTTTTATTATCCGTCGACTGAGAAATTTAATTTTAATCAAATAAAAGATTAAATATTAAACAATTGTTATTGGGTGCAATTTAATATTATGCTGAATTAATCAATATTAATACGTTATTGGCGTTTGACTGGCCACCAGCCGTTGCCATCACTTAGGTTATAACCCCGCGTTTTGAAGAAAAACAGAGTAACCAAACGTGACTGCTCTGTCATGTGATCCGTCATGTTATTTATACAGGTTTTCGGCACGTGGTGATGATTTCAAACATAACAGCAGTTTTATACATAGTATGGCCTGCATTGGCTGGATGTTTTATCCCCACCTTCCTGCCATATACATCTAATAATGTTTTTCCTACATCACCATCTAAACACTTCGATCTTTTTACAGGTGTTAAGAGATAAATAATAGCTCCGTCAAATGGCAGCTCAAAGGTATATGCTGCGGTTAAACTCCCTAACAACAAATCCAGGGTACTAAGTGGAAAAAATTGTACCTCGGCGTTCGTTAGTGCATGTGGATGCATTTTGTTTGATCGCGTTAGCATAACATGCGTCATACTAGGATAACACAAAGCCGAAGTGCATTTGACACTCATAAAAGTAATGTTAAATGATACCATGACGTCTCAACCAATATTCCGAACAATCGCACTTAACAGTCAACGGTCCCTATCAAACAGGCGGGTTTATATTTGTCCATTTTACTGCCACTTAATCTCATCAACATACAGTGTGCCTGCCAAACTACCCCCCAGTGCTGTATCGATATAATTTAGGCGGAAATAGCAGTCGTGTTATTGCCTTGTGATTGTATAGGGCAATTGAGTTGGAGTTTTTTCCGGCCAACTAAATACCGCAATAATGTGGATATGTATTAACCGGACTTGTTTGTTTTCCTCCATAAAATGGTCTCGTCCTTGTTTGTCTCCTGTCATGACGTGACACGGCCAATAGTTGTCCAATGCAATTGTTATTTACAATGAGTTGCGAGCATAGCGTGACCAAAGTCGTAGGCAGTAGTGAACGTCATAGTCGTAAATTAGTTCTGTCGTTAATTTGGGAGTGTCTCTTGCATCGCCATTTCTTCAACTTAAAGTAGTGTAATTGAATACATCTTGAAATGTAGTTGTTTTGACGGAAATCAGATTGAGTTGACCTTGTGGATCGGGGGTATTCTGATAATAAGACCCGAGGGCTTTTCGAGGTAAACTGCTAAAATAAATGCACAATGTATATAGGAGGAAGTGCCATAACGGGAAATGATCAACCGTTGCAAACGCAAGGCGTTTAATGTGCGATTCTGTGTTGGAAAAGACTTACGTCGATTTTACTGTGACAAGATATTGATATGCAGCGAAGTTTACTATAATCCGAGGGTATTCCGTCATCGCATTATGTCTCTACTGCATGTCAACCATGAATACAACACGCCATGATGAAGTTTATAACCACCCGGTTGGTGTTGCATAGTTTATGTTGGCTGTGGGGCTCGTTATTTCGTGCAATCAACCTAAATATCGTAATTATATACGATAATGCTGTCATAGACAGGATGAAATATGGCAAGAAAAGTTATTTTGAAATCAATTTTCGAAGCCTTGCCCTAAGCAACAGACATGCTTAGATCAATACAAAGCTGTAGCGATATATGACGTAGAAGTCAGTGAATTTATCACATCATTTAACTAATGGAAACTCTTAATTGCTCCCATTGCTTGTGTTGTTTCTCTTGGCCACATTATGACACTTTTCAAAAGTGCCCTGTTTTGCTCTGTTGTTGATTATTCTATCCCTGTAATCGAGTAAATTCGGACGCTTGCCAATTATTGTGCAAGGTCGTTTGCTATTGATTGCTTTCGCGTATTTTATTATATATATATATATTTGAAATGGCTTGTAAGTCGCTCACTAACGTTGCACTGGACCCCGTCCTGGACCCGATAGTTAATGAGCTGCTATGCTTCGTCTGCTATAAGATGAACTCAATGCCATTCGACTTTCTGACGAAACTCTACTGTGGGTTTTGTGACGAGGATACAATAGAAATTGTGAAGGATATCCTCTTCTCAACAGCATTTATCAACGAGTGGTCGAGTCACCAGAGACGACCTCGTAAAGTGAAGAGACGAGGATCGAAGAAGAAGCAGCATGACATGGAAGACATTATCAACGCACTGTTAAAGATCCCTCCCCCGTCATTACCGTGTTATGTCGCCAAGGATCTGTCTCGCCTCCCGCCGCTGAATAGCAAGAATTGCGATCTGATAAGTCTTCTACGAGATATTGAGACTGTAAAAGAGGAAATGAAGATACTGAAAGAAGCACAAAAAGTGACAACGGCAGCTCATGCCTCTATGCTCACAGGTTCTACGGCTACAAAGGCAGTAACATCCTCCGCCTCAACCACCAAAACTCCTCCTGCCGCAGAAACACGAGCTGTCATTGACGAACGTGATTCTTCTGACGTCTGTGGCGATGTACTGGACACTGCACCACCGCCGGCCATCTCTACACGGGGGAGAATAACGAGGCTTGCCAAGATTCAAAACGTCAAGCGTCCTTCCTTTGCCGATGCAGTCACCAAAGGTACCAAAAAGCGACCCAACAAGGGAACACGATCTTCAGAGCACACATCACCGTTGGTTCCTCTAAAAGCCGACCTCGTCAAACTTCAAGTGCTAGACTCCCCACCCGCAGCCATCAATCAGATGTTATCACAGGCCAAGGCAAGAACTTCTTGCTCCTTGCTTCCAGGCGTATAGAAAGACCGACGACTCGCCGCTGTGTTGGACTCTTTGTGTCACGCCTCTCACGAACAACACAAGCAAGTGACGTCACCATAAATATTTTGAATAATCTTATTACCTTTCACCTCTTCTTCGTTATTGAATGTACCCTGTATATTTAACATCTCTAGCGTAAAAATAATCTCGTTCAACTCCCGTGGTCTTAAAGCTTGTATGGTAGATTTACACAATATATGCAAAAGCTATGACGTAATCTTCATGCAGGAAAATGAGTTAGACATATTACAAAGAATTCATCCTAGTTTTGTTGGCGTAGGTGTCAGTGCCATGGACGAAGGTTCCGGAACAATACGCGGGGCGTCCCTATGGCGGTGTTGGTATATTAGTTAGCAAGAAACTAATTGAATGTTGTCGATTTCAACACCATAATGATGACAGACTGCTCTCGGTTACTATATTCTCGGGCAGTGACTCAATCCTCTTGATAAATGCTTACCTACCCTACCAATATGACGCTAACACGGAGTCTTACCTTGACTATATGGGTAAACTCAGAGCAATGTCTGAATCCGCCCAAACCCGCAAAGTAGCTATTATAGGTGATTTTAACGCGCGAGTGTAAACTCTAAGTTTGAGTCGGAACTGCGCGAAATGTGTTCACAATCTCATCCTGTTAAATCTGACCATGAATGTCTAGGTAAATTGTCTGGTACATTTACATATGTCTGTGATGCACACTCGTCGACGTCATGGCTGGATCACTTTATCTGCAGTCATGACATGCATAACATTTTGTCAGATCTGTACATTGTAGACAAATTACCATGTTCGGATCATTTGCCAATTGCTGCTTCGTTTCGCTTTAATGTAAGCTCACAAATAGCTGCTGGTAATGAACAACTTAAAGAACCCATGGAGACGTTCAATTGGGCTGGCTCCTCGCCAGCGAATATTGCAGCTTATCAAAAACTGTCGAAACTTTATTTATCGGATGTGGCGCTTCCGGATGCAGTTACCTGTACCGATGCAAAATGTTCCTCTGCTGATCAAAAGGCGCAGACCGATCGTTTGTATTGCGAGATATCGAAAGCGGTACGCAAGACCAGTACTAAATGCATTGATATATGTAAAGTTAAGTCCTGTCGCGATTTTATCGTCCCTGGCTTTAATGACTATGTTAAAGACCTATATACGCAGGCGAGGCGGGCGTATATAAGTTGGCGCAATGAGGGCAAGCCACGACATGGTCCTACATGTGAGCTGATGAGGCTTACGCGTCTTAACTTTAAATGCTCTCTCCGTCAAATGTAAATACCTGGAGATGTCTGCCCGTGCAGATGCCATGGCAAACTCATTGGACGAAGGTAATACTGCCTCGTTTTGGAAAGGAGTGAAATGCGTCCAAAATCGGTCGATACCACTGGCGTCAGTAGTTAACGGCTGTACCGGGGCTGAAAACATCGCCGACATGTGGCGTGACCATTATTCCACACTCCTCAACAGTGCGAGTGAGTGTCGGGAGATGGTCGAGATGACGGAAACGGTGAAATGTGAAACTGACCCCACTAGCACGTAATGAGCTGCTATGCTTCGTCTGCTAATAAGATGAACTCAATGCCATTCGACTTTCTGACGAAACTCTACTGTGGGTTTTGTGACGAGGATACAATAGAAATTGTGAAGGATATCCTCTTCTCAACAGCATTTATCAACGAGTGGTCGAGTCACCAGAGACGACCTCGTAAAGTGAAGAGACGAGGATCGGAGAAGAAGCAGCATGACATGGAAGACATTATCAGCGCACTGTTAAAGATCCCTCCCCCGTCATTACCGTGTTATGTCGCCAAGGATCTGTCTCGCCTCCCGCCGCTGAATAGCAAGAATTGCGATCTGATAAGTCTTCTACGAGATATTGAGACTGTAAAAGAGGAAATGAAGATACTGAAAGAAGCACAAAAAGTGACAACGGCAGCTCATGCCTCTATGCTCACAGGTTCTACGGCTACAAAGGCAGTAACATCCTCCGCCTCAACCACCAAAACTCCTCCTGCCGCAGAAACACGAGCTGTCATTGACGAACGTGATTCTTCTGACGTCTGTGGCGATGTACTGGACACTGCACCACCGCCGGCCATCTCTACACGGGAGAATAACGAGGCTTGCCAAGATTCAAAACGTCAAGCGTCCTTCCTTTGCCGATGCAGTCACCAAAGGTACCAAAAAGCGACCCAACAAGGGAACACGATCTTCAGAGCACACCACCGTTGGTTCCTCTAAAAGCCGACCTCGTCAAACTTCAAGTGCTAGACTCCCCACCCGCAGCCATCAATCAGATGTTATCACAGGCCAAGGCAAGAACTTCTTGCTCCTTGCTTCCAGGCGTATAGAAAGACCGACGACTCGCCGCTGTGTTGGACTCTTTGTGTCACGCCTCTCACGAACAACACAAGCAAGTGACGTCACCATAAATATTTTGAATAATCTTATTACCTTTCACCTCTTCTTCGTTATTGAATGTACCCTGTATATTTAACATCTCTAGCGTAAAAATAATCTCGTTCAACTGCCGTGGTCTTAAAACTTGTATGGTAGATTTACACAATATATGCGAAAGCTATGACGTAATCTTCATACAGGAAACTTGGCTAGGCAACGATGAGTTAGACATATTACAAAGAATTCATCCTACTTTTGTTGGCGTAGGTGTCAGTGCCATGGACGAAGGTTCCAAAACAATACGCGGGCGTCCCTATGGCGGTGTTGGTATATTAGTTAGCAAGAAACTAATTGAATGTTGTCGATTTCAACACCATAATGATGACAGACTGCTCTCGGTTACTATATTCTCGGGCAGTGACTCAATCCTCTTGATAAATGCTTACCTACCCTACCAATATGACGCTAACACGGAGTCTTACCTTGACTATATGGGTAAACTCAGAGCAATGTCTGAATCCGCCCAAACCCGCAAAGTAGCTATTATAGGTGATTTTAACGCGCGAGTGTAAACTCTAAGTTTGAGTCGGAACTGCGCGAAATGTGTTCACAATCTCATCCTGTGAAATCTGACTATGAATGTCTAGGTAAATTGTCTGGTACATTTACATATGTCTGTGATGCACACTCGTCGACGTCATGGCTGGATCACTTTATCTGCAGTCATGACATGCATAACATTTTGTCAGATCTGTACATTGTCGGCAAATTACCATGTTCGGATCATTTGCCAATTGCTGCTTCGTTTCGCTTTAATGTAAGCTCACAAATAGCTGCTGGTAGTGAACAACTTAAAGAACCCATGGAGACGTTCAAGTGGGCTGGCTCCTCGCCAGCGAATATTGCAGCTTATCAAAAACTGTCGAAACGTTATTTATCGGATGTGGCGCTTCCGGATGCAGTTACCTGTACCGATGCAAAATGTTCCTCTGCTGATCAAAAGGCGCAGGCCGATCGTTTGTATTGCGAGATATCGAAAGCGGTACGCAAGACCAGTACTAAATGCATTGATATATGTAAAGTTAAGTCCTGTCGCGATTTTATCGTCCCTGGCTTTAATGACTATGTTAAAGACCTATATACGCAGGCGAGGCGGGCGTATATAAGTTGGCCAAATGAGGGCAAGCCACGACATGGTCCTACATGTGAGCTGATGAGGCTTACGCGTCTTAACTTTAAATGCTCTCTCCGTCAAATGTAAATACCTGGAGATGTCTGCCCGTGCAGAAGCCATGGCAAACTCATTGGATGAAGGTAATACTGCCTCGTTTTGGAAAGGAGTGAAATGCGTCCAAAATCGGTCGATACCACTGGCGTCAGTAGTTAACGGCTGAACCGGAGCTGAATACATCGCCGACATGTGGCGTGACCATTATTCCACACTCCTCAACAGTGCGAGTGAGTGTCGGGAGATGGTCGAGATGACGGAAACGGTGAAATATGAAACTGACCCCACTAGCACCGTTCTCTCCCCTGCTCCTATTCGTCGAGTATTACGGACGCTTAAACGAGGAAAATCTTGCGGGGTAGATTGTCTTGCCGCTGAACATTTTATTAATGCTGACGACAGCATATGTGTCACTGCTATGTGTGTATATACATATAAATATATATATTTATATATGTATATAAATTTAAATATATATACATATATATATATATATATATATATATATATATATATCTATATGTATATACATATATATTTATATATATGTCTATAGATATATATATATATATATAAATATATATGTATATAAATACATATTTATATATATATTCATATATATATAATTAAACTTATGTATATACATAAATATATATATTTATAATCATATATATATAGTTATGTGTAGATAAATAGTTGTATGTATATATATATATATACATGCATATGTGTTAATGCACATATATAAATTCATAAACATATATATATATCTGTATATATATGCATATTTATATAGAGAGAGCATATATATATATATATGTATTCATATATATGCATATATTTGTAAATGTATATGCTTATATATATGTATGTTTTTATATATACATTCATATACATATGGATATATATAAATCTTTTTATACATATTTGTATATATATATTCATATATATATATACATAAATATATATATATAATCAATATATATATATCATATATATATATATATATATATATATATATATATATATATGTGTTTGTATATATATATATATATACGTGTGTAAGCTTGTATGTATAAATATATAAATATATATATTTACATATATATATATATATATATATATAGAGATATATATTAGATATATATATATATGTATATATATATTCTATATGTATATCTATCTTATATCTATTATATCTATATATATATATATATCTTATATATCTATATATATGTAAGCTTGTATGTATAAATATGTAAATATCTTTATTTCCCTATATATATATATATTTTCTCTCTTCCCCCTCTCTCTCTATATGTCTCTATCTATCCATATCTATATCTATGTATGTATCTCTATCTTTTATCTGTATATATTTCTCTATCTATATGCTCTATATATATATATCTCTATATATATATCTATATCTCTATATCTCTCTATATATATATCTCTATATATATATATATATGTAACATATGGTTATTGTTCTTTATTTGGTCATGCGCAGTTTGAACGTTTTCCAGCTCAATGCTACATCTTGCACATAATATCGCAATCACGAAATCGCATGGTCTATTCTCAAATGGACAAGGCTGGAACCGATAATGGCATTGACGTGTATATCATTTTCAATGAGAGTTGTCTAGAACTGAATGTTACATGCTCTCTGCTTGTATTACTTTTTTTTCAACGTCTGATATTTGGTCGTCATTGTGCACCTTTTGGAACCATACCAACGTTTTTCATCGGATTGTATGGTTATACCCCGGCGGTAATTCAGAGATGCCATAGGACGGGACATGATGAAGTGGCCACACAATGACCTATCTTCACGCCGGCTTACTGTCTGGATGAATCAGCTCTATGGAAAACTGTTTCTATTGTGGAAGTGTGCTTTCAGCAATGGCATCACTGGGAGATTTACCATTATCCCGGAATAGCCCATCAATATGAAATAGACGCGGACAGAGCATCTATTATAAAGAACTCAATTTTAGCAAGAAGCAGTATAATGCTACGCAAGAAGCAGTATAATGCTACGCAAGAAGCAGTATAATGCTACGCAAGAAGCAGTATAATGCTACGCAGATTGGAATACGGCGGGGTATATACTAATGGACAAATACAGCGCTAGCATTTCTGTTTAAAATCCACCTGTCTTAATGATATACCGGTTATTCAGAAAACACGAACATGACCGTTTATCAAATAAAATAATAAGTTATCAGTGAGATTTGTCATTATGTTTGCTGAAACACCGCTAAACCATGAACATTTGTGTTGTCTATATGTAACGCTGCCAAATAAGTCTTACTTGTACGTAATATCTTGCACGAGGCGCCCACGCCCACGGTAAACGCGCGCCGGAAGGCTAAACTCAAGCAACGTCCCCTGCCGGGATTATCGGAAACATCCATCGACTGATCATTTATAGCAGTATAGTAGCATTGTGGAAGCATGTTACATAAAGAAACTTGTTCCGATCTTTTTATCTTTACCTTTTGTAATATCCATCGCTTTCATTACCGTTATTGCAAAATATGCTATAATCCAAATATTATCAAATCTTTATTGATCAGGGTAGATCGAAGGAAACGAGTCTTTCTCAAAACAGTGTGAAGCAAAATGCCACTTGCTAATCCCTTATGCCAAATTCCTTAGACCAACTGACATAAAACTTCTCTCAAACACCCGTGGCTTGTGTAGTTCAGATAACATGTGGCCATTCGGGTGAGTGGCTATATCCGCGCATGAATGATTCCAGTACGTTGTATATGAATTGTTGCACCACGCATTGAAAGTTGTACTGTATTTGATGCGCAAACGCGAGTGCTTGCACAAGATGCAAGCTTACGCACACACAAGCACACATTTATATATATATGTATATATATATATATATATATATATATATATATATATATATATATATATATATATATATATATATGTATATATGTATATATATATCTCTATATATATGTATATGTATATGTATAAATATATATATATATATATATATATATACATATATATATATATATATATTTATATATATATATATTGAAGTATTTTATATATTGCGATCGTATATATATTGAAGTATTTTATATAATCCGATCGACTACAATCACACACACACGTGCACACATATATATATATATATATATATATATATATATATATATATATATATATATATAATATATATATATATATACATATATATATGTATATATATATATATATGTTTATGTATTTACATATATATACATATATATATAAATATATACATACATACATATATATATATATATATGTATATAAATATATATGTTGTGTGCGTGTATGTGTGATTTATGTCGATCGGATTTTATAAAATGCTTCAATGAAATGCATGGAAACTTGTAAACAGCCAAAGATCGAGACAATTTTATGTTACATGGTTTTACATCAAAACCGATAGGTCCAAGTGCGGCGCACAATAAAGGCAAGGATTAATGTCCCATGTGTGCACAATCGGGGTGTCACTGTTGTCTATAATCATGATATAATGGTTGCCGATAAAGCCATAAAAGGCAGCCGTGATTGTGAGGTTAACGGACGGTAACTGCTACCCATTCCCTCAGATCATCCTTGCTCTGTCACTTGAGTTACAACATGTCGAGGGAACGTCTGGTAAATAGGTTTAAAGAAGTGCATTCACAGCAGTAAGTGGACTTTCGCAAGGCTGACACTGTTCCATTAATGCGCAATTATAGCCATATAAGACCGATGCGTGTGGTCCTAATATAACAATGCAATTGTTCTCATCTTTACCCTATTACCTATCTCATTAACTTTGATATTAAGGTAATTTCATCGTTGCTTAACACGCGTCGAGAAACAACCCAGCAAGCAATAGGCTTCATTATTATCTAAAGATAACGCTGGTCATTTCCTCATTATCGATATGGCATGACTGGACGAGATGGCCATGCCTGGCAAGCTCCCATTACACGTCCAAATATGATCAATAAAACCGTCTACACAACTCGACTTTTTGAGGTGCGGTGATCCTAGCGATACCTGGGGTCAAGGCCATATTTGCTTCGAGGCCGTTAAAACTCACATTGGCTTTTTGACGAGCACCAATGCGCAATGAGCGAGGGTGACATGATCATCAAACTCTCGTAATCCAATTAATGAAATAATGAATGGAACTCATACATCCCCAATGACCTGGCCTAGCTCGTGTGAATGTCATCTGAATTGCCCCATTATTTATAGATAAACTAATCGGACGAACAGATTGGCATTTAAACAAATTTGCGAGTATATCCCGAGGCAGAATTGCGACGTATGGGTGCGTCATAAAAGCTTTGCTGAGCGTTGGCAGCCCGATCACGAAGGGTCATAAAGAGTTTAGTGCCAGTTCTCGGCAACAGCACAAGCAGCAGCAGTAGCAGCAGCAGCCACGGTGTACACGTGTCCGGAAGTCCCCATCTTGAACAAGCCAATTATAAATGTCTTACACTCGGCTAAATTGTCTATCGACAAAGCAGTAAAGACCACTGTCGTATACCATTGGTACAAGTCATACACAAGTTATACCCTGTGGTATCATACTGATATAGCAGTAACTGTATCATCACAACCCGCCTGATATTAGCCACTTAAACAATCTACACCTATAAAGCCGTCGCCTTTGATGAAGGAACGAGGTTTAGCGAGCATGCGCGGTAATCCGCCAGATTAATGCGTCTAGTCGTTGCGATGATGTCAGTGGTAAATAAGAACATTCGTATGCCGCCAGCAGCCTAATAAAACTGTATTTCGGGCTCTTCTATACTTCGTAGTGCGCCATCGTGTTCGCAGACGTTTGATTGTGGTGTTCAGCGTTATAAAAGCCACTCATATATTGGAAATGTCAGTGCTATCTGTGACTTATCTTTCCCGTCAAGATGCTTCGTTCTTTTTATTGGTCTAGCACAGGCGACAAAGAAGTTGTATTGTACAAAGCTTTACAAAATTTGTTTTCTTAGATGAGTCGATAGCGATTTGGTAAGGGCTGGGATGGGAGCTCGCCTATTGAAGCGCACAACGGATTCTGTGAGGCCGCCATTCATACGGATTACCATAACCGCTTGTGGTAGTCCGTCGGTAAATGCAAAACACTCCGTAAACATCACGAACAATGATTTTACGAGCCAAAACATTGATTAACAATCACAACATAAGTGCAACAAATGTGACGTCATGCTATTTCAAAATGCGTTATATCGTTATTTTATTCTGTATCGCCCATTGATAATGCATCGAATCTAATGTGATTACTTTCAGTTTCGTGCCATATTTGGCGTTTTAATAATGATGAATTATATCCATATCTATTCTTTATGCTGTTTGACCCCCGCAAAGTCGTTTGCAGCTCGTAAACCAATTGCATGTAATCTCGTTTGTAAGCGAGCGTCCATGACCCCCAACAATAATCCATTGGTATCCGCTAACAAATAACCCAAAACCCTTACAATCAACTACAACAATCGCAGCTGGTTTTGACTCACTAACAACGCCGGTTCCATGTGGACTAGCCTATCAAGGATAACTTTTTTAACGCCCACGGAAAGCCTGCAAGATAAACGGGCCATTTTATTGTTTGACTAAGCCAAGCCGGCTCTCACTGGTTAGCCATGCATGGACCATAGCCACTTATTGCCTTTTATCATAACAACTGCTCCACGTATATCATTTTTAATGGGCTTCTAGGTTTTGTTGAAACATGAGGAGTTCTGGGTTAGTCCTGCAACAAACGAGCAAATAAAATTACTTTATGACTTCATTATAGGTGGCCCCTGCGTTATAACTGCGTGTATTTTAAATTAATAAAAAACACCGGTCCCATGGTAACTACTTATGTATATTCAGGCGGAAATATTAAGCAGAGAGAGAAAAACTGCTAATTATCGTGTCAACGTGGTGCGAAAACTGGAGGTCATGCAAAACCTGACTACTGCGAACAGAAGCGTATAGATTTGTGCTATATAGATGATCCCTAACAGGCTGCTTAGTGCTGAGGGTTAAGCTGCAGGTGAACTTTAACGCGCAATTACGCGTTGTGTTTGTTTAATCTGATTGCTGCCCAGCCATTGGCGCCCAAACGCTGGGGAAAATATATCACGCTTGCTCGTCGAACCGCGTTAAACCCATGATAAGGAACGAGATTTGGTATATGAGGGGTGTTTCAAATGCCATACTGCGACCAAGCAGCCTGATCCATCGCAGTCGCTTGTTTTGTCCCCGGCACTGATGGAGTGTTGTTATGATTCATCGTGTAGGTGATTGAACACGGAACTGGCACATACTTCACTGCGGAGGATAAGCTTCGAACCATGACGAGACACTCGCATCAATAATATAACAAATCGAAATCCGGACCGTGCGGATTGTGTATTGTTCGGATGACGTAACTTTGCCCCTTATAATCTAAGCCCATTAGCTTTTCGTGAACAATACCTTGAATTGGTAGCGCGCCGATAATCTTCAAATTCCGCCATTATTGATGAGCGATTACGGGGAACCAACAGAGTGGATGTTATATATGGAAGACCTCATCATGCAGTTTTGAACATACCCTACCCCAGTCCCCAATCAATGCGACATGATCAATACTGATTCATGGAAACAAGCACCTAGATTCAGCATGCTGTGGCTCAATGGGAGTTATTGATTATGTGCGTTTCATGACCTAAGTCAGCTGCTTAGACCGGCCGTCTATCCCATGCATATTGCAAGTTACCATCCCATTTCGTGAAATGACATGTCATCTACTGAGGTGCGCAAAAACTGTGAGCTGAAAATATGAAAACACACCGGATTTCAAATGGAATTCAACTTGATATCTCGGAAACCATCTAAATGCAGCAATATATAAACCAAAAACTGCGAAATAAACTTAATTGCATTCCTAAACCTAGCATGTTATCATATACCCCATTCAGATTAAACCATATCACACAATATATAGCAATATGTTTCGATTTTCTGAAAGAATTTCGAATAATATTATGCGGTTTTTCTTCGTTACCGTTTATATAGGTTGGTTTTGTCATCGATGACGAAACGAAAATATTGAACCGCATGCCCGCCTCTACTTACAGGCAAAACTCATTGCACTATCCTTTAAATTTTTTTACTCAGTCCCAAAACGTTCGGAAATCACCGGCGTTTTACTAGTACTACAAGCATCTCCACACCAATTAAATTCCACCGAATGAACAGATCCATTCATCCATTCACCGACGACAAATGGACAGTCGTGTGAATTGGTGCGAATGTTTGGACAATCGATCACTGTCTTTCTTATGGACGTGCAAGTTGAATACGCTCGCATTGATGAAATAATACGGATTATAAATAGCCTATCATCACCCAGCTTTTCCATTGAGTTGTCTGCCATGCAACAACTTTGCTACCGAAGCAGAATCGCATCTTAACCAGCACCGAAAGAAATGAGCTGGGTTGAAACCAAGCTGCCATTTGAATCACTTTCCTGAATGGACCTACATAGCTGACCTCGCCCTATTGAGGCACTCCACTTAGGGTGTCGAAAGATAGTCACCCACCAGTAGGCTACTAGTGAGGGAAGTACAACGGCTGGGAAATTGCTTTTTGGTGGAATGGAAAGTTGGTGTCATAACGGCATGAGGACTTACCACGATCTATGGCGACTTCATGTACTTCAAGTCTCGCGTGAAAACCAGGCTGGCCACGCGTTCATTCGTGACTCCAACCGTCAATGTCTATGACCTTGGTATGACGGAATTTATGCCGCGCTTGGTGTCGTTTTATGATTATTTACGTCTTGGCAGATAATCTCTGTGAGTTTGAACGACCACATCAGACGGAAATCAAGTCGCTATGCAATATCTATATCTTCATTGATAACAACCCCAACGGAAATCATTATAAACGACTCAAATCTCCTAACATATTAAGTCTCGTCCTATTAAAAACATCCCTGGCAATTCAATTAAATGAATCGTCCTGGTTCCTCACAGAAATGCTCGCCAGAAAAGCGTCGAGCATATATCCATTGATTATTCTTGTGATATGGTGGCAGTGCTAGTCCCTCGTTTTTTATTAGTTGATCTGGAGTAGTTGACCGAAAAAAATCTAGTTATGGAAGCCCGTTCTGTATCAATCATTTCGTTTTGCGGGGATAATGGATCGTCAGTGGAATTGGGTGGGCGGGGGAATGTTTTCACTGTAGGAGTGCTTTACGGAGCAGAGGGGAGTGGACATGGCGCCATATTTGTGGCAGAGATTTCCTGATCTGATAGCGCGGGAAAGCAGAATTTAATACAGCCGCATTATATCAACTATATTAGTGGTGTCGATAGCGCACAGCGCGAACGATGATTTATTCTGTAAAACGTAAGCCAGAGATTGCTTCTTGACACTTTCGGACCTGACAACATGTTATTTTAACTAATGATCGCGGTTTCATGACAGAAATCTCACAGTGCGTCTTATGTCGTAGTAAAATATTCGTCGTAAATTGTGTTAACGATGGATTTAATTGTGTATGTGCGTATTTAAGTTTGCATACTCCCCAAAGCCACAGAAGCACCTCCCCCGCACACACACACACACATTTCACTTCACTCCCCCCACCCTCCTCCCCACCCAAATCTTGCGTTACACAAAATATCAAATTCAATAGCGGACTAAGGAGGGGGCACAACCTCAGCTCTCGCGGAAGGCCAGTTGCCGATTCCGTCGGTTCTCGTGGGACGTAGCCTTACCAATCTACCATTACCCCGCAGTGACTCCACGGACGCTTACTCTCCGCGACTCGGCTTTTGCAGTGGATTATCGGGGCGTGTGGCTTTAGACTCCTGCGCGCCCATGTCGGCCAGAGGGTTCTAAGCAAAGTGTGTGTGAGAGAGAGAGAGAGGCACTTTGCTCCGCAGACCAACAGCGACGCCTATTGGTCTGTGGCCGAATCACTCTCTTTGTGGTATTCTGTGAATGAGTGGTTTATTCAGTTTGTAAGTCTGTTGGTCTCAGCGTAGACTACTACTCTGACACACTAAGGATAACGCTCTATAGGAGTGGCATCAGACGATAGGCATCAGAGGAAAGTCGACTCTCCTACAATCAGCCATTTTTTCTGCGTATAGCCCAACTCAAACACAACGTACCCTATAGCCAATTTAATGCTGAATGCTGAATCATCTGAATGGACTTATCTGGCAGATTCGCCTGATGAAAAACCGCGTTGGCCTCGGCATACAACTACAGTTATAACTTGGAGTTCGTTTGAGGAGTATCACATCTGGTATCGGCAGTTAACATCTGACGCGGCTGCGCATTGCGGAATACATCAAGAAATCAAATAATTGATCCTACGCACAGTGGAATAAATCGACTTCATTGATGTAATTTAGCGTGATTTAAAGAGAACAATGGAGGGGCATAACGTGAATGAAGAGGATGCTGAAGTCTTCAGACAGCTCTACCACGCAAATGCTTCCTTTGAAATCACTTTTTTGTCTTGTCCTGACAAAGTTAAACCGAAAGAGGATATTATTTACGGTGCGTCTCACTTTCGAAATATCATCAGCTGATTTTTAAAACACCTGTTTGCTATCTAGGCACCATACCACTATAGCGCAAGTATATATATATATATATATATATATATATATATATATATATATATATATATATATATATATATATATATATATATATATATATATATATATATATATATATATATATATATATATATATATATATATATATATATATATATATATATATATATATATTTGTGTGTGAATCCTAGTTCCTGTAATGTTAGAAGAATTCCCTAGGGGTAGACATGTTAAGTAAATTATGCGATGGGAGAATTCAAATGCTAAGGACGCGCGGATCTAAGAATATAACACCGCATAAATGCGCAATAAGGACCAGGTAAGCAGCGTCACAATACGCGATTGTTGAGTCTTAGACAAGCAGTGATGTAATTCGATTCATATCCTCTCGTCTACCAGCCGTTATTGTTGATGATAACAACGACGACGACAAGCTACGCAACACTGGTAAAAATTTACGTCGCCCGCCCGCCAAAACTTACATAATAAACTCCTATATATAAACCAAGATTGCATTCAAACTAATCACAGAAACGTCATTCGTGCCAAAAACGTAAAGATCGATGCATGTCGGTATTTATACCTAAGCGGATAAATTCTGTCACTGTAAGAAAATCCAGCCATAGTTAGGCGTAGATAATGCTGATTGTCGTCGCCCTGATGTAGTTCTAAGTTCTGATGATTGCGAGTATATTGTTGCCAAAAGTATGCTGATTGTCTTATATCGCTACTTGATGCCATTAATTTCAATATCTTAGAATATTATGAGAAATAGTGACAATTTGACCTTTTACACGTTAGATTTGGTGGGTGGAGGGCAGGGGCAATATGCGCGTACCTCAATTAACATTTTACCGGTGATTTTGCGTAAAAACATGACTGATGCCCGAGAATAAACCTAAATGTGCTAACCACCGATGAAATCGCAAAGTCAAGCTTTATTCTACGACACGACCTCCTGGCAAGTATACTTCAAGGCCTTCCTCGTTAATCGAATTATTATCGACAGAATATATTTTAAATCTTTTAGCGGTCAAGGCTCTCAAAACAACTTTCCACTGCAATAGCCTGCGTTAGGATTTAATCTATACATATTATTGTGTGAGGGATTAAAAAAACTACGTTAGATCCTATGCCGGGGGCGTTGAATGGCTCGCAAACGCTAGCGCCATCATTACAAGTATAAGAATGCTGACGTTCGTTTCACTTGACAACGAGTAGCTGTTACAAATTTGCCTTCTTGCTTTGAAACGACTTAATTGCGCTTCGTAATGTGTTGGTCACGTACGTGTCAGGAAGTAGGGCTAAATTTGTTTTCGTTTATCGTAGTAGACCTCGGCTAATTGCTGAATCTCTCATTGACATCATTGCGTCTTTTACATTTTGCTGTTTCCACCAGGTGTACATTAATAGTGCCAATCTATTCCTCTGTGTTGATGGATTACCAGCAACAAATGGACAAGACACAGCAATCTATGCGTGACGCAAAATAGCTCCCACAGGACACAAACAATCTCAGCCAATCAACTTCATTCTAATTACCCTAGGCGATTTATGGGACCCAACCCAAAGAGCTGGTCGCAATGCTTTTCTGTTTAACCTATTCCCATAGAGAAAACGGGAGACACCAGGGTTGAAGAAACATAACGGTTGGATAATGGGGGTGTAGGTGTAGTATATATGGTTTGACGTTAATCAATTTTACACGACTCGTTTTTATCTTTCATGTTTTACAATAGTTTAAGTGCGATGCCTGCCATACTCATTGTTGAGATAAAACGGTAAAGCAGAAGAAGTGCTTGCCTTATGGAGCTTAGGCGTGGATGCCAATCGTTAAGCATACTTTGGGGACTCGGAGACAACGCGATAATTTCATTTGGCCATTGCAGTAACTGTCCATGAACAAAACACGTCACATATTGAGGTAGGTCTATGATGCTTACACACACCATGGCGTATTACTAGTATCTCTATCAATTTTCATGTTTTATCCCGTCCTATTGCACTCTATATTCTTGTTGTAACGCGACTAGGCGTTAAATGTAAATACGTAATTCTACTTAAACCAAGATATAGTTAGTCACAAATGTGGTACATTATTGTCTTCTGATAAACAAACTGCTATTTATTGCCTATGCCAAGTAAGCGCTTTTTGCATATGACAGCTAGGTCAGCTTTTACCGTTGCTATTTTCCTCTTCTCTTTACGATAATAATGTGGTCGCATGAGCAAGCTTACTCGAATGTTTGGCGTTGCTCTTTGCGGGCACAGAAATTATTCGGACACAAAACGGAATGTATTATTTGACTTACTCGTGGTTTAACAACGCATTATTTCACGACCTTACAATTCCGGTCTACAGAGCCATATCGCCGCCTGCCCGAGGCATATGTCAAGGACGAAATGTAAATGCGAAACACGCAACCGAAATAGCAAAAGCAAAATGGAACTCGCAGTGCGCTGAACCAAGCATTCAATCGTAGTAGCGATGACACATACCATGTTGGAATTGTCACGCGCGTTGATGTAGCTTTGGGGCGCTTCAACTTAACGCACCTTGGTTTGCTACAATAGACAACTTATCTTAAGCACTTGATAGGCAGCTCAGATTACTCACCCCACTTCACTCACTGCCCCTATTGATGTGATTTTAAAAGCAGAAGAGAGGTCGAGTCATTTGACGATGTGGCCTTACTGAATAGTATTAATACATGCGTATACGACCGGGCTATAATAATATCGACTACAATGACCATGTGAGGTGAATAGGAATCTAACAAGCCTAACAAAAACGTCCCTCTCGTCGCTAATACAATAGAATCAACAATGAATACAAACAGAGAAGTTAGGAATAATCATTCATGCAAACAGCATATGTTTATATCAGATATCGTGTCATATAAGCCTTATGTTGTATACGTATACATACTGCTTGAACCATTAAATCCCCAGACCGTTACTTACTGGGTTATTTGTATTTTGCTAGTTTGTTGCATGCAGTGAGATCTCGCGAGGATAACCGGGCGGTGACTTGGGATAAGCCGCACGATTGAGTGTTTAGGGACACCCTTAAACTACTTAGTGATAAGAAGTGAGCATCTTTTAGGTTTTCGAATCGACATTGTAAATTAGAGCGTTAACCCAACATGCCATCACTGGTTCATTGGATGATTGGAACACGAAACTTGATTCTCGTAACGACTGATGTTGTACGGATCGTCTTATGGCTTAGCTGATGTTTTTTTTGGAAAGCTTCCGCGGTGTTTGCGAAGCAATTATCCGTTAACATTATGCAAATCAATGACTCAATACAATTCATTAAAGTAGATTGTAGTTGCGAACTGATGCTTTACAAACCTTGATTGACTGTCATTCTGTGCGCGCACATTCAGAACTTTAAATTATTGCATTCCCGGAAGAGGCAGCGAACACAATGGGGTCCGGGCATTGCAATAGAAAGATGTGAATCTTTTTTGTCAAACTAATGAGAAGTCATTTGTGTGATTAGCGGGCGCGACGAAAGCCTTTATTAATCGCAATCCCCGAGTTATCCACAGGTGAATAAGGAGCAGATTAACGCAATGGCGATAGCAGAGAAGCATTAATGACTTGTCGTATTGTATGAGATGTATTAGTTGGTTGACAGAAGAGTATAGTAGCAAGTTGTTATATGATCGAGTCAAGTATCTTTGCATGTAATATTCAGTGAAAGTGAGGGATTATTACAATTGCGGATTTTGCATTGTGATATATATATGCACGCAAATACACATATATATATATATATATATATATATATATATATATATATATATATATATATATATATTTTATATATATATATATATATATATATATATATACGTATGTATTTCTATATTTCTATATATGTATTCGTATGTATTTATATATATTTCTATATAGATGTATATATAAATATCGTCGCCATTCTCGCTCCATTTCGCTATTTTTAGTTCCCTGAAGGTTGCTAATGAAACATTAGAATACGTGCACATGTGACGAATGAGTCCTGTGATCCCATGCTTAGATTAAGGATAAAGTTAAATTTAACTGGTTTTCACCAACGTAAAATTGATGTTGTGGTTATAATATATCGTAGTAGAGTTTACTCCGCGATTATGACACCACTCAATATAGCATATTGATGAGGGGAATCTTTTTTAAGATGATGATGATGATGATGATGATGATGATGAGGATGATGATGAGGATGATGATGATGACGATAATGATATTAATGATATTCATAATCATAACCATGATGATAGTATTATAATGTTTTTAACAAGGGAAGCCTGAATGGCTCTCAGTGATTATACCTGGTACCCATACATTTTGCGTGTATCTTTTGTTCAGTTGCAAGCCATGTATGATCAGTGTAACCTGATATGCCTGCTAATACATTTGTGGTATTATATCTCGATGAAATAGGCATTGTTCATCGGTGGTGATGCCACACATGCAACATATTACATGTATGATTTCTCATGAATAACTTCATGTAAAGTGGTCCAATGTTACAGATGCAGGGCAAGTATATTGCAACAGTACGTGGGACACCGTCCTATGTTGGCCCACAACACCTGCCGGTCAGCTTGCCGTGCTGGCGTGTCCGCCACGCTATGAAGATATCGAGCTAGATCCAGACGGTAATACGCTGACAGTACTTTTGTGCATGTATTCATATTCAACATCTCAGTTTCGAATTTATGTGATGCTTAATAGTAGTCCAGGTCTGGTATTCTCACATTCCGTTTATTAATAACGTTCTTATCTTGTCTCAGAAAATGCCACGAGAATATGTTATCCGAATGGAACATGGCAGGAAAAGTCCGACTACAGTTTTTGTGCACTATTTCAAGAATACCAAGATGTAAGGTTTATTAATTAATGCGCATGTAGTTTGATCTTGATCAAGTGTTCACTAATGGTTTTGCTATTAGTGTTATCAATCGACTTGCTTGCCGATGTTTCTTTTCGTAATATAAATCCGGTCAGCAATGTATACGCTACTTATCTATATCCATAACTAGCATGTTAAAATTAAATCTTGGTTAATTATTATATTTGCAGCTTTGAGGTTTGTTAATTGCCTAGACTAACGATTGTTTCGTTCACGTAGTCGTTATTGTAAACTACCTGTCAATGAAACACACGGTAAACAAGTGTTGTATTACACAGGCTGTCATTTGAAATAGTCGGACTCAGCATGTGTTTCGATTGGTCTTGGCAACATATACTACATTGTTATGTAACTTTGACGAATGAGTTTAAATTGGATTACGATGCCGAGTATCATCGCATGGACATGACCTTCTACAGTGCTCTAATTTATATGACCTTCTATGCATTTCTTCATATAATAAACGCGTTTCTATAATCTATTTGCCTGCAGGAAGACATTCACAACTTCATAACTCGGATTATCTACTATGTGGGCTTTACAATATCTCTGGTGGCGCTCGGTATTGCCCTTTTTATCTTCCTCTACTTCCGGTAAGCTCATTATCCATTATGGTGCCTATCATAGTCATTTCTTTCATAACGACGAAAAGTTTCATTCAACACATTGAATACGTTATTCGCGTGCTATATGCAGACTGTTTATTCCAGCTGTCGTTTATACTGTTCCACATTGGACAAAGCAAAATATAATTATGCAACATTAAAATGTGGATCATGTTGTATCAATGTATGTTTTGGATTGTATTACATGTTTCAGGAGTTTACGTTGTCTTCGAAATACTATTCATAGTCACCTAATTGCAACGTTCATATTTCGAAACGTGTTATGGCTTATCCTGAACGTTGCCATGCTCCACCTTGAGTATGACAAACAGCTGCTGCATCATGTAAGTTCACAATTGTAGTCTTTGAGCATATGTATATATTCACAACATTTGTGTTTATGTAATGCATGAACAATTAAAATGCCTTTTTCACCATTTTTTTTTTAAACATGACAAATGGAACTTAAGCTTTTCGGTTGCAGGTTGTATGTGTCCTGATACTTTCCCTTTACAACTATATACAAGTGGCCAATTTCTTCTGGATGTTGGTTGAGGGCCTTTATCTCCACATTATGATCGTTTGGGCCTTTTCAGCTGAACGAATACGCTTCTGGTATTATGCAGTCATTGGTTGGGGTAAGACTGCGAACAGCTATTTCATTTGTAGTCGAGTTAAACATGTTTCTTACTTTTTAATCTATTACTACACCTGTTTATATGGTACCTTGTACGTAATTACAGCGTGCCCTGCATTAGTAGTCCTTGCGTGGGCGGGAGTGAAGCTGAAGTACGAAAATATAACGTTAGGTTTTAATCAATCCTTATGGCATTTCGTATTTTCAAGATAGCGGTACGATTGTATGGCAATATTATGTGTATTGGCATATTTATTTCAGCTGTTGGCTACCACAGCAGAATTCACACTTTGATTACATTTATATTGCACCCATTTTGGCAGTGCTGCTGGTAAGTAGGCTATTGATCGCTAATCCGTCGTGATGCTTGTGTTTGGTAATTTACTGCTTGCTATGGCGCAGTGTTTATGTATAGCTGGTTTCTTTGCAGGTAAATGTTATATTTTTAGGAAGTATAGTGTATGTGCTTGTTACAAAGCTACATGCAACGAATACATTACAAGCAAGACAGTACAGGTAGTTTATTGTTGAATGACATTATACATATGTCTCGGTCGATGTTCAATTCAAAATTAACATAGCCATCTCATTATAGCTCGTGTGTATAAGTTTACCACATTATTGCTTTAACAGAAAGGCTGTGCGTGGGACACTGATTCTGTTCCCTCTACTTGGAGTGACCTACGTCCTCTTCATATACCCAGTCAACGATAGCCCAGTTGGCATTAACCTCTTTATCTACTTCAATACTATTCTGCAGTCATTCCAAGGGTTGGCCATTGCAACGTTTTACTGTTTCCTGAACGGCGAGGTATGTATTTGCCAGAATGTTAATGACCAGCCTTAAACATTTTGAACAAGGTGTGTATGAAACGCACATACAAGGTATTTTAGTCGTATTTTGTATATTTAAAGGTACAAGGGACGGTCAGTGCCCATTTCTCAAGATGGAAAGAAGGAAGGAGTATCACCACCCGTTACACAAGAGGATCTGTCGCTACCAACGCGGAACAAATAAGTCTCAGAGCCAGTTTCAGCAAGGATATTCCTAACGGCAGGACCAATTTTCTTCCAACAAACAATAATCTCGTACGGAACATTTTGCACGAACCGGCAACCAACGGCATGGCGCCGTCACCATCGTTTCCGACACCGATTCTGCTAGACGACGAAGAGCGTCTGTAGAGATCTGTTGTGCTACAGAGCTCGTTAAAGGGTGAAACACAGGCACTAGCGCGGAAAATAACATAACCAAATGACAATTTGTTACCACGCTTCAGAGCATATGCCATGACCCCTAAACTGCTGTACGCTTCATATGAGAAGTGGCAGAACGTCGTTGCTTGTGCGTCTGTGTATATTACTCCTGTGAATACTTGAAATCCTATGATTGTTACCGCGGGTGACATTTTCACAAAACTTTTAACTGCACTGTGCTGAGGTATAATGGCGATTTAATGTGCTATTACGTGTTTTGTTATATACCTATTGCATGAATATATCTGCGATTAGTATCCGTACCACTCACGCAGTGTATATATGTGTAGTCTTTGATTATTTGTACTGTTATAGTGCACGCAACTGCTGAGGAACTATCTTCTGCTGAAATAGAGAGAAAGTTCAGATTCACACTGTTGTACAGTTCAATTATGTATTGCACACTGTATCATACTGTTTGTAGTAAACCTATGATGTAACACGAATGCTTCCTTTCTCGTGGCATGCTGCCTCTGATTCTTCCTTCTACAAATAGTAAGTTGTTCGTGCAGCAACCGTCTTCCTTTGGACATTATGACGACGATTCAGTTGTGCATACCCTAGAAGTATTAAGAAGAATAAGATAGAAAAGTTAAGATATCATAATGTAATTCACCAAGTTTCAATAAATTGATTGCTTATTGTAAATAACACAGTGTGGCTATGGTGTTGTTGTGCGTAATAGGGAGATGCTGCTTAGTCAATGTCATAAATTATGAAGAACTTAAAGACTACGATTCGGAATGCTTGCTTACACTTTGAGCTAGTTACACCAACAAAAGCTCGGTAACAACTGATTGCATCGGTGCATTTATGATTAATTGATAAGCACTTTATCAGTAAAACACCCTGTCGCTTCAGCATTATGTCGCAGGTGTGTTGTTCTATGATGTTCTGCTGTATCGGGCACTGTAAATTGGTTAAGATTTAGAAACTACTTGACTGCGACAAACGTGAAATAATTTCGCATTTCTATATGTTACTGTCTCATAAACGGTAAGCGTAATGAGTAGGATTATAAAACTTATTTGTCGATTTTATTTTATTATTACAAATTAGACAACTAAGAGGGGATAAGTAATTTGGGGCCATCGAAATCGAATCTGATCTTTAAGAATGTAATGCTTTTACTCTCGGATCAACTCTCATGCACGATATAATTAGAATTCAGAGTAATCGTATTTGTTGTGTTTGTAACGGTGGAGGGGTCAGTGTACGAGGCCGGCGTAAACATCAACCCGCTGTCTGCACGTACACGATGATTTGGCAGCATAAATTAATACAGACAAATGAGGTTAAACTGGCTTGCGTGGTTTTAGAAGCTTACCTCCGTCAGCGTTTTATTTGCGATTTATCCGCGTCATCAATGTGTAGTTCTGGTATAATATTTGCGGAGCCGTACAATCTCATTAAAACATTGTGTGCACGCCAAAGACCATATTTACACGAGAAGGGCGTCAAAAAGGGGTAATAGGATGCGTAATCCAATAAGGCTAAACACACTACATGTCGAAAGTCGTCACTATTACATCCCTCAGTTAATAAAATACACATTATATGCCATCAGCGTGCATATTAAGCTCTCTGTACGCCGAGCCGCTATGGCTTTTTACCCTATGGGCGCTCGGTTGCCAAAGCGAAGCTTATGACTCGGGGCATTTGGGGTCAAATACTTATTGCTGATACACTATAATCGTCTTAAATGTTAATTCCACAAGCGCCATCCTGAAGTCAAGGCCAATGTAACTACTGGACTTCTCTACGCCCATTGCCTGAGGCAAAACCCGTTCAAAGAATTATCTTAAAAAAGTGCGCTAAACCGTTGTGCAGATAATGTCTTCCAAATCACTTACCATTTATATAACCCGAGGCAATATATTATACCTACATGCACTTATGTGGTAGCTTCAAAGGTCACATTAAAACGTTAATTGGCGGCATTGGAATGCCTAGAAACGTAAGTGCTAGCGCTGCAAATAGTATTAAAAGTTATGTGCCGTTGGCTACTTATATATTGGATTTTACTTTTCGTAAGCTGCCTGGAGTTAGAATTCACATCACTTCTATGACTATTTGAAACTGATTCGATATAAATGCCGCAAGGCATGTGATGCTTCATAAATATATTTAGTTGAATGAAGCATTGAGTGTAACGGCAATGATACACACACAAACTCACAAGCAAGCAAATACACACGCACTCACAGATACACACACCTACCCCCCCCCCCCCCCACACACACACACACACACACACACACACACACACACACACACACACACACACACACATATATATATATATATATATATATATATATATATATATATATATATATATCTATATATATATATATATATATATATATATATATATATATATATATATATATATATATATATATATATATATATATATATGATCGGTCTAGAAACATATATTTGTCTAACGAAACATATACATATAGAACAGTTAAGCCTATAAAAGAAGACACGAAAGATTAATATGGGTAGGCTCTGACAAGAACAACGGGAACGGCGATTCAACTGAAAGAGAGCACCAAGAGAGCTGACCATACGGCGTAGAGAGTTAGTTACAGCACTGTGAGCGTAAGCTGAGCGGGTTGTCTACAGTAAGTACATTGATTTATTCAGTGGCCAGACGGTCAACTGTCATTACAAATATACATGCTAACCATAATCCGACATTGGAAATATTGCATATGACCGAGTGAATGAACGTGGCCGCGTACCAATAATATACAATTTAAACTCAGACGACTACTTGAAGTTGAACTTCCAATTATATTCATAAATAAAACATTGAAATCACTTAAAGATTTTGTCTTATCCTCTTATGCACGTAGTTGGTGTTCTCTATTGTATTTATTAATCTTAAATAAGGCATTTTGATTATAAAGCTAGACACCTGGTGAAGAATTTGCCTCATGTTTCATTAAAGTAACTATCACTTAATGTAAAAATCTACAATATCACACCACCACGTCCTCCATATGCCATTGGCTGACTAGAAATGATGTATGTTTGTATCAAGGTTTAATGATAACGAGAGGCATAATTGTACCTTTTTCCCATGCATCAGAAATAACCATCTTTCTTGTTGGAAAACGTGCACCCAGTAACAACAGTCTTTATCCCATAGTCAAGCAAGCTTTCACTTTATGAACACGTCATAAAGATTGCGCCTTTAGGAGCAATGTATGGCTTGTACATAAACGTTAGCTTTATTTTGGATTGTGGCTATTTCAGAGGATGATGTCGCTGCAGCCACGGTTGCTACTATTGTTATGTCGACTGTGGGCGGGACATATTGTAATTACCTTAGGAGACCCCTGTTAAGCAGATATCAATCCCGAAACATAGTGACAGATAGTGTTTTGTAGGATTTATATATTTAGCGGGATAACCTTTACCAAAACAAGCCAACGTTACAGCATTAAGTGGATGCCAAAAAGACAAAACTACTTTCTTTTCTAGAAATTGTGCTATGTCCAGACTCAGAATTGGACACCAATGTCTACTTGCCAATGGCCGAATGGCGCAACATAACACCTGTGCAAGGACACATCTTTGTAATCTGCGCCCCGGAACGGCCTTCACGAATCGTCCATATTACTGTTTCCTGACGCGTGAAATATAATAGAGCCGTCGTGCATGAACAACCATGCCCTACGCAGAGTGCATGCTAACTAACTAAATAATCATGCGGAACGTAGATGTTATGGAATTATGATTGACCTCATAAGCGAAACGTGGCTCAGTGAATAAGTGTTCACTTGCCTAGGAATCTGTGTGGTGCTACCAGCAGCACCATTGTTTTCATTGCTTGTGTTAGGTTTCTAATTAAGGCCAGAACATTCTCCCTTTGGGGATATCTGGAGTAATCCGACTTCGTTAGAGTTTATGAAGCATACATTATGAAATCATTCGGATTCGGTTTAGACGAACGTATAAATGTGTATGATTCTAGATACATGTAAATATTCATGTTTCCATACTGCATGTTTTAAAGCTAAAAGTTGTTATTTTGCAATTACTCTTACTGTAGGTGCCTGAAGAATGATTCATAATTAAAAGGCAAGACGTTTTACACGGCATTAATTCTACATGTTGTATATATATTATCATTGCACTGTATTATATTTTAACGTTCCCGATATGTACATTGAATATTTGCTGACATGTGTGTTGCGCTGCCGTTGTTCGTTTGCCGTTCAATCAGCGGACATCAATTATCTCAATATGTGCGTCACAATCCCTTTATTGATCCTCCAGTTCCACATCAAAGCTTGTATCATCGTGTTATCATGTATAGGCCTTAAAATGAAATATATAAAGCATGTAGAGAACATGTTGAAAATCATTTGTCGATTAAATACGCTTATGGCTATTGATCGCTTGCAGGTTTCCTTCATAAATAGAACAAACGAACGGTACGAAAATATTCGTTCATTCTATCTTTTTTCGCGTTTTGTGTTATGACCAATGAGAATTGATATAAATAATCTGGTACCAGTCGCCATACTTACAACAATCACGCCATTAGCCTTTTATTTGACTGCAAGCTATCTGGAATCTCGCAATTTGACCTGATTATGTGCAATACGAGTTGTCATAAATATATGATCAAAACAGTCATATTTTTTACGCTGATCATTGACCAGCTCTTTATTAGTCATTATTTCGTCAAACTTTAATTTGTTCGCTGATCGTTTATTTTCCTGTATGTTGTGATTTGGCATTCCATCAATTGTTACATCGGGGCAAATTAGGTAAGCTGTTTACTTACCTAATTTGTATTTTGACAAAAGTAGAAATGTTGCTACCCTTTAAAACCTATTCCCTTCTTTATTCGTATACGCCATGGCAGAGACCAAATCAGGCTGCTACAAACTTTACTGACAGTATAAATATTTTTGCTTGTTGGAAGATGTTCCGGGTGTGGACATCTTGTATTTTATTCGACAGCATTCATGATTAATGGAATCAGGGCAACAGAATGCCCCGGATAATGAGACGACCATGGAATGAAAAATTACTCTTAGAATGCATGAACAATACCTACTGCATGGGGATATGAAAAACATTTCCCATTCCACTAACATAAAGTTAAACATTTGACCAGACAAAATCTCCATGCAGGGTGATTTATTTGCAACGGAGTACTTTTATCACAAACACCGTTACTAATCAATCGAGAAGAAGCATCAGTGTCATCTATGACATGTATCAATCGTTGTCTGTTTTCTATACTGTGTCTTAGTAAAGATAAAAGAAAGGATATCTTGACCGCCGCCGCTCTTGTGGGCTCTCAAAAAGGATATTTTTTTTTAGCTCTGCGTGCGACTGGCCTTTTTCAGGTACAGGCTAATCAAGACCTCATGTTACTTCGCCTACACAGTATCACTCTGACATCTGTCGTGTTAAGGTAACGATCGTGATAGCTTTCGACATGCCGCTATGATGCCTGTAATAACCATGCCAACTTTAACTGATAAATATTCATTATTAGTTATTGTTACGTGGTTAATGCATTTTATCGTTTTCTCATAGGTGCCGTATGTCATACCTGTCATACCGGTTCGAATGCTGTATTGTTTTTTCTCGAATAAGACAAGGTTGCCTTTACATGACATCATTTGTATCGCGTGAAAAATATACATGGATGGTGATTTGGTGCGAGGTCTACAATAAACCGTTCAGTGTTCAATATATTCGTTGCCACGAGCCAACTAACAACGCTACTTTTGTACGAGATGTTTAATGGCTGCTTAACGAAACGAGATGTTATATTACTGGACTTCTTTGTGTGTACACATCCAAATGTCACAGCATCACTAATGTGGGATATTCGTCACGCGGGCTTCCACATTCCTCTTGTAGGGCCATTCCAAGAAAATACCAGAATGAGACCTAAATCGACCTAACTTCACAATCTATCGGCGAATGCAATTTAGTTGATATATTCTATGATAATTTTACGATTCTATATCATCACGAGATGCCTTCGGATATGCAATTGTAGTACACAAAATATCTTTTGTAGAACACCTGCCAGCAATGCGTAAACAAGTACAAGACTGTAGTAGTCATTATCATCCAATAGAAACAGGCGTAACATGTTAATCGATGAAGCACAGATGTCATGGTGTTTTAATGAAAGAATTTACGGCCTTAATACTGTTAGCAATGTGGTTTATTTACATGTACCAAGACAGCATCAATTGCAAAGACATAGAGAGCAAATCAAGATAAAAGCGATGTTTTAGGAATGGTGGATATTATCTTTAAATTGCCTGTCATGCAGCTAATGGAATTTCGCGTGGCATCTGAGGCAGTAAACCTACTTAATCATTCAACAGCTATTAGCCGAGTCCAATCATGAATGTTGGTTGCATAATTTCCTTAATAATATATTATTCAATGAATTCCGATCTCAATTATCATTATATCGAACTCAGTTTATCCATCCAAACAGAGCTGCGAAGAAGCCGCCTGATATTATGCTTGGCCATTTGCTGTTTCCTACATTAC
>CM067349.1:13058594-13088594 GCA_034190875.2 Urechis unicinctus
TGAAAAACCAGCATTGTTCTTATGATCATCAGTATTATCATTATCATCATTATTATCGCTAATGTAGGGCTGTAGTCATTATCGTTAGTCCAGAGATCCGTTAGAATCAACGATTGTGTAATGTCTTTAGCATCGTCTCTACTTCCTGTATAATAGGGTCTGTTGCGGCCTATGCATAAGCCATGGATAACGATAGCATCCTTTTTCATAAAAATGCATAAATATTACAGAAGTCATAACGTTAATGATTTATTGGTACAAATAGTTGCCGGGGGTGTACATCGAAATCACAGAATAATGAGCTACGCATAATAAGACGCACAGGCCAAACTCAAAGAGCTATTAAAGCCGCAAATGCAATTAGAAACCAAAATGAAAACCACTATAGCTCAAGGGATATATGCCTCATGTAATATGTACCCTTGCTGTAGCCATCGTCGCCTAATGGTCTGCTCGGCATATATGCTGTCAACGCCCACGAACAGTCTATGACAAGGCGTGTAAAACTAGCTACTAGGGTTTTATCTAGCTAGTTTTATCTATATTCTGATGAATGGAACTGTAATATTGCCTTAACCAGGAGCCTTAGTCAAAGGGCACGAGTACTTACTGTCTATATGTTGCATTGCCACCCGGACATTACGAAGCGCTTCGAAATTGGTAAGAATAATACCGTTGCATTCACTCACCTGCATAACAGATCACGCATTGTGCCCAGTTGTCAAAATGTAATTTTATTACGATTTTGACATCCCGTACCCGACATGATAAAGACTGGAAACTTTAATTAGCGTATATTATGAAGAACAGTATATCTAAGGCTTTCATAGTTTTCACATTAAACAGTGGCAACCAAGGTGTTCCGATTTGGTGTTTTTGCCATTTGACATGCTTTCCCGTTTGGACGCGGATATTGGTGTATGTATGTCTTCACTGACAACTTGCCTCCTAAACCCATATAAATCGTTAGCCTCATTGTATATACCCGTGTGCTGCTAACTCCCCATACGCTGTTGCTAACGCTCAGCACTGTTTGATGATTCACTTTATGTCGTCTTGCCGTTCCCGTTCAGCTTATCAGGCGCCACTCATGTAAAGCATTCCTAGAGGTGTTCATTTGATCAAAATTGCACTCGCAACTGTTCAAACCTGGACCGCAGTTGTCTGTTTCAGTTTTTAACTTTTACAAGTAAATTTATTGTTTCAAACCCATCACCAATTTCAACTTTCTTTCCATCGTAAAAACAAAACACAGAGAACGGATAGTTTGAACTCGAATATGCTACTACACTAGCTGCATTTAGCTTCAGTATTTGCGTCTTAGGCCCTTTGTCACGATAGTCTTCAAAGAAGAATGCCTCAATAACTTAGTTATATATCAGAACTAGAAATAAAGTTGATAATATTTTGACATTTTGTAGAGAGTTGGGCTCGAGTGACGGATTATTGCTTTCTAGATAGCGCATCTACAAAGACTACTCTCAAGCTGAAAACAGCAGTAAACATAGGCATATAAAACGATAGTTATTCTGATATAAACATAGCTTGTCTTAAAAACCCATGCTCGGTAGTTTGGTAACGTTTACAAAATGTCAGCTGGCGGCGTTATTTACTTTGACGAATACCATGCTGGTGAATGAAGTGAATAGTTCTCGGAACAATAATGAGATCTACAATATCTAGCCATATCAAACTCTTATCGATAGTAACAAACAGAGCAAAATGTTTTGATTTTAAGCGGGATTGTAGTCGCCCTACAGGTTCACGGGGTTACAATTGCTTGCATGCTAGTTATGATCATTTTATTTATCAAATGACGTACATATCGTTTAAAATCAATGCTGTTTATGATATTGTATAATTACAGCAACGACATGGTATGTTCGTCGATCGGAACCTTAATATATTTCATAAGATATCCACAGCCGCTTGCGCGACGACCAAAATAAGGATACAAGTTAATGCGCAGTTACACTGTCGAGACAATCCCACCCTTATTTCTCGCACAGGGTTGTGACGAGCTATTATCGCAGAATGCTGTTTTCTCGCTATGCGAGCAATATGCGCCAACCTTGCGTTAATTAATTTTCCACAAGAGAAATGGTTTACTTAGGACCGGTGTGTTTAACGATGTACTTAGTTGCAATCCAGATTGAAATTTAACACGCTCGTATATCCTCTCCCACGTCACTCCAGAGCCTTACCAAAATATCCAAATAACATCAGGCATATAAAATAATTAAGGAGTTTGCCCTGTAACTATGATGATGTTACTCGGTTATCTTTGATTCTGATCCTCTAAGTGGGTGGTCGTGTGAGCTATTTTGGACACAAAAGCACTAAATGTGCTTTTTCGAAAAATCACAACGGAACATTCAGGCTGCCTCAGTCACCCGTACGTAATTTAATATTGCCATTGATTAATTTTAAAGAGGAAGTAATGGCTTGAGTTTCCATGGAAACGATTGTAAACAACATTGATCTCTCGTCGATGCTCATATAATCAGGCCAAGAGTGACCCAGTGTTTTGCGGGGTTGCTGTTACAAAATGATGGATCACTATGTGGTGTTACTTCCCATAGTTACGGTTTATCAGGCGAGGGAATGCTCGAATGCCAAATTGGAGGCAGCACGCAGTCCGCGTACTTCTATTAAAAATGGAGACTACACCGACTGCATGATACATGCGGGTGGCATTTTTTGCTATTATCAATCTAAAATCTAGATATAAATGTACGCAAGCTTTACCACGTAGTATTTGCAATGAATAGTAAGTTATTGATGCACAAATACTACGTCAATCACAAAGAAGGATTTTGCGCCAACCAAACTAATGGCTATGTAGAAATCAATCGCAGCCTGATATTCGGTGCGGCATGGCTGTTTTAACTTGACGCAATACGAAGCCATAGAGCTACGTTGATTTGCGACAAGAGATGTCGAAATGGATATGATTAAGATGTATGAACAACGTGTAACCACACCATGCTGCAGACGCTCGGTACAATTAATGTCAATGCTAGCACCATCACGCCGTCTTTCGTCGTGTAATAGAAGACGGACAGATTTCTATAAATGTCTTCCATCGGTTGCTAGCTATTTCCTACCCATCTAGTGTTCTGAAAGATCTGCATGTATTCGATGCGTTTATTAGATGGAGGCACTTGATATTGAAACTGCCAAATGAGCGTCAACATATCAACTGCGTGTGGATGTATGTTTGTGTGTTTGGAATTATAGTCGTTATTACATACTAGGCTATGTATGAATAGCAGTGTTCCTCTGAGGTGCGTCACTGCCAGGAAGCACGTTGTACTCAGAGGACCTTTCACCTCCCTTCGCTGGGATGGGACCTACATTATACGTGATCATCCAAGTACATATAGCAGACGATGTTTTTGCTTAATGACGCCTTTTGTTTCAACTAATTATGGAGGCTAATTATCACTGGGGACATTCAACATGCTCGCGCAAATTAACGGTGGCTAGCATAAAGTTGCAAATGGTCTTATATTAAACCGTGGATTTCAAGCCATTGTTTCGTATTTTTACCTACAACAAAATATAAACCCATCTAGCTGAATGTTCAACTTTAAAATTTCAACTTGCTGCCCTGACAAAACGGTACCACAGATTTTCAAGGTTTTTACACCAGAATAAAGATATTTTTGTGAAGAAGATTTCCGCCTCCTCCTTAATCCGGACCACAAAAGGCGAGAATGCGCAACCACGAGAACGAAGGATAGCTTTACTAAGATGGCGGCCTCGACAAACTCGATTCCCGCCTCCGTCGTAACTTTTAAAACTCCGGTTTGTGAGGACAAATTAAAGAAGATTTTCACAGAAATCGGTAAGAAAACGATTGTAGAATGATTAATATTGTAGTACATGTACATTATATTGTGTTATACTGCATAAATTTTGAGCCGTAAAGCAGTTTAGTGTGACCGTTTGCGCATTCGTCGTGGAACACGCGTTAATCAAGCTCATTTTGGAGATTTTCGGCGATAAATATCTGCGATCATCGGAGTTATGAAACTGAACTAAGCCTTCATATTAATTTACAATGAAGTTAACAGTATATGTTTTATAATAAGATATATGCACAAAATATTAAATCTATGATACATTTGACAAATAAGAAATATTCTGGCAAATATTTTTATTGATTTTGGTGGTCCAGATTAGATTCTTCTGTTGATAACCATTGCATTTTTCCTGAAATATGGAAAGTCTCTCCTAAATATATTTATTGTCTAAATGAATACATGCATGAAAACATATATTCTTGCCCTGACATCTATGATATATTTTATATTTTTCAGGTGATGATACACAGGTAAAGTTGGAAGCCAGATTTTCGACTTCAGGACGAGGACGACCACCGTCTCTCCCGAAGGCTGTTTCTTCAGGTCTATGCAATCAACGTACACCGGAATGCCTCATGGGAAACAGTTGGCAAAAGACTGTCACAGCTCTTTGGTGATTATCCACAGCACAGATTTAGGGCTCTGGTTGAGAGCATCATAACAGGATGTTTGAAATCTGAAACAAGGGAGGAATGTTATGATATTGTGGTTGACTTAGACAGTGTTGGTTCATGCTGTGAGTGTGACAGCCATGGATTAAGTTGTCAGAAGCTGCTTGACTTCACAACCAATGTGACATTACCAATAGACTGCTGCTAGAACTAGATGCATTCATTTCCTCAGAGAAGTTATCATTTGAACATTTGTTTTGTGTTGTACAGAAATTAAATTCTGTACAACATTTCAAGGATACGCATTACACAGAACTTGCAAAAATTTGTATTGAAAGAGAGAAAGTGGGGAAATCAGTTGCGAGAAACAGTGGGGAAATCAGTTGCGAGAAACCCTGAATCTATGCACAATTTTTGGGAAGGCAAGATACCTTTGTTGTCTTCGATCACAAGTGCATGTCATGTATGTGAATCATCAGACATTGCAACAAGTTCCAGTAGTACCCAAAGTGGTAAACATAAAAGTGCTGTAACTGCTCACGACTCGGTTGTCAACGTATGAGGAACTTTGTTCTGAGAAGCAGGTAGATGGAAATGTACAAAGCACAGTTTATTATCTTTAAATTTGCTAAGTACTAGCATAGTTATGTAGGGGTAACATGATTTAATAGAATATCTTATCTCTTACCCTTGATTAAATGCATAAAAAAATCTGCCAAAGTTGCTTGAATTACAAAACATTGACTTCTTATGGTCATATAATTCCATGTCTTGAGTGTAATAAATAATGTAAAGAACAGCCATATAAAGTACTCAATAAAAAGTTATATTTTATATTGTTAACTTATTACACTATTATTTCACCCCTCTAGTTAGGAACTCTGGCTTGAGTATCTACCTTGACCTGGTGCCAGGGCTCAGCTCGTTACAAAATGGTACTCATTACAATGCAATTATTATAATATTTGCTTATAAATGTCTCATTAACTTAGACCAGAGGCCTCACTGAATTTCCCTTTTATCTAGAGATTATCTATGTAATAAAGTTTCATACTTACATCTTGCAACTTTCTTCAAATTGATGCTTGGCGGTGTAGGAAGTCCTGTATGAACGTGCCCGATTAGTGTTTTCTCGGTGAAAAATGGGCGTCCAGATAAAAATAGAAATCCTTGTTTGGAAAAGCCCTTGATGCTGTTTCGAATGTACAGTTAGACACAAAGAATAAGTCCTGAAAAACTCATGTTGATACCTTTTGTGTTTGCAAAATGGTTGGCACGGCAAATTCTATCACTTTCAACTAAATTGTATTTTTGTAAAATCATACCCCAATTGCTTGTCAATTTTATATACTTCCTTCTTTACTACTTGTAAGTGTACTGTTTTGATTGTAAGTTTGTATTCTAATAAATACATCCTGAAAATTGCATGCAATTATCTTGTATCAGTAATTTGTTATTATTTTCTGAAGTTAGATGATATTCTGCATTTTTTGATTTTTTTTATCACAGGTCAGTTTTGTCTCTGGGAGCATATTTAGCATATATTTTAAGTCATTTCCCATTAATTGAAGACCCTGAAAAAAAATAGAGGTAGAAACAACTTCTCTCTGATATAGGAAATGTGAACAAAATGGCATTCAGGAGTAAATTGTTCGAATGAGCACCCTCTGAAATATGCCCGAGGCCATTTGATATTTTCAGCGTTCATGGTGAAAAATGCATTTTTGGCAATTTCAAGGAGCTTTTTTGAAAAAAGTATGAATCCCTGGGCCCTGATAATCTACATTCTCTTTGTGCAGGGCCCATATCCCAGAGAAATAACAATCAAAATGGAGATTGGGGGCTCTACCTGCATTTTGGAGGGGTGACCAAAGTGTTTTTTGTCCATTTCGGGTTTTTCCCATTACGGCCTTTTTGCTCAATTTCGAAAAAAGGCACAATTTGTTTATTTTTTATCCGAATTGGCAAAAAGAGGTACCATTACCTTTGGAATTCAATTTCCTATGTGATGAAACACATTAAAATACCATTTATCTACTTTGTAAAAATCACTTGGGATACCTAATATATATGTGTATATCATTTAGATGCATCATTCGCTGTATGCTGATGTGAATGTAGACGTCTTGTCATAGTTGCATATGATAAATGCTGGGTGCATGGAATAGAAAGTTACGCTGATATACGATTGAAGGGACTATTACGGCATATTGTAGGTTGATGCTAATATAGTAGTCTTATTGTAGCTCTATATCATAAATACTCAGTACTTGGGACAAAAAGATACGATGTAAGTGTGTGATATTTATTGCCTGTATCACTACGTCAATTATATGCACGTGACGTCTCACACGGCTTAAATACCTTACATTGAAGCAGTTCTGATTCAAGAAATGTGTTGCATAAGATGACTGGACTGTGGTGTGGGACGCAAAATCGAATTCATAACAATGTGATTTGGTTTTTAGTTCAGTCCAGATGATGAATCATTCATATTACCATAGTCACTGGTGGTTCAGCTAACACATGTGGTATAATTAAAGCGTTATTCAAAAAGTAGCTTAATATATAAAAAAAATGTGTCAGAGAGGAGGAAAGAAGCCTAAAATATATACAACATCTTGCGTCATCACTGATATAAACCAAAATACCAACCTTTAGGCATTTTGGGTATTACCGATTCTCAAATCGAACCCGGAGTTCAACCAGTTTTCATATCTTAAAATTGTTTTTCAGAAATTTTTCTATAAACTCCTTTGTCTAAAACATCATATTATCAATAAAAAATTACAGCGCTTCAAAGCACTTGATGAAGATTATTTTCTTGTCCTCTTGAAGGTAAAAAAATTGCAGGATTGAATAAATTAGTCGTCGCCATTAGTACTTCACATGCTTGTGATTAACTGACGCAACAGAGCTACGCTTATTCATGACAAGGGATGATATGTTTAAAGCAAACGAATAGAGTGTTCCCCTGTTCATGCTGCGAACGCTCTGTACAATTGATATCAATGCTAACACGAATACGAAAGTCATCAATGGGGTGGGCAGAAACTACATCTTCCTCGGGTAAGACCACTTCCATAAATGCCTCAAATAACCTCTTGGTTATTTCCTACACATCTAGTGTACTACAGCATCTACGGTGCATGCATTCGATGCTTTTATTTGATGTAGGCACTTGATAATGAAACTGCCAATTGCTTATTTTAACACTTAGCTAGGTTAATATTATTGAGTGTCGATGAGTATGGCATTCATGACCACCCCACAGGATCGCAAAATATGTTCAATATCAATTATCTACAGAACAACACATCATCCAACATGTTGGGAATCTCAATCAGTAATGTACCATTGATAATCACAACAAATGCATTCCACTAGACCTGACAAACTCTAACACCATTCCAAGAGCGATGATATTCATCACAACGTCTGATATGATACCATAAAACGAGACTATAACGGTACCGCATTTTCGTCATTTGATTGGAACATTCATTTGTTATCACACTAATAGTTCAGTTGCTATTAATCTTGATAGTTGCCAGACCGATTGTTCCTTATTTGAATTGATGACGTTTTACTCAACATCAAACCTACATAGTACTTGTATGTAATTATTATAATTTGTTATATATATGGAGTTAGAACGCAACGAAACTCCTGATGGTGATCTCCACCGTAGCATACACAAAAGAGTAGGCCGGGCCTTGCAGGGTAGCTCAAGCAAGATACAAAACTCACTAGGCTAGCAAAGAGAGCATACCTGTCTATTTAACGTTTAATAGTAATCTTTTCTTTTTCGTCAGCATTTCGTCGGGTAAGAAAAGCAAATCACAGCTTGCCGGATAACAAACTCTCAGTGCATACATTGCCGTTTAACGAAATAATGAATAACACAGGGCTGCTTGATTATATGGTAGACCTTGTACCCTTGTGGTAATTACACCTTCTTTTTACGCAACGAATTAGCTTTTCTCGTTCTGTTACTGCTGATGCTTCAGTTGATATCGATACAGTTGCTTTGTTGTTTATTAACATTTGAGTTCAAAGGCAGATTGTAAATAGCTATTGTAACAATTGATTCATTTTGCGACCGCAAATTGAGCAAGTTGCTTTTCCAATATCTCACCAATCGTTGGACACTCTATGGCGTGCCATCAGAAGAACATAACAAACGCTGACAACCTTGTTACGGCCGTACTTCCAAGATTTGGATAGAGCTTGTACCGGTTTATCATTCATGCGCTCTATTTAGGTAGGAAACATACAAGTGATTGATATCCTCAATGGATAGAACTTCTATTTAATGATTATGCATGATAACACAATAGTACTTGCTTTTATGTTGAGCGCGAGGCTTGTAAAAAGGACTGTGAAGCACGCTTGAGGTAATTGAAAGTTGCCGGTTGAGGGACAAGCACACAATGGCAGCGCGGCACAAGTACCTGCGACTATCTAACGTGCATGCTTGCTAATAGATCAGTAGGCACGTTAGCAACATGATACAGATTCCCCAGGAAGTGTTTGTGGCCATATAATCGCTTAACAATGTATCGCAAATGAGGTCATCCTTAATATAAGCTACACACGGGTGTGTCGGAAAATAAGCATGCACTGTACATGTCTATTATTCTTGACACTACGGCGTTCTTATGTCTCACGCGTCCATAAACAGTAAAAAGACCAATTAAGGTCCATCCCATTCATAGGCTCAGACTGCCCTTACAAAGGTGCTATGTTGCGCCGTTGGGCATTTCATTAGTAGAGTGGAGCAATTCTGACTCTATGCTTAAATGGATAGGAATCGTGGCAGATTGCATAATGTTAGAAGAGTTTTAGTAAGGTTAATGATTGCTGCTTGTGTTGTTGGGGGAGAAATGTAAAAGCAACCCGTTGCTTACGTCCTTTACAAGTGTATTATACAATACAATATAAGCAATTAAGTATGTCTCCCAACATTGAGAAATGGGATTCGTAGATCTGTCGTCAACAAGGCCAAATCGATTGTTCCGAGCTTGTTATTTAGGCATTATCCGTTCGTGTAAGTTGAAAGCAATCCGATTACAGCCTCTATGTTGTGGAACATTCCTTGCTTAATGCAGGCTGAGTGGTCACCTGATTGTATTCACAGCTCATATTACTCTTACTACTCACCGTGAGAGATATTTACCAAGGCCAATGTAAATGAGCTAGATCAATCTTTTGTACGAGTAGGATTACAAAACTAGCGGCTTTTGCATGGCTAGAACTACAATTACAGTAGGAGAAGGAGTAAAGGTAAACACACATGATAACTTGTGTTGCAATCCAGGATTGTGCCATTTGTGTACAAATACAGCTCATATTCATCACAGTTCAAGATTTTAATAACATTCAACTCTGCAGGTCCGAGACAAATATGACTGGAGCACATGGTTTCATTTCAACACACTCGACTGACTTTGGTATGGCGTGTTATAACGCCAGTGTGCTTCATTGATTCACACAAAAAACGGTCTCTCATTCTGCACACAGTGCTCTATCAAATTACCAGACGACCTGATGGGCATACATTCTTGCATTTGTGATTCTGAGAGCATACGAAACCACGTGAAAACCAAGCTAAATTTACGTGTCTCAAATATCAGCCTTACAATAAGATGCACCACGTATGCAGGTTTAGCTAGATATCTGTGGTTTATATGTAATGTCGTCAGAAAGGAAGCAGACGGTTTAATACTGGATCGACGTTTCATTCCCTGACGCCGCGATTGAGAGGGACATTCTATCGCACCACTTTTTTCACACCTCTATCACGCAAAGCGTCTGTACTGAATGGTTTAGTTATCTAGAGGTGACTGAGGCCTATATGAATCAACATCAATATAACCCTGAAACTTGCCTCTGCAAACCAGGCAAAAACAAAAGACGACAGCAGTTAAATTCCTTTATAACTATTAAAAACTACTTTGAAAGCATGCATCACAATTTAAACAAATGAGGCATTTATCGCAACGATACTCAAATTAAATCACAAGCATTCGACTGAATCTCAATATTTAAGAAGGTTGTCTTCGCATCACATCAAAATAAAACAACAAGGTTGGTTATCCATTGAGAACTAACAAACAAGGGAACCGGGTCGGGATGAGGGTGTTGGCGGTGAAATTATTTCTAAGGTAAATGCACCTGTTGAGATTGACTTATGACATTTAAAGGACAGTGCACTTATTTGTCCATTCTCTTTAACCTCTTTTCTCTATCTAGATGGCACACACGGCAACAGACAGAAAATTGATATTATTTCCTCCGTAGCAAGGCAAGAAAGTTTGCGAACGTCAAGCGGAAAATATCCATCAAGCCGTTTATAATTAGCTAAGTGCTAATTGACCAATATCTTAAGCAGCTTAGATATAAACGTTAAGCGTACGTCCCGTCGCAGAGACAATAACTTACATAATGTACACGTGCGTTATATATATATAGTGTATGTAACTATTGATGGCCATTTACATGCTATTTACTATAATCTCAGCAGCCACAAAAATAATGGCAAATATATAAATGCCGTGGGAAGACTTCCAATGAGTATATAGAACGCTTATATAACGTAGCAAGCCTGTTGCACGGCACCCCGATGGATTTTTTTGTGGTTTAGTGTTATATATTATGAGGCTAGCCATAATGAATGCCGTCTTCTCGTAATGTATCCCTTAATATGGTCACTGTACCCTAATGATACATACAAGGCTTTATTGTCCCATGCACAAGCAATAGTTAGAAACCAGAGCGTTTTTCATTCTAATGGTACACTTCAATAGCGGCATAGATCAAATCATTATCTTGTTCCCAAAACCATCTAGGCCGGAATTTCACATAGTTGACCTCACTCTAAGGGACAACGCTCCGAATAGATGGCTGTGTATTGTGACAGTTATGAAGGAGTATTTAAGTCGCACTAAATATTTAAGAGGGACATGCTTGATAATTACCACGCAGAGACCCCATGCTGGCACCTCAAGAGCTACACTGCACAGCAATAGAAGTGCCGTAACTTCACAAGCCAAGGTCCCTATTGACATCATTTTGAGAACTGCGGGATGGAAACAAGACTGTACATTTCGCAAATATTAGCATTCATAGAAGTTGTGGTGATGGTATTATGCAACTTGATTCATAAACATTAATAAAGTTTAGATAACTGAATTGTGCTGTTGGGATGCATGATCTCTAAACATCTAGGGTGAGGATGGGAGGGATCAAGTGCCCTCCCATCCTCACCCTATATGGCATGCATCCTTGTGCTCTAACGTCTGACGTCACGCGCATGCGCAGAGCATCTCACTTGATCCCTCCGTGTTTAGATAGCTCGGCAGAATCCACATCAAACTTCACCTTACAGGTAAGCCTCGTTTAATGTTTAAAATAAATGATTGATTTAAAGCATAAAACGGATACATCTGACACACGAAGTTCCATTAGCCACATGACAACTGTGTGAGATACGTTACGGTTCAGGATGATCCGGCGGGACGTTGATTTAATCCTGAACTCACATCAGGTTCCCAATCTATCTACACGGTAGACAATGTGAGATAATATCCACGATTCATAAAAGATCGCATTTATCTTGATTGTTTTCCCATTTTGTGGCAACCGATGATCGTTGACGAGTAAGTGCCAGTTTTGTAAAGTTACTGTTCAAAATGCGAATTAACACTCAATCTAAATAACCACCATATGGTATGGAATGACAAACATTTAAGCGAAATACATCGCATTGAATAAATGCGTCGTTCAGGGATTCATTACCACTGCAATTGCATAAATCGCATATCATGAACATCGCAATCCTTCGCACTTGTACCCTACATGCTAATACAAACATGACACTTAATTCTGCTGGAGGGGAATCCAGTCTTATATCATCAAGTAGCTATGGTTGATGAAGCATATCAGCTTCCCTCATTTCGTAACAATGTTTTTAACAGAGGTTAATAAAGGTTTTTCCGCTAAACGACTCGCTCTCTATAGACAAAATAAATGTTTGATTTAAAGCATAAAACGGATACACCTGTTACACATTAGAGGCTTAATATCGTATCAATAATGTAGTAGCCGTTTATTCTACAACAATAGCAACGACTGATAATGACAAAAGCGAATAGTTCTGATTGGTGACATGGGCTCTAGTGGGATTCGTTAGAAATACACGTTCGTTGGTTTGACGAACACAATGCAGTCATAATTCGTAACTGTACTATGTCGCGTGATTGCATCACTGATTCTCCGGGAAAACATTACCGAGCCTTTAACGCGAAACTCTCTTAACGACATGCAAAAGTCGCAAGCTCGCCATCGAAACTCGGATTGTGAATAGGTTATGGTGAAGTAGAACAATGCAACAATCAAAACATGTGATGAGGTCTTCAAGTAGACCACAAATTCATCAATCATCACTAGTGAGGATCACTTAAGTAAACATACACTAAGAAGGCGGAATCTCAGCATTTGTACATTACGTTTCCCAGCTGGTATTGATCAATATACAACCAGGTAAATGTGTGGTCAGAGCTGTTGTGCTACAACTAAAATAACGAAATCGGGCTGAATCAAATCTCAGACCATCAGTGCACAATCACATAAGGTGTGTATGATGAAACGTTTAACATCACTACACAGTAATACTGCTGATCACCGATACCCCGAAAACAACCATTCTGACGATCAATGGTAATAACAAAGGAAAGCCGTAACTAATGGCGGATGGTACAGCGCAGTTGCCTACAGGTGAACGAGATTATATTTAGTGTGGTTAACACTTGCTTAAGCATCTGTAGAGAGAAATATAGGCAACTCTTTTATCCAATTATTACCGAACACACAATCAGCGGTGTGAGTGATTGATCGAATAAATAACAGTCCTTGAAAAAGATAATGCAAATTACCACCATAGATGATGGGATTCAAATAGAACAAGGTGTGATTTGTAGTACTGAAGGTCGTGGTTTGCCATCCTCAGTCTTTCATAATTGTACTTTCAGAATACAATGTTTGCAGAGCAGCAATAACTGATTGTGGTGACATTCCGAATGCATGCCATCAAACAAAAACATCCGTTTTAAAGAATGGATTTATTCCCTCAATTCCAATCAGATTCCTTGGCAATAAACCGTCGAACACGAAGAATAGCAGTTTTACAAGTGCAGTGTTGACACATTAACGGCCTTATTTCCTGGACCTCGCGGAATTCACCTATCTCTACGTGAGGAATATGCGCTCCATTTATTGATTAATCTCCAGCACGAATAACATGTTTCTCGTTAACAATGCGGTTAGGTGTTGCCCCTGCGCATTTTTTTTTTCACACCCTCGTGTCAACTCTTATGAATATCACAGCAGCATCAACGATGTGTCTCAGTTGTACCTGTTTCTCTTCATCTAATCGTTCGGTCAACAACATTGATTCCTCGGCGTTGATCAACGAACCCGACCACGAGTCTGTACCAATGTTTTGCTGGTTGGAATGTAAAGATGATGGATCATTGCGTGGTGTTTGTTCTCATAGTAACAGGCGATCATTTGAGGTAACACCACGCTCATGCTGCTGAGGCTCGGTACAATAGATGTTGATGCTAACACTAGCACGAAAGATATGAACGAGGTGGGCAGAAACGACATATTCTTCAGCTAAGAGAAGACGGCACGCTCCCATTAATGCCTGGAATATGTTGTTTATCGTTTCCTCAATTATTAGCTACACATCTAATGTACTCAAACCTTGTCATTCATGGTTATTTGTAGGAGATGGAGGCATCAGATATTGAAACGGTACATATAGCCCAGAGAAACTCCTTATTTGCGCACTTGGTTGGGTAATATATAACTACGCACTCCTAAAGATCACAGAATACTCTGCGTACAATATCCACTATTTAAAGGACAAAATATGTGGGTCTCATCCAAGCAGCCACGCATCATAATGAATTATATGACATTGATACCCATAACACAATCATTAAACCATAAGGCTAGTCAAACTGTGCACTGAGCATCAGCACCACCATTCAAATCTCGATGGCACTCATTTCAACGCTTATCAGACTAACACTACTTGATAGGCTGTATAGCACGCATTTATATCCCTAAAGCTTCATTCTTGGCCTAACTGTTCGTATAATATGATCGGCTTCACTTCGGCCTACCAATTCCGTGCTCGGTCTACATCTCAATGCATACCTAGGAGTTATGTTTAGAAAAATATTCAGCTTGATTGTTTTTCTGCATCACAGGAATAGATACAGATTTCTCAACTGAAAAGGTTCTGGGGAATAATTAAGTAGATGTTTCTGACAACATTTCGTGTGATGGTCATGTGTCGCTAAACTTAGGTGTAGAATAACACATTATATATAATAATGACTATAATAATAATAAAGATAATGATAATTATTTTTATTTATTGATTTTTTATTGGGCCAAATTACAAAAATATTGTTTCTTTGCGCTGGACAGAAAATGTGTATGGAGTTTTCACCACTTCAAATACGATTGTCACGATTTCCTAGCAATTATACTTGAGTGGAAACGCGTGGACAATATCCCGAATAGTATCTGACGTTATGTCCCAAACAGCGCAAAATGACATGATAAATGTTATCAATACAGCACAATTCACACAATATGTGGTATGTAAGGTAAGACATATACTAGTGTGAGTTATACCTTCGATGTAAACTTGGCAAACATAGCTAATTTTAGGGTGCTATATGAAGAGACAGACCTTGGTAGAGAACGGGCTACAGCGTCAAAAGCAGCAGACATACAAGCAGATAGAACGTATCGATGGTAATATGCAATATACTACAGGGAAGACATACTTGAAGCGATGGATATCTACAAGAAGTACGTTAGGCCACCACGGGTAATTTCCAGCCATTACTGATCGAGATTCCTTGTCGTTTCGATATAATTGACACAACTGTGAGGCATAGGAATGGCTAATGAAACGCAAGGAACTCACATCAATCGTAATATGCAGTATGTAGTCCTAACAACTCGATCGATCACTCCCATCAAATTTCATGAACTTCATTCTAATTGACGGAGGCGATTGATGAGATATACCATGCTTTGAAAAGACTAGTGTAGGTGTAGTTGTAGGGTCTGTTGCACATCAATTTTACACGTCTTTTTTTATTTCATGTGTTACAGCAGTTTTTGCGCGATGCTTGTCATACTCATCATTGAGGTAAAACGGCTAGGCGGAAGAAGTGTTGGCGTTATGCAGCTTAGGTGTTGATGCCAGTCGTTATGCAGACTTTGGGTTCTCGGAGACAATGCGATAATTATATTGGCACTTTGCAATAACTAGTACATTATGATCATCTATTATTAAAACTTTGGCCCTGGTTAATATCTCTCATGAGTAACTAGTAACTATTTTATGAGCTACTAATTCTGTGTGGTGTCCGCTTTGTCGCGCATTAAGCAAGTCGTGTTCTGTGTGAAACGAAAATAGTAAAAAGTACGCCATGATTGGGATGCTTCCTGTCTACACTAATGGATATTTTTTTAACAAAAAGCTCAGTTTAATTGATTTGGCCTTGACTATCTTTGACGACAGACTGTAGACACTCGCATAAATAGACCATCTGATGAAAGAAGAGCGTAAAAAGCTTACCATTGTACCGCATTCTATTTCTCCATCAGCACAATATGTAGCTGATATTTGAAAACCAGGTACCTTCTTAAACATTCATTACTGTCCTATTTGACATACAATGTATTTCTTGGAAACCTCTTAGTGCTCAATTACCCAACATAAATGATGGCTTTCGTGCAAATACTATTCATGCCATCAATTGCGCCAACCGTCAGTGCTTACAGCACGAGCCAGGTAACAGTTTTAAACCAAATATATTGCATCTTTCCGTGTGATATCATAACCTTGTTGTGCTGCATTCAGCTGCGTCTATTAATAACATCCACGTGGAAAACTTCAAAGCCAATTGCATCTTTACGTTAAAGGATAATATTTTGATGCATGTTTCTAACAGACAAATAATGGTAATGTGATTTTGATCGTCATTCATACTATGCGGCAAACAGAACATGCTGAAATTCTTAAAAAAATTATGAATTGGTGCGAGGTCCACAATAAACCGTTAAGTGTTCGATATATTCATTGCCACGAGCCAACTAACAACGCTACTTTTATACGAGATGTTTAATTGCTACTTAACGTAACGAGATGTTATATTACTGGACCTCTTAATTTGTACACATCCAAATGTCGCAGCATCACTAATTTGAGATATTTGTCATGCTCTGAGTTCGGGCTTCCACATTCCTGTTGTAGGGCCACTCCACGAAAATACCACAATGAGACCTAAATCGACTTTATTTCACAATCAGTCGGCGTTAGCAAGTTAATTGATATATTCTATGATAATTTTACGATTCTTTATCATCACGAGATGCCTTCATGTGTGCAATTGTGGTGCACAAAATAACTTTTGCAGAACACCTGCCACAAATTCGTAAACAAACTGAATAATGAATACCAGAATGTTTGTTATTTCATCACTACTAAAAGTCTCTAAAGTACAAAACTGAAATAGTCATTGTCATTCAATAGATACAGACTTAACATGTTAATCAATGAAGCATTGATGTCATGGTATTTTCATGCACGCCTTAATACGGCCTTAATATTGTTATTAATGTGGTTTATTTTCATGTACCAAGAAAGCATCAATTGCAAAGTCAATCAAGATAAAAGCGATGTTTTAGGAATGGTGGATATAATTTATAAATTGCCTGTCATGCAGATAATGGAATGTTGCGTGGCATCTGGGGGAGTAAGCAGCTACTTAATCACTCAACAGCTACTAGCTGAGTCCAACTCAGGTTATCCACTCAAACATAGCTGCGAAGAAGCCGCCTGATATGTTTGGCCATGTGCTGTTTTCTACATTACTTCCCGAATTCGTTGTGTAGCTGGACAATGCATCAGCGGATCGGCCCTTATAGTGAACGATGTTCGCAATAAATCCACAATGTTAATGCTTGCTGCCATGGCCAAAGTATCAATCATCGACCGATGATAAAATGCGCAGTTTTACATATTTCAGCAAATGGAGCAGAATAATCCACTTTGGGTTTTATTTGACAGAACAATGATAAATATCGAACTATATGTTTGACGATCATGTAGAGCGATGTGATTTATTCTACGTATATGTAGACTTAGAGAAAGCGGCATGCGACTTGCGGTTCTAGAAGTTGCCTTCTATAATGAATCACCATGGTAGAATGACTTAATTAAGGGATAATGTACGAACAAACGGCGTTTATTCTAGTTGATCCTACTGAAAATACCACTGCTCAACGGTAAGGGAGGTGCGAGGGGGTACTCTGTAAAGAGACATGTTTGTCATCGAAGCACCCATTGACTTCCGTGCAAGAGAGTCGGTAAGCTTTATAAGCGTTGGATTTTTTTACCTGTACCGAGCATATTAGTTAAGAAACTTGGCTATATGAGCCGATGAGAACCTATAATTGCATACGTGTCGTGCGTTTACATAATGACTCTGATATTGATCGTTCGCTAAACATTTTGCATTGAGCTGCTTATGCTATTAACCAATGGCAAATTATGAAGGTCGCAAAGGATGTTAACCGCTGGACTTGCATTGGACAAATTACTATTGATTTCCCGTACGTTGTCTTAGGTACAATTTTATGCGAGAAGTTAACGCAAGACAACCTCACCTGGTGCATTTGTCCAATAAATAGTTTCATAGACTCCATGCACCATGGAATGGATAACGGGAGAATATTAGTGCTTTATGCTATCAGTCTGGTGAATATCTGCCACCTTTTGTGACAGTACTACATGTACACCACATGGATATATCTTAACCTACATACATGGAGCACTTTATTTCAGACGCTTAGATTGGGCCAGGTTTGCAGATGTAGTTTTATAAGTTCAGCGAATAAAAAATTACCATTAGGCCGTCATGTAATGTACCAGAACACTGTGTGCAGAATGGTAGGTCTTAGCCCTTACAGTGAGTTAATGAAGCACACTGACAATTGAAAAAGCTGCACTGAAGTCCACCGGTGTTAATGTGAACGTCCGTCTTCCAGTCATTAGTGTGTCGTATGATCAGTGTTCAATGTAGTTATAATGTGGAAAAGCGGGAACGGGAGCTCTATTTGCATTATCCTTCCTTGATATTGCAAATCAATGTTTCCTTTTTGTCTCTTCTGTGAATGTTTAGCCTATCTCCCTTTACTCTGACCTGTATGTTATCTATATTGACCTGTATGTTATCTATTATCGCGTTATCATGGACTCAAATAGAACTTTTAATGAATCATATGATAATTATTTTATGAACAATCCGTAAGTTAGTTTTCATTGTTTCGTTGCAATATATATATATATATATCATTTGTGCACCTTTTATTTCTTTTCGGAGGTGCCCATTGGGTATTTGCTTATCGTCATGCAGTCATGGTCTGATACACAACTATTAGCAATACATTGGTGGGTGACTATTTTTGTAGCGATCCGGTAATGGGCAGTAATTGTGTAATCCCACTCGAAATAACGTTGGTCCAGCCTAATGGAATTGACCTTGTTAATCATATTTCACGGTGCCAAGTAAGAGTTGCATGAGCTCCAGATACAACCGGCTGGACGTTTGTACGGCAATAAACAAGGCATGTTCCATAAGCTGTTATTATGTTGCATAAGAACAACACGAACAGATAAATGCCTGTATAACAAGCGCATGACCTTGACTCTGGTTGAGGACAAGGATGATACTAGCGTAAACAGAGTCTTTAAAGAAATGGTAAAGAGTTTCTTCTGTATGGATCCCATTTCTTTGTTCATTAGCAACGTGTTAATTTGATCAAATGAATACCAAGCGCACTTATTACTGTTTTATGACTTATATACATGGCATATATAAATATAAATGTACACATATATATTTTTTATAGATATGTAAATATTTATATATATATATCAATATATGTATATATATATATATATGTATATATATATATATATATATATTAATATATATATATTTGTAAATAACAATTGTAAATATATAAAAACATATATATCTATAAATAAATATATATATATGTATATACATATATATATATATGTATATATATGTATATATATACATATGTATACATTTATATTAGTATATGGTTATATAAATATTTATATAAATATAAAAAATATTTTATATATATTTATATATATTTATTTATGTATATATATATATTTATATATATATATTTATATATATGCGTGTCTGTGCATGTATGCATATGTATATGTGTTTATGTATGTATATATATATAAATGTATGTACGGTTATGAAATATATATATTTACATATATATATTTGTGTTGTTATGCATATGTATATTATACACATCTATATTTATATATAAATATATATATACCTATAAGTATAATCAGAGGGTATATGACAACAGCCCTTACATTTGCTGAGCATTTGATAGCTATGACATAAGAATACCAATTAATTGAGCTGCTTTGTGGTAATTCGTCAAAAGGTAATGCATTTGATTGAAATTTCTTTTGCTTTAGTATGTGTTTAACTATTCCTTCGAGACGAAATGATGGTGCAAAAAGAATGGCTATCAATTGTGAAATCGAGACTAATTAGATATGCTTTGCAAGCTTACCTTATACATTATCTCGCTTCTGCTTAATGCCAGGCCCCTTCACAATATCTTCATTTGCATATGGTACGGTAATGACCAAAGCAAAATTTTCATGGCGTGAATATTCGCACGTTGATCAAAATCATTTTCCTACACATTAGGCTCAACGAATTGCAAAGCTCGCAGCGGAATCGCAGATGTTGCAAAAAAATCGCATGAACGTATAATGTTACAGTATCTAGGCTTTGGTCATTTCCCTTTTACGGAATGGTGCAAATGTTACTGAGAGTTTAAATGTATTTACTTCCTAAAGGTTGTTCGGCTATATAGGTTATTGGCATCTGATATTTCTAAATTTAATTGATATCTCGTTGTGAAGGTACTCCCTCGGGCAGCAGTGGATAGATAATGTAATCAGCACAACACTATCCGCTTATGTCCTACCGCCATGGAATGAAGATGCCCTTAGTATGCATTAGCAATATATACTGTATGGGGTTATGAATAATTTTTCCATGGAATTCTCTATAGCCCAAATAACATTAATTTGAACTATATGACCTGCCAAAATCGTTTTTCTCAATGCAGTTTTGATATCTAAATAACACACGGATACGATACTTTGAATGATGACTGCTGTGAAACTTAGCTTCTTTATCACAAACACAGTCATGTATCATTCGTGAGAAAGAGTTCTATTAAACCATCTATGGCATGCGATTAGTCTTTGACTTTTTTTAATGATATCTTAGAATAGATAGTACAAGGATATCTATGCTATACATCTAACGATTCTTTGCTATCCCTGCGATTTCAATACTCAAGTAGACCACATATATATAACTCATATCTATGCATTGAATAGCTCAGGGCTAGGCTTCGTAGGTATAATCAGACTTTGACATATGCTGCTGTTAGATCTCACTTTGTAGAACAGGTTTTCCATAAACAATATGGCAGTCAGGATCTCATAAATCATCCTCACCATGTTGCTGTACCATCCGCTTGTTTTATGCTAGGGTTTTGGTATGAACAGGCCACTCTGATGCCTGTAAAGAGCATCTCTTTGCCTTAACAATCAGCTGCTACCTATCCATTATTAGGCATTGTTACATGTGACATTTCTATGTAGTTGTATTATTGATGCCGTTTGTACAATGGGCGTCATAGCTGTCATTCAAGTTAAAATGCTACAAATTTTTTTATCGAATACAACAGGGTTACATTAATAGAACAACCTGCGTCAATCAAGTTTGCAATCTTTCTGTGTGTAATAAGGTATATGGTGTGCCTTCATCCATAAACCATTTTGGGTTGTATATCGTCTTTGCAGTCAAGTAACACTGCTACATTTGTATGAGATGTGAAATCGCTGCTCTTTGTAATGAGATGTGGCGTCGCTGGTCCTCTATTTTAGCACATATTCGATTATTACAGCAAATAGCATTAGGCACATAAAGCCTTTAGATTTGTCATCTACAAAAGTTCTTAACTTTCAAACAGCATTATCATCTTTCATATGATCTGAGAAACATAGCTCGTGTTCTGCAAACATACGGATTTTTGCGAAATAATGGATAGATCAGTGTACCACGGATAAGGTTTGTCGGCTTCTATTATTAGTACACTAAATAGAATCATGAACAAGAATCGACCTCACATAAATATTAATGCTACATTGCAGCGTGATTTATTCACATACATTTGACCAAATAATCGGCGATAAGTTAAGTTTACTCAGACCGTATGTTAAATTTTGGACGAAACTTTCGCCTCATTTTGACATGAAATGTTACCAAGCAATGTCATTTTATAACAAGAGTAGGGCGGTCTTTGCATTTCGTACAATAATAATATAGACGAGCAGAGTAAGCAAGATCCTACAAATATTCATGCACAAAAGACTGCGAAGTTTTGTGTTACAGCCAGGGAGTACTGACATAAATAAGCTGATGCTGTTCACCCGAATATAGGTGACGAACACGATTGTGCTGTAAACTATCTGGTATCTCCAAATTGGCATTCGCGCGGAAAATAAATGACTCTTTTGTATTTCTGACATGACATGGCACGGCTTGTCGCAATAACTCATTATTGACGTTCATGAAGTAGAAAAGGTATGTCTGCCATACAAACTCAAATTCGCTAATTGCACTTCACATTCCCGAATAATGGCGATTAAAATACGATTAATCGTACATGCCAGGGGGTTCTTTACTACTGGGTTAAAGCTGGCATTATCGGAGAAATCTCGGACTCAACCATCTCGTACCATGATTGGTCGTTCTACATATCGACATCAATGTCCGTTACGATGCATGAAGGGGCTTTGCTCGATGGATGACAGATTTAAAAAGATACGCTTTGATGTGTTCATGCTGTAGAGTAGATTGTGTAGCTAGGCTTCAGCTTACGTTGTGCCCAGCATCAGGATGTGGTAGTTGGTACCGGATTCATCATTTCTTTAATATTTTGTGTTTGCATACCAAACAAACCAACCGTCGGATTGATGCATTAACTAATCACGCCATAACCATATCTCAGAGTAACACATTGGTATATAATGGATAAGACTTATCAACTTTATAATGCAAAGTATGTGTTACTGCGTTACATACATATATGAGGCTCTTTTTACGCTGGCATTTGTGGCGCCAAGACAATAGCCACTACAGTTAATCTGATCTTATAGACAGGTCTGTTTCATTAGCACATTGCAAACATGGACAAAGGACTTCTATTGTTCACGTTGATCTATTGTACTCGCAGGTGCAAACGAGTTATACAAATTTCCCTATTAATTTTCGCAACTCCTCAAAAATACGCGAGGAAACATAGATATACCTTTGCTACGATGGTCTACAGATTGAAACACATTTATGCCACAAGTTTAAACACAGTATTAAAGGTATCATAAGGCCGTTAGGGGGATATTTGCAATTGTCACTTAAAATTGATTAGCACCTAGTAACAGAGAAATTGGTACTCGCATCATTAATCAAGATATATTGTTCAAATGTATTCCTCAGATATATCATTTCCAAGATAAATGATCGACTGTATGATACGTGCGAACTGTGACTGATATAAGTTATTGTGTTAACTCATAGACTGACGATAGTTGTTGCGTGAACTTCCAGGATATTTTCTATTCAAGTCTTACCATGCAAGATAATTGAATTTGAAACGGGGACTCGAAATGAACACCGCCTTGTCAGTTTGGGTCATTAAAGAGCGATCGGGTTTCATCCGAGTAAGTAATGTAGAATGCACCAACCTGCTGTTTTGTGGCGTCATATATTGCTATGATATGTTCAGAACGCTATAATTTATCAAGACTGCACTACAGCAATATGTATATGATTGCGTTCAGATTCGACGTGCAGTATCAGGATGTGTCTGTTTTTATGCATAAACAGTGTGACATTACCGCAAATTTGACTACATAGTAAGAACTTTCAACATTAGGTTATAAAAATCTTGGAAGCCTAAGCATCTTTAATGTATTGGGGTCCTTGTTTGATAACTATCTTAAACGTAGTCATCTGAAAAACCAGCATTGTTCTTATGATCATCAGTATTATCATTATCATCATTATTATCGCTAATGTAGGGTTGTAGTCATTATCGTTAGTCCAGAGATCCGTTAGAATCATAGCTTGTGTAATGTCTGTAGCATCGCCTCTACTTCCTGTATAATAGGGGCTGCTGCGGCCTTTGCGAAAGCCATGGTTAACGACAGCACCCTTATTCATAAAAATGCATAGATATTACAGATGTCATAACGTTATTGGGATAAATAGCTGCCGGGGGTGTACATAGAAACCACAGAATAATGAGCTATGCATAATAATGCGCACAACATCAAAGAGCTACTAGAGCCGCAAATGTAATAAGAATCCAAAAAGGGATATATTCCTCATATAATATGTAACTTTTTTTCTAGCCTGCTCGGCCTGTACCCGACATGACAAAACTGGAAACTTTAATTAGCGTATATCATAAAGAACAATATATCTACGGCTTTCATATGATTCACATTAAACAGTGGCAACCAAGGTGTTCCGGTTCGGTGTTTTTTGCCATTTAACGTGCTTTCCCGTTCGAATGCGGATATTGGTGTATGTATGTCTTCACTGACAAATGGCCTTCTAAACCCATATAAATCGTTAGCCTTATTGTATATACCCGTGTGCTTCTAACTCCCCATACGCTGTTGCTAACGCTCGGCACTGTTTGATGATTCACTTTGTGTCGTCTTGCCGTTCCCGTTCATCTTATCAGGCGCAGCTCATGTAAAACTTTCCTCGTCTGCTCGGACGGAGGTGTTAATTTAATGCAGATTGCGCTCGCAACTTGATGACTGAAGCTTTGTTAATTGTTTAAATTAATTATTCTTAAAAACCCGTGCTCGGTAGTTTGGTAACGTTTACCAAAATGCCGGCTGGCGGCGTTATTTACTTTGACGAATACCATGCTGGTGAATGTAGTGAATAGTTCTTGGAACAATAATGAGATCTACAATATCTAGCAATATCAAACTCTTATCGATAGTAACAAACAGAGCAAAATATGATTTTCAGCGGGATTGTAGTCGCCCTACAGGTTCACGGGGTTACAATTGCTTGCATGCTAGTTATGATCATTTTATTTATCAAATGACGTACATATCGTTTAAAATCAATGCTGTTTATGATATTGTATAATTACAGCAACGACATGGTATGTTCGTCGATCGGAACATTAATATATTTCATAAGATATCCACAGCCGCTTGCGCGACGACCAAAATAAGGAAACAAGTTAATGCGCAGTTACACTGTCGAGACAATCCCACCCTTATTTCTCGCACAGGGTTGTGACGAGCTATTATCGCAGAATGCTGTTTTCTCGCTATGCGAGCAATATGCGCCAACCTTGCGTTAATTAATTGTCTACACGAGGAATAGTTTACTTAGGACAGGTGTGTTAACGACGTACTTGGTTGCAATCCAGATGGAAACTTAACACGCTCGGATATCCTCTCCCACGTCACTCCAGAGCCTCACCTCACTATCCAAATAACATCAGGCATATACAATAATGAAGGAGTTTACTGTGTAACTATGATGATGTTACTCGGTTATCTTTGATTCTGATCCTCTAAGTGGGTGGTCGTGTGAGCTATGTTGGACACAAAAGCACTAAATGTGCTTTTTCGAAAAATCACAACGGAACATTCAGGCTGCCTCAGTCACCCGTACGTAATTTAATATTGCCATTGATTAATTTTAAAGCGGAAATATTGGCTGAAGTTTCCATGGAAATGATTGTAAACAACATTGATCTCTCGTCGATGCTCATATTATTAGGCCAAAAGTGACCCAGTGTTTTGCGGGGTTGCTGTTACAAAATGATGGATTACTATGTGGTGTTACTTCCCAAAGTTACCGTTTATCAGGCGAGGGAATGCTCGAATGCCAAATTGGCGGCAGCACGCAGTCCGCGTACTTTCTTTAATAATGGAGACTATATCGACTGCATGATACACGCGGTCGGCAGTTGTTGTTATTATCAATCTAAAATCTAGATATAAATGTACGCAAGCTTTACCACGTAGTATTTGCAATGAATAGTAAGTTATTGATGCACAAATAATACGTCAATCACAAAGAAGGATTTTGCGCCAACCAAACTAATGGCATGTAGAAATCAATCGCAGCCTGATATTCGGTGCGGCATGGCTGTTTTTACTTGACGCAATACGAAGCCATAGAGCTACGTTGATTTGCGACAAGGGAAGTCGAAATGGATATGATTAAGATGTATGAACAACGTGTAACCACACCCATGCTGCTGACGCTCGGTACAATTAATGTCAATGCTAGCACCATCACGCCATCAGTTGTGTGGGCAAAATCATTCTTCGTGTAATAGAAGACAGATTTCTATCAAATCGGTTGCTAGCTATTACCTACTAATCTAGTGTTCTAAAAGATCTGCATGTATTCGATGCGTTTATTAGATGTAGGCACTTGATATTGAAACTGCCAAATGAGCGTCAACATATCAACTGCGTGTGGATGTATGTTTGTGTGTTTGGAATTATAGTCGTTATTACATAGTAGGCTATGTATGAATAGCAGTGTTCCTCTGAGGTCCGTCACTGCCAGAAAGCACGTTGTATTCAGAGGACCTTTCACCTCCCTTCGCTGGGATGGGACCGCCTTTAACGTGATTGTCCAAGTCACGAGTAATCAATCAGGTTGTTACACCCCCATCTTGTAGACCAAAATGCGGGGCAGTTCATCTCTTCTCCGCAGGAACGAGCTTAGCAACACACAACATATCTGGTGCCTACTGGCAGCTTTCTTTACTTGAAAGGGTCGTTCTGGTACAAGTATGTATATGTGTATATTATTAAGATGCATCATTCGCTGTATGCTGATGTGAATGTAGACGTCTTGTCGAAGTTGAATATGATAAATGCTCGGTGCTTGGGATAGAAAGTTTCGCCTGATATACGATTGAAGGGACTATTACTGCATATTGTAGGTTGATGCTAATACAGTAGTCTTGTTGCAGCTCTATATCATAAATACTCAGTACTTGGGACAGAAAGATACGATGTAAGTGTCTGATATTAATTGTCTGTATCACTACGTCAATGATATGTACGTGTGTCCCAGAGGGCTGAAATACTTTATTTTTTCCTAACAATGTGATTTGGTTTTAGTTCAGTTCAGATGATGAATCATTCATATTACCATAGTCACTCTTGGTACAGCCAACACATGTTATATAACTAAAGCGTAATCCAAACAAGTAGCTTAGTGTAGAAAAATGTTTCAGAGAATATGGAATAAGTTTCAATTAAATACAGCGTCTTGAATCATCCCCGATAAAACCACAACACCCTATATTTTGGCATTTTAGGTATTTCCGATTCTCAAATCGAGCCTGACGCTCAACGAGTATTCACCTCATAAATTGACTTCACCTTTGTTAGACTGCATTTTCCTATTATTAATTTTGAGTTTATAGCGCTTCAAACCACTTTATGAAGACTATTTACTTGTCTTCGTGAGGGTAAAGCAATTACAGAATTGAAGAAATTAATCGTCGCCACTAGTACTTGACACGCTTGTTATTAACTGACACAACAGGGCTACGCTTATTTTTGAAAGGTGGAGTGGATATGATTAAAGTAGGTGAAGAAAGTGTAGCGTTGCTCTTCCGGCTTACGCTTTGAACAATTCATATGATTGCATCTTCCACGGGTAAGAGAAGACTTCCATAAATGCCTTAAATAAGCTTCTGGTTATTTTCTACACATCTAGTGTAATAAAACATCTACGGTGCATATATTCGATGCTTTTATTAGCTGTAGGCACTTGATATTGACACTGTCAATTGCTTATTTAATCACTTAGCTAGGTTAATTCTAATAAGTGTCGATTTGATTGAATTGCATTCATCACTACGTATACAATAAATTGTATCACACACCACACAGGATCGCATAATATGTTCAATATCAATTATCTTATACTATATATAATCCAAGAAGTCGAGAATCATAATCAGTAATGTAACATTGTTAACCACAACAAATGCATTCCACTGAGCCTGACAAACTGAGTGGTACAGTTTCGGTAACACCATTCTAAAAGCGATGATATTCATCACAACGCCTGCTATGATACCATATTACAAGGCTGTTAAGGTTTCATACCAAGCATTTGCTCCATAGAATTGGAAAATTAATTTGTAGTCTTGACCTAATAATTCAACATAATTCTTTTCATCCTTTCAGCAACCCGCATAATATCTGATGCCAGAATACGCGACAACTAAATCTCTTAGGCTGATTATCCTCATAATATGACGAAACAATACTCAACACAAACTGTGGCTACTTAATCAGATAATATTAATGTTTTCATACCGCATGTTTCAAAATATTATTGCACTAATAGTTATAAGGTTCCTATTACTCTTAGACTAGTTGCCGGACAGATTGTTCGTTATTTTAATGTACGACGTTATACACAACATTAAAGCTACATGGTACATGTTTTTTATTATAACGTCTTGCTAGGTTATGACGGTCGCAATATGCACGTTGAACAATTGCAGGTATGTATTCTGTACTGCCATTATGAGTCTGTCCACCCAGCGAATCTTAATTATCTCATGTGTGCTTTACAATCCGTTTACTAAGCATTATGTTTTACATTAGAGCATGCACAATCGCGAAATAATGTATCGGCTTCAAGTAGTAATTTATAAAGCATGAATTAAATGGGTCAAAAATTAATTGTCGATTTAATACATTTTAGGCTATACATCGCGTGCTTTTTTCCATGTTCATTCATTCTTGTTCTACGACTAATGATAATTAATGTAATTAATCTGGCATCATTCAGTATTATATTTGTTACGAGCATAAATGCCAAAGATCAAAAGAGGTCAACTGTCTACGCTGATCATCGAGCAGCTCTCTATTATTCATTATTGCTTTGGGTCGTTTCCCTTGATATTGTGACGAAAATTAATTACTATCAAAGGGTTCAATCAGGTACGCTTTTCACGTCTACCTTGTGAATGAAAGCCCTGATTGTGACAGAAGAGGGTATATACCCGCCCCCTTTACAATGTGAAGGAGTTTTCTTCGCTAATGTTATTAAGAAAGCGTAACAGTGGTTTTAGACACTGCGTATAATTCCAAAGCATCTAGGCTCTGGTCATTTCAATTTTGCTACAGGCTTCACTCACAGTCTAACCGTATTTACTTGCTGAAAGACGTTTGGTTGGTTGGCTTGTTGACATCTGATAGTCTGGTACTTACTTCGACAGCATTTTATGGTTAATGTAATCAGGGCAGCAGAGGGTTCCTTTCAGCGAGACCGCCATAAAATGAGACGTCGACCTCAGTATACAGGGACATTATCTACTGTATGAATAACCCTCACCATATTTATACATAGAGTCCTAATGTCATCAATTTAAATCATCCATACACTTAAAATAATCATGATTTTCTGTCCGCGGTGGCATGCAATCTTGTGCAAGAAGAAGGGTTAAACGTTGAGGACATCTAAATTATATGCTCTGCAATCGATGCATCTTTCCCAGAAATAACTACACCCTCTTTCACTGCCCTCACTCTCGACCTGCCCTTCGCATTTGCCAGTCCTCTATATTTGCAGCCCAACCTTGTTAATATATACATGACAGCTGATCTGTTTAGAGAAGCGATGCGAATACTCCTCCTTGCTTCTTGAGCTTTAGATACAAACCTGCCAACTAACTGTAAAGCTCCGCGATTAATGTCTCATTAGCATGAATTATGATGCTTGCCCTGAGAGTTATTTACGTAGTCTCATGAAAGGGTTGATCCGCCAACATCCGCTCTATTCCTGGCTCGGAGAAGCAAATTACAGGTTTTTGTGGTTGCTGATCCATGCATGTTAATCAAGCCTCCGCCACCCTTGCAAACGTGATAGCGGCTTCTATAAGCCATGTATTAGAATGCCCCTGTCATTGTCTCCCAGCGGTTATAATAAGACATTGATTCTGGAATTAATGGGCTGCATCTACTGCAAGGTGTCAGAATTGAATGTCACCGTAAAATTCCGGATTCACATTACTATATACATATATATAGAAACATATGTATATATATACTCACTTATATGTATATATACACATATTCGTATATGCACATATATATGTAAATATATATATTTAAGTATATATATTAATTTGAATACATATATATATATAATTTGATATATACATTTATATCAATATATATTGCT